>CM076959.1:13747500-14947500 GCA_039566865.1 Aurelia coerulea | reverse complement strand
TACGAGGAATTATAATAAAGTATGCCTGGTGATAGCATAAGCATTCTTTGAATAATTCTGAAAAAATCGTACTGTTACATGGTGCAGATTTTTTGTAGAATTATTTTTATCACGCTGTGTTTGGTCGGGAGTTGTTTGTTGCTGGGTGTTTTCCCTGCGGATTTAACTGATGAAGTCTACCAGAAGATAGCATAAGCATTCTTTGAATCATTCTGAAAAATCGTACTGTTACATGGAGTACATTTTGTGTCGAATTATTTTTATCACGGTGTGTTTGGTTGAGAGTTGTTTGTTGCTGGTCGTTTTCCCTGCGGATTTAACTGATGAAGTCTACCAGAAGATAGCATAAGCATTCTTTGAATCATTCTGAAAAAATCGTACTGTTACATGGTGTAGATTTTTTGTAGAATTATTTTTATCACGGTGTGTTTGGTTGAGAGTTGTTTGTTGCTGGTCGTTTTCCCTGCGGATTGGACTAACGAAGTCCACCAAAAGATAGCATAAGCATTCTTTGAATCATTCTGAAAAAATCGTGCTGTTACATGGTGTAGATTTTTTGTAGAATTATTTTTATCACGCTGTGTTTGGTTGAGAGTTGTTTGTTGCTTGGTGTTTTCCCTGCGGATTTAACTGATGAAGTCTACCAGAAGATAGCATAAGCATTCTTTGAATCATTCTGAAATATCGTACTGTTACATGGAGTACATTTTGTGTAGAATTATTTTTATCACGGTGTATTTGGTTGAGAGTTGTTTGTTGCTGGTCGTTTTCCCTGCGGATTGGACTAACGAAGTCTACCAGAAGATAGCATAATCATTCTTTGAGTCATTCTGAAAAAATTGTATGGTTACATGGTGTAGTTTTTTTGTAAAATTATTTTGTAGAATCAAGGTTTTTTTTGGCAGGGAGTCGCAGCCTCGTTGCTAAGCATAATCATTGTTGCTAAGCATAGCTATACTCTTCATGCAACATCGTCTATCTTGCCCAACAGCTATTGTAGTGAGATTTTTCATCTTCCTTCAAGTCTACAATAATGTTTTGGGTTTCTTTCTGACATTTATGACCAAATTGGAAGCTTGATATACGAAGAGAAATTAACTTGGTAATCATCAGAAGGAGGTCTTTTTTATGAGTTTGTTGCAATCCCTTTAAGTAAAGAAAATAAACATTTTACCATCCCTCAATAATTATAGATCGTTGACAAAAGAGATAAAAAGAAAATGTTATGATAGGTTCAATAGTCAAATTTCGCAATTTTTCCAACGAGAGTACTTTTCATTGGGACAACCGGTAGCTATATCACATCGCAAATACATTGATTAAAAATGACTGATTTTAGCAAGCTAGTTTTTGGTAAGTAATGTTATCTTTCTTCTACATCATAGATCTTCAACAAACACATCTTCTTTTTTCTTTATTCATTTGAAGAAACAACTATTTATAAAAACAACGATGCTAATTAACAACGTGCCATTCATAGTGGGAAAGGATTTATAGTCAGCGAGTTCCCACTATGTATGGCACTTACAATTAAATTTAAATTGTTCCAATAACAGTCGTAAGAGAGGGACAGCCCGAGAGCACACAATTCGCCATTGTTATTGGCGCTTTAAAGTTGGACGAGCAACAGGCTCGAGCAATCTATCAAGAGTTAGGAATTTAGTTTATCCAGGCCGTCTCCCTCCCTACGACTATCTTCCAACAAAAGAGGAAAAGCCATACTAACAAAAGTACACACAGACACACAGACACGCAGACACACAGAAGCACAATCTAAGTTGTCTTTCACCAAAATATTGTTTGTTTAACGCCCCATATTTGTTCTTACTCACGTAGCATATGATAGCAATATGATAACGATGGATCAACGCTAGCACATAGATACTATAAACATACCTTGCCCTGTTCTGCGCTCTTCTATTCATGCCATGTCGATCATTAAAAAATCCATGCAGTGTCCACCCAATATTGTCTAGGCCCTGGTTAACTAATCAAATATAATTTCAATCATTTCGAAGATTTTTACATTAAATCTAAAATTTTACATGGGAAATATGTAATCTTTACGCTGAGTCGTTAATTTTCCGCTGATATGGTTCGTCACCTGGTTTTCGTAACACCTGCAACTCAGAACAATCGGGTGTGAGCAAAACAAAAAACATTACTTCTCTGAAATCACAAATATACCAGAACGAGACAACGGAAGCACAAACTATTTTACTGCCAGGGGCCGACAAAATGTTTTTTCCTGGGAACGGCAAAATTTCGTCCAAATTTCCTGCGAAAATTTTTTATTTTACATTTTACAGTTTACAGTTTACACTTTTGATAAAAAGTATGTAGCCGATATTGAAAATTAAGATATTTATCCGTCAGTCAACGGCTAACTTAGCTATGAAAAGGTTAACACTTTTGGCCGGCTGTTGAATAAAAAGTATGTGACCGATATTCAAAACGAAGATGTTAATCTGTCAGTCAAAGGCTAACTTAGCTGTTAAAAATGTTAACGCATTTGACGGGCTGTAGAATAAAAAGTATGCGGCCGATATTCAAACTAACATTTTAATCTTTCTGTCAAAAAGTTAAGTTAGATGAGAGAATATTGTTTGTTAGAATCACTTATCTTTACGACCCAATAATTAGAAAAATGCCTGTTATGGAATCGAGAATACCACCTTCCATTCTGGCCCATGATTTACGTGCTATTGAAATCAAAATTCTATTTATGAAACTGACTGTTGAATTGAATTTAAATTTAAATGCCAAATAAATCATGGGCCAGAATGGGATGTGGAGTTCTCGATTCCCATGCAAATACCTTATTGGTATTTTTCTAAATTTTGGGTCTTAAAAATGAACGATCTTACCAAGCAACATTTTCTTATCTAAGTTAACCTTTGGCTGATGTATTCAAATTTAAGTTTTCAATATCGGCCATATACTTTTTATTCCACAGCGCGTCAAACGTGTAAACTTTCTTTTTGACTCACCCGGTAGTATTGCAGACCTTCTGGATGAACGAAAATGATATACCAACAATCGATATAGCTGATAAATCATCAACTGTGGGATTTTATTGCGACTTCTAGAGTTGAAACATTTAACAGACTACATGCGACGAAATCAAGAAATGCAGTTTGAGGAAAAGAATATTCTGATACAAAAGCGATCATAAAATGACGTTTGGGGTTGACATTGATATCGCAAAAAGATTATCTCTCATTTAAGAAGAAATTGCGATTTAAACTGGCATATAAAAAAATTCGGAACTTCTAAGCATGTAGGAGCTACGGTATCAATCGCAAAAGCCCCTTTTTGTCCACACAACTAAAAAAGGTCTGGCCAACATTGATGTCAGGCAATATTTGCGATAGCGCCAAATAACGAATACCAAACAGCTTAGATGTTTTATTAGCGGAGATTTGCGCTTGACATCTAATGTGAGACAGATTTTAAACTAATGGAAAGCCTTAGATATTTTATTTTCCTTGAGGATAATGGGTTGATTTTGTGAAAAAAATCAGGGCTCATACATTACTAAGCAATTTACGGCTCTAAAGAATATATTTCACACCCTCTACGCAGCCAACCGTACTGGTTCTGCGTTTTCTGTTTGTTCTAATTCGATTGAGTTCTGATTCTGAAGTATAAAATTCTTTCTTCGGTGTGGCAAATTGCTTTGTCATATCACAAATCTTAGTGATTTGTTTTAAACAATTCGCCTTTGCTTCTTAGAGCATTTTCACATCTTTGATATTGGTATCAGCAATTAATTTTTTCCTCTGTCTATTTCTAGTTCCATTGAAATGAGAAGCTACGTGCTGCAGGAGGGATGCAACACTGATGCAACAGACCCTCCTCAAATATTATCGCAGACAATGTTGAATCAAGGCGAGAAAGAGCATGTTTTAAAGCAAGCTGAGAGAGAAGACTGAAATGTAAGAACTGATTTTTATTATTGTTATGAGCTTCAGCCAATGACAGCTTATCCTTCATGAAACAGCCGGAAGGAGGCAAAATACAGACAAATTAGAGTCCATGAATGGTGTAAGCAGTCTTCGAGGCAGAGAGTTCACAACTGAAGATCTTCTTCAATTTTTAGTGAATGTACGTCGCCAGGAAAATGAAGTGCAAATCTTCCTCTGTATCTCATTATCCTAAAAACCCTGTCTGACTCTTGGAAAGATATAAGGATACACCAATATGATAGATGATAGCCAAACTTAAAAAGGATCAATAGAGAAAACTTCTTTCAACACCTTGAAACTAAAAATTGTGGATGTTGGTGAAGGCTTATTTGCCCTTGGCTGTGGTTCATATCTTAGTAATTTGATTCCGTACCATTCTTCGGACTATTTGAAATGGACACTTAATTACACTTTATGGACGCTTAAATGGACGCCATCAGGAGGTGCTTGCAAGAAAAAATTATTGTTTATACCTTAAAAGATATCACGATTGTAAGGAAATCTCGAACAGATACTTATATAAAAACTGACCTCTTTGCAAAACTACAAGGTGTCCCAAAAAACATGTGCGCTGTTGAGTAGCTGCTGCGGAGCAGCCATAAATCCAATTTTTTCCATTTTTAAGATTTTGATAGAAGAGATCCAACTTGAAGGTTGATATCAAGTTTGAGTAAATATGATCAGTAGTTGCTGATTTATGGACCAAGAAAATCAATTCTTTGGCTGCCTCAAAACCAGAGGATTCTGTATTCTGCATTATCTTAAAATCAACAGGAATTGATCGAATAACACTCCTTGCCAAGTTTCCTGTTGTTCATAAGTGAAACAGATAGCCATGAATTGGATTTTGTGATAACCCAGAACATTGAAAATATTAAGGGTTCCTGGAAATGGTTATATGGAACACAAGTGCTGCAGGCCGTGACATGCTTCCATTAGTTATTTTGCTTCTCAAAAGTGATTAAGTTGTTTCAAACCAACAAAATTGCGTCTAGCAGGCTTCCTGGTCAATGTTCTTGAGTTATGTGGTCATTAGTTACTCCCAAATGTGTTTCCTGACATAAAGGCAAAGTGTAAGTCCATTTGATGCTAAAATACGAGTTTTAAGGTTAAGTACGGAGATAAAATCCTCTGGTTTTGAAACAACCCCTGATTTTGACTTTCTTTCTCAATAAATCAGCAACCACTTGTCAAATTTGCTCAAACTTGGTGCCAAACTCTAATTCAAACAGCATAGATGTTTTTGGGACACCCTGTATAATTGCTAATTTAGCCCCCCCCCCTCCCTCGCCAGAGGATGCTCAGAAAAGCCCAGTCCAGACAGGGTTGAGCACCCAGAGGGGCTCTCTCATTCGAAGCCATCAGAAGGATCTGGTAGAAAATATTAATTATTGATACCACTATCTTGACCAGAAAATTACATAGGAACAGTTATTTGTAAGTCTTCCTCCTGAAATTCCATTGGACCTATTACGAAAGTTAAAGCATATATTACCATTAAGACTAGCAGTATAACTGAAGCTTATAGAAGCAGAAAGATTTTCTTTATGAGACAATTTTCTTCATTTTCATTTTCCCCTGAAAACCTGCAAATAATACCAATTACAGACTTGGGACAGATCATGTAATTTGGGTCCAAAACCATGGAAAAAAGTGGAGCTGCGAAAAAAGTGTGTCTCTCTGTTGCCTTTGTATAAGAGAGCCCCCCCCCCCTCCCCTAAAAAATGTGACATGACCAGAGATTGGTCAGTAAAACGATAGTAGGCCCAGTTCTGACCAACCCCTGTCACATTATATCATAATGTTTGGAGAGCTGTGGGTGGTTCTTAAATTTCTTGTAAATATTTGAAAAATGGTCCTGAAAGCATGATTTGCCAAAAAACTCTTTATCACGCATATAGGACAGGAGAAATATTGACGAGGGCTTAAAAATTAGTTTCTTGAAACCTTTTGATGATATAAGACATCTTTAAACGATATCAGAACTATCTCATTTACTTGTTTTATTCAATTCTATTTCATTAAGACTGCATTCACACGATGACCGCACATTTTGAAAACGGTGAGAAATGTGACGATAGCAAAATTTAAGCTAGCGTTCACACGATACCGTTTTCAAAATTGTCTTTATTCAAAATCTACCGTTTTCAAAATCTGCCTGCAAAAAATGTACCGTTTTCGTGTGAACGTAACGTTTTGAAAATGTGCCGGCATAGTGTGAACACAGTATTAGTTTAATACTTTCTAAAGATCATTCAATAATCATTACTTCAAATATAATGTTATATCATTTTGATTATTTGATATTTTAGCAGTATCAGGGGAAATTATGGAACTGTTTCAATTCATTAATTTGTTAGATCAAAAATTTTTAAAAAAGTTTTCGGTTAATATATTTCAAATAAAAGTATTAAATATTGCAACATCTAAATCATATGATAACTGATTAATGATTTTCGTTATTTTAATATTAACAGTGAAAAAGATAAAATATTAATTTTGTGACTACAAAATCAAAATATTGAAAATTTGTAGTGAATTTAATTTGAATATTTTATTCATAGATGATCGTCAAAAGATTTAATGGAAAATATTGCTGTGGAAATTTGAATTAATAATTTTTTGTGAAGTATTTGTTGTAAGGTCTTAAAGAGATATGAGAAATAGAAAGCCAGCACTAAGAAAATAGTTCACCTTTGTAGCTTTTGACTTTCCTGTACTATACCAAGCTAGGTTTTGTGAATAACATATTTTAAAATTAAAAGGTCGCTGATAATATTAACGAAATAAAAGTAATTCAAACAAAATTCAGATTCAAATGATTTGCAAAAATCAATTGAAAACTGTATTTTGCAATTTGATTGATTAATTCCAAATCAATGCCATATTAAAATAATTAAGGTTTAATGATTACATTTGAATAATTAAGAATGAAAAAATAAAGCAAGATAATTAAATGAATGTTTTAAAGCTAACTAATCCATCATAATTTTGCAATTAAATTAATTGAAATTAAAATTAGAAATAAATCTTATCATAAAGTTTGTATCGTTAAATTAAAAAATTCAAGATTTAACTACGAAAAATAAATAGATATCTTAAAGATACAATAATAAATCTAAGGTTTTGAATCAGATTTCTTAAAAATCGAAGCGAAATAGAAAAGCACTATCTTGAAATCAATTTCAAGTAGATATATTTCATTACGAATATATTATAGATTTTAATTTCAGATCATAAAAAAATTAAGTAGCCAGCATCTTGAATCAAATTCATTATAATTTAAGGAAACTTTCAAATTTTTAACTTGCTACTTTAATCAAAAAATGTTTATAGATTACTGAAAATATCATCATGCTAAAATAATAAATCGTTATCTTAAGAATTAAAACAAATTATACTAGAAAATCGAAATGCAATCATGCTTATTTTTCATAAGAAATTAGAATTTTTATCTAACCTTGGAAGTTTCTTAACATGTTAATGAAATTCTATTGAAGGTTTTCTGGGAGTTTCATGAAATTATTGTCATAAAATACAAGAAAAAGTAAAAATAAGGTAGAAGCATGATTAATGCCTCTTATTGAAAGAAAACATGCCTTAAATAAGTTTGTCCCAGAACAGAAGTTTCTCGTCTCAGAACAGAGTTTCTTATGAAAAATACTTGTTTATTACGAAGTAAAACGTAATTTTTCAATGAAATAGGCTATTTTTCATTAATTTTTTATTTTGACTTTCGCTGCTCTACAGTAAAAAGGGCATGTCCATCGCACGGCCACAGCACCCCATATGGTAGACACCTCATTAGTTCACAGGGGGCCGTTTGCTTTTGAACAGAGCTTTCATTGTTTTCACCATTGAGTTGCTAACGTTTTCCACAAATCACAGCAGGGTTTGTAGCCCAGTTGCTAGGGAGCTCGTAAGAGGTCAGGAAGGTCAAAGGTTCGAATATCGTGATGTCCAAACTTTTTGATTTTTATTTTATTTCTTATTTTTATATTTGCTATCATTTATAATCTCTAATAATTCTAGGATTTAAATTAAGATTAAAAATGTTACTTGAATCAGCAATTATTTTATAAATTACTGAACATGTTATCAGGCTAAAATAAGAAACCATTATCTTAAAATTAAAATTGAAATATTCAGAAAATCGGAATTAAATCACGCGTATTTTTCATAAGAAAATAAAATTTTGATCTAACATAAAAAGTTTCTTTAGAGTCCTATTATATATTACTGAAATTTTGTTGAAAGTTTCCTGGGAGTTAAAAATTCGTGGCCTAAAATACAAGAGCAAGTGAAAATAAAAAGGATTAATGTCTCTGATTAAAAGAAAACATTTTTTAAATATGCTTGTCCCAGCATAGAAGTTCGTCGTCTCAAAAACAGAGTTTCTTATGAAAAATACGTGTTTCTCATAAACTAAAATGTAATTTTCCAATAAAATATACTGCATTATTAATCATCAAATTAAATTTTGATTGCCTTCAAATCGTCAAAGAGATCTTTTCAAATGAGATAAGGTATTTCTCATTTATTTCTTATTTTAATTTTCTCTGCTCTACGGTAAAAAGGGCATGTCCATCGCACAGTTACAGCACCCCATATGGTACAAAAAACTCATTATGTGACAGGGGGCCATTTGGTTATGAACAGAGCTTTCGTTACTTTTACCATTGAGTAGCTAACTTTATCTACAAATCACAGCAGGGGTCGTAGCCCAGTTGCTAGGGAGCTCGTCAGAGGTCAGCAAGGTCAAAGGTTCGAGTATCGTAATGTCCAAACTTTTTGATTTTTAATTTATTTCTTATTTTATATCTATTCTATTATTTATTGTTATAGTTTTATTTGCCATTTGTAAAAGTTAGATTTCATAAATTCATTTATGTTTTATTTATCATTTCTATTTATGATTTTTATTTTATAGTTATTTATTTTTATAAGATTTTATTCTAAAAAAGTTTAATTTGTTAAAGATTTAATTAAAAATCATATGGTTTTTATTTGGCTCTGATCATTTTGCAATTTTCTTTTCAAATAAAATAAATCTAGGATGATAAAAGCCTGTGCTGTAAAAAGTTTCTTAGTGCTTATAAAACGGTTATATTTAGGTGCTTCGGTTTGAAAAATGCTTGTGAAAATTGTATGTTAATTCGTATTTATTCCCGTAGAAATCAAATTCAGAAACTATTTATTTTGAAATTTAGCTGCGTTAATTTGTATCCAGAAAAACTAGTTAATTTCTATTTATATTTATATTTATACCTTGACAAATTTCATATGTATTCCTCATTAATTCCGAATCTTCACCGTTCACAATTCAATTAATTCAAAATTCGCGCACTTTACTTGATACAGGATTACGTCACTCTGGTATCTAAATCAAGATTCACTACCAATTTTTACCTCTGACTGTCGTCGGTTCCTGGAGGTGTCGTGGTAGCACGCCTGTCTGCAAATTGCCCAGGAAGACTTGAGACTGTGTGTTCGAGTCCCACCACTGACGCATACTTGGTAATGATGCACAGGAAGTGCTGAACCTTGGATCTGTAATGGGTCCGGAATCAAACGATTCCATTGGAGTGGCATTACGGAAAGCCGCACCAGCCTGGTGGACCAAGGGGTACGCCAAAAACGTGGACCAAGGGGTCCGCAAGCGTGGATCTGTAATGGGTTCGCGAACCTGGATCTGTAATGGGTCCATGACCGGGATCTGTGGTGGGTCCGATGCCTTGGGTAATGATGCACAAGTAAGGTTACGACGTGCAGAACCCGGATCTGTGATGGGTCCAAAAGCTGGAGTGGCTGTATGGAAAAGCCGCACCAGCAGGGTGGATCGAGAGATCTGTCCTTCCTGTACCGAGGTACAAGAGAAAAATTGGGGGAGTTTCTCCCCCAAGGAAAGTGGCGAAACTAGCAGGAGAGCATGCTCCGGCGAGAAAAACTGGGAAGGGGGCATTTGCACCTCCAGAAGAAAACAAGAAGGGGAGACAACAAAATTTTTTCCGTAAATAATTTCATGTAAAATAAATTTTTTTACTAAGAATCCAACCCCAACGCCTACGAAGTGCTACAAGGTCCTGTCTGCGTTGCCGAGGTTGTGGAAGACTCTCGTCAGTCCATTCCTTCTCCATCTTGTGTTGGTCATCTTTCACAGTCTGTGTTTCATTCTCAGAGTTAAGGGGATTTCTTATTTCTGTACTGTTATTATTACTAGTGTATCATATGTCTCGATATTCCAGTTCGCATTTTTCTATCGTCGTTCTTATGGAAGTGGCAGCTAAGTTGTGTAAAGCGCGAACATAAAATAATTGCAACCAATAACCTAAAACAATCTGCCACAATACTTTTCCAAAGAGAAGCCCTAAGGCATCCACTTCCTGCAGTATGCATCACACCAAACTTAGTGCCCCTTGACTACGATCAACCAGAAATAAAATGAAACACTGCGATATTAATTCTGATTCCAGGAGGTCTTACTCGGGTATAAGAAAATAATATTGAAACGGTTTGGTAAAGCCGACCAATTGGAACATTATTTGCAATGATGGTAACCTATTTGGGACAGGAAACGTTGCACAATGATGAGAAGTGAGCAGTGCTGTAGGCCCGTAGGTCGGGATACCAAGTACTACATACCATACCAGTAACATGGCTAAAATGCCTTGTCTTCTTCTTGCCAGCTACCTTGGTAACCCGAACCAGTAAGGCCAGCATTCACAACGTCTACGCGCCACCCATATTTCTCGTCCTTGCCCGGTACGGGCGAAACACACAGTGTAATTCGTTCGCCTGTCTAAAGCAAAAGCTACCTAGCTAGTAGAAAATCAAATGGCCTAAAAACCTACGCGAAGAACTCGACACGCAATGCACCAAGAAACAAAATTAATTGCAAATAACATGAATAAATAACATAGAAAGAACAACGATAACATATACGACAATGGGGAAGGGGAAAAAGGGGAAGGGGAGAAAAGGAGAGAGGTTGAAAGGTGAAAGGAAGTAAAATGGCCCTACTGAGAAATTGTTTCTCCCTGACCAATTTGGGACAACTATGATGAGCTTTGGTAGAAATAAGTGCCATTTTGTCGCTGAAATTGAAATCAAAGCGATGTTGTGAACCATTTTTAAGCCTTGGGCAAAGAAATTTCAAGTTTAATTTCCAGTTTAAAGGTTGACCAACTCTGAATAAATCCATTTGCTTTTTGCAAACCATCGAAAATTAGCAAATATTTGTTTGATTTCTCTTTTAATAAATCGAAAAAGAGATAAATTTTAGTAAGCCCCTTTACCAAATAAACAACTATTTTTGTATGACTTTAAAAGGCACACATGGAATAAGTTGTAAGAAACTTTATAAAATATGGAACAATTTGGAGAATCGTGGAAAATGTGCAACAATGAAGTGTAGTTTTGAAAAGAGAATAGAACGTGAGGACATTTTAGGACTAAGGAAACCGTTTTTCTTTATAAACAGATAAAGAGTTGAATTCTGGCACGCCCTTTTACCAAATAAACAATTATTTGTAAGACTTTAAAAGGCACACATGGAATAATTTTTAGAATCTTGTAAAATATGGAACAATTTTTGCGAATCTTGGAAAATATGGAAGAGTGGAGTGTGGTTTTGAAAAAAGGATAGAAATGTGAAGAAATTTTAGGAACGAGAAAATGGAAACAACACAAAATGCAATAATTAATAATTCAAACGAATTATGCAAAATAAAGCATATAGAATTTAGTTAAATTAACTAGTTAGGAACAAACATGGAACATGAAATCAAGAAAATGGTAGATCCCTTTTTTAATTTATTTAATCTATATTGATTAATCTTTTTATTTTGCACCAAGAAAAATATCCATTTAATTTATTAGATTAATTAATCTTTTTATTTAGCAATAAGAAAAATATATATTATTTCTATTTTTTAGGAAAACAATGCTATTGGTATTCTGAAACAGAATATTATTATTGTTAAATATAAACTAGCTAAAATATAATTTATTGCTTTTATTAAATATCTATAAAATTGAGTCGTAGAGTCATGATTTCGAACATCGTAAATTTTTTAATATCTACGAATTTTAAACAAAATATAAGATTACTATAAGATAATTCTTGATGTTCCTATCGATCGTTTTTGTTTTGGGAAAGATAGTACAATTTTAATGACATTTTAAAGTATATTACTGAAACTTTAGCAAGATTAGAGTATATGACTAGAAAATAACTACTTGAAATAATACCTGAAAATTAAAATGAAATCTTGCCATCTGTTTTGCATTTTCATGTAAATGAGGTTAGATCTTAGTTCGATTTATGTTGAACACGTTTGACATTTAAAGTTATCCTATCAGGAAGAGCCTAATTTTTAAATACTTTTATCTTGTTTATTAGATTAGATTATATTCTGAACTTTTTCCTGGTATTTGAATTAAATTAATCTATATTGGAAAGGTTTCTTATGAAAATTTACCATAAATAAATATCGTGTAAGTGTAAACACTTTTTAGCAGCTTATCTTGGATGCTGAAATCAACAAAAATTAACAAGGACAAAACGAGGAAACTTTACGAACATAAACATCAAAACAAATGACACCCTTCGCTACAAAAATAAATACTTACATATGATAAAATTACGCTAAAGGCACATTGACTGTCCAGTTGATAGGTTACCTACCTACCTACAGCTTAAACAGTAGAGAGCACACCCGAACGTTACTCGCCACTGCAAAGTCGAAACAAGGCAAACGTTTACTCCGTATCCTCCACCGCCAGAGAAATTATAAAAACATAAAAAGATATCGCCGTCAAAAACTCCTCGCACCCGACTAGAGAGCTGGACAGACAGAAATTGCTCCTTACAGCACTTCCCAGATCAGTCACCTTTCGGGGGGTGGTATGACCCCTGGCCTCACCTTAATATTGCAGTGTTTCAAAATACGTCTGGTTTGATCGCAGTAATGGAACCCAAAGTAAGATGTGACCCATGTCTAACTTACCGCGATCGAGCCCAAATCGTCCAAGTGCGAACTGGAATATCGAGACATATGATACACTAGTAATAATAACAGTACAGAAATAAGAAATCCCCTTACCTTTGAGAATGAAACACAGACTGTGAAAGATGACCAACACAAGATGGAGAAGGAATGGACTGACGAGAGTCTTCCACAACCTCGGCAACGCAGACAGGACCTTGTAGCACTTCGTAGGCGTTGGGGCTTGGCACAGCGGGGTTGGGAGGTGGATTATTTAATTTTACAGAGCATTTTTCTGCAAAGGAATACAAGCTAATGACATGTTCTAAAAGTACAAGTTTAAAATGCGAACACAGGAATCATGAAAGAGCGTTGTTATAATCCGGGGTAGAAATCTAAACAAAACAGGAGAGAATCTCTTTGAGGTTGTATCCTCTGTTCCATGGTTGACTGTACTTCAGTACTATAATCCTATCCAACAATTGATACATCTATCAATCTCTCAATCTATCTATCTATCAATTGTCATCTTTTTTTCTCTTAAAATGGAAATGCTGAAATAATAAATTCTAAATATAAGAATGATTCTATTTGTCGTCATTCTTGCCCTCCGATCTATCAGTTCTTTACAGTAGGAACATCTCTCCGATTTCGAAGTTTTTGCATCCAAATATCTTTCTGCATTATTCCCTTTAATTCAAAGTATGTAGTTTGAAATTTCTTTCTTCGTTCTTCATCTCGCTTCGCTTTCCTTTATTTTGTCAGCTCTCTATTAACTCTATTTATTCTGTTTTCCAGTTCATTTTCCCTCCCCTAACTCGTAATGCTCTATCTTTTGCTCTATCTTCTACACCTAAATCATTTTTGCATTTCGTTTTCTTCCATTCAGTTCAGAATCATAATTGAATTATTTTGCAGTCTCCTTTTCTACATTACTGTTCCCTTTACTCATTTCCATTTCTATTTTTTTATAAGTGGGGAAATAATTTGATCTTTGATCTACTTGCCAGAACAAAAAAATTGAAGATCGGCCATGTGATCAAATTTTGGTGATTTTTCCAATAGGAGTATTTGTTTGGGATACTCGGTAGTTTCTCTAATCTCTGTATGCGATATTATTCTTCCACTCATTGTCACCTGTAAGTGCTGTCTCCAGTATCACTTCTTCTCTATCTATTTTCCTCTTTCCTTCTCAAACAGTTCCCTGTCTGTATCTTTCTCTTATCCACTATTCATCTTAAACTATACAGTATCCTTCTTTATTTTTTCTGTTAGAGAGCTGTTGTAAAACATGCAATAGAAGGGGGCAAAAGGGATTTAAGATGGTCCCCAAAACCATTTTGTGAAAAATTTTGCGCTAACAAACTATTTTAAGTGGTAAACATGGGCTATGAAACTATTTGTTTACAATATTCTATAATTGTTTTAATCATTATTAGTATCATTTTGCTGCTCTCTTAATCACTGATATTGTTCTCCATCTCAATCTCTAGCACATTTGTATTTGAAAGCTCATGTCCCACAAATTCGGTATTGAGAACTTGGCGCACCGGAAGAAATTGAGCTTGGCAGTGCAGAGAGGTTTACTTGAAGAAGTTTCTTTACCATACAGTTAATTTTGAAGCCTGGAGTCATCATATTTTGCAGATAAAGGAAATCCCCGCATATAAGCACCTACTTTTTTGAGAGCCAGGCTGAAATAGGGTCCTATTTCAAAGGTACCAAGACCAATTTCAAGGTCTAGCGCTTCTCATTTGAAGAGTGTCTGGCGTAGGCTGTTTTAGAATCTTCACCACAGATATCCAGCTCTGTTATTTGTTTTGGTAAAGTAATTATGTACCCAATACCCAATTCTAAGATTACAAACAACTGGGGAGGAGATTTAAACTTTAACAGCCAACTTTGGCAAAAATGAACTTAATAACGACCACCCCAAATTAACCTTGCTACCCCTGCAATAAGAACATATTTGTCATCAAACCGAAACAGGTTCTTAATTACAAAGTGCATAATTTAGGAAAAACAGCATTTAGGTTCTTATTTTTGTAAGTTCTTATATGCGGGGATGTACTGTATTTGGGGGCCATGCAGACAGTATTTGTTTCTCGCATTGGGCTACATAGTTTTACGGTGAAATTTGAATCCCTTTCGCCCCCCTTTATTCCATACTTTATGACAGCTTCCTTATATTCCCTTTCCTGATTTCCCTATTTCTCCTATTTCTGCTGTCTTTCTTTCTAATACAAAGCCCACCTTCTTCGTACGACGGCAATAATTTCATACGTTCAATAGTTCCATGCACCCTCCCTTTCCTAATTTCATCACACAATTCCTGTCGTATCGTGTCCTTTGTCTCATGCTATAATGTCTCCATGACTCAGTGATGCAATGTCATACCGTATTAGTAGCAGTACAATATCATAACCATAAATGACAGACTTGCTGGCTAATTTCTGTGTACGTGAAATCCACTTGATCAACTTTCATTCTTGCAATCGGTCGTGCTGCTTCTTCGTTTGAAGAGATTCTCTCCCATTTTGTTTCGATTTTCTATCCTATCGAGTTCTACTATAGCGCTGGAACCCAAATAGAATGGAGCAAACTTAAAAGGCTCATGCCTGGGGGGGGCTAGTATCGTCTGGGGAATGAACACGGTCGCGATGAAATCTGATACAGAAATCAATTGAGCTGCTTCACCTCTCTTCTCTAGAAAAACAAGGGTCTCTCTTTTTGAATGATCGAAGTCTGGTTTGGCGACTACACAAATGGGAAATACAATCCAAAGTTCCACCAAAGACCACCCACGCTCCATTATCTGTGCTTCGAGGAAAAGCTACCTTTAAAATTAATCTCTGCATAGCTTACAGTCAGGGGGGGGGGGGGTTCTAATGGATCTATTTGAACCTCGATGCTCTTTCATAGAATCCTGTGTTTGCATTTACAATGTAAAGTGTCAAAATTAGCAAATATAATACATAACTGCATACAACCAGATCTATTTGGTAAATACTTTCATTTGACACTGGTCACCAAAATTCATCAGCCAAGATCCGAACAAGGAAACTGGAAACGCTATTTGTATGAGCAAAGTGAAACAGCCAATTCAACAGCAAACGTACATCCTTAACTAAAGCACGAGAAAAGTACCAAGAGAACATAAATTCTATTCCGAGAAAAGAGTTTTTTGGGCCTCAAAAACACCAGTCTTCTTCGTCAAATTCTTCCGGCAACTGTATTCTCCGTGAAACGTTTCACCGAACACTATTACAAACAACAAGTCGTAAAAAGGAAATTGTGTCTGCGCTTTGAACTTCTTGAACACGTAAAACAGAAAATTGCACGGTCAGAGGCCCAACAGTAAACCGACGAAATTAAATTGCAAAGCGCGCGGGGTCTGATGATTCTGCGTGGCCACCATCAAATAAAAGTATTCAGGTATCAGCCATTTATAACTCTGGGAATCTGTGCAGGTCAAGATACATCGGACAACTACGAAAACGTACCAATGGTTATGAAATTTGGAGAATGTTTGGGAAGAGAATGACAGTTTTGAAGCAAAACTTTACAAAATATTCCGGCGGAACTTCAAAACGGTTTTGTAATATTTTTCGAGGAGGATGAGTTTCCGCGAGTTTTTAGTTGTCTAGAAAAAAGTTAGCAGAAACATTTAGCTTGAAACAGGTGTTGGAACTTAAGCCTAAAGTGATATCCGGAGTTATAAATGACTGATCACGTGGCTAATGGATACCTTATTCAACTTAAATTTTCAACTGCTGTGCCGCCCAAGAACATCTAAAAATACAAATAACGAAATGAACAACAAACCAACTGAGAAGCCCGCAAAATTGAGAGTTTACGCTTCCGGAAATTCCTCGCGCAACTATCTGCTCCGTGAAACTGTTGGTCAAACCTTTTTTGAGAAAGCAAATTATAAAAAAGGCAGCCTATGATTGGTACTTTTGAACACGAAAATACGAAGATTTCACAAGGCGAACGAAAAAACCAGAAGAACTATTCTAGTTACCTATTCGAAATCATTCCTATTTATATTACAGGGATGATAAAGTGAAAGAACAAACGCTTCTGAATTTCCTTCAGAATTATGTGTTTTCTTTTCCATCCATAAGCAGAAAAAGCCGAAAGCACACTGTGAAAATTAGCAACAAGGAACGATATAAATTAAAAATCCCAAAAAAGACCAAGCGAAACAATTTGCGCGAAAATTCTTGCAACTAGAAACGACACTGCATATTTTGTGAATCTAAGATTGTTCAATTTTGAAATCAAAATTTGTACAGTTGTTACCGAACAAACGCAGCTTGCATTTTCGCAAAATTTCTTGGTTTAGAATCTGCGCAGCGCAGTTGTTAGCGCTAATCTTATTTCTAAACGCACACAGTTGGTTTGTTGATCATATTAGATGAGCCATTTCGAGTTTCTGCACATACTTAATTTGAGCTTTAAATTTTCAACATTTACATCTTTAATCTATTCAGAATTTGCTGCTTTGCTTACATATATTAAATCAAATTCACACTATAAAGTAATACTACCTAGAGCCCTGAAAATTCCTGAGTTAGTAAGCTTCCTTTCGTTCCAAGGATAATGAAAACTGTCTTCTTCTGTGAATGCATTTCAGATTAAGTTTTGGACAGCTGACTGTTTAGGCATAATCAATAGAACTTAAGCCTAATGAAACTAAATTGCTTCAAACAAATTTGGTAACTCACTTTCCAATTGTTGCTCTTTGAAACGTTGCACGCTTTTTAAATTTGAAAAAGTCCTTGCAGGTTTCTAATAACTTGAGACCAAAAATTTAGAGAAACCGCATTGCCTGAATAGTTGGCAAGAAATTTTGAATTTCTGCAAATAATATTTGAAAATGCTTGGCTCCTTAATGAAGACTGCACACGAAATTTGGTGGATAAATTTTTGGATATATTTTGTAGAGACCATTACCACAGTTGTCGCCTATATAAATACGGCTTCTAGCGCTGCAGAACTAAATGTCCTTCATGAATTCACGTTGGTAAAAGAGACCATTCGTTGAATATTTTGCCTGACAGTGTCAAAGGCAAATCGTCCGATAATGTCCGAAAAGACCACACGAGAATATAAACAGTGCAAACAATTGAAATCAGCCTATCAGAGAACAATATTAAATTTTCGTGGCCCACAGAAAGAAAATGCCTTTTTCGGGAAAATGGCACTTTTGGCCTTTGTATGAACAGTTTCGAAAAGTTTTACGTGGATTTTGCAGTTAAAGGAAAAAAATCCGTCAGCAAACGTTTCATTTCAAATGAACTTACTATATCAACTGGTTGTCTGCATGCAAAATATAAACATATTCGCAGTTTCTTTTCGTTGTGTCGCGATGCCCCTGCCTAAAAGTTTATTACTCCGCCAGCCCTGACGATTTGCTGTGACCATTTGTTAGACAAATCTATCTTGCAAATGGCTGCTCCATGACACGTGGCATTTATTCCAAATTGTGTGGATCACAAATAAAGCTATCTACTGCACTCGAAATGGCTTCATCCTCAGTAGAATGCGAATTTCATGAACACAGTAAGGTAAGATAACCGAAAACAAACGCATGTCAAGAAGCACGACCAAAAGCAGTGAAACGTTTTCCAGATCGCAATATTTTCGACCAGGGTATAAGACAGCATTGAAGATTTTGCAAAGTAAATAGGGCGAAAAAACAGATACACTGGATTATAGAATTTTGAGAACAAAATATCTTCCATCTCTCGTTGGATTAGCAATCACTTTCCTTACATTATTTGAACTGTCATTTGATTGCGACTTTTGGAAAAATAACTCAAACGACACGAACTATATTCAAACAGAAATGGGGAAATTGCCAATAAAATATTTCATTCGCTCTTTTCCCGCAAATTTATGACAATTTACCCAAAGTTATTCTCACGTTGCTACGACTTAAAAGTACTCCCTACAGATAAATTGTGAACAGCTTCCAATCTGTTCTCTGTCTTACCGAGTTCTAAATATACCTTCGACCTGCCTAATATGCCTTACGCATTAATGAAGCTCGCATTCTTCTGGTTTTAACTACCGTACTTACAAATATAATATTCCCTTTTGCATGTTCATTGAAAGTTTAAGTTTCCTCCTTTTTCGCTTACTTTGAAGCGTTCAATTTTGTTCACATCTTCTTCTACTGGTCGCATCTTCTTCTCTTCTTCTTCCCCTCGCCTTGCCTTCTGCTCCGCTGTCCTATTGAAAGAAGAAGACACTTTTAAAAATACTGCCTCTTTTAGAATTTACATAAAACACATATGACATCTTCATCATCAGCAACAAAATCATCAAATAATCATCACCAATCTAGCAAGAGTAGCTAGAAAATGATACAGTAAAGTCCCGTCTTTAAGAAACATAATGTTTGACCTCGGCCTATTGTTCTCTACTAATTAGTCCATTGCTCTGCAACTGTTCTAGCAAAAATCTATGGTCTGACTTCATTAGTTTCTTCAAGGCGGGACTGAACGGCAAGAATGCAAACTTGTACAGAGTAAGCCAGAAAATTTATCGGCGTTTGCCAAAATGCAGCATAGGGCTTAAACATTAGAATCTTTAATAAGGTGGATGTAAATTCTGTGACATTTTTCAGTGCATTGAATGGCTTCAAAGGAACTTATGGTACTTTGCTGTAAATCTACCGTGGAAATCTTTTGATATCTTGATTTTTTTCAAAATGGCGGCAATTTAATCATTTTTTGAAAAATTTTCAAAAATTCATGGAAAATTGTGAAAAAATTCAAATCATCGTCAATCCTAGACCAGCAGAGGAAAAATTATCCAACACTCAAGGAAAACCATAGTTTATGAAGGGCTGCAATATGGTGGCAAGCAGAAATCTGTAGCTCTTCTGGTTTAGGATTTAGAAATTTGATGACGTCATAGCCTCAAATTTAATACATGCTGCCATTTTGAGACTAATCAAGATCTCAATAAATTTCCATGGCAGATTTACAGTAAACAACCCTCAGTTCGTTCCAAGCTATTTAATTAAAAGAAAACTGCAATAGAAATCTACACCGACCTTTTTAAAATGTTGAGCCCTATGTTCCAAAATACATGATCATGAATAATCCCGGGTGAGTCATAATATAAAAATGTTTCGAAGTTTGAAAACCTGTAGCTTTCGATCAATTTAACAGCTTGCTGCAAATTGTTAACAATTTTGTAGCTAACCTGTCAACTTAGGCCCAGTTTAATCATTGTTTTTTGCCATGTACCGGGTGTCCCAAAAAAGTATACAGATTTTGTTGATTCTAGCGATGTAAATATAGCTTTAATCAATGGCTAATCACTCTCAAAATATTCCTTGATTGTTTTTTTTTTATATATTCAATATAAAAATTTACAACAAAATTACCTAAACACTAACTACAATCTACTATACCACACTACAAGGACGGGGACCAGGAGGAGCAAAATGTCATGTCTACCCCCTGGAATTAATATGAACTAAAATACAACTAATACAAACTACTATACATACGCTACAACTAATACAGATAGAAATGCTAATTATAAAAACATTTTACAAATAAATATTTGAGCCGGTTTCACATTAGATGTCAGGCCAAAATATAATGGTGAATAATCGGAACGCCGGCCGAGGAAGTAACAACGACAACAACCGTCCCCGTCACTGCTCCCCACCCAAGGTCCCCATCGCTCGAGACACCGCTATCGGGTCTGGATTTCTAATATAAGCCTAACATCCAATGTGAAACAGGCTTGCAAAGGAATATATCCTTGATTGTTAACTTGAACATAGATACTTCGTTTGTTGGTATTGGTGCTTTGAGAGCAGAAATATCAATCTTGAAAGCTCAAATGTTCGTCCACCTGCTCACCAGAGCTTTGTCCTTTTGGCCTAAGCAAGTTCATGCCGCACATCAAAATTAATAACTGAAATTAATGAAAAATTAAGAAACTGCCCAATAGGATAGGTGACTGGGGTGTGACATCTGGAAAACAGAATAACACACAAGATATAATGCTGTTCAAATATTATCAAGGCTAACATTGATTTATATACTGTGCCTTACGAATTTGCTTGGGCCAAAACGCTAAAGCTATTGTTTGCAGGAAGAGGCAAATATGAGCTTTCAAGATTAACATGTCTGCTCTCAAAGCACCAATACCAATAAACGAGGTACCTATGTTCAAGTTAACTATCGAGGAACATTTTTACAGTTATTATACATTGATTGAAGTTAAATTCACATCACTGGAGTCAACTAAATCCACATACATTTTTTGGGACACCCGGTAGAATTTAGTAGATGCTGCTAAAAACTTCTAAGTGTCACTTCAATTCGACATAAAAACGATGCTTGAATTTACTTTTTGGCTTATCCAGTACATGCAAATACTTCGGTAGATTTTAGTAGTAGATTCAACTTAATAGTAGATTCAAATTCACTTCTAAAGAACATGAGATTCCTTAACGGAGATGAGTTTTATCCAGGAAAAGTTACAAAATTTGGCTGGTAAACATGGAAACTACTAAATGCTGAGAAAAAAGCTAAAAGGGATTTCTGAAAATGTAGGCAGTTTCCTTATTTCGACATATCAAAAATTGTTTCTTTCGAATTGATAAATGACCATGGAATGTGATTTGCCCAATAATATATTTTGTTGAAAAGAATACAAACCTTTCGCAGCAAAACCAGTATTGTTCCACAAACAAACAATGCTATATCTCTGCATGTGTAGATGCGAATTCATCTCTCTGAAAGAAAAGAATAGAATTGACCATTCTGATTCAAAATAATTGATACTTTATTAAAATCGGTTGATAAGCTTGACTATATTTTCGGGAAAAGTAAATAGACCATTTTCAGCACCCGGTATAAATTTACGTTTCATTGGGTATTCTAAATACTTTGAAATACAGACAGATATCGAATTTTTTTCCAGCAGCTGCACTTCAACCAGCTGTCAAAAATGTTAAGCTCATTTCGAAGCAACCATTCATTTTGCGGAGGCCAACGATTCGCCTCGAGCGTATAGTAATTCTCCCTAAAATGTTTCTGTGAAGGAAAATTTTACACTATTGTGGCAAAATTCCATACAATTTTACTGCAGGCTGATTTTTCCGATGCTAGATATTCCGCTCGCAAATTTCCAGTCATTGCACTGAGAAATAAATGAGCATTATAAGAGAAGAATTTATCTATCTATTGCAATTGCAAAAGTTAATCTGCAAAGCATAGGTTCCAAATCGTTAAATCGATGTAAAAAAGGTGAATGTAAAATTCTATGACCTATTTATTTTGATTGAGTGTTTTGAAAGAAACTTTAGCCATTTAGCAACAATTCTACCTTCGAACTTTTTATAAATGCTCCATATTTCTCGAAATTACAGTGTATTTTACATCTCAGCTCATTTGAGGATGTGACTTCATCAAATTTCTGAATTGTAAATCAGAAGAATGAAAAACTTTTTGCTATGTTGATGCCATATATAAACATCTACAAACTATGGTTTTTTTTAAATGATTTCATTTTTCATCAAAGGGTTTAGAGCTTACGATGGTTCAAAAGCTTTTGCAAAACGTTTCTTGAATTCGTGAAAAGAAGAACAACACACTAATTCTGAAATTACTGAGGATTTAAGAGAACTCAACGTTAGACTTATAGCAAACTAACTAAATGTTTTTGAAGCCATTCAGTTCGGAGATATAGGTCATAGATTTTTACACCAGCCTTCTCAGAGACTTGCATGCAACCTAAGGCAATCTGAAGCACTGAGGCCACAAAACCTTACATTGAATCCAAAAGTTTTTGGCGGATACAATTTCGGATAATAAACTTCGGATAAAATATTTTCGGACAAACTTTAGGCAATAATTTCTCCAGGAAAATCTTTGATTTAGTGTCGTTCAATTCAAATTAGCAGGAAATTGTTTCCTGAGAATATCACAGGTTGTATGCTTAGGGTTTCTTGACTAGTGGCTTGGGCATAAGAGTAATATTTGCATTTGCTGATTTATAGCTCTTCAACCAAGTTTCCCACAGTGGTAAAAAAATAGCAAATTTTATTTTGGCTAGAAGGTTAACAAAAAATATGCTTTGGGTAATTAGGCTTAAACTGTCAGCGTTAGAATTTCTCAAACTTGTGTACAGTTTTTTTGCGACACCCGGTAGTTTTAGTTTCTTACAGCTTTTTTCCGCAACTTGCTGCTATCTAAGAAATTTTCACTGTGCCAAAAGTTAAACGATCAATTCTGACGGTCACTAGCACTGTGATCTAGATTCCCATTTTAGTGTAATTAATGCAGAAAAATGAAAGAATAACTTTGAAAAAATGAAAAGTGTCCTCCGTGAAAAATTCCCCAAAATTATTTGAGAGCTCACTCTACTTAGCCCTTTTGCGAAAGCGTTGCCAATAGGTTAAACATGATTCTGCAATAGACTTTACAAGAATTCTGAAACAAAGATTGTTTGTTATTGTTGAAGAAGCGTTTCGTGATTCAGTCCTATTTTTCAACGTTTGGTTACCCTTATGAATTCGCAAAATTTGTGCATCCCAAGATAAAATTTTAAATCGTCTCTCTCACTGCATATTCTGCAAGGTTTAATCTGTCAAACAAACAAAGATCACGCAAATCGAGTGAGTGCAAGTCAAACAATTTGAATTAGAAAGTTAGTGCTATTTTGTGACCTTGCTTTTTTAAGAAAGAAGTACACTTTTTAGGCTTAAATTGAAATAATGTTTTCTCAGCACTGAAAAGTTTGATTTGAGAAATTTCTGGGTTTTGACATACCTCAGGCTACGGTTAACAATTGGAAAATCAGTTTGGTGCAATTCTGATACTTTCATTTTTGCGTATTAATTACATGCCCTGGATCACTGTGCCTAGTGAAGGAAATTTAAAGGGAGAATGATAAAGTCAACATACCAATGAATTATTGACAGCAAACTCTAACAGACTGATAAGCTCCATTGATGCCAAAGTTACAATTGTTACCAGCATTCAGACGCAAAACCTTTGCTTCCAGACATCATTCCAAGAGGCAATGTTTGCATACTCAGCATGACTACTACCGTTCCGTTTAAACTACATCTTTGAATTCCACTTGTTCTGATAGGAATTCCAGACAACGTTCCAAGAGGCAATGTTTGCATACTAAGCATGACCACTGTTCCGTTTAAACTACATCTTTGAATTCCACTTGTTCTGATACGAAATCCAGACAACGTTCCAAGAGGCAATGTTTGCATACTCAGCATGACAACCATTGTTCCGCTTAAACTACATCTTTGAATTCCACTTGTTCTGATACGAATTCCAGACAACGTTCCAAGAGGCAATGTTTGCATACTAAGCATGACCACTGTTCCGTTTAAACTACATCTTTGGATTCCACTTGCTTTGATACAAATTCCAGACAACGTTCCAAGAGGCAATGTTTGCATACTCAGCATGACCACCGTTCCGTTTAAACTACATCTTTGAATTCCACTCGTTCTGATACGAATTCCAGATAACGTTCCAAGAGGCAATGTTTGCATACTAAGCATGACCGATATTCGGTTTAAACTACATCTTTGAATTCCACTTGTTCTGATAGGAATTCCAGACAACGTTCCAAGAGGCAATGTTTGCATACTAAGCATGACCACTGTTCGGTTTAAACTACATCTTTGGATTCCACTTGCTTTGATACAAATTCCAGACAACGTTCCAAGAGGCAATATTTGCATACTCAGCATGACTACTACCGTTCCGTTTAAACTACATCTTTGAATTCCACTTGTTCTGATAGGAATTCCAGACAACGTTCCAAGAGGCAATGTTTGCATGCCCAGCATGACCACTGTTCGGTTTAAACTACATCTTTGAATTCCACTTGTTCTGATACGAATTCCAGACAACGTTCCAAGAGGCAATGTTTGCATACTCAGCATGACCACTGTTCCGTTTAAACTACATCATTGAATTCCACTTGTTCTGATACGAATTCCAGACAACGTTCCAAGAGGCAATGTTTGCATACTAAGCATGACCACTGTTCAGTTTAAACTACATCTTTGAATTGCACTTGTTCTGATAGGAATTCCAGATAACGTTCCAAGAGGCAATGTTTGCATACTCAGCATGACCACCGTTCCGTTTAAACTACATCTTTGAATTCCACTTGTTCTGATAGGAATTCCAGATAACGTTCCAAGAGGCAATGTTTGCATACTAAGCATGACCACTGTTCGGTTTAAACTACATCTTTGAATTCCACTCGTTCTGGTAGGAATTCCAGACAACATTCCAAGAGGCAATGTTTGCATACTCAGCATGACCACCGTTCCGTTTAACCTACATCTTTTTGAATTCCACTTGTTCTGATTTGAACTCCACTTTCATTATTCCTGACTACTTTGTTGTGATTGTTATCTTACAAGACGTCTTTAGATTCAGTTTCAATTTTGGTTCCTTTATCTAGAAGAAAAAGCAAAAATTATTACCAAAAGAGCAATCGATTGAAAAACTGACACTATGATTTAATCTAATCGAACCAAGCATCACTGAGAGAAATATGAGCGTATTGATACCGGGTGTCCCAAAACGTACTCCCGTTTAAAAAATCATCAAAAATTGATTGTCAAACCTTTGATAAAATTTTCTTTTTGGGTTGTTTTGTTAAAGACCCAAAAACATTCATAAGATAATAACATGTTTGCTTTTGATACAGCTAGGTAGAAAAATTACAGGTTTAAAAGCCCTATTTTGAGCTATAGTTAATAAGCAAAATACTTAATCTTGCCTAAGAGTCATAATTTTCAGATATTTTATCATCATTGAGGTCTCCAATGATAGTGCACATTTCTCCCTGTGCTTATGACCACAGTAGAAGCTTTACATGCACAAAAAATTGATCTGGCAATCATCAGTGCTTTTTTGCAGTATGATTCAAAACCAAGTAGCCCTTAAAAGAGCTAGATTTCATAATTTCTTAACCAATTACAAGATCAGCTATATCTTGGAAAAAGACTTGGTCCTTGATCTACTTGACAAAAAAGGAAATTGAGAATCAGCCTTGTAATTAAATGTTGGTGATTTTTCAAATGGGAGTACCTTTTTTGGACACCCTGTAGCTAAAACTAATCTAAACCAGTCATCAAGTAGCAGTGGATCGCTTGGCATAAAAGGCAAAGATTGTTATTTCATCTGCCCGAAGCTGTCTCAAATTAGATTTCACCTGCAAATGCCAGCGAATAACAACAATAGAAGTGTTTTGCAAAGGAATTTTGCGTCATCGCAAATTTCACGTGACATCTAATTTGAAACGGACTTTAGTTTGGAAACTGATTCCATCAATATTTCTACATTCCACTATTCTGCGCATTTGAAATAAACCTACTCCTCCCGCCCGTCGGGAATTTTCACAGAGGAAATTCTCTCAAGCAATAAATCAAAACAAACAAACAAACAAATAAACAAGCAAAGCCGCAAAACGCAGTTTGGGTAAAACTGTTGCATTGCGGATGGCAAGGGAAAATTTAAGAGAACCAATGAGCAAATATCGAAAAAAGAAGGATAAATCTAAACATCTGCTGCTGCGATCTTACACTCTTTTCTTTTTATAAGAATATTGCTTATAAGAATATTAAGGCTCAGAATCATCCAAATTTTAAGAATATTATAAGAATATTGCTCAGCCTCAGCTCGCATATTTGTGTCTCATTTTTCAGCAGTTGCCTGTTTTTCGATGTTCATAACAGAGAATCGCATGACTGACATATCTCGTTTTTTCAAAAAGTATGTTTGAAAGTTTATGATTGTTAAGAGCATTCTTATTGTTATAATTGTGATCAGAAGACATATGATCATAAGTGAGACTGCAACAATTGTATTTAAATCTGTCAATGGTCACGCGCTTGATTATCTCTCGCATTTGTTTGTTAGAAATTCTGATCACAATATTATCAACCTTAGAAATGCCGAAACTGACTTGCTAGTGTCATTCATGAAAACTAGTAATGGGCAGAAAGCGTTCGCATTTCGCGGAGCAAAAATCTGGAATGATCTCAGCCGCGAGGCCAAGCAAGCTCCCTCTTTATCTTCTTTTAAGAACAAGATAAAGGGTCGATTGTAAATTTATTGTAACTAGTTGTAGATAAATTATTTATGATTTTCCTGTCATTAATTTTAGTAGATTTTTAATTGTAAAGTTTTTGGCACGGCGCCCTCAAAACCAATCATACTGACTGATGGGGCTACCGTGCATAAACAATTTTAAAATAGAAAAAAATGAAATGATAACGCCTTAAAATCGGTCCCAAATTCGCGATTGCGCATTAATATCGGCACCTAGTATATCTTCAAGTGCTATTAGGTCGTTTCACAATTTTGAGACGGAAAAAAAATCCAATATTTATCCAGCAGCTGCCTTTCAGTTAGCTTTCAAAAATTTCAAGCTCATCTTGACTTTTGTACTAATTATAAACCATAAACAACAGTTTTTACAAAGGCGTGGAATGGTTCGATTGGCTTGAAGTTTAGCATTCCATGAATCCTACAGGGTGTCCAAAAAATTGTGCCCCGTTTGCCTGAAGATTGTGACTAAACGGCAAAAGCTTTTCATCAAACTTTTCCATCATGTTGCTCTTCAGATATTCAATTAAAGTTTATTACCATCTACATAAAAACCTGTTGAAAAATGATGGAGTCATAACCTTCAGGAGACCAAATTTGCCTGATGACTGAAACCAGCAGTCGGCCATTTTGTCTTACTACTTTGCAGCGATAAATAGCTTCATGGATGAAATGAAAAAGCAGCCTCCAATGTCATAGCTCTCGTGAAATTCTGATAATCATCATAGAGTTCCACTATTTCTGATGTCACAGAAACTATTTCTTACCCTACTTGAAGCTATCTATCGCTGCAAAATAGTAAGACAAAATGGTCAACCGTTTCAGTCACCAGAAAAATTTGGTCTCCTAAAGGTTATTGCTCATCATTTTCAACGGATTTTACGGGGATAGCAGCAAACTTTATTTGAACATCTGAAGAACAATATCATGTAAGAGTTTGGCAAGAATCTTTTGCCGTTTCGTCACAATCTTCAGGCAAACGGGCACAAATTTTTTGGCACACCCTGTACAACAATTTGGTCTCCTGAAGGTTATTGCTCATCATTTTCAACGGATTTTTACGGGGATGGCAGCAAACTTTATTTGAACATCTGAAGAACAATATCATGTAAGAGTTTGGCAAGAATCTTTTGCCGTTTTGTCACAATCTTTCGGTAAACGGGGCACAATTTTTTTGGGACAACCTGTACAACAATAATGTAACTGATATCTTTTAGAATTCTTTTAGAGCCAAAAGGAGGAGAGAATGATTACCCAATGAGGATGAAAATATTTGAATAAAGAAGATAAGATTGAGGTAAACATACCAATGAATCATAGGCAGTAAAACCCAAGCTCCGTTGATGTCGATGTCACTTCAAACATCAGCATTCAAATGCAAAACAATTAATTTCTTCTCCCAGACAACTTTGCAAGAGGCAATGTTTGCATAATTAGCATGAACTCTGTTCAGTTTCAAATGCATTTTTGAGTTCCATCTGTCTCCATCATATTTCTCATTGCTTTTCAATATTCGTCCATCTTACAAGATGTATTTAAATTCAGCTTGAATCTTCATTTCTTCATCTGAGGAGCAAATGAAAGTTATAAAAGATCAAATCGATTGAGGAACTGATACCGCTGTGCATGCATCTCCCAGAGAAATATGAGATTGTTTTATTGACAAAGGTCTAAACCATTTAATGCCAAAAAGCAAAAAATATCCACAGGGTACCCCAAAAAATTGTTCGACGTCGGATTAGATATAAAAAATAACGCGATCATGAATGGGCTCCATAATAAGATAACCATGCCCCTAAGATATTATATTATTCTAGACACCAGATTATTGCAAACTTGCGGAAAATGTACTGAGTTACGAGCTTTCAAAGACCAAATTTATGCGACAGTTAAAACCAGAGACCCATAGATGCCTGGTGACGAAAAAAGCTCCAAAATCCAAAGACTGAGGTAAACATACCAATGAACCATAGGAAGCAAAATCCAAGCTCCGTTGATGTCAATGTCACTTCAAACATCAGCATTCAAATACAAAACAATTAATATCTGCTCCAAGACAATTTTGCTTGTGGCAACATTTGCATAAGCAGCATGTCTACTGTTCACTTTTAAATGCATCTTTGAATTCAGTCTATCTTTACGATCGTTTCTCATCTATTTGCAATCTCTTTCCAGCTTGCAAGATGTATTTCAGCTTGAATCTTCATTTCTTCATCTAAGGAGCAAACGAACGTTATTACCATAAAGATCAAATTGATTGAAGAACTGATACTGCTGTGCATCTCCCAGAGAAATATGAGATTGCTTCATTGACAAAGGTCTAAACCAGTCATTGCCAAATAGCAAGTGTATCTACAGGGTGCCCCCATAAAGTTTTTCGACGTTGGATTAAATATAAGAAAATTACGATATAATGAATGGGATCCATAATAAAATAACCATGGGATAAGATACTATACACTTTTTGTCAAATTTAGACACCAGATCCTTACAAATCCGTGGAAATTTCACTGAGATACGAGCTTTCAAATACCAAATTTATGCGACGGTTGAAACCAGACACCCATCGATGCCTGGTGATGTAAAAAAGCTCCAAAATCCAATGAAAAAGGATTATCCAATGCCATGCCTCTCGTTAATATCATTGCGACCCAAGTAGGATTTCGAAAGTACTCTCATTCTTATAACTGTTGTCATAATTTGCTTAAGAATGCATGTGTCTAAAAAGCATTCATTGAAACATAATCGATGAGAAATTGAATCATTTTCAAACTTTCCTCATCCATACGCTTGAAAGTTAGATTATTGAAAACCTTTTCAAACCCATTTGGCTCGCTCTGAAATAAACACGAAACAAAAGAAGTAATAGCCCGTGCTACTTTTACCACAAATGCTACTTAGAGGCTTCTGGTTTCAGCTTTCACACAAATTTGAAGTTCAAAAGTTTGTAACTCTTTCAATCTTTAGAGGATTTCCAAGATCCTGGTGTCTGATAATAATTAAAGATCTCAGGAATTGGGATATCTCTTATCATCAAATGTCCAACAATTTCTTTGGGACACCCTGCAAATATAACCCAAAGGGTTACCCAGTGAAGATGAAAACCTTTGATTGAAGAAGATTGAGATAAACATACCAATGAACCACAGGCAGTAAGATCCAAGCTACGGTGATGTCAATGTCACTTCAATTATCAGCATTCAAATGCAAAACAATTAATTTCTTCTCCCAGACAACTTTGCGAGAGGCAATTTTTGCATAATCAGTATGAACTCTGTTCAGTTTGAAATGTATATTTGAATTCCATCTGTCTCCACCATTATTTCTCATTACTTTGCAGTCTTCGTCCAGCTTACAAGATGTATTTAAATTCAGCTTGAATCTTCATTTCTTCATCTGAGGAGCAAACGAAAGTTATTACCAAAATATCAAATTGATTGAAGAACTGATACTGCTGTGCATCTCCCAGAGAAATATGAGATTGCTTCATTGACAAGGGTCTAAACCAGTCATTGCCAAATACCAAGTGTATCTACAAGTGTATCTAAAGTTTTTCGACGTTGGATTAAATATAAAAAAATTACGATATAATGAATGAGCTCCATAATAAAATAACCACATGTGCTCATAAGATACTATATCAAATTTAGACACCAGATCCTTCTAAATCCGTGGAAAATTCACTGAGATACGAGCTTTCAAATACCAAATTTATGCGACAGTTGAAACCAGAAACCTATAGATGTCTGGTGATGCAAAAAAGCTCCAAAATCTAATGAAAAAGAATTATCCAATGCCATGCCTCTCGTTAATATCATAGCCAAGCAAATAACAAGGACTGATTTTGTAAGCCAATAGCACGAGGTGCTTTTGTTGACACCTGAATTCAAAGCGATTATCGACAGCAGACAAAGGAAATTCTCTCAAAATCAAATTCAAAACAAAAAATGCCGCAAAAGTTGCTCTGAAACCCAGGTAGCTAGCGCACTCATTGTGCATTCCGAAAATTGCTTGTAAGGGCAAACATGGCATAAATCGAAAGAAGAAGGTTATATCTACACATCTACCTAGGGCATTTCATTTATTTGGTTCAGAAGCTGAGCAGCAAGTGTTTTAATTACACCCAAAAAAGAAGATAATTGAATCGCCTCCCAATCGGCTTTTGAACCAAACATATGAGGTGCCCGAGGCAGATATGTAGATATATCCTTCTTCTTTCGATCTATGCTCATGTTTGCTCTTAAAAACAAATTTTGGAATGCACAACGAGCGCGCTAGCTATCTGGGTTTCAGAGAAACTTTTGCGGCTTTGTTTGTTTTGATTTACTGGTTGAGAGAATTTCCTTTTTCTGCGATCGATAATCGCTTTGAAGTGCGGTGTCAGTCAAAAGCAACTCATGCTATTGTCTTACAAAATTTGTCCTTGTTCAACCAAATAGGACTTCGAAAGTATTTTAATTCTTATAACGATAAACCATGAGCCTCCCCGATAACAATATAAAATTAATAAAGATTTCTCAAAAATATAGAACTTTCATTTACGTTTTGCCCTGGCTTCATCAGAACTAACCTTACAATAGTTGGGGGCCTACCTATAAACCTAAATTACAATGGGGTAACATGGTAACAACAACCTAACAAACGGACCTACCTAATACAAAATGTTGAAATACAGCTAGATGAAAGGGGAAGAGAACAAGAGGAATAGCAGGAGAGTTGCAGCAACAGTTAGGAGCAGAAGAGGGAGCCATTTATCCAAAGAGAAGTTTGAAATGCGTTGCGACGTGAAATAGCGGCAAAAACAGAAGGAGCAGAAAAGGCTTAAAGGCACGCTGTCGTGGCTGTAATTGGCTGGTTGTGATGTTGAAATCCCGAACAAAAGACCTGGCCTCTGGATCATTATAAAGCCTTTATGCTTTTAGATCATACTTTGTTTCGAGAATAAAGGGAGTCTAAACGTTATCATCTTCGTGAATTTCAGTGTACAGCGAAATTACTGAAGCCTGCCTAATTCTATTCTTTCGTATTGTCTTATTCATCCAATCGGTGCCACGACAGCGTGTCTTTAATATTAATTCTTATAACTATTGTCATAATTTGCTTAAGAATGCATGTGTCTAAAAAGCATTCATTGAAACATAATCGATGAGAAACTGAATCACTTTCAAACTTTCCTCAACAGAATTCATCATTGCATCCATACGCTTGAAAGTTAGATTATTGAAAACCTTTTCAAACCCATTTGGCTCGCTCTGAAATAAACACGAAACAAAAGAAGTAATAGCCCGTGATACTTTTACCACAAATGCTACTTAGAGGCTTCTGGTTTCAGCTTACACACAAATTTGAAGTTCAAAAGTTTGTAACTCTTTGAATATTTAGAGGATTTCCAAGATCCTGGTGTCTGATAATAATTAAAGATCTCAGGAATGGGGATATCTCTTATCATCAAATGTCCAACAATTTCTTTGGGACACCCTGCAAATATAACCCAAAGGGTTACCCAGTGAAGATGAAAACCTTTGATTGAAGAAGATTGAGGTAGACATACCAATGGACCATAGGCAGTAAAATCCAAGCTGCGGTGATGTCAATGTCACTTCAATTATCAGCATTCAAATGCAAAACAATTAATTTCTTCTCCCAGAAAACTTTGCGAGAGGCAATGTTTGAATAATCAGCATGACTACTGCTCTCTTTGAAATGCGTCTTTGAGTTGCATCTGTCTCCATCATTATTTCTCATTGCTTGGCAATATTCGTCCAGCTTACAAGATGTATTTAAATTCAGCTTGAATCTTCATTTCTTCATCTGAGGAGCAAATGAAAGTTACAAAAGATCAAATCGATTGAGGAGCTGATACCGCTGTGCATGCATCTCCCAGAGAAATATGAGATTGTTTTATTGACAAAGGTCTAAACCATTTAATGTCAAACAGCAAATATATCCACAGGGTACACCAAAAAATTGTTCGACGTCGGGTTAGATATAAAAAATAACGAGATCATGAATGGGCTCCATAACAAGATAACTATGCGCCTAAGATACTATATTAACTTTAGATACTAGATTCTTGCAACCCTGCAGAAAATTGTCTGAGGTACGAGCTTTCAAAGACCAAATTTATGCGACAGTTGAAACCAGAGACGCATAAATGCCTGGTGATGCAAAAAGCTCCAAAATCCAAAGATTGAGGTAGACATACCAATGAACCACAGGCAGTAAGATCCAAGCTCCGTTGATGTCGATGTCACTTCAAACATCAGCATTCAAAACAATTAATGTCTGCTCCAAGACAATTTTGCTTGTGGCAATATCTGCATAAGAAGCATGTCTACTTTTCAGTTTTAAATGCATCTTTGAATTCAGTCTGTCTTTACAATCACTTCTCGTTAATTTGCAATCTCTTTCCAGCTTGCAAGATGTATTTAAATTCAGCTTGAATCTTCATTTCTTCATCTAAGGAGCAAACGAACGTTATTACCATAAAGATCAAATTGATTGAAGAACTGATACTGCTGTGCATCTCCCAGAGAAATATGAGATTGCTTCATTGACAAAGGCCTAAACCAGTCATTGCCAAACAGTAAATGTATCTACAGGGTGTCCCCATAAAGTTTTTCCACGTTGGATTGAATATAAGAAAATTACGATATAATGAATGGGCTCCATAATAAAATAACCATGGTATAAGATACTATACACTTTTTGTCAAATTTAGACACCAGATCCTTACAAATCCGTGGAAATTTCACTGAGATACGAGCTTTCAAATACCAAATTTATGCGACGGTTGAAACCAGACACCCATCGATGCCTGGTGATGTAAAAAAGCTCCAAAATCCAATGAAAAAGAATTATCCAATGCCATGCCTCTCGTTAATATCATTGCGAACCAAGTAGTATTTCGAAAGTACTCTCATTCTTATAACTATTGGCATAATTTGCCTAAGAATGCATGTGTCTAAAAAACATTGATTGAAAACATAATTGAAGAGAAACTGAGTCATTTTCAAACTTTCCTCAACAGAATTTCCCAATGCATCTATACGCTTGAAAGTTAGATTATTTAAAACCTTTTCAAATCCCATTTGGTTTCATGTGAAATGAACGAGAAACAAAAGAAGCGATAGCCCACGCTATTTTTACAACAAATGATGCTCAGAGGCCTCTGATTTCAGCTTTCACACAAATTTGAACTTCAAAAAGTTGTAACTCTTTGAATATTTGGCGGATTTCCAAGATCCCGGTGTCTAATATCAATTATTATATGGCGTTCGAAAATACGGCTCCTCGGACCGGCAACGCAGCAATTCGATTGGTTCTTGATCGGTCCGTAAAAAGCCGTATTTTTCGTTCGAAGCCGTATTGGACCGGGCGTTGCCTTAAAAACCAACAACAAGAGAGGAGCTTCTTGTGTAGGCTTAGGCCATAAGAAGTGTCAGCCAAAGTTTAGCTTATTCATCGAAGACTTCTTTTCTGTAAACTTTGAAGACGAACTTGCAATTATACACGAAGAAAATGCCAATGTAGTTAACGTTGCAACGAGCAACTACAGTGATGCACAGGATCAAAGACACAACAGAAAAGTACGATACTATAAACAACGTTCTCAAAAGGTTCTGCCATATAATAAAGCCTTTATTAAACGATTACTCGATCCATGCTGGAAAATATTTGGACCTTAGTTCATTGTACGGACCTCACTGCGTTCGGTCCGTACGTCAAACTGCGGTCTAAATATTTTCCAGCATGGACCTCGTAATCGTTTAATAACCGCATATTAAAGATCTCAGGAATTGGGATATCTCTTATCATCAAATGTCCAACAATTTCTTTGGGAAACCCTGCAGATATAACCCAAAAGGAGGACAGAATAATTAGCCAGTGAAAATGAAAACCTTTGAATGAAAGAGATTGACGTAGACATACCAATGGACCATAGGCAGTAAGTTCCAAGCTCCGTTGATGTCAATGTCACTTCAATTATCAGCATTCAAATGCAAAACAATTAATTTCTTCTCCCAGACAACTTTGCGAGAGGCAATGTTTGCATAATTGGCATGAACTCTGTTCAGTTTGAAATGTATATTTGAATTCCATCTGTCTCCACCATTATTTCTCATTACTTTGCAGTCTTCGTCCAGCTTACAAGATGTATTTAAATTCAGCTTGAATCTTCATTTCTTCATCTGAGGAGCAAACGAAAGTTATTACCAAAATATCAAATTGATTGAAAAACTGATACTGCTGTGCATCTCCCAGAGAAATATGAGATTGCTTCATTGACAAAGGTCTAAACCAGTCATTGCCAAATAGCAAGTATATTTACAGGGTGCCCCAAACAATTTTTCGACGTTGGACTAAATGTGAGAAAAATTACGATATAATGAATGGGCTCCATAATAAAATAACCATGCTCATAAGATACTATATCAAATTTAGACATCAGCTCCTTCTAAATCCGTGGAAAATTCACTGAGTTACGAGCTTTCAAATACCAAATTTATGCGACAGTTGAAACCAGAAACCCATAGATGCCTGGTGATGCAAAAAGCTTCAAAATTCAATGAAAAATAATTATCCAATGTCATGCCTCTCGTTAATATCATAGCCAACCAAATAGGACTTCGAAAGTATTTTAATTTTTATAACGATAAATCACGAGCCTCCCCAATAACAATATAAAATTAACAAAGACTTCTCAAAAATATAGAGTTTTCATTTACGTTTCGCTCTGGCTTCATCAGACATAACCTTACAATAATTGGTTACAATAATTACAATAATACCCATAAACCTAAATTACAATGGGGTAACATGGTATCAACAACCTAACAAAGAAACCTTCCTAATACAAAATGTCGAAATACAGCTAGATGAAAGCGAAAGAGAGCCCAAGGGGAAACAAGAGGAATAGCAGGAGAGTTGCAGCAACAGTTAGGAGCAGAAAAGGGAGCCATTTATCCAAAGAGAAGTTTGAAATGCGTTGCGACGTGAAATAGCGGCAAAAACAGAAGGAGCAGAAAAGGCTTAAAGGCACGCTGTCGTGGCTGTAATTGGCTGGTTGTAATGTTGAAATCCCTAACAAAAGACCTGGCCTCTGGATCATTGTAAAGCCTTTATTCTCTTAGATCATACTTTGTTTCGAGAATAAAGGGAGTCTAAACGTTATCATCTTCGTGAATTTCAGTGTACAGCGAAATTACTGAAGCCTGCCTAATTCTATTCTTTCGTATTGTCTTATTCATCCAATCGGTGCCACGACAGCGTGTCTTTAATATTAATTCTTATAACTATTGTCATAATTTGCTTAAGAATGCATGTGTCTAAAAAGCATTCATTGAAACATAATCGATGAGAAACTGAATCATTTTCAAACTTTCCTCAACAGAATTCCCCAATGCATCCATACGCTTGAAAGTTAGATTATTGAAAACCTTTTCAAACCCATTTGGTTCGCTCTGAAATAAACGAGAAACAAAAGAAGCGATAGCCCGTGCTACTTTTACCATCAATGCTAATAAGAGGCTTCTGGTTTCAGCTTACACACAAATTTGAAGTTCAAAAGTTTATAACGCTTTGAATATTTAGAGGATTTCCAAGATCCTGGTGTCTGATAATAATTAAAGATCTCAGGAATTGGGTATCTCTCATAATCAAATGTCCAACAATTTTTTTATTTGGGATACCCTGCAACCTTTGATTGAAGAAGATTGAGGTAAACATACCAATGAATCAAAGGCAGTAAAATCCAAGCTCCGTTGATGTCAATGTCACTTCAATTATCAGCATTCAAATGTAAAACAATTAATTTCTTCTCCCTGACAACTTTGTGAGCGGCAATACTTGCTTAATCAGTAGGACTACTGTTCATTTTGAATTGCATCTTTGACTTTCATCTGTCTCATCCATTATTTCCCATTAACTTGTAATCTTCATCCAGCTTACGAAATGCATTTTAGTTTAGCTTGAATCTTCATTTCTTCATCTGAGGAGCAAACGAAATTTATTACCAAAAGATCAAATCGATTGAAAACTGATACTGCGGTGTTTTAATCCAAACATAACATCTTCCAGAAAAATATGGGATCTTTTCAGTTATAAAGGTCTAAAGCAGTCTTTGCCAAATGGCAATTGTATCTTCAAGTTTATTTTCGCTGTGATAACAGAATTACTTGGCATAAAAGGCAAAAACTGGCATCTCAACTTCCAGAAAATAATTTAGAACATGACAAGATTTATATCAATGCACGCTAGCGAGCCTATACGCCCTACTGCTATGAATACGCCATACAGAGTGAATACGCAGATGGGAATATGCAGATGTGAATACAGATGTGAATACGCCATACGTATTATGCTTGATGTGGTGCATACGCCATACGCCATACGCCATACGCCATACGCCATACGCCATACAGAGTTCAGAGATGAGGTATTATGCTGACATGGTAGGGAATTATGCTTGATGTGGTGGATCTGACTTGCAGGGACGGATTTTCACAGGATTCGATGTTTTTAGAAGGAACTTTGACTTCTCGGATTCCTTATTTTACCCTTTCAAGGTTGCCGTTAACCAAATGGAGTCACGTAAATTGAAACACTGGCAAGGAACTTTGGGTAATTTACTATAATTCTACCGGGTGCACCAAAATAAACTATGCACGTTTGGCAGGCCACAATAAATCGTACACTGGACCGATTTTGAAGATTTATGACTTAATCTTCAGCAGAAAGCCTGAATTAGATACTGGGATTTTTTGCAAATTTTTCATTTTCAGTTTTTAGAGCTAGAAGCGAGTTTCCTAAAATTTTAGTTTTCGAAAACACTGAAAACGATCAAAAAACATCGATCAAGTTTTCTAAAGAATCGACATGAATGGACAAAGAGAGAACTTGTTCGTGATGATTTGCGATTTAAAAATCGACCAATTGTAATCTGCTGTACGAGAGTTCGTACTGAACCCCCAAATCCCCCTGAAAACGTTTTCTCTTTGTTCATTCATGTAGGATCTTTTAAAATTTGATCGACGTTTTTTGATCGTTTTCAATGTTTTCGAAAACGAACATTTTAAGCACTTCTAGCTCTAAAAACTGAAAGCGGAAAAATTTCCTAAAAATCCTAGAGTCTAATTCAGGCTTTCTGTTAAAGATTAAGTCATAAATCTTCAAAATCGGTCCAATGTACGATTTATTGTGGCCAGCCAAACGTGCATAGTTTATTTTGGCGCACCCGGTACCATTAAACGTTTTTCACCAGGTGACCCGAAAAAACCTTATCGAGCTAGATTGCACATAGCTACCTAAAAGCAAATGCTATGAATACAAACAAAGTATCAGAACGCAGTTAAAGGGCTTAACTATTCTTTGAGATGCTGCTTGGTCAGTTTAAGTTATGACTAACCTCCAAAGAACTACTTTCAAAATATGGTCCTTTTTCATTTCTCGGACGTCGCCTCCTTTCCCAGTCCATGTTTTGGAAGATGTGGAAAGAGCTGAATCCCAAATTTGCAAAGGATCACAAAATTTGAATGAAGAACACAAGTCAATCATTTTTGCAAACAACAGATTTCTCCAGACGATTTCAAATCCATCTCTATGTTATAGTTTTCACAAAAGGTTAACCGGAGAAAAATGGCGATTATTTCACTTTAAATGAGAAATTAAGGATACGAAATGTCCTTTAAATCTCGTTTTTCGAATGGTAATCATAGCTTGAAGTGACCATGCAGCATCTCAACAGATAGGGAAGCCTGTCAACGGTGATACGGTGATACAAAGTATTATCAATAGCTTTTGATCTCAGAAGCTTGTTATGATCTAGCTCCTGAAGCCTCTTTGGGTCACCCAGTATCCCGGGGGAGGTACATGACTTGTGGATGGACGGGGGTCTGCCGCCCGGTTTTCAGAAAGGTACCCTCTTCTAATTACTGAAACTTGCCTTGTTTTGGCGGAAAACTGCCCATTTGCAACGATCTTTACGAATTTCAGCGAAACCCCACCCATGTTTATGGAAAATCTGCCGAAAAAAGGACCCTTGCTTAGACAATTTAGGGCCCAAAAACCCACCCATATGGGCGGCACATACCCGTACCCTGAACATATTATGTACCCCCCAGTATATCTTGATCATTTTCCAAATTATACCATATTCATATTCATGAAAGGAAGTGACAGGAAGTTTTCAAACGATTAAGATAGTTGAAATTTCTAAACTAACCGGGTCAAAATGGTACAATTTTACAGTAAGCCATGATTTTATGAGGGAGCACGATACAGTTGCAAACAGAAGTATGTTATTATCCCCTATGATTTTAGAATTATAAGATGTCACAATCTCAAATAAGTTAAAACAAAAAACCATGACATCAAAAAAACATAATGAAGATATCAAAAAGTCAATGGTAGAGCTACAGTAAATTACGTAAAGTTCCTTTTAAGCCACTCAGCCCCAAGAAAGATTACACGATCTGTTTGCCTTTCAGTTGACTTTGAAATATGTGAAGTTCTCCTTGGCACAATTGACATTTTCCGAAGATCAACAGCTAGATCCCAAAATTTGGCAACTATTCTCAAGAGTTTTTAAGAGTAATAACTTTATCCTGTTTAGCAAATTTCCGGTCAGTAGAATTTACGTACGGATGGATGCTTCCGACATTGCTTTGGATATTCCGTGCACCAATTTCCAGCTATTCCACTGACAAATGATAGAAAAATAGAGAGAATATTGAATTCATATTTCAATTCGCCCTTCTAAATGTTAATCTGAAGCATCCAGAGTGAAAAAACTGAATCTGATCACTTGACCAAAAACCCGCCCTAAAGAGAAGCAAAGTGGGAGTTGAACTCTACTATTTCCTGTCCACTTGGCAGAGTATATGCTGGAGAATAAAGGTTTATTTCACCCAATAAAACTTTCCAAGCGGGAGGAATTTAAAAAATTGAAAGCCAATGAGCCATAAATTTCTATTCAGTAGTTCGGCAGTATTTATCAGAAGTTAATTGTATGTGTAGCTTTTGTAGTTGTTTTACTTAATCTTCGTTATGTCTCTTTGTTAATGGCCCCGGGCGTATTCATTTTCTTTTGCTGCCTGTGGTATCATACCTGTAGTGTTGTATTGTAGTATAGTAATTAGAAAGTATAGTAGGTAACATGTAATGTATCATTTTATGAAATATAAAAAAACTTCAACTTCAAACCAGCATTAGCTCTCATTAAGGGGCTGTACAACCCGTCTTCTTTGTCTGGCACTGCGAGGCAAATCATCGATTGTGTTTAGGCTAAAACAACAAAGCCAATGATGATTTCCCACAGAGAATAGTAATCCAAAGTATCTGCGACGATCTCTGTAATCAAAGCCTTGGTGGAGGATTTGCTTAATTAATTCAACGCCGAATATTTGAAAGTTTTAATGGATATCAAAAGTTCTATCACATGTCATAGGCATAGACATGAAAACACTGTGATTAAACTTACGTAGAAGCTGCGATGAAACTGGCCGCCAGTAGATTCGAAGGCATCTGGTCACATGCGTGGCTTGTCCCGTACTTTCCGATTATTTACAAAAATCTCGTACAGCCGCTTTAACAATGAAATTTCCTTTTGCATGGAAAACTTCAAAGACTGAAAAATAGCCTAACCTACAAAATGAAAATAGGCAACCATACTTTTTTTGGAAAATTCTGCTATTGCAAAAAATTCTACTGACTTGAAATAAGCCTAAAGGAAGAAAGAACATTTATCCTTCAAGGAAAAACCATTTCAATGAAGAAGATTAAATTTAACATACCAATGAATCATAGATGGTAAACTCCAACAGATCCACAAGCTCCATTTATGCCAATGTCACAAATTCTACCAGCATTCAGATGGAAAACCTGTTTCCAGATAACCCTGGGAGTGGCAAATTAATGTTTTCACACTCAGCATGACTATGTTCAGTTTAAATGCATATTTGAGTTGCATCTGTCTATTTCATCATTTCTGATTACTTTGCATGGTTCTTTGGTCTTAGAAGATTTACTTGGATTCAGCTTCAATCTTCATTTCTTCATCTGAATGATAAAAGAAAATTATTACTGAAAGATTGAATAAAATTGATGCAGACGCTTTAGTCCAACCACCTTCGAGAGAAATAATTGTAGAGATTTTAAAATTACATGGTCTAAGCCAGCCATTACCAAATGACCAATTCAAATAACAGTGAAGCGAGTGGCGATGTATAAATAGCAAAAATAACTGATTACTCATCAAAAATAATACTTCTATCGCAATAGAAAAATTACTTTGTCACATTTTTGACATTTTTTCATTTTTTCAAACATTTTGCTATGGCGATAGAAGTATTATTTTTGATGAGTAATCAGTTATTTTTGCAATTACCAAATGACATTTCGTTCCTAGAGTTGTTTTCAGTAGGAATTGAGCTGCTTGAGAGCCAAAGGTTGGCATCTTGTCACCCAAAAATAATTTGGGAACATGCTTTTGTTAAAATTTGTATGAATTCTATGCATTGGATTCATTGTTCCCGTTCGTCAGGAATTCCCACAAGGGAACTATTTCAAAGAAACAAACAAACAACACTGCAAAAAATACCCTGAAAAACAAGGACAGATTTTGTTACACAATATCATTAGTTGCTTTTGATTAACAGTGCAATTCAAAGCGATTAGTGATTGCACAAAAAGGACTTCTCTTAGCCAGTAATTCAAAACAAACAAAGCCGCAAAATTTGCCATCAGGAAGGCAAACTATCGCCTTGTCAACGCAAAAGGTGGGTTTAGAGAGAAGTAATGAGTTTACAATTAAATATAATGAAAGAGAAGGATAAATCAAAACATCTGTCTGGCGGATTTGGTTTATTTGATTTAGAAGCAGAGTAGGAATTGTTTCATTTGAGCCCTAAAGTACAACAACAAACTATGAAGAGTAACACTGTTTTTGGCCATGACAATTATCATCAAAAATGATGCAAACTAGGTATCATTTGAAAGAGTTTAATGAGTTGAACTTGATTCTTGCAAGCATTGTAACATTTCATTACTTGAGGGGGGTTACAGTAAGTCCCTTGAGAATTTTAGGAAGTTTTATTGCTTCATGAAATTTTCCAGCCTCCTGGAATACATCATTGAAGAGTGCAGGTCTTTGCAACATGAAGTTAGATTTTGCATAAAGTAGAAGTTAGTTTACTTTGACCACCGCCTGTCATGGAATGCACTGTGGTCAGTATTCTGCTCCTATACTTTCTTAATAAAATTTGACATAATTAAGCTCCACCAGGGGCCATTTCAGAGGCACAAAATATTATCATAAAGTTGCTGGTAACTGTACTTTACTCAGAGTGCTTTGGTTGAAGGCACTCTTTCCAAACTATTTTCTCACAGGCAGAGAATATTTTCAATGCAAGGCCTGACTACAAACAGAGCTCACTGTTTCAGAAGGAACAACTGGACAACTCTGGTGCTATTCTGTTTGTAGATCCCTCATAAGAACACTCTGCAGTTTCATAAAGATACCAAATAGTTTAAATTTGGTTTGCATTCTTGATAAGCAAAAACTTCATATTTCCCAACCAAGTTCCCCTGTAATTCCCAAGGGACTGTATGTAGCTTAGCTAAGAGGCACCAAAAAGCAGAAGTCTTTTTGTTGTTTAAAGACAAATGACGGAGATATAAGGTGGTTTAAATCTGGGGCCTGGGCAATCGAAATATAGCCTATTGTATTCTATTGTATTTGATGATATCGAGAGATTAGCAAATCAATTGGACAAATGAAAGCACTAAGCCATCTTTTGTTCTAATTTTTAAACGAGGCGCTATATATCCGTCATTTGTCTTTAAGATATTGCATTTTGAGGCTAAATTCTTGTTCTGCACAGAAAAGCTTAGTGTACAGGTACATGTACCCCAAAAACTAAGGTACCTCAAAAACCACAAAGTCAGTCAAAAGGCAATATCTATAGAAGAACAACATAAGACATAAAACTCTTGCTGATTTATAATGCTCAGACAACTAGGCTACCTAAAAATATAAGTTTGCCATGAATATATTGGATTAAAAAAAATTCTGGGATGCAAAAGAAAAAATATTGAACTTAAAATTTTACAGGTTGTTTGCTTGAACGCGTTGCAAGTTGGAAATTCTTACATTAAGTTTGCAAGCTAATGTTTTTCAGTATCTTTCATGTGTCCTCTTATCAGAAAAGCACAACTGTCATCATGCAATATGATGAACCTATAGAATGGGCACAGAGACGTAGGAACTGGGGGGCACTGGGGGCACGTGCCCCCCCCCCCCAAGATTTTGCAATAAACAAAGAAGTGCCCATTCTATTTTCAGGAAGTGCCCCTTCAGCTTAAAGAAAAAAGTGCCCTTGGAGTGTTGTGCTCCCCCCCCCCCAAGTTTGAGATGCTTCCTACGTCCCTGAAATGGGCATCCTGACTTTGGTGAATCTTTGTGTGGTTTTGGGGTACATATTGTGAAAAACATGCAACTTTGCCATATCAGTACTCGGTCAATCCCAAGTAAAAAATAGCAATAACCTATGGGAAGAGCTCGTTTTTGGCAGCCCAGCATTGACACAAAACCATTTTTGAAATGAAAACAGTAGAAGAAAATTATAGCAACTTGCTTTTTTTGTGGTTTTTGGGGTACATGTACCTGTAGAAACAAATTTCACATTTTAAAATAATAGCTGTTTTGGTTCTTTGGGAATTTTGGTGATTTAAAGAATTTGAATTCATAAGAAGAGGAAGAGCTTTCACCATCATGAAATAGACATTTTTGACATATTTTTGTTCATTTCACAGTCAAAGCCCTTGAGAATTAAATTTGTCTAATCGCCATACCATAGATAGTTATCTTGTTAAAGCTAGTTACCTACCTAGGCTTATTTAGTTAGGCCAAAATATAATTTCGAAATATAAAGACACACGTGGGGGGGGGGGGGGGGGTATGAACGATACCACGAATATGAACATTTGCTTCGACACTAAACTTTGAACGCAAGGGCAGGCAGGACGAGGTTTTAGCTTCAAAAATGCAAAATCTCAAACAACAAAATACTTTTGCTTTGGCGCCTCTTTGCTTGAAAAGGTGGACTCCAGTGGCATGCAGCATGGCATGGCCATGTCTAACTTAAAATGTCTTCCGGCCGTGCCGTGTGGCCCAACCGAAACAGTGTCTGTCTCAGCAGTTGGCCAAGTTAGTTCTCATCAAAACGGCAGATAAAAATCAATCTAACATACCTCTGAATTAAGAAGCTGAGGTCACACCTGATTTGATCTTTGAGTTTTCTTTACACTTTGCACATCGTTTAAATTTTGTCCACCATTTTGTTACATGCTTTCCCGCAAAATTTGTTATCACGCACAGCATCATGGGAAATATGCTGCCGCGCAGGAACCTAGACTTATTACAATTCGTCCCATTTTTCGCTAGCAATTTCGAAACGTTTTACCTACTCATTTTCTACTAAACTGAATTAATTTACCTACTTTTCAAATCGAACTGCTCCTCCAAACAGGGACTCATAATCAAACTTTCGTAAAATCAGGATAAAAACTCGCCCTTTTTTGAGCGAAAAGATTGAGCGAAAAGGCACAGATCAAAATGTTGAAAATGAGCGAAATTTACGACGAATCGTGGAATCTAGCGGCGGCAACATAGATTTACTTTTTTTTTTAATAATAAGGCATCTAGGCCAAGGAGGCCTCTAACCTAATTACAATTCAACTGAGGTAACTATTACATGACGTAAAATTACAGAAAAAGGACATATTGTACTAATATATACTACAAATATGATGATAAACTCTAAACATGGTACGTGAATTGCGTGACATAAGATATTCAGATTTGGAAATCCGATTTTATTTTGAAGCATTTCAACAAGTACGTTGCTACCAAATTAAGGCAGCAGTGGCGTCGTGGCCGGGGGGGCCAGGGGGGCCATGGCCCCCCTGTGAAAATGTTGTCGGAAAATTCATCAGTTTTCCATTCTTGTCGGAAAAATCGAAAAAAATTGAATTGATCCATTTTCCTCACATAGCTACTTTATGGCAATCCAAATGTGTACATGAAATATCACTTTTTCGATCGCCAAACGTAGCTTTTGATGAAAAAGTAGGTTTTTCGGCAAAAACTAGGTTTTTCGTTCGTTTTTCTGCAAAAAATTTCTTTTTCAATCGAAAGAAAAGTGTGTTTTCTGTTGGAAAAATAGACACAAAGGCGCAAAAATTTTCGGACGAATAAATTTCAGACAAATGCTTTCGATCATAACATTCTTGGACTTTTCCCCGAAAATTTGGTCGTTTTACCAACATTTTAGTGACTAAAAACGATAAATTTACAATTTATTTTGCACGTTTCATACTTAAAAAATGTCATGCATTTATGGTTTGTGCATTAAGCTTTCAATGAGTTGCTCGTCAGAATTTGCACAAGTGAAGATTGTTGAGGAAGGTGGAAATGATTACTAAGATGGGATTACTTTTAGTTTCTGTGAACGGATGCTTATAGAAATGAAGATTTATATCAAGCTATGACGTTGTTATCTAAAATTTGAAAACGATCTATTTTTCAGTGCTTTTGAGGTCCTTTTTTCGAAATTTCCCATCAAAAACAAATAGTAGATTCTTCAAAATAGGGGCGTTTTGCAACGATCTAAAGGGCGTGGTCACAACAAATTTTCCCGGGGGCAAGCCCCCAGACCCCCAGTTTTCCTCCCTCTTTGCGCATCTAGCTTCAGCCTCACCTCCCAACACCAATCACGTCTCGACAACAGCATCACCTCCAACAAGAATCGCCTCTTAACAGTACTGCTGCGTCCCTTTGAAAAATTCTTCGCTATTATGGAACTTTTATATCAGAAAAGTTCTGAGACCTTTTGCCACCTTTTATACGTTATATTACTGCTTAATTTTTGTCGGAAAAATATCTCCTTGTTGGAAAATTCTGACCCTTGGCCCCCCCTAAAATCATGCTCCCACGACGCCACTGTAAGGCAGTACTTATTCTTTTGACTTATTAACCAGATAAATTTGTTCTTGACATTTAACTGACATACATTTGGGTACAAATCAACTATCTTTGTTTCAAGAAGTTTTCTTTCATATTGAAACTGTGGGCACACCATGACGAAATGAATTTCATTACCAATAGTCTTGATTCCAATTGACAGACAGTACTTGCAGTGCCTGTCACATCTCGGTATCACATTTTTTCCAAATCTTCCAGCTTCAATTTCGAGATTATGTGCACTAATTCTCAGTTTTGAAAAGCATTGCCTTCTCTTGAAGTCATTTATAGTATCCAGGTATGTTTCGAACTTAAAAACCAACTTTATCTGGGCATAAGTGCAAAGTTTTTTATCTTGCGCTAGATGTTCATTAAGATTAAACAAGGTGTAATGTTCGAAAAAACTTCTAACTTTTGGTTTGATAGTAGAGATGTTGTCGCCAGGTGCAGTATTATATTTTGCATGCAATTCACGTACCAATGATACCCAGTTTACATAACCTAAAACAGCAGCGTCGCACAGGAAGCGAAAGGACTTACAGGCGAATCGATGCGGTTCAAAAACATTTAGTAAATTGAGTCTTCCATAGAATTTCAACATGGATACATGTCGATTCAACTGAAGGGGTATTCTTCCCAACTCAGCATAAACTGCATCAGTACAGGTTGTTGATTTCACCCTCAGAATATACTTGCACGCAGAAAGGTGTAATCGTTCCAACGTAACAAATTCTTCATAGCCCCAAATTTCGGAAGCATTATTCAAAATAGGAGCAATGGTTTGATCAAACAAATACAGAAAAAGTCTTGGTTGTAGGCCGTTAAAATCTTTGCATTTAAAAATAAGGGAATATTAAGGTTTACATGCCTTTTACTTAATTATTTCAATGTGTTCATTGAAAGAGCAGTTAGATTTATTGTGACGCCAAGGTATTTGTAGGATTCACATTCTTGCATTTCAGTGTCACCAAATAACCATTTTTGTTTTGATATATTTCTCCTTTTGTTTTTTCTGAGGACCAGTACTTTGGTTTTACCAACGTTGACACTCATTTGAATCTGTTTCGTAAAGTCATTTAAAGGGTCTGTTTCATCCAGCATTCCTTGCACGTGACGTCTCTTGGTTTTCCTTTATTGTCCGCCATTTTCATGGCCCATGAAAATGGCGGCAACAAAGGCCAACCAAGAGATGGCACGTGCGAGGCATGCTGGATGAAACAGACCCTTTAACAAATCGATTTGTTTTTTATTTGAATTTGATTTACCAAAATGTCTTCAATTTGCTCCTTGACAAAACTGATCACCACATAAAACCACGGAGGAGGGGGGAGGAAATTCTCAAAAATCACTCCTGGCAAAATCCACCCTCAGGGCAAAGATGTCGGTAAACAAGATACTTTCTATCAAATAGCCCCCTAAATTTTATCTGCCCTTACGCTAATGAGGCTGCTTGGCTTTCATTAGTATTGGGCTGTGCATTTCCCAAAAACAATTTTTAGGCAGGTCCAGAATTTTTCCTCCAAATGACAGCCTGCTTTTGGAACGAATCTGCGAAAATTTACTCCAAAACGTCAAAAATACATTGGAAATATTGAAATAACAGCAAGACAGTCATCGGTTTGGACAACCGGCTCACAGTGATCCGGAACAAAAGAAAGTTTGGAATAACTACCAAAATAGGAAGTTTCAAAATCTGAATTTATTTCATGCCCATACCATCAAGTACAGTTTGAATGCTTATGAAACACAAAAATTTTTAAATTGGATAACGGATAACCAAGAAAATGATTTTTGAAGTTGGGCCTAATTGTTTGATTTGTTTGCATGAGCACTTCTGGAATAACGCTGCCCGGACTGAATTTTCAAAGCATTATTTCTCTGCTTAGAAAGGTCCGACAATTTTCGTTTTGATTTCATTTACTTTCAAGTAATTGCAACAATGATTGGAAATATTTATATTTTGGTTCATTTTTATGTAATTCATAATGGCGGAAATTTGCAAAATTCAAATCTTTGGAAATTATTTAAAAAATTCAACAGTTGAAGAGTAAAAATTAGGGCAAAATGTATTTACCAAAAAAATTACAAAAATTAAAGCCACTATTGGTGCAAGTTTCTACCGAAGGATTTGTTCTAAATCATACTCAAAAAAGAATTATGGCCATTCATATTTTTGTGGTGCAAAGGAGATTTTTGAGATTTTTTCAATGTTTTCTGCAACAAAAATAAATCAAGGCCTGCTAAAGGCTTCAAAACTGACTTAACTCCGTCTCTTTGACATAGAGTCATGAAATTTAGCCCTCGGAAAGCTTTGCTTTTTATTGTTATACATAAAATCACAGTTTTCGAGCATTTCTATTTGTCACATCAGCAGAAAAGAACCAAAAATTGTTTTTTTTTTAATTGTTATTAGAATGATGAGACTGAATGATTTTCATCACTCAAAGTCTCTTCAAGCCCCATATTTTTTGGTAGTTATGGTGGAAAACACGTTTTTCTTTGTTTCTGCTGATGGGACAAATAAAAATGCTTGAAAACAGTGCTTTCAAGTAGATCAACGAAACACAAAGCTTTTTCTGAGGGTTAAATTTCATGACTCTCTGTCAAAGAGATGGAGTTAAAACAGTTTTGAAAGCTTTAGCAGGCCTTGATTTATTTTTGTTGCAGAAAACATTGAAAAAATCTCAAAAATCTCCGTTGCACCACAAAAATATGAATGACCATAATTCTTTTTTTAGTACGATTTAGAACAAACCCTTCTGTAGAAGCTTGCACGAATAATGGCTTTAATTTTGTAATTTTTTTGGCAAATACATTTTGCCCTAATTTTTACTTTTCAACTGTTGAATTTTTTAAATAATTTCCAAAGATTTGAATTTTGCAAATTTCCACCATTATGAATTACATAAAAATGAACCAAAATATAAATATTTCCAATCATTGTTGCAATTACTTGAAAGTACATGACTAGAGGATTGAAATGAAATCAAAACGAAAATTGTCGGACCTTTCTAAGCAGAGAAATAATGTTTTGAAAATTCAGTCCGGGCAGCGTTATTGCAGAAGTGCTCATGCAAACAAATCAAACAATTAGGCCCAACTTCAAAAATCATTTTCTTGGCTATCCGTTATCCAATTTTAAAAATGTTTGTGTTTCATAAACTTTCAGAGTGTGCTTCATGATATGGGCATGAAACAAATTTTGAAACTTCATGTTTTGGTATTTCTTCCACTCCCTGGATCACTGTGGCTCTGGCTCTAGGAAAATTGTCTTCTTTCGGTACACAGCGTTAGGCGAAATGAAATCCAGAATGGAGTGGATTGTAAAAGGGTACGAAAAGTGACTAGCGTTAGACAGAGAAGTCAGAGAAGACACCAGTATCGAACTTAATTAGTTTGACCTTAAATATCCTTTTTTTATAACTTTAAACCAATGCTAGTAAGATTCTGGTTAGCTTTCATTCCTATGAGCTCTCTAATAATACATCAATTTACAGTAAAGACCCGCATGTAAAAAACCTTCCTTGAATATGTACGGACAATGTGAAATCTTCATACTCCTTTATGTTAATCGTTTCATCCTGGTTTTCCAAAAATCCTTACTTTGAAGAACAGATGCATATTGGTCTAAGTTTCAGCTGTGACAACCAAAAGCATCAATTTAATAACTGTGTGAAGCAGAAAAAAAATATGCTCCTCTGTCATCAGTCATTGAATAGGCATAAACAAGTCAGATTCTACTGCAATACTACTTTTGATTTTAAACAAATGAATAAGACAAGAAAGGAGAGAAACTTCATTGGAAAGAGCTTTCTTGACAAAATTTAGCAACATGATTTAAGAACGTACAGCCTGAACCTGATTTCACGAATATTTTCTATTGCATAAGAACGCAAACAGCTTGGTTTGAAAAAAGTAGGTCTTACTATGCGTGGGTTTTTACTGTATCCACACAGTGCATCTCAGTCTTTTTTAAGTCTTTCCCGTATGAACCGGCCCTAAAGTGAGAAATTTCTGATGACGTGCATGCAGCTCTTCAGGATGAAACTAACAAAGATTGAAGCAAAGAAAGAAAAACAAGTCTAGAATGAATGGGCAGTACCTGAATTAAATTGGCCTAAATGCACCGGTATTACAGCACGTCCCGTCAAAAAACATGCTAACATAAAATAGGGTGGCGTTGAGGCGTTGAGGCGTTGGGAGAAATTAGACGCTTAAAGGGGCTCCGTCGTCAAAATGTAAACAAAACGATGATTTTTGCAGTTTTTGAAAGGTGATATCACACAGGATGTTCGTATTGTTTTCAAAATGAAAGTTGCTGTTTGGGCAGTTATCATTGTACTTAACTTAGGAACAAACCAAACATTCATATCTTCTACGATTGCTCGGATATAAGTGGATTTTTAACGGTCACTTTTTGGTGGCCTGGGTGAAGCCACCAAACAATTTGCAGAGAACAATGAATGAACAATGGATAATCGGCGACACGTGCGAGTTTACGGATTTGTTTACTGTTTGACGACGGAGCCCCTTTAAGCATTCGAAATTCATAAAGCGCAAACACTTACGCTCTGATTCAAAACTAACTGCACTTTTTCATATCAATATTTAGTTGTCGCTCAACTGTTAGATGTACAAATAAGACTCAAAAATATCATCGTCGAAAGTTAAGGGCCATCGTCACCCAAAAGGTCCTTTGTAGGCATGCTGAAATTGGAGACTATCTGAAAATCACATTTGGCCTGAATGATCGAAGTAGTTGAACGGATAATAGAAAAGTTTTACTTTAATTAAATCAGGACCGTCGAGATGGGGTGGGGTAGCCAGGGTAACTACCAGGTTTTCACTTTTCCTCGAGGAACATTTCTAGGCCTGCGGGCCCACTCGCATTTTCAGCTCAGTCTTTACACACGAGAAAAAAATTTTCCATCTGAAAGTTATGTTTCTAACAGTGTAAAGAAGGGCGTTTCTATCTAAAAGCGTCATTTTACCAATGCATAGCAGGGCGTGATCCGAGAGAAAAAGGGTGGGGTCCGATCAATTTTCCGGTGCCCCCATCACTGGGGCCCGGCCCGTCTCTCGACGGCCCTGAATTAAATCGTTCTATTAGTTCAGCTTCTGAACTGTGGATCTAGGCCTATGGTTTCCACTTTGGCCAACTTTGATTTTTAAAAAGTCTGAAATTGTAGCGTTCTCGCAAAGGCTTCTGTGTGACAATGGCTCTTTTCAACCCTCTCCTTTTGAGTTTCCAAAATTTAATAAGCCCACGGGGATGATAGAGCTGTTACGGTAACGGTAATGTTGTAAAAGTATTATTCATACAAAGAATTCTTTCAGTTTATACAATGATGCCATAAACTTCTACTTCACAGAATGATGTGTGCTCATCAGATTTTGTTTCCACATGCAAGCTTACATATCTTCCAAATTTATTCGCACATACAAAGGTCCCCAGTTTGCTCTTTTCGAGTTTAAGATTTCCAGCACATAGTGGGTTGTGTTTTCCACCATCCACATTGCTGTTTCCAACTCTTATTTCAAATGGGTGGTCTGGTCTCCAATATTGATCAGACGTTAGAAGAGCAACACTCTGAACGAGATATGGTTGAATTAGGTCGACCAGCCAAAAACTTGATTTTGTTCTGGAATTCATAGCACATTTACCAATGGAGCTATCTCGGTTGCCATCATTTGCCAGGGAGGGCTTGTGATGACCATGAATACTGACTTGTTCTGCTGGTCTTTTAAGTGCTACATTTAGCATTGCTGAAAAGAAAATATTATTAAGTCTTTGCTTCCATAAAACCCAGGGGGGACTCAGTGGTCTTTTTCATATGCAATATAAAAATTTAAAAAGACGAATTACCAAAGACATTACCTTATGAACTACTATACCACACTACAAGGACGTCACCAAGGGGGAGCAGATATCTGACTACTCCGATAAATACTGTGAAACCGCATAGATAGCCGGTTTCAATTCGACGTCAGGCTGATATAGGCAGTGATGATGAACAATCAGAAACATAGCCGAGAGAACAAACATGACAACAAATAGACCTACGACTTTTCGTCCCTTGTTTCCTTGCGTTCTTTGATTGACTGATACCACTTGGTCAATAGGGACTCATACCATTACTCTTAAAAAGTGGGCCTAGTTTTAAAAATTAAAACTAATAAAGTCTAATCTCTGTGATTATTAGCAACCAAAGAAAGGCCAAGTCCTAGCGTAAATGAAAGAACTTAAAAGGGCTGTGTCTCGGGCTGTGTCGTCCTAAAGTAAACAAACATTGGGTCAGGCAGCCAGTGCAGTATTGAAATCTGAATGCAAAAATTCCTGTTTACTTGGTTGAGCATAGGTTCCAAATCTTTTTCTCAGCGTAAAAAGGTGGGTGTAAAATTCAATGACCTATTTCTTCTGTTTGAATGACTTGAAAGAAACTTTAGATACTTATCTATAATTCTACCGTTGGACTTTCCAGAAATTTTAAATATTTTTGGAAATGACAGCGAATCTTAAATTTCAACTCATTTGGGGATGTGACGTCATCAAATTTCTAAATCATAAACCAGATGAGTGACAGACTTTTGCTTGATACCACATTGTAGGAATTCATAAACTATGATGTTCTTCGAAATTATTTCATGTTACGTCAAACAGTTTAGAAATTATGATGGTTTTAAGTTGTTTTGAAATTTTTTCTTGAATTCTTGAAAAAGAAGAAAAACATTCTAATTCTGAAATATTGACGATTTCGCACGGTAGAATTATAGAGAAATAGCTAAAGCTTCTTTGAAGTCATTCAGTTCAAAGAAATAGGTCACTCAATTTTACACCAGCCGCTTTAAAGATTTGGAACCTATGCTACTTGGTTGAAGACAAACACAAAGGACGCTGTGATTTCCCAGCAGATTTGTGGTCTATGGGTGAAAGACCTTTCTTGAACCCCTCTTCAAAAATCGTTCTGTATCTCATCAAAAATCAGCGAAATTGAATATCTAAAGGTATATTAAAGATTTGCGATCGTTATTCTAAATGTTGTCCCAAAATAATTGTGCCCCGTTGGTCTGACGATTGTGATAAAACGACAAAATATTCTCGCAAAACTTTTGCATCATGGTGCTCTTCAGATGTTCAATTAAAGTTTGCTACCATCCCCATGAAAATCCGTTGAAAAATGATGGAGCTATGACCTTCAGGAAACCAAATTTGCCCGATGACTGAAACAATCGATCGGCCATTTTCTCTTACTATTTTGCAGCGATAAATAGCTTCATGGGTTGAAAATGAAACAGTAGCCTCCAATGTCATAGCTCTCGTAAAAATTCCGATGGTGCTTGGAATGTTCCACTATTTCTGACCTCACAGAAATTATTTCTTACCTCGCGTGAAGATACTTATCACTGCAAAATAGCAAGACAAAATGGCCGACCGCTGGCTTCAGTCATCAGGCAAATTTGATCTTCTGAAGGTCATAGCTCCATCATTTTTCAACGGATTTTTACGGGGATGGTAGCAAACTTTAATTGAATATCTAAAGAGCAACATCATGCAAAAGTTTGGCGAGAATCTTTTGGCGTTTTTTCGCAATCTACAGGCAAACAGGGCACAATTTTTTTGGGACACCCTGTACTAGAATGTGTTATTATTTTCCAAAAATGTTGCAGAATAGCTTCAGGAAAAGAGATACACCTCATTTTGCACGAAGTTCTATGAAACAGCGGCACAACCCCTTTAAATAACGAGTCAAAATATCTCAATCCTGAATCTCAAATTGTATGTAGAGGGTTACAATGAGCATGTCCTTTGCAAAAGTAAGATTTTTTGCATTTTTCTGCAAGGCACAAGAGCCAGTGTTACAATTGGCCCTTGCTACATCAGTCCCCGGTCACCCGAATGCTTCAAACATGTTGGCTTCTAAAAACAGAAACGTAGTATGCTTCAAAACTTTATAGTTTCTAAAAGCAGAATGTCAGTATGGTCCGAAACCTGGTAACTTCTGAAAGCAGAAATGTAGTATGCTTCAAAACCTGGTAGCTTCTAAAGCAGAAATATAGTATGCTTTGGAACCTGGTGAATTCTGAATGCAGAAATGTAACATACTTCAAAACCTGGTAGATTCTAAAAGCAGAAATCCCCACAACTTCAAAACCAATTCAAAACTTTGCTATACGTCTGAAGTGATGTTGGTTGTTGAAAGAAATACACATGAAGCAATTTTTATGAAAGGTAACATAATGAAAGTTTTATCATTTTTCAAAAAGGGCAGCTTTTCAAAATCACCAGGCATTGTATCATACAAGAAATTGTCCTGTGACTTACCTACACATTGATAACCAGGGCAGTAACAAATGTCCATGCAGTAGGTATGTGGTTGACATGGGTTTTTGTCCCGGCAAACAGGCCCAATCTAAATAAAAATGATAATGATCACTAAACAAAATGGCTTCGGTCTTTGATTGACATCTTCGTTAAGTTAGCAAATCAGAAAAGTCTCATATAAAGCGTGCGTGATATTTTGCACCGAGTGGAGATCCTGCTTGAAGTGCTGTTGCGCAAGCAATCCCAGCTTTTTCTAGCAGGTAAGTCAAAAACATCCAAGGCTTTTGAGAAGTTACTGCTCCCTGAATATGAAACAATAATATTGAAAAGTGCCCTGCTTTGTAAGCATGTAATACTTTCAATTACATACATCTGTTGATTCATCTTTGATCAATCATTCCCGTAGATATAAGAGTTCAAGATTTCATGAAAAACCACTTAAGGGCACACTTTCGTGGCTGTGATTGGCTGGTAGTGATGTTGAAATCACTAACAAGAGACCTGGCTTCTAAATAATTAACAAGCTTGTATGCTCTTGGATCATATTTTTTTTTCGAGAAATCACTAACAAGAGACCTGGCCTCTAAATAATTACCAAGCTTGTATGCTCTTGGATCATATTTTGTTTCGAGATTAAAGGCCATATGTCATGAAGCTGATTGGTTCATGCAATACAATCCTCTCTATTATTTATTACAAAGCACAGGATCGAGGCTGAATTTTCATTGCAATAAAAATTCATGAAACAGAAGTAAAAAGTCATGAAACAATGGAATTCCACTCCAAACTTGTTTGTTGTATTAACCAATTGCTAATGTGACATATGTGCTTTAAAGGGAGTCAGATAGTTATCACATTCACGAATTTCAGTGTACAGCAAAATTACTGAAGCCTGCTCAATTCTATTCTTTCAGATTGCCTTATTTATCCAATCAGTGCCACGACAGTGTGTCCTTAAAGGGAATAGACATAGCTAAATCTCGCAGCCGCTATAAATAGGCAAAAGAAACGCCCACAAACCCATTGTTTCTTTACCTACACAATGAAACCGGATGCGTCAAAGTCGTCGAGTACAATAGATTATTTTTTTTACCTGGCCCGGGCCAGATTTTAACTATGTCGATTCCCTTTAATTTCGTCGTTTTGCTACCTAACAACAATGACATTTACATATAATAAAACACGTTTTCTCTTTGGAAAACAACAAGGACACATTTCGTAACACAATATTATCAGTTTCTTTTGTTGACACCTGAATTCAAAGCGATTCGCGATTGCAGACAATGGAAAGTCTCTCAATCATTTATTCAACACAAGCAAAGCCGCAAAAGTTTCTCTGAAATCCAGGTAGCTAGCTCGCTCGTTGTGCATTCCAGAAATTGTTTTCAAGAGTAAACATGAGCATATATCGAAAGAAGAAGGACATATCTAAGCATCTAACGCCGGCATTTTATTTCTTTGGTTCAGGAGCTGAGCAATCAGTGGCGCCGCCAGGATTTTTTATTGGAGGGGCGAAACACAACGGGGTCTGGGGCGGAGCCCCAGAAAAATTTTCTTGGACCACGCCCTCTACTTTGGCTGTAAATGCGACCAACGCCCCTTTTATAGGTTGACATAAAGATAAATGAGTCTGTTGAAATAACACAAGTTGGGCACCACAATTAGGAAAATGACGTCCTACCGGGAACCGAACGACCAACTTCGGATTTCCAAAAATTTCCGCAGCTAATCTAATACGCCACTACGTAATGGAATTGTCAAAGGGCTGTCAAGTTCTCTCAGATTCAGAAATCTGAAGTATGGTTTGTGAAAAAGAGGGCATAGGGCTCAAATCAGGGGCGGATCGAGCCGGATCTTTTAATGAGTTCCCATGATAAGGGCGAAGGCAAGCGGAGCGAGCTGAAAAATTAGGAGGGGGAGGGGGTCCGGGGGTACTCCTTCGAGAAAATTTTTGCAGCCACGCCCTTCAGATTGCCATAAAATACTATCAAATGTTTCTTAACTAATTGGTAACTGATAAAAATTTTGAAAGGAAAAGCATCCCACCAAACCTATCGTGGAACTTCATATGATTATAAGGCCTAAGTTTACCTCAAATTTGTCTCCTTCAGCCAGCCACATTTTGCCTTATTGACACATATAAGGGGCCTACTTTGTAGCCCCTTTATATAAGCGCAATCGAAAAGATTTTGAAATTGTTTGTTATTCTTTTCATCATGGATCTCATTTCCATAATTATCGTAATTCTATTCTCAGAGATAAATCTATGAAATCTTGACTTTATGGACGTCACGTTAAATCCGCCCCTGGATGAGGGGGTCTGGGGGCAAAGCCCCAGCGAAAATTTCGTGGACGCGTCCTTTACTTTGGCTTAGAACACTTCTACCGATCACATGTTAGCTGGTGGTCAAATAGAATTGTTGATCATTTCTTAACAGTTGTTCAAATTAGCATCCCCAGGAAAATATTTTTGTAAAAATATGATATTCTTTGGTTTGGAATGCATCCCATCCTTACCAGTGCCGAATTGAAAACTTTCATAATTTGGGAACAGTTTTTTATGAATCAGCACCACAGCAAATTTTTTGCGCAAACACACTATAATTTGTCCTAGAACGGTTCTCACAATCCAATTTACTTGGCCTCAGAATTGGAAATCTTGACCATTCTGTGATAGTTTGTCTCGGAAATTTTTCAAAAAGCCAACCTATACATTGGTTTAGAACGACTCTCCCAGTCACCTTCATCATTTCTCCGAAAAATGTTTGCTCTACACTACCCATATACCCAACTTCTTTCTCCTCATTTGCTCTGCGAAAAAAACCCATGACTTAGATCTCCCACAAGCTATGTTGTTGAGATCCAGAAAAAATTCCGAGTCAGTGCCCTACAGATCGTCGGAAAATGTAATTAAGAGAGCAAGATTTGTACAAACCCATGCTCACGTTATAATTGCCAAGATCATCGGCCTTACCCCCCCCCCCCTAGTTTTATACCGGAATTAGAGGAATTAGAAAAGTGATCCTGGAGAACATTGGGGGGGCGACCGCCCCCCCTTGCCCCCCCCCTCCCGGCGCTTTTGTGAGCAATAAGTGTTTTAATTCCACCCAAAAAAATGTGAGAATTGAATTGTTGCCCAATAGGCTTCTGTACCAAACAAATAGAATGCCTGCGGCAGATGTGTAGATATACTCTTCGTCTTTCGATATATGCTCACGTTATAGCTCTTGAAAACCATTTCTGGAATGCACAACGAGCGCGCTTGCTAACTGGGCTTCAGAGAACTTTTGGGGGCTTTGTTTGCTTTGAATTTCTGGTTGAGAGAATTTTTTTGTCTGCAGTCGCTACTTCTCTTTGAATTTAGGTGTCAACGAAAGCAACTGATGCTATCGTCTTACAAAATCTGTCCTTGTTTTGGAAAACAGAACACCACTAAAACTTTCTAATCCTATTGAAGAAGATTTTTCATTCTCCCAAGAGGAAAACAGGTGCTAAAGCTTGTTCAAGTCATTACTGTAAAACAGAAAGGGAATTTGATTGCAATTTTAGGCCTTTCTAAAACAATTTTAAGTCGAGGAGGCATTCTCGAGAATATCCCTCATCTTTTCATAAAAGAATGATGGATTTTAGCAAGACAATTCCTGAAGCTATTTAAAGGCACACTGTCGTGGCACTGATTGGATGAAAAGACAATATGAAAGAATAGAATTAGGCAGGCTTCAATAACTTTGCTGTAGATTGAAATCATGAAGATGATAACGATCAAACTCCCTTTATTCTCGAAACAAAGTATGATCTAAGAGCATAAAGTCTTTATAATGATCCAGAGGCCAGGTCTTTTATTAGGGATTTCAACATCACAACCAGCCAATTACAGCCACGACAATGTGCCTTTAACATGTCAACTGTGTTAAACTATGTTATTCTTCAAATCCTTGCTTGACTGTTGTTAAAGAAATCAGATGAATGGAAGGTTCAAGATTTTAAAATGAACTGAAATAAAAGAAATGGAATGAAATGAAACGAAAGTGACAAAATAATAGAAAATATCATTGCTGTTTTGTTAGGAGGACAGCAGAGTTTTAAGCACTGCACATCTTCCTGACTCACAAGGTAAGAACGTTGTTATATGGAGATGAGCTACACAGCTTACATGATATTGACAATCAGAAGTCTGAATTAAACACAATGTAGGAGAATCGCGTCACCTCCTGTTCAGTTTGAGCAAGATATCGTTTAGAATAAGACGTAGTCTAACTTACATTTCGAACTGCATGGTTGGTACTGTGATATGTCCATCCAGATTTACTCTCCAAAGCCCCCCGAGTTGCAAGCTCATCAATCTGGTCATTTAACTCACAGACAGAATTATCATCAGCATGGTTAATAGATCTGCATCTGAAATCGTCAACACAATTTTCTTTGCATTGGTCGAGGCTGAGGGAATTGAATGTTGCAATGACATTTTTTTCCAAAGCATGGCCTTCTTTGATGATTGAGAAATCTGCTTCTTGTATGCAAGATTTTCGAATGATCCAACAGTCTACTATCATCAAGGATAGTAATACGCTGAAATATTGAAATGAAGGCGTTCTGAATTTTTAATTTATAAAAAGTTAAGTCAAAAAGTTCTCTGATGAATATATTCCACAAACCTATGCTTGTTTTCATGGGGAAGGCAACAAGGGCAGATTTTGTAAGACAATAGCATGAGTGGCTTTTGATTGACACCGCAGTTCAAAGCGATTAACGATCGCAGACAAAGGAAATTCTCTCAACCAATTATTCAAAACAAACAAAGCCGCAAAGTTGCACTGAAACCCAGGTAGCTTGCTCGCTCCTTGTGCATTCCAGAAATTATTTTTGAGAGAAAACATGAGCATAGATCGAGAGAAGAAGAATATATCTACACATCTGCCATGAGCATTTAATCAATTTGGTTCAAAAGCCGATTGGGAGGCGATTCAATTCTCTTATATTTTTGGGTGTAATTGAAACACTTACTGCTCAGCCTCTGAACCAAAGAAATAAAATGCCCGTGGTAGATGTGTAGATGTATCCTTCTTCTTTCGATATTTGCTCATGTTTGCTCTTAAAAACTATTTCTGGAATGCACAACGAGCGTGCTAGCACATGTGTTTCAGAGAAACTTTTGCAGCTTTGTTTGTTTTGAATTCCTGGTTGAGAGAATTTCCTTTGTCTGCGATCGCTAATCGCTTTGAATTGCGGTGTCAATCAAAACCAACTCGTGCTATTGTCTTACCAAATCTGTCCTTGTTGGGGAAGGCCAGGTAAGCATCAGAATCATGCATACACAGAAATCAGACCAAATTTGTCGAAATTTATGACTTATACCAGGTGAGTCAAAACAAATACTGGGCGTTTGAAGAAATACTGCTCCCTGAATATCAAAGCAATGATATTGATAACTGTTCATTGCCGATATTTGCAATTAGATTCAGTAATTCACCCGGCTTTGATCAGCCATTCCTTCCCCTGTGGCTATAGAAGATTTTCTGCGGAAAGCTTCTTCAAAAAATCTGCAAGCACAAGTGAAAATGACGAGCAGAACTTCATTAGTTTTCCTTCCTTACAGCAATGACACTTACCTGTATCAGCAACAAGAGTAGATTTTGAAATACAACAAGAAAGGTTGCGTGAGATCAACACCTCCATTCAAAGCGATTAGCAATTGCAGGCAAAGGAAATTTTTCAACGATTAATTCAAAACAAACAAACAAAGTAGCAAAAGTTTCCCCGAAACTAGTAGGGCAAACTCTCGACTTGTGCAGGCAAAAGGTGGTTTTTTAGAGACGTTTAGGTGCTTATTACGATAGAGGAAGAGTAAACCTAAAGTTCTGTCTGGCGTATTTTGTTTATTTGATTCATGCGTTGCTTGGTAATCGTTTCATTTAAACCCAAATGCGCAAGAATTGCACCGAATTGCAATGCCTTCTGCTCGACTTCTAAATCAAATAAGCAAAATCCGCCAGGCAGAACGTTAGATTTACCCCTTTTCTTTTATCATAAGCACATAACTTCTCTAAAAAATCACTTTTCGCTTGCAGAAGGCGAGAGTTTGCCCTGCTAGTTTCGGGAAATCTTTTGCGGCTTTGTTTGTTTTGAACTGCTGGTTGAGAGAATTCCCTTTGTCTGCAGTCGCTAATCGCTTTGAATTGAGGTGTCAATCACACGCAACTGTTGCTATTGTATTACAAAATCTGTCCTTGTTTGTATATCAGCACATAATTTACCTCTTTGGAGGAGACAATCCTTGTATATGTTTCTCATACGACGGAAAAGACTTTTAATCCTCCCAAGTGGATAGCAAGTGCCAAAGTGTGTTCAAATCATTGCTATAAGGTAGAAATACGAGGGAATTTTCTCTCGACTTTTGGAGGCTTTTCGATGTTTGTGAAGGTTTCTCCCTTGTAAAATCTAGGAGTGACCGATTTCAGCCACAGAACATGCTAAAAATTATTTGACAATGTTGGCTGTTTAATGAATTTCTCAAACAAAATTTGCTCAGACATTTAGGGAGCAGTAGCCTTTTCTTTCATATTTAGGGGGCAGTAGCATCTTGCGTTTTTGCTGACTCAACCTGTGGCAATGGCAGATGTCATAATAAAAATCCCTAGTGACAAAGCGGCTAAAAATCCATGTTCCATGTGCTGAAAGATAGGAAAATAAATTTGAGTAGGCCTACCAAGATTAATGCTGTTCTCAATTGTACGTGGAAAATACTTCACTGTCTTAATTTTGAATGCTATGCAGGAAATTCAATGATAGAAACGAATGCAGATCGGAAGAATAAGGGCAGATTTTGTAATACAATAGCAACAGTTGCGTTTGATTGACACCTCAATTCAAAGCGATTAGCGGATGCAGACAAAGGAAATTCTCTCAACCAGTAATTCAAAACAAAAAAAGCCAGGGGCGGATCCAGGGGGTGGCGAGGGTTGCTCAAGCCACGGTCAGATTTTCAAGGATTTAATTATTCTCCAACATTCTATCAAATAACTAAAAAAAAATTCTAAAACAAAATCGCCGTTAGAATTGTCTCGGCAGCACTCAAAAGAAAGCACTTTTCACATCCAAATCAATGAATAAGGGTCACAAAGTCTAAAATCGTAACTAATCATACGGCAGCTGCAAGATCCTTACAGCCAATCACTGAATGACTTTTTAAAGATTTGAATATTGGCGGGAGCCACACTTGGCAGATCTGAGCCACGGTCTTCAGGATTCAACCAATCATCGTGCAGCAAAATCAAGTGAAAAATGGCGGGAGCCACGGACAGCCACTCTTCATTTTGAAAAGTAGAGCAGGCCAATAGAAATTAAGATGAGCCAACCATCTACCAATCAAGTGAAACTGTCTCCCAGTCTTCACTTGTTCTGCGCAATCTGATAGAATTATGATCTCTCGTGTCCTGCATAATGGCGGCTCACAGTGAAGGTGTCTTGCCAAAAGTTGCTGAGTATCTTAGAAGAAAGGCAAACGGAAGTCACAAGGAGAGCTCGAATGTTTACATCGACAATGCCTGCAGACCATGGATGATGCTAACAGCTGCCTGAAAATGTACCAGTTTAGTAAAATGCCATTTCTGATGGCTCAAAGCTGGACGGTGTCGTACGCTATCTATGGCCTAGTTCAGTCCCGGGTGCAGTAGGTTGGTATCACTGATCTAAGTCGGTATATTATCAAATATCATCAAGGGCAAAAATTGCGGTTAGAACTGTATTTCATTTGACATGTTTGATCTTTGATCAGAGCTTGGGACTTCCTGTGAGCTTTATGGTTTTAAAAAGATAAATATTTCGGAACAATCCAGGCACGAGCTTGTCAAAATCAGTCAGCAGGTATCTCTGTATTGTTTTCTACATTCGAGAATTCTATACGTCCTTATAGAATTTAATTTCTATGCCCAAAACAAACATCTTTAGTAACAAGAAAAAGTTTCAAGACATCAATTATTGAATTATCTCTCGATTAGAAGATTTTCTTTAATTTTGAGAAAGATAATAAGATCAAATCTTCCATCGAGGAAGGAAAATCACCTTCAATATTTTGAGGAAGGGAAGCTACTGTGCACGAAACTACAATTAATTTTGAGAAATATAAAACATTGCTATTTGATCTTGGATAAAATAGTTTACCCAGACGCCCATACGAGAACGACTGGGATTCTGTAATAGTCTCAATGATTCATACCATGGGAGGAGGGTACTTGACTTTCAATTGCACTCCTCCAGGAACATTTTTTCCCCCTGCTTCAGAATTTTCCCTCTAAATGATAGCTGGCATTAGAAAAATTGGCGAAAAGAATACTCCAAAACGTAAAAATTTGTCAAAAATAATGAAATCACACTTTTGACAAACGGCTTTAGAAAAATTGCCCTCTTTTGATAACCGGCGTTTGTAAAAAGAGGCGAAAACGATACCCGGAAAGAAGTGCACATCCCCTCAGCAAAGTGTACTAAGTACCCCACCCCCCACCCCCCGGGTGATTCATACATCGGCCCTTTTCCCTCTTGATTTTTTCTCTCTGTTTTATGGCACTCACTTACTACAGTTACACTCTCACTTTTTGACAACAGACTGTCAGATAGGGCGTTTCCGACGATGTAAAGGGCGTGGCCCCCAAAAATTTTTCCTGGGGCTCCGCCCCCGGACCCCCGTGTAGCTCACGCTTCGCGCTCGCTCTCCTACCTTCTTTCGGTCGCGCTCCGCGCTCCCAGGAGCCACGGTCAGATTTTAGGCTAGATCCGCCCCTGAAAGCAGCAAAAGTTTCCCCGAAACTAGTAGGGCAAACCTTCGCCTTGTGCAAGCGAAAGATGGTTTTTAAGAGAAGTTATGTGCTTATAGCGAAAGAAGAAGAGTAAATCTAAAGCTCTGTCGCTTAGATTATGTTTATTTGATTTTTGACAGGAGCTGTTTTGTAATCGTTTCATTTTAAGCCCTAAAGACGCGAGAATTACAATGCCTTCTGCTCGGCTCCTGAATCAAATATACAATAATCTGTTGCTATTGTATTACAAAATCTGCCCTGTTGATCGGAAGTTTGTTCATTTTTGTGATGTGACATTATATTGTCAGTAGCAACGAGAAAGTAAATAGTTAGGGTATTAATTAGTAGCGATAAGTAGAACAAAATGTATAAGTCTGTGAAGATGTTACAGATGTAGCAATTTAACGCTGTTCCTTTCAGAATTCTGGTTATGCCGCATTACTACAACAAATTCTTTCCTTTTTAGCGAGTCAAATTGAATACCGTAAAAGCTCTATCAAGCCCCCGGGGTGCTTCTTCAATTTTTGACACTCCAGAGAGGGGAATTAAAAGAGAGGGGGCTTATTAGAGAGAGGGTTTATTAGAGAGAGGGCTTATTCACAAAATCATATGACAAGGATACATATGATAGCTTTTTGGTTTTTTACACATATTGTGCGGCCCGGGGGGGGGGGGGGTATTTGACTTAAATTTGTACGGGGGTGTGCCCATGAAAAAAATTTGTTTTACCCTGCTCCAGAATTTTTCGCTCAAAATGATAACCTGTTCTAGAAAAAATTGGTAAAAAGTATAGTCAAAAACATGAAATTTGACCGAAAAACGACCCGATCTAGCAGAATATTCCCCTTTGACATGTTTTGACAACTTGCTCTAGAAAAATTGCCTCATTTTCATAACCAGTGCTAGAAAAAATTGGTGAAAGCGATACCCTTAACCCTAATCCATATGGGCTTTTTTCGAGCTACCATTTATGGGGGGAGGGGGTGCTTTCCACCCCCCCCCCCCTACTGAAAACTGCCTTAGACTCATCCGAATTCAATATAACTTGGCACAGTTATAGAACAGGTAGTTTGTAGCTCGTAGCGTAATTTGGGTGTGGCTGCCACACCTTGTGACGTCACAGTGATGTCACGAAGCTGAAAATCTGTGAAAATCAGGCTTCCAAGTTGAATTCAAGTTTAATGAAGATTTTGCACGAACTTTATGCAGTTTTTGGTTCAGTTTGTCAACATATTTGGTGATAAAATATTATTATATTGAAAATAACAATTTTGGAGTGATATTTTGGCAGCAATTAGCCGATTTTTATGACGCCATTTGTGCGATTAATTTATTCTATGTAAAAAGAGACCAAAAGAGCCTGCAAAATGGTGATTATCTACAAAAAATGTATCATTAGAGTGTTTTTCATTGAAAAAGTTTGAAAAATCTTGAAAAAATTGCTAATTAGTCCAAAATGGCGGCCAAAATGACGTCATTATCACAAAATGCTGACATCATCAAATTCCAGAAATTTCGGTATCAAATTGAAGCCCTTTGTTTGCTGATTCATTTGCTGTATAGTACTTCATAATTCAATCGAATAATTCCATTGAAATCATTGAAAACAATGATTTTGCTGCTACCTCCTTCCAAAAAAGGGCATGTCACGTGACCTGTGAGCCCTATTGTTCAAAAATTTTTCCACCAAAATGTGGGTAATAGATAATTAGTTAAAGTCAGGGAGGCTGGGGGACATAGCAAATGTCGTTTAGAAACGCGGCAAATAAAACCTTGAGGGGGGTGGAATCCACCCCTCCCCCATGTGGATTAGGGTTAAAAACGGCACATCCCCGTCGGACAAATATACTAAGTACTCCCCCGGGTGGTGCGGATTCAGCATACAATTTTAAGAGTCAAAGTACATATCTTCAACACAGTTTTATCTCAAACCATAGCAAATTTAACATGTAAACTTGTTTAGCTCAATAAATGGAAAATATTTGGTAACCTCCGGAATTTGACATAAGTGGGGGGACTTAATAGAGAGGGGGGCGGGTAATTTGAGCTCAGATGGGAGGGGTTTATAAGAGAAAGGGATTTAATAGAGAGTGGGGCTTAATAGAGCTTTTACGGAAGTCGAGTTGCTGCCCTGACCTAAATGCAACAGCAAACTTTCAAATAGATCTCAATACAGCATGCAAAATTTCAATCTGACATACCTTGCAAACCAAAGAATCCGTCTCGGTGCCAAATTCATCTTGGGCATTTTCTTCAGAAGCACTCAATCACTCCATCCTGTCAAGAGCAATGGGAGATGTGTGAAATGACGCCAGTCAAACACATGCCAAAATATTTTTTACCAAACAGCATACTGTTTTGTGTCCAAGCACCATAACTATTTATCATTGATTTTATCGTCAAATCTCTAAATTATGTATCAGCTACAATTAAAAATTAAAAGTATAATTTTGCAAAGGCGTGCAAATTTGATTCACTAATACACAATTCATACTGACACAGTTAAACAAGCTTCATCTAACCCGGGTTAAATTTCAACCAGTCAAATGAATTCAATTTGTTGGATTGACCAATTAGAATGTGACACTTGATAGCACGGTTTGATTTAAGCAGGTTTTGATTTACGAATGTGAATGGGGTATAACTGTTTTGCAATTTATTTGTATCACCTATCAGTTATGCAAGCTGGAAGGTGGTGGTGGCCAGTTTCATATTTTAGCTGTCATGTTAATCAAATCAAGGGTGTTAGGACACGGATATTTTAATTACGTATTTATTTACCTTGTTTTGATCTTCGTCTTGTTTTCTTGTCTTGTTTTCTTCTCTGTTCTGTTTCCTCTTGCTGATGTTAATGCCTTGTGTCATTTGAATATATCTTCCTTGTATTCCTGTGTCTTAGCGCGCCTTCGCAGAAGAAAGGTTTCAAACCGCAAAAACCTTTCTTCTACGAAGGCGCGCTAAGACACAGGAATACAAGGAAGATATATTCAAATAACAAGAGGCATTTACATCAGCGAGAGGAAACAGAACGGAGTAGAAAACAAGACAAGAAAACAAGACGAAGATCAAAACAAGGTAAATAAATACGTAATTAAAATATCCGTGTCCTAACACCCTTGATCAAATGTCAGGTCTCAGCTGGTCTAACCAATAACCACAAAGTAATTGACTCTCCTTTTAAGCAAGCCAATAAGATACTGACAGTTTTCCGAGCTGCATGAATTCATCATCTGCTCTCCTCGTTAGATCGTGTCCAGTCTTATCTGTATCTGTAGTTGATTCGTGAAGGAAAGTGGCGTGGTGTATGGATAAAACGAAGAAGAAAACTATACATGCCATTTTTGCAGCTTTGCTTTGTCAGTCACGAGCAAAGATTATGAAAAAATTAGCGTTTTATAGCCCTGAGGGCCCATCTTCAGGTTAGTCTAATTTAGGACTATTAACGAAGAATCAGAATTGTGCGAAAATATTATCAAAGGCGTGTTAAATGATTGCGCAGGAGTCAGGGTTTCAGAAAATCACGATCTCAGTTATTGAGACCTGTCATTCCAGAGAAATTTAGATTTTTCGTCCGCTTGCCTTTTCAAGAGACCCTGTAGAATGCACGTCTTTACTGATTCGTTACCACAACGATATTTTGATAAATGAATGGTTCCATGCGCATACTGACCGGTTTTGTGTTGTACAGAAAAATATGAAGTGCGAGGTCTTGAAAGTACAGACCGAGCTTACGAGACCGAAGGCTTTATGTTTTCCTGTATAACTACAAAACTGGTTAGTATGAGTTATATTACCTGATAGCTTCTAATTTTGACTTATATCATTTAGTCAAACGCATTTTGTTACTGTCATCGCGTATCTCAAGGCCTAAATCAGTTGCTGTGGTGACAAAAACGCGTCCTTGTATTGTATCGTATTATACAAGGCTACGGGAAAACCGCGGGAAATGTGTTATTAACCAATGAGATTGGCGAGATTCTTGTATTGCCTCGTTTTATAAACGTCAGTCAGGTAATGAATAAACATTCTGACTTCATCAACTCACCCAGTTTAAGTTTCTTGTATGAGTTTTATTTAAAGAAGATTCTCTCATTCTGAGATTATAGGAAGACCTCAATCTTCCCAAAACAACCAACAATAAAGCCTGCCACCTTGCAGCCCAGATAACTGCTATTATCCCATTGGTTTATGTAAAAGGAGAGTCAGTTACTATGTGGTTATCATTGGCAACAAGCCTTTTCCATAACAACCAACATGAAACCAGCCACCTTCCAAATTGGAAAATTGATCAACCTCGTTCCCAGGGTGTTCTGACGTCATACGCTGGTCACGAAGCCGAATGAACAACGGTAGAGCAACGAACTCACTCTGGGGACGAGATTGAAAATTGATACCTGTCCAATGCAAAACAGTTTTTTTATTTAAATATAAAATTTTAAAATATATTTCACATTCTACTGTACCTAATTCTAATTACTATACAACAATACAGGTACGATACCATGGGGAACGAAATACAATGACTACCCCATGGCCAATATATAAAAACATGAAACGTTGAACTGTATACAGTCACACATTACGAAACAAATAAAAAATTAATGGATACTATACTAGATTATGTCTCAAACCGGCTGTCAGATCAGGGTTGCAATGGGTTGAAAGATGTCACAAAACAGTTCATGTTATGCAAAACAGTTCATGAATAAAATCTGCATGGCTTTGCAAATTATTGTCTTCAATTTTTAATTGTATCTGATATATAATTTATAGATGCATTAATACACCGTCTTTGAAAAATAGTTGATAGGGAATTCGCACACAGAAACAAAGTAGCCAACATGTCAACATGAAGTGGCGCTTCTTTTCGACATTGTTTTAATTGTATACTTTGATGTTGTTTGCACAATTTCAAAGCTAACTTGCAGGTCAACACCATGAAAACATAGTTTACATGCCTAATATTCATGTTGTGCTGTTATACTGTTTTAATTGCGATAATAGATAATAGAATTGACAACAATAATAGATAGAACCGCTAAGCTATGTTTAAGATTAATGCATCACAAATTGATGATAGAGGAATTGTCATGATAAAATAATTGCATATTTTTGCAAAATAAGGCCCGGTACAAGAGACTCATCAATTTCCTACAAGAGAAATTAATGTACAAGAGACTCATCAATTTCCTAGATAAAAATAAATCTTTATTTCAACACCAATTTGGTTTTCAAAAAAATAAATCTACGTCACTCGCTATACTCGATATCTATACCAATCTAACAAAATCTATGGAAAATAACTATTTTTCGTGCTGTGTCTTCCTAGATTTTGCGAAAGCTTTTGATACCGTTAATCATGATATCTTACACTCAAAACTAGAGCATTATGGAATCAGAGGCGTAACAAATAAATGGTTTAAATCTTATCTTCATAATAGGCCTCAAACCGTTAAAATTGGTAACACAAAGTCAGAAGAGCTCTACATTCGGTCTGGGGTTCCACAAGGTAGCGTTCTTGGACCCCTATTATTTCTAATTTACATTAACGACATACCAAACTCGTCTAAATTGCTTAAGTTCCATCTCTTTGCAGATGACACAAGCATATTTCTATCGGATAAAAGCATAGACAAAATTGAAAAAACTCTAAACGACGAATTAAAAAACGTTTTTCAATGGCTCCTGTCTAATAAATTATCTCTTAACGTTAAAAAATCAAATTGCGTCATCTTCAGGCCAGCAAGAAAAAAACCTCCTCGTAAGATTAAACTAGAAATTAATGGTGATCAAATTGAAGAGCTAGATTCCACAAAATATTTAGGTGTAATCTTAGACCAAAAGTTAAACTGGAAAAAACATATTAGCCATGTGTCTACAAAACTTTCAAAATACACAGGACTACTTTATAAACTAAGACACTTTGTGCCAAAAAGTACCTTATCATCTCTTTACAACGCGTTCATCATGCCTCATATTAACTACGGCTTAATAAATTGGAGCTCAGCGACAAAGACCAATCTAACCCCCATAAAGCGTTGCTTAAAAAAGGCAGTTCGAGCTATAAACTTTGCTAAAACTCGTGATCACAGTCTGCCACTTTTCAAGAAACAAAATCTTGACCTCACTTCGCTCAAATTGCTTATTTAAATACGTAATTTCACAAGGAGAAGGCGAAAAATAATGGAAAAAGTATCATACATCATTCATAGCAGTATTATCTTGTATTTTATCATCCATCATACCATCCCCGGACTTGTCCTTTAACCTAAAGTTAGCCCTAATTATTGCTTGCGTCAGCATTTTTCTTTGTGTCGTCAAGAAAAGTGGCAAAATCGGCTAAAATGAGGAAAATGCTATAGTCTCATTTGGAGTAAAATTTTCATCCAAACATATAAATGATGATAGACTACATCAAATAGCACTACCCTGCAAAAACACTTGCAAAATTATGCAATTTTGCTACTTTTTTCGCGAAAATTAATATTCGAGAATTGGCGATTTAGACAAGGTCAGTCCCGGAAAATTGTCCCCCTCCCCCTCATTTGTCAAAATATTTTTATAAAATTTCATGAGTCTTTGAACAATAAGTAACAGCAAAAAGTCAGAAAGTTTCCGGGCAATACGTTTTCTCCTAGCAGAGTTATAACAAATCTTTTGAGCAGAACTTTTATTTCGGTGAGGTCGAGAGAAGGGAAGGAGATGTTCTATTGCAAATATCGGATAGAGTAATGCAGCTGGCATTTTAAAAATGGCATCATCCCCGATATAAATTCTTATACAAAATAGTTCCCCTGGATCGATCAATTCATACATCAAAAGTGCAAAAATTTAGTTTTCTATAAAAGAATCGCCAAATTCACCCTTTCCTTCACCAAAATAGTCAAAAATGGGTGCTTAGCCAAATGGGTATGCAATTTTGCAAATTTTATATAGGCAAAGCACGTTGTGGTAATTAGCTGTATAGATAATTGGCCTTATAGGTAATTGGCTTTATAAGTAATTGGCTTTATAGGTAGTAAGGGAACGATTAAAGAAGCTGCTCACATGAGGGCCTTAATTTGGTAAATTTTTGGACAAATGGAAAAATGGAAAAAGGGTGACGAGAGGAAAAATGGAAAGAGGGCCTTATAAGTTTATAACTGAAAACAAAATTGTAAGTTTAAACGACCATGCCATAAACTTCCACTTCGCAATAAACGACATATTCCTTGTTACCCTTATTCAAACTGACATATCTCCCAAATTTATTCCCACATTCAACGGTCTTCATTTTGCCTTCCTCCACGATAAGGTTTTCAGCACACACTGGGTTATTTTTGCCACCATTTGCTTTGTTGTATCCAACTCTTATTTTAAATGGATTGATTTTCGTCTGGCCCCAATCCTTTGAACTGAGGACGGCAACAGTCTGTACAAGATATGGAGATCCCAAATCAACTAACCAATAACTGTTTTCTGCTTTTGTCGTTATTCCACATTTTGTATAAGTGTTGTCTCTATTGCCATCATTTGCAAAGGAAGGAACGTGATCTAACCCTTTATAAGTGTGAATACCTGCCTGCTCAGCTGGTCTTCGTAATGCAACATTTGGCATTGCTAAAATGAAAAATTCTACTTAGAGTGAACAAGGACAGATACAGTAGTGTCCCGCATATAAGAAACACAAATTTAAGAAACACAGACCCTGATTTTGAAAATAATACCCCCATTTTATAAGAAACTTGTTCAGGTCGGAAAAAAGCTTGTTTCTTATTGAAAAACTATGTATTGAAACCTTGGAATTCTTCAGCTTTCCAGTTGAATTGAACTGTACCTATTCAAATCAAAACAAGAATTTTGTATGCAGACTAAGCAAAAAGCATCAATCTGGAATAAAATATAATTGTTTGTATCACAATCATAGAGCTAATATCCGAGTAATTGATCGATAGTACGTGATTTTTGCAATAAGAAACTTTACCCTGATTTGTAAGTTTATCTCATCTTATAAGAAACGCATCGGACCTGAAATTGAAAAAGTTGTTTCTTATATGCGGGACACTACAGTAATGTAAATCTGGAATAGGTTGCTTTTGATTGATACCCCAGTACAAAGCGGGTAGTGATTGCAGACAAGGGGATTCTATTCCCGGTTGGGCTGGTTAAGTAATAAACGAATTTTAAAGTTGAATATCCTGGTTGCATTAATACAATATATACAGTCAGTTAAAATTATATAGGGGAGATTGGGGACAATTGTAACGCGGGGCAATTGTAACACTGGCTCCCGCGCCTTGCAGAAAAATGCAAACAATCTGATCTTTGCACAGAACATGCTCTTTCTAACACTCTAAATACGCTTTGAGATTCAGGAATGTTCAGCCAAGTTTGCAAAATTTCCGTGGGAAAACATGCTTTTGAGCACGAAAGTAAAAACGTGCTTTCACTGTGAATTTGTGTCTGAAAGATTTTGTTCTTGAGTAAAAATGTTATTTTCACATCACAGACAAGACATCTATTGAGGATCAAAACTACATTAAAACTTTAAGCTCCACAGCTTTGATGTGAAAATAGGAAATAACGATAGCTGACCAAGTCAGGGGCAATTGTAACACGCTGTTACAATTGCCCCGGTGTAAGATGGCCGATGGCTTGGATTTGATTCAATTTCTAATCTGGTCGAAAAATGTGCATCCATGCATTATTAAAGAGTTAAAAGTTTAAATTTGTACACAAAAAACAACTTCTCAATCGATTCAATTTTTTTCAACTGATGCACCCAAATTTACGAAGAAATAAATACCACGTCTTATTCTTAATTTGATATTTTTACGGCAATTAATAATCTGCTACCTAGTGTTACATTTCGTGTAAGGAAAAACCAAGAGTCGTGCAATAATCGCTTGTAATGATTTTAAAGATATGTAACAATTGCTCTAACCATGTGTTACAATTACCCCATGTTACGGGGGCAATTGTAACAATCGACCACTGATTTTAAAACGATCATAGCGTCACAAAAATTGGCTCCACGTGATGGAAACTAAAGTCTATTTTATTCCAAGAGATGCAACTACAATATTATCAACCTCCCAAAGCGCAATTAATCATTATTTGGACGATATGGCTGATAGACCAGGCTGTACTGGCGCTAGGTACCACTTTTCGGCGGAGAAATTGGGACTATGATTTTTGGATAGCTCTATGCATTGGTATAACGAAAATCGATGGTAAACGGGAAGTTTGTAATGATCTTGCGCGAAACGCGTCAATTACCGTTCGGTACTTAGGCCCAACGCGCGGTTTTTTATATTTTCAATCCTTTCTTAGACAGCGCAAGTATGTGACACCTTTTATGCCATTTCTTGACTGTATAATCGTCTTTCGCATAAAATTAATGTTATTAATTCAGAAAATATCGAAATTTACCGAATCTATAGAGCAATTTGAGCATATGACGTCGTTTTTATGTGACGTCATCATTGCAAAATGAAAAATTTCGTAACTTATGTTCAGCATGCTCACCCTTATAAGAGTTTGTGAGAACCTCATTTATTGATTATAAAAACGGATGAAGTTGAATTCCCCGTGCCTGCAGACACCTGGAAATGCCGCACGATTGGAAACAACAGACAATGGAAAAGATTGATACGGAAGATCAACCTGGGAGACAAGACGTTCCATGATGAATTTTAGCACAATACTTTGAGCTTCTTATTTCTTGAATTAAACATGTTTCTATATCATAGCTTTTGCAGATTCCTAGTCAGTCTTTGCGCTGGATGAATAGTTCTAAATATTCTATTTCTACGGGATGAACTCTCTCTCTCGAGTTTGAGGACGCAAAAGTGTTTCAATAAAAATCTTGCAAAGCTGTTATACTATGATATGACGCTATATATTGAGTTCATTATCACATGAGTTTAGAACACGGAAGCTCAGTTGTTCCCTTTCTATGTACAACGAGGCTAAAATTATTCGGCTATTTACATATACAGGTTAAATTTGGATGAATATAATTCTTAAACTTTGTTGTCACTGCCCATGTCAATCACATCAACTGCTTTGTCCGTCTCAGAAAAGTTGATATAGAAGAACACTGTTCAAACCTCTCATTCATCGAATGAGTTTCAAGTTTTCCATTTCAAACAGACAAAACAGACAGAGTGAATTCGGGTACTTCCAGAATTAGTTTCTGCAACAAACTCAAAATTCTAGCGACAGGATTTGTGCTCTTTGAATGCAATGATAAAATTGACTGGCAATGTGATATATTGATCTCCTTTTATTGATGTGTTTGCGTTCGAAAATTTTATATCACTGCCGTACAGAAACCAATCATATTGCTCAAGAATATCAGCTAATTCTTCCAGCTAAGTCCCAAGATAAACCAAGTGATCTAGATCTATAAGTTAGTTTGTTAAAAATTTGGATTATTTGCTGCAATTTTCTAGCAAGCTGCTTTTCCTATGTACCATATATAGTCACTACCTGTAAAAGTGTTCAAACCTAACATGCATTTCTTCAATGGATCAGAAAGGTCGATATTAATAAGCTAAAGTAATTTGTGGTGCATTCTATTCCATTGTCGAGATAAACTCTGTCTTGCTGGTCAAGCAACGTATTTAGCTTGATGACAACGATATCTGTATTATCTTTGTTATACCATCTTATAATAACGTTCTTGAGAGGATGGACGCTCAACACGTGGTAGCAGTGCAGTAGAAGCTTTGGACCAGCCTCTTCCTGTTTGCTAGCTAGCTCCGCTTTAATTTCGCACAGGGCAAGTGTCACTTTGCAGCAGTCATTACCTTTGAGGAGCAGATCTTCTAGCAGTGTGGCAAATTAAATGCCTTCGCCCTGGTTGCAACGATGGTAACCCTCATACGAAACATAAATTGCCGTTCGTTGTCATCACAAGTTGAAAAGTCACGGAAATTCCGAGGAAACCTTTGACTTGTTTGATGAAATAATCACTTTGCTGAATTCAACTTGAGTTTCTTTCGGCTGATGTTAGGGAGACTTCTTCGTATGTAGCTGCGACAATGTCAGCTCGCCTATATCCAGACAGCAGCTGCTTCAAAAAATTTTACATTGAATCTTTGTATGTTTCTGCTGCTTGTGTTATGCAAACAAAACTTGCCAACATGTTGACAAAGGACACAGACGCGATTGGCTTTTAGGACTGACTTCCCCTTGGTGTATCACAGGGCTCTTCATTTTCTTGACAATGACTTGGATCAACTTGCTTTTGAGATGAATCTTCTTGAATCGTGCAGGTTTGCCAAGTGAGCGGAATTGGGCATAAAGTGTATTCAAGTTCTCTCTCAAAGTTTATAGCTTGCCCTCTCTTTGCTAAAGGGAGGTAATACTCCAAGGATATTTTGATCGGATTGCGAAACTTGACTTGACGGGACTCAAGGGATTCTTGACAGAATTTTTGGCTCTCATCCTCGCCAAGACATCTCCTTAAAAAAGTAGTCCGGCAGCAATATGGTCTCCAAGAGCAATGCTGCCAGAACTCAAAGCAACAGTCTTTTCTTTCTCAAGATTTAGACAAAAAAACGCTCGCTAACATGCTCCTGTTTGAATATCTCTACCGTTTGATGATACGCTTCACGAATTTTTCTGTCTGCTAGATATATGATAGTCACAGATGTTTGTAAGTGCTGGCAGCCCTGTTCACCTCTGCAAGTATTTTTGGAATTTTCTACTTGCTCTGAACGATTCAACGTCCACTTCAAAATAACTCAACTGTCGCCAACAAAGCACTTGCTCACTCCTGATGTCATGGCATCTCTGCTGATCATTTGTTCTCCTTTCTGATAGGTAGTATCCCGAAATGACTCTTGAACTTGCACTTTTCAGTCCCAGATAGAAATCAAACCATGGTCAGCCTTGTTCATTTTCTGGTGCAAAATACAATGGCAAATAGAACTTCTAGCAATGAAGTCGTATCTCAAAATAGTTATGTTGAACCGCCAAATGAATGAAACGCTGAGTTTGCACAAGATCCAAGTACAAAAGTGGCCAGAAACATGATGTTCCACCTAATTTTTCCCTTGCAAATACTTTAATCAAGATCCTGATACAGTGCCACAATATACTGAAGATGTTAGCATGAATAAAGGAAACAGCCTGTCCGTTGTTTGCAACCGTCCGGGATTTGCAGGTGTCCACAGGAATGAAGTATTTGGTTCGTCTTTATAGGCGTCTTTGTAATCAACAAACGACGTCCCACCCAAGGTCTTCCAGAATAGAACGTCATGATCGTCAGTTGCGAAATATTTCGTTTGCAGTGATGACGTCACATAAAAATGACATCATATGGTCAAATTGCCATGTAGATTCGGTAAATTTCGATATTTTCTGAATTAATAACATTAATTTTATGCGAAAGACGATTATACAGCCAAGAAATGGCATAAAATGCATCACATGCATTCGCTTGTTAAGAAAGGATTGAAAATTTAAAAAGCCGCGCGTTGGGCCTAAGTACCGAACGGTAATTGACGCGTTTCGCGCAAGATCATTACAAACTTCCCGTTTACCATCGATTTTCGTTATACCAATGCTTAGAGCTATCCAAAAATCATAGTCCCAATTTCTCCGCCGAAAAGTGGTACCTAGCGCCAGTACAGCCTGGTCTACTGACCATCCCCCCCCCGGGCAGCCCGGGGGTCAACAAAAATTCCTTGCTCAAATGCCCGGGGGCCGGGGAAAAATCGGTGGTCAAATGCCCGGGGGCCGGGCAATGAGAAAATGCCATATTCCCAGTTACTGTATATTGCAAAAGCTCCTGTTCTAGTCAAATGCTATTCAAATGCCCGGGGGCCGGGGAAAAATCTACGGTCAAATGCCCGGGGGCCGGGAATATTTTTCGTGCAAATGCCCGGGGGTGTCCCGGGGGGGGATGGTCAGGGTAGGAATTGAACGAGACATACGCTTGAACATTCTTTTTGGTTCTTGAATACCAACAACAATGTGTAACCGTACATCGTGTGCCCAAGTTCACGAGTTGCCATGCATCCAGTATGGTGATAACCGGGAGGGCACATTTGGTTCTTTTGATTATATGTATCTTTACTAATTATAAATCTACTACAGAAAAGTAACAAAATAAGCATTTATAGTTCATCCGTTTTTGAATCTATTCTTGAAGGTGGCAAGGGAGGGGAGGGTGCCTGTTTGACATCAAGTTCAAGCTAATTCCAAAGCTTAGGTCCACGAAAAGATCTAGCCATTTGCCCATTGTTCGTTCTCAGCAAGGGTAGGGAAAGATCAGTTTCAGTATTTTCAGTTTTCTGACATTTCGAGTCGAATCTTTGACAAACAAGTTGGAAGATACTCAGGTACGAGACCATTTTGTGATTTGCACATGGTAGTGGCAGTTGCGCTTCTAATGATATTACTTGCAGTTGGCCAATTTAAACTGTGCAGAAGTGCCATAGCTGGCGTATCAAATTTGGTTTTAGTTACATTTGCAACGTTGCCTGTTGATTATTCTGTATGTCATAACTGATCAATCGCATTTTGTTAGTTGTTCGACGGCCTACCAGTTATGAGACCAACCGTCTTTTATTCTTGCCTTATTAATAATAGAACAGGCTCTATCCTGCAGACGTTCGAAGGTATTCAATTTTTATTTTGGACGATTCTACAAATATAAGATGACATTGGCATATCGTAAATGGCTCTCGACAAGGGTGTGGTACACATGGTCAAGCTGGGATTGTGAAATAAGATTTTTCAATTCAATAACAAGAACAGAACAAGACGCAAAAGTTGCTCTGAAACCCAGGTAGCTAGCTCGCTCGTTGTGCATTCCAGAAATGGTTTTTAAGAGCAATAAAGCACATATCGAAAGAAAGAGGATATGTCTAAGCATTTAAGGGGGACCAGAATTCCACGTTCCATTCTAGTCCATGATTTAATTACCATTCAAATAAAAAGACAATACAATTGTCAGTTGCAGAATATAATTCATGTCTCGATTGCAAGTAAAATCATGGACCAGAATCAAACATGGAATTCTCATTCCCATACAAAGCTCTTACAAGCATTTAACTAATTAATGGGTCTAAAAGATGAATTACATAACAAATTTGTCAATTCTAAGTTAGCCTTTGACTGATAGATTAACATTTCATTTTTGAATGCCAGTCATGTACTTTTCAAAACACTGCGTGCTAAACGTGTTCACTTTTCCTTTTCCTCGCTTAAAGGCACACTGTCGTGGATGTGATTGGCTACTTGTGATGTTGAAATCACTAACAAATGACCTCGCCTTTGAATAATTACCACGCCTTTAAGCCTGGTTTCCATATAATCGTTACGATCGTTTGGATCGCTGTAAGCGACTCCAGCGATCCCAGCGATCTTATGGAAACATGCACGAACGATCGTAGCGATCGCGACGATCAGGATCGTTGGGATAGAACCTTGCTCTATTCCAGCGACCCACCAGCGATCACAACGATCCCAATCGCTGGAGTCCTTCACAGCGATCCAAACGATCGTAGCGATTAAATGGAAACCAGGCTTTATGCTGTATGTTCATACTTTGTTTCGAGAATACAGAGAATCAAATCGTTATCGCCTTCACGAATTTCAGTGTAAGGCGAAATTACTGAAGCCTGCCTAATTCTATTCTTTTATGTTGTCTCATTCATCCAATCAGCGTCACGACAGTGTGCCTTTAACTTTTGCCCGATCAACATACCTACGCATTGATAGCCAGGACAGTAGCAAATGTCCATGCAGTAGCTCGTGAGTGGACATGGGTTTTGATGCCGGCAAACAGGTCCAATCTGCAAATAGAATAGTTTTTATTTGCATGGACGTCGAATCCACGCTAAATGTATGATTAACGACCTTTTACTCCCATAATACTTTGCAGTCTTGCAGTGATTTTGGCTTTGCAACCCAAGCTGCAATCGCGAGGCTGTATAATTTTAAATCTTTGAAGTTAATGGATGGAGCTAAACACAACAGCTTTTTAAGAATCAATTCAATTCAACTCAATTTAAATTTAGTACACAATTGAATTGACCAATCAGCGCATGCCTTTGCTTGCGTCACTAACATGACGAAGAGGGGAAACCAAACCTTTTTGTTCAAAACAGGATTAATTGTCTTCCATGTGTTTTTAAGGTCACCATTATGCGATGCAATCTTATTTGAGAAATACTCACGCATAGACTCTGTATTAAGTTTGTTAACTTTGTTGCGCATCTGCCGATGAGCTTGCATCAAGATATTAGAGTTTGAGCGAACCGCTTGTTTCTTCAGCTTATCTCTAGCAGCAGACATAAGCTTAAGATCCTTAGTGAGCCAAGGATAGAACTGTTCAGAGACACGTATGTCACGAAGAAAGCTCAAATTTGCGTCCACTTGCAACCCGGAGATTTGGCCTTTTTGGCCTAAGCAAATTCCTGAAGCACATCAAAATTAAGAACTGAAATTAATGAAAAATTAAGAAGCTTCCCAGTGGGTGACTGGCAGTGACTTGTGGAAAACAAAATAACACAAGATCCAATACGGTTCAAATTCTATCAAGGCTGTTGTTGATTCATACGCTGTGCCTTAAGAAATTGCTTAGGCCAAAAGGCTCAAAGCTCTGGTTTGCAGGAAGAGGCAAATTTGAGCTTCAAAACTAACATGCCTGCTCTCAAAGTACCAGTATCAACAAAGAAGGTATGTATGTTTAAGTTAACTATGGAAGAAAATTTTGAGAGTAATTAGACATTGATTGAAGCTAAATGCACAGCGCTGGGGTCAACCGAATCCGTATACATTTTTTCGGGACACCTGGTTGTCGGCGGACAATAGAGTTTGAAACACTGTTCATATTTCTGACTCAAAAAGTAGCAAAGTAAAGGTCTGCCTCGACATTAACTTTGACACCAATACGGAGCAATACTGAAGCATTATACTCAAAATGAAGATGAGCTACACAGCTTACAATAAAAATTCTGAATTAAACGCAACAATTTAGGGGAATCGTATAAAACTACTGTTCAGTTTGAGCGAGATATCGTTTAGAATATGACGTAGTCTAACTTACATTTCTAACTGCATGGTTGGTACTGTGATATGTCCATCCAGATTTAATCTTCAAAAATGCCGGAGTTGCAAGCTTAGCAATCTGGTCATTTAACTCGCAGACAGAATTATCATTAGCATGGTTAATAGATCTGCATCTGAAATCGTCAACACAGTTTTCTTTGCATCGAGCGAGGTTGAGGGAACTGAAAGTTGCAATGACATGGGTTTCCAAAGCATAGCCTACAATGATGTTAGAGAAATCTGCTTCTTGTACGCACGATTTGCGAATGATCCAACAGTCTACTATCACCAAGGATACGAATATGCTGAAATATCAAAAGAGAATAGACGATTAAGCTAAAGATGGCTGCGAGGAACTTTTTACCAAGATGCACTGCGTTCTTTAATCGAATTCCTATAGAATCGTTAAAGAATCGTAATTAGATTGCAGTGCATCATGGTGAAAAATTCCTCGCCGCCATCTTTAGCGTAATCATCTATTAGAGCATTCCGTCCTCCGATTAATGAAAATTATTGAATTTTCAAAAAGGTTACGCTTGTCGTATTCTTGTTTTTCAACGCTCAATTTTTTTAAAACGGATATTTTCAACGAAAAGAGGAATTTTAAAGATCCGAGACATCGTTTTTGGCAGCTTAGGATCTGCAATTTCTGTTGATATAAGTAAGATTCTGTTAGAATAAATGCAAGGGTGCAAAATAGCTTTTGTAGGTGGTACACTCTTTAAGCGATGACTTTGCCTTGAAAATATTATTTTACAATATTTGCTATATTTGTACATGTATAATCCCTACGTTCTTATCGAATGGTGTATAACACATCGAATAGTTATACACATCGAATGGTGTATAATTTACATGCAGTAGAGTCTCCTGCTAATAGTTTGTGTCTTGGTGAGAGAAAACATTGTGTGCTGCAGACGTTTACTGTAACCTTAACAAGCCTTGCAAACCAATGAACCCGTTTCTGTGTCAAAATTATCTTACGCAGTTCTTTCAGAAGCACTTTACAATATTTGCCAATTACTTGTACATGGCTGGAATCCCTACGTTCTTACACATCGAATGGTGTATAATTTACATACAGTAGATTCTCCTGCTAATAGTTTGTGTCTTGGTGAGAGAAAACATCTTGTGCTGCAGACGTTTACTGTAACCTTAACAAACCTTGCAAACCAAAGAATCCTTTTCTGTGCCAAAATTATCTTACGCAATTCTTTCAGAAGCACTTTACAATAATTGCCAATTACTTGTACATGGGTGGAATCCATACGTTCTTACACATCGAATGGTGTATAATTTACATACAGTAGATTCTCCTGCTAATAGTTTGTGTCTTGGTGAGAGAAAACATCTTGTGCTGCAGACGTTTACTGTAACCTTAACAAACCTTGTAAACCAAGAATCCTTTTCTGTGCCAAAATTATCTTACGCAATTCTTTCAGAAGCACTTTATAATATTTGCCAATTACTTGTACATTGGTGGAATCCATACGTTCTTACACATCGAATGGTGAATAATTTACATACAGCAGACTCTCCTGCTAACAATGTGTCTCTTAGGGAGACAAATTATCTTCACATACCTTGCAAACCAAAAAATGCGTTTCTGTGCCAAAATCATCTTATGCAATTCTTTGAGAAGCACTTTATCATTTCATCCGATCGGGAGCAGTAGGAGATGTGTTTGAACCCTTATATATGGCACCAACTAAATTCATGTCAATATCTGTTTGCTAAATGGCTCACTGTTATGTTTTGTAGTTCATTAAGTCATTGTTTTCGCAGTACCATAAATAGTTGTCATCGATTTTATTGGTACGCTAATTTATCTCTAAATTATGTATTAAATACAATTAAAAATTCATTTAAAATGCATGCAAAAATTTAAAATGCAGGTAAATTCTATTCATCAACTGTTTTGAACTGGATTTGTATCAGTATTCAGTATTCATGGTCTCTCCTGAAAAGCTCAATGATAGGGTGATAACAGTATTCCAAGTTGCAAGGTGGCAAGTTCCATTTTGTTGTTGTTATGGAAAGGTCAGTTATTGTTATAAAGCCATACTCATACCGGACCGGGTGAGTAAAAAAAAGAATCCCTGTTTGAAAGACCACAGATCCCTCGATAACAAGGCAATACTGTTGCCAAATATGGCATTCAATAGTGAACATGTTCAAATATATTCTAAATTCTACCTGCCTAAAATCGGCCATTCTGTTCTGAAATTTTAAGATATTTTCTCGAGGAAGCCCCTCCACAAAACTTAAAAAAACTGCAAAATATCACGAACAAATTTCTCCTATGTGTAAGCCTAATAGCAATGACTTGTACATGCTTTGGCACGTGGTATCCCTTTGAGAGATGAAATATCATCTCTGGGGGCAAAACAACTTTATTCCGCACGATTTCATCTTCCTGAGAGGATAACACATATTATAATGTGTTGAAATCATTGAGATAAGCAGAGACGTAGGAACCGGGGGGGGCATTGGGGGCACGTGCCCCCCCAAGATTTTGAAATAAACAAAGAAGTGCCCTTTTTGATTTCAGGAAATGCCCCTTTAGCTTAATGGAAAAAATGCCCTCGAAGTGTCGTGCCCCTCCAAGTTTGAGATGCTTCCTACGTCCCTGGAGATAAGGCTTCTGAAAGAGACGGGAAATGTTGGTCGCTGTTTTGAACCTGTTTTCAAGAATTCTTGAAAGAGCTTTCTGGAGAAAATTCCTCATAATTTCAGAATGGAAAGGCCGATTTCAGTCAGGGGGATGTTGAGGTCCATTTGAACTTGTCTGCTTGTTTTCCAATGTCATTATTTTGATATTCAGGGAATGGCTATTCTTCAAACAGGGATTCTTTTTATTGACTCACCCAGTCGACTTATAGACACTAAAGTTAATTAACAAGCCAAAGTGTATTCCCAAGCAGGCATCCAACATTTTTGATGCGGCTTCGGCGCACCCTCCATCATATCTACCGAGTGAGTAAAAAAAGTTAACACTTTTGGTGGGCTGTGGAAGAAAACGTAAATGGCTTGTATTCAAAATTAAAAAGTTAATTAAATGTTAATTAAAATGTATAGTCAAAGCGCTAACTTAGATGCGAGAATTTCGTTTTGTAAAATCACTCATCTTTTCGACCGTTTCGACCCCGAAAGGAGCAAAATGCTAGTAAGAAGTTTTTTATGGGAATGAGAATTCCACGTTCGATTCTGGTCCATGATTTACTTGCTATTGACATGCAAATTCTGTTTCTGAATTGCATTGAATTTAGATTTTAATGGCAGGTAAATGATGGATCATCAGGATTGAATGTGGAATCCACGTTCCCATAAAATACCTCTTACCAGCATTTTGATAATTTCTGGGTGTAAACGATTCAAAATTTTACAAAACCAATTTAACTGATACATTAATATTTTAGTTTGAATATCGGCCATGTACGTTTTATTCTACAGCCCACCAAACGTGGTGACGTTTTTTCTTTACTCTCCTGATACTTTTGGCGACCATTCTGTATATTGCCACCTCCTCAGATTGGAGTGGAGCCACCAGTGGCGTAACGGAGACACTCGGGGCCAGTAGGAGTTTGATAAGATGGGTCCCTTATGTTGGAAGGGAGTTCGGGGTGGTGGGTGTTTGAAATGATGCCATTTAAAATCTCGAAAAATCCACGTTATGTTGAAAAGTAAGTTTTTACATAGGAGAAATCAACAGTAAATTTAGCACATTTATATGAATTGCAATTCAACAAGCTAAGTAGTTTACATAACAAATTGTTGTTCTTCGGTATGAAATTATATGATATCTGAATCTTTTTTAAAGAAATACGGCAATATTCAAAGGTTCGGACGGTACTTTTGCACTTTTTGATGAAGATAACTTTGAACACACAAAAATTTTATCATCAAATATCCTCCATGGCAGGTTCTTTGGTGTGAAACCTTTGTTTAAAGCTTCTGTGGATAGTATTAGTGCAATAGGTGCAGTAAATTTAGTGCAGACTAAGTGTTCTCCCTTTATACCTGAAAGCTATCCATGCGAACAGTAGTCTTAAAAAGAATTTTAGTAAACATAATGCAAAGTCACAGTATGCTATTAAGTGCTCTTGCTCGAATAAAGTTTTGAGACAAATTATACGGAATGAACGAAAATTCAGTGCTGTGCTAGCAACGTCGGTTAGTAAAAGCCTTTGGGATGGCATAAGGAAGACTTTAATCACAGTATGGCCAAGCAGCACACAATACGAACAATTTGTTGGGGGCCCCTTTTGGTCGGGGGCCCTTAGTTCTTGAACTAAGGTTGCCTAAACTGCGTTACGCCACTGGGAGCCACCCCTGAACTATGCTAGTTTGCAATATAAATGTTCAGGTTTCATGTCGATGCTGTCACAAATAAAATCAAACCATGATCAAACAAAAATGATCCGAAAGATGTCTTTAATTGTTCTCAATTTCAACCAGTACTCTTTCGTTCTCGTGAGGGTGTATGAAAAATGCTACAGGTCAAAAAAATAAATTTTCTCTGAAACAAATGGTCGGGTATAAATGAGATAGTGACTTTGTGTGCCTTCATAGGATCTATAACTTTTGAAAAATGGCCACTTGAGAATTTGCAAGGAGGAAAGACGCACGCCCATGTCAAAGTGAAGTAGCACTCAGCTCTTGTTTGCAATGTTTTAATTGCATGTTTGTTGGAAGAAAGAAACTAACAAGCAAATCTTTCAATTATTCTGATTCTGTATTCAGCCCAAGAAGCTTGCAAGATAACTTTTAAAAATGATTTGTTTATTAATTGACAAAATTAATACTGTTGTTGAAGAACTCTTCGATAACAAAACATGTGCAATAACTTTAGCTGCACCATGATTTTTCAGAAGAAATTGTCAAAGCAAAACATTTCAACTTTGAGAGATCTTCTGATGAAAGCTTTTTTATTCACAACTATTCAACTTATAGCTTGCTTTCAAACTCTCCGTTAACCAATCCAAAATAGAGTAAAAAGGTCTAAACTACAGGGTATCCCAAAACAATTGTGCCCCATTTGCCTGAAGATGGAATCAAAACGGCAAAAGATTCTCACCAAACTTTTATAAGGTGTTGCTCTTCAGATGTTCAAATAAAGTTTGCTGCCATCCCAATGAAAAATCGCTGAAAAAGGATAGAGCCATGACTTTCAGAAGACCAAATTTGCCTGATGACTGATACCCCCCTGATACCAGCGGTCGGCCATTTTGTCTTGCTATTTTGCAGCGATAAATAGCTTCATGTCAGGTAAGAAATAGTTTCTGTGAGGTGTAAGAAATAGTTGAACTCTCTGATGATTATCAGAATTCTCACGACACGAGAGCTATGGCATTAGAGGTTGCTGATTCATTTTATCCATCAAGCCATTTATCGCTGCAAAATAGTAAGACAAAATGGCCGACCGCTGGTTTCAGTCATCAGGCAAATTTGGTCTCCTCATAGCTCCATCATCTTTCAACGGATTTTATGGGGATGGCAATAAACTTTAATTGAATATCTGAAGAGCAAGGCCATGCAAGCGTTTGGCTAGAATCTTTTGCAGTTTTGTTGCCATCTTCAGGCAAACGGGGCACAATGTTTCTGGGCCCCACTGTACATTATTGAAATAATGTCGAAAAGAAGCGCTACCTAATATTGACACAATGGCTACCTTGTTCTTGTATGCGAATCCCCTATCGACTATCTTTGCAAAAACTATGCATTAATACATTTCTAAGTCATATTTCAGATACAATTAGAAATTGAAGACAATCATTTGCGAAGCCATTCAGATTTTATACATGAACTGTTTTGCATTCGAAAGGTATCCATTTTTCAATTTGAAAGGTGGCCGGTTTCATTTTGGTTGTTATGGAAAGGCCACTTGAATAAATCTGTATGAAGAATATAGCATTGATTTTAATTTTTGATTCATTGAATGTTCAAATGTTAGATAACTTCGATACAAAATAATGTATGTTGCCTCAATTCAACGCATTAAAATTAATAAGCAATGCAAATATTTGACGCATCTCGATGCACTGTAAGCACTCAGACAAATTCTTTGGTGCGTTGCAGTGTCTCTACTTGCTGTTTAGGACTTTTTGACTATGATTGGCACAACGAAAAAGTTCATTGGCTTCGCAAGGTTCGTTTTTTGTAAAGTAATTAGTATTTTGTTAGCTTTTAGGTGGCCTTGTAGCTGCCGTGGCGCTTTTCCTCACAATGGTAAAAGATGTAAAACTACAACTGACATTTCAAACCGAATATTAAAAAGAATCGACATAGGTAGAAGCTGGCCCAGGCCAAGTCAAAAATATAGTCTATTGCATCTGACGACTTCAACGAAATGAACACCGAGTTTGTGGACTTTGCTTTGGCTATTTGTAGCGGCTACACGACACGATGTATAGTAGAAACCCGCATAAAAAGAAACTAGGTTTTCTTGAGGCAGCCTGAATGAGGTTCTTGATTAACTGATGCCATACTCAAGTCCAGCCTGTAAGGTTCTTAAGGTGCTTATAGTTGGTACAGTGCAAATGTGCTTTAATACATGCCAGTGCATTCCTTCTATGAATTCAATAGTTTTTCAATATATTTCTTTTGATAAAGTTTACATCATGAAAGATTTTGCAGTTTTCAAGTGAAGAACCATCTATCAGACTATTATATAAGAACCTTTAGAAATTTCAGCCTCTTGTGGGTTCTTGCTTAAAAAGTTGCAATCATGGAATTTCAACCTCAAGGTTCTTATAAAACTAGGTTCTGTTATGCGGGTTTCTACTGTAGCTATGTCGATTTCCTTTTAAGTAAATGAATGGAGATATGGCAATCAAGTTTAAGCATACAACGAAAGCTTGACATGCCCCTTTTACGTTTCTACTGTATTTTCGTCAATATTGATAGAGGACATCAAATATAATTGGTTAAATTTATTTTGATTGCCAGTGCCCTTAGCCAAGCCACCAACATAGTTTTTGGCCATAGATCCGTCAGTAAAAATATTTCAAACTGACCAAGCAGAAACTGCGCTCGCACGCGCAAAAATTTGTAGTTTTTAGCCCTCCTAATTGTGCTGGAAGAATTGTGCTGTTTTTCTGGGAAGAGAAAGGCTGTCCGCAGCATAGGTTCCAAATCTTTAAATCGGCATAAAAAGGTGGGTGTAAAATTCTATCACCTACTTCTTCTAACTGAATGGCTCAAAAGAAACTTTAGCTACCTATCTATAATTCTACCGTTGGACTTTTCAGAAATCTTGAATATTTTTTTAGATTACAGCATATGTTATATTTCAGTTCATTTGAGGATGTGATGTCATCAAATTTCTAAATCATAAACCAGAAGAGTGACAGACTTTTGCTTGATACCATATTGTAGACATCCATAAACTATAGTTTTCTTGGAAATTATTTCATGTTGCATCAAATAGTTTAGAAATTACGATGGTTTTAAGTTTTTTTTGAAAAATTTTCTTGAATTCTCGGAAAACAAGAAAAACACTCTTATTCTGAAAATATTGAAGGTTTCTGAAAAGTCCAACGGCAGAATCATAGCAAATTAGCTGAAGTTTCTTTGAAGCCATTCAGTTCAAAGAAATAGGTCATTGAATTTTACACCGGCCTTTTCAAAGATTTGGAACCTATGTTGCTGTCCGCAACATTTAAATGCCGTTTTCAAATTTTTCCAATATCGTATGAACCCATTTTTAATTTGCTTTCAATATTTCAGCCTTCTTGCTGCCTTGGTGATAGTAGACTGTTGGATCATTCGCAAATCTTGCGTACAAGAAGCAGATTTCTCTGTCATCAAAGTAGGCCATGCTTTGGGAAACCATGTCGTTGCAACATTAAATTCCCTCAGCCTTGCTCAATGCAAAGAAAACTGTGTTGACGATTTCAGATGCAGATCTGTTAACCATGCTGATGATGATTCTGTCTGTGAGTTAAATGACCAGATTAATGAGCTTGCAACTCGGGGAGCTTTGGAGAGTAAATCTGGATGGACATATCACAGTACCAATCATTCAGTTAGAAATGTAAGTTGAATTTTAAGCGAATGACAGAAAAAGATAAGTGGCATATAAGGTGCACCCATCTAAACAGTGTCGTTGTTGCTAGGAGGGAAAACCGACGAAATTTTGGTCGATGCATTCATTCGTTTTATCAGGGTTTTGAAAGGCCATTCTGCAGAAAATCTTCCATATCCACGGAAAGGAATGACCGATAAATCTGGGTAGATTACCAAGGACGGGCATGTCACACTGGAAACTATGTTCCTACCTTGTCCGAAAACCGGTAGTTCATGAAAAAATGTTGCACCACCTTTGTCCCAAGAACTGGTCCCTTTTGATGACAAATTTCCGCTGTTATTTTTCTTCAATTTGGAGGACAATTCTAACATGATGTATCTCTGACGATGTCTGTCCCCAACACCGGTAGTTTCGACCTACTGCTGTTTTCGAAAGCAAGTAGTGATTATAGATATGAAAGTACAAGTGTCCCAAACCAGTTGCCGGACAATGGTAGGACCGCTTTGGTGAAAAATTTGAAATTCTGGCCTTTTTTTCGGAAATCTGCCGGACGCGGACAAAGGTAGAACCACTCAAGTGAAAATTGTAATTTCGGGTCTTTTTCCCGTAGATTTAGCGGACAAAGGTAGAACCGCTTATGTGAAAAATTTGAAATACTGGTCTTTTCTGCCTAAATTTGGCGGACAGATGGAGAACCAGCTTACAGGTAAAATTCTGAATTTTGATTAGATAGGAGGATAGAAAACTTGATTTTTGTGGCAAACTGATGAAATAGGAAAAATGATATTCAAATTTCACCTCTGTCCCAAAAACTGGTTGTTTTGGGCACGAAAGTCGTACTAAGTGATAAAAGCACCGGTTATTTTTTCCAATTCCTTTGGACAAACATGGGGTCAAATATTTTACAGTACTTGCCCGCCCCTGGATTAGTGAATACAATTCAATAGATCGGCAATGCGGCAAGGCAGTTTTCTATCTTGCTGCTTGGCTTTGAAATTCAGGGAGCAATATTTTTCCAAACGCTGGGTATTTTTTTGCTCACTCAGTAGCATATTGGAATCAATATAAATGCCAGAAATACATATAAACCATATTCGTATCAATATAAATACTCCATAGCTAGCGAGCAATCAGGGTTTCTCCTTCTTCAGCGCAAACAGAAACCAAGGGTGTTAGGACACGGATCTTTTGATTACATAATTATTTACCTTGTTTTGATCTTTGTCTTGTCTTCTTGTCTTGCTTTCTCCTCTGTTTCCTTTTCAACTGATGTGTGCAACTGAACGTGGGCTTAGTCCTAAATACTTCGTGTTATTTGAATATATCTTCCTTGCATATATCTTCCTAAAGACTTTAGTATGGCTTTGCAGTTTGAAGCCTTTTTTTTGCGAAGGCACGCTAAGACACAGGAATGCAAGGAAGATAGCTAAATAGCCCGTGTAGATTCCGAATTTGCAGTCGATGAAAAGGATTCAAGCTCAGAAATAGCGTTTTAGACCTTGTCATGATCCGAATATTAGGAGGATGAGCAACTCAATAGGATATGACATGGTCTACAACATTCTATAGTTCTATATTTAGACATAGAAATTGTTTATCGTATGCAGATTCAGAAGCTGCATGGTCGATTTAGCTATTACCAAGAAACAAATTGGAGATGAAATGATTCTAAAAATGCTCAATTATGACGTCATTGAATCGGTGACGTCATGAAAAGTTTTCATATTTCGTTAAAATTTATATCAATCGAAATAACACGTCAAACGCTGTCCGTTCGTTCTTTTTTCAACAACCACAACAGAAAGACTGCGAGCAGGCTAACGCTGTCTAACTACAGTATTTTCGAACACTTTCGACGTAAACGCACAGAGTTACAGTGAAAGTAGTTCTAAAATGAACCATTATTGTCGTCATAAAAAATTGCACTTCCGATGAAAACTGAAAATGTACCCGAGTCTAATTTTAATCCCTATAGTCGATCTAGTACAAATCAGGCTTAAAATCAAAGGTTAGGCAGGTTGCAAGATAGTGATAGGAAATTCCCTGTCTAATATTACCAGAACTATTTTATTTGCAGATTGGACCTGTTTGCCGGCGTCAAAACCCATGTCAACTCACAGAATACTGCATGGACATTTGCTACTGCCCTGGCTATCAATGCGTAGGTATGTTGAAACGCAAAATAAAAGTTAAAAGTACAGAATGAGTGAAACCACTAACGAGCCTTCTTTTATATGGTGACCTTCTTATTACCGATAATTTCAATCCTGTTATCCCCCAGAAAAATCATTTGTGCGGCTTCTGTGGAGGAGGACATAGAACTTGAATTTCCTCTTATTTATGCAGTTGCTTAGGAAAAGCTTCAATTAAGCGTTGGAACCCTTTTTGAGTCAAACTGACAAATTGTTTCTGATTTATGGCACAAGAAAGGCGAAGCAAGTCCGAGGAAGGGGGGGGGGTACTCAGGTATATTTAGGATAGGGGTGCTCATGCCGGGGTACAACGCATCAACCCAAATAAATAATGTCTAGCATGAAAATAGACCCAAAAAAAAATAATTTTTCCGACCTTACATACCCAAAAGTTATGAAGTCAGTATCTTAAATTTGCATAAAAGTGCCCTACTGATTAGATTTCTCATAATGTGTTTGGATATTCATGCTTTTTTCTTATTTTAGTACTGTCACTTGAATCTTATTTTGTTTGTAAATTATATTTTCCCCAATTATTTTACTTTTTCTCATATTTGAGACCCAAAAAAGTAAGCCAAAATTTCTTGAACCCAAGAAAATAACTGTACAAATCATTGACCCAAAAAAATAATCCTTGCCTAAATTTTAGACCCAAAAAAGTAACCTGAGCATCCCTATCCAGAATATACCAGAGTACCCCCCCCCCCGGGAAGCAAGTGCTTGCTTCCAAAGAAGTAGCCCCTTGTTCTCCGGCAATGCCAAAATGAAGTACCGGGTGTCCCAAAAAATCCATACAGGTTTGGTTGAGTCTACCGCAGTGAATTTAGGTTCAATCGATGTCTAGTCACTCTAAAAATGTTTCTCGATAGTTAACTTGAACATAGATAACTCGTTTGTTGATATTGGTACTTTTGAGCGCAGACATGTTAATCTTGAAAGCTCAAATTTCCCTCTTCCTGCAAACCAGAGCTTTATTAGCCTTTTTGGCCGAAGCATTTTCTTAAGGCACAGCATGTAAATCAACGATAGCCTTGATAAAATTGAACAATATTAGATCTTATGTTATTCTGTTTTCCAGAAGTCACCCACCTCCCAAGTCACCCATTGGGAGTTTGTTAATTTCTCATTAATTTCAGTTCTTAATTTCGATGTGCTTCAGGAATTTGCTTAGACCAAAAGGCCAAAGCTCTGGTTTGCAGGTGGACGCAAATTTGAGCTTTCAAGATTGATATTTCTGCTCTCAAAGCACCAATACCAGCAAAGGAGGTATCTATGTTCAACTTAACTATCGAGGAACATTTTGAGAGTGATTAGCCATTGATTAAAGCTAAATTCACATCGCTGGAGTCAACATCTGTATACCTTTTTGGGACACCCGGCAGATATTGCAAAAGATCATTCCAGCATTGTACTTAACCTTTATCATAATTTGAAAAAGATTTAACAGTGCTGTCTTACACAAGCAATATCTTTAGCGCCCGGGTGGGGGGGGTACTTGGGATGCGAAAATGCGGGGTTCCCTCTGGAAAATCTGAAAAGGCACGCTATCTCGAGTGAAATTTCCAAATCCCAGAGTAAATTTTTTTAAAACAATGTCCTGGTTAGTGAGTTTCTTCATACAAAATCGTAGGATGCCCCTAAAATTTGATAGAAATCTTTGAGAAAATTTGAAAGCTTTGCCATCCACACGAAAGTCAATTATAGAAAATATGGACCCTGTCATGGAGCCGACTATACAAAAGTGATACCATGTCCCAGAGAAGGAATCCTGAAAATGATACTTAACCTTAGTCCCTTCAAATTTCGCCTGCCTTTAATTTTCGCCCCGGGGGGGGGGGGCGAAAATTAGAGGGAGCGAAAATTAAAGGAAACGAAAAAATCTATTTTCTATAAAAGAACTTTAGTGTTGATTGTAATACAAAATACAAGACATGCATTACTCTTCGATAACAATGAAATTGTCCTCCCCTGTGTCTAAGGGGTGATTTTGTTGTTCTAAATCCACCGTGTTCTCTTCCTCGGGGCCATATCAATCCAAATCAGGGGGGGGGCAAAAATTAAAGGGAGCGAATTTCCCGCGAAACTTCCGCATAAGGGGGGCGAAAATTAAAGGGGCGAAAATTAAAGGGAGCCAAAATTGAAGGCAGGTGAAATTTGAAAGGACTAAGGTATTCAGCATCACGTCCCCGTACGGAAAAATATGTGAGTACCCCCCCCCCCTTGGTTTTAAAGCTTTTCAAATGTATGTAAAAGCACCAATGCAACGCTAGAACCCTTTTTCAAATATTTTGTTGACCTTGACATTATTAGAGAACGAGCTACTACTATTTTGAAGAAACCACCTATTTCTACCTCTTTTACCAACCAAGACCCCGTTTACACGGTAGCGGATCACTTTTGATCCGATACAAAAAGTGTTGCGGATCAGCCTCCCGTTTACACGAGCTTGAAGTGATCCGATACACTTCTGCTCCGCTATCCGCATCAATTTTGATCCTGCTACGAAAGCGAACTCGTTTTGTATCGGATCACTTTTATATCGGATCACTTCTGCTCTACGCCGTGTAAACGCAAATGATCCGCATCAATTTTGATTCGGATTCATTACGAGGGTATTTTCCATACAAACGAGGTTTAATGATAATTGCAGTTTGTTTTGAAATTTTGACGTTAAGAGGAAATCACTGAAAATCCGAGAAAATCTTGAATGTGACCTCGTCCTATTTCTATGGTGACCGCTGATCCGCTACCGTGTAAACGAGACCATGATCCGATACAATTTTGATCCGCTACCGTGTAGACGGGAGGGTGATCCGTAACACTTTGATCCGCAACACTTTTGATCCGCTACCGTGTAAACGGGGTCTAAGTTCGGATATTAAATATGCACCCTCTCTTCTTACTTTCAAAAATGCGTTGAACAAGATCTTTTTAAGGGTTGCGTTTACTTTCATCTTTTTATAGCTTAATTTTGTAACAAAATTTGTAAACTAGGTTTTACTTTGTAGTCTTGTTTCATGGCCCCTGTAAAGCAGCCTCTTTAGATTGACGTGGCTACGGTAGTTGAATAACAAAAAATGAGCAATGTAAATGAAATGACTGGGTAAAATGTTTCATTTTAGCAATGTATAATGTTGCATTACGAAGACCAGCTGTGCAGGCAGGTACTCACCATTATCGGTTATATCTTGTTCCTTCCTTTGCAAATGATGGTGATAAAGACAACACATGGACTAAATGTGGAGTCACAAAAACAGCAGAAAACAGTTATTGGTTAGTTGATTTGGGATCTCCATATCTTGTACAGACTGTTGCCGTCCTCAGTTCCAAAGATTGGGGCCAGACGCATATCAATCCATTTGAAATAAGAGTTGGATACAACAAAGCAAATGGTGGCAAAAATAACCCATTGTGTGCTGAAAACCTTGCCGTGAAGGAAGGCAAAATGAAGACCGTTGAATGTGTGAACAAATTTGGGAGATATGTCAGTTTGAACAAGGGTTACAAGGTACATGCCGTTTATTGTGAAGTGGAAATTTATGGTATGGTGGTTTAAACTTACAATTTTGTTCTCAGTTATAAACTTATAAGGCCCTCATGTGAGCAGTGAAAGTTCTGTGGGTCCTCACTTAGTTTCTTTAATCGTTCCCTTACTACCTATAAAGCCAATTACTTATAAAGCCAATTACCTATAAGGCCAATGAAGCTAATTACCAAAACGCGCTTTGCCTATTTAAAACTTGCCAAATTGCATATCCCTTTGACTAAGCACCCACTTTTGACTGTGTTGGTCAAGGAAAGGGAGAATTTGGCGATTCTTGTGCATAGAGTTACTTAGTTTGTTTAGTCGTTCCCTTGCTCCCTATAAAGCCAATTACCGCAATGTGCTTTGACTACTTTCTTAGGCGCGGTAGCTCCATCAGTCCTAAAGGACTGCTTTTCAGGGGGCCGTGGGTAACACGGACTTATGGCGATTTTTGTCAAGGAAAGGGCGAATTTGTATAGAAAAACAATTTTTTGCACGTTTGGTGTACAAATTGATCGATCCAGGGGAACTATTTCTATAAGAATTGATACAGAGAATGGCACCGTTTTGAAAATGCCGGTGGCATTTCCAAATCCAATATTTGCAATAGAACCCTCCCACCCTTTTCACCCTCACAGAAAAAAATTTTTGCACAAGCATTTCATATAGCTTTGAAGGGCGCCAAAGCGAAAGAATAAAATTTAATTCAGGTGACGGGGTTCTTCCATGGTAAAGGGTTCCTGGTGATGTGCTCTAAGTTTAAAACTAAAGTCATACTCTTACGAGAAAGTAGGTTCGAAAGGCATCAGTGTTAGATAAATGGGTGGGTCTGTTCATTTTGCGTCCGCTTCCTTCATAGTATATAATTTTTAGTAACCAAATTTAGCATCGAGTTGTTTTATGGACATAGCTCAGTTTAGTCTTTAGTTACTGCACCTTATTAGATTGATATTTTGTCGAACGCTCATTATGCTTTAAACAGTTTGTACAGTCTTCAAACTTTTGCATTATCACATGTAAGAACTGAGGATGCATAACATGGACGTTGGAATAATCTTATATGATGTTGATTGGAAAGATGATAAAAATATAAATAACGGACTCATCATATTAAACCCATAAACGCAATAAAAACACCGATATCAGTAGAAAGAAGACTATTAGCTCCTAAAAAAGAAACAACAACCAAAATAAGCCTGTTACAAGAGAAAAACTGTTAAATCCTGTAAGACAAAACCGAATTAACCTTAAAACCTGAAAGGAAGGTTAATTCGGTTTTGTCTTACAGGATTTAACAGTTTTTCTCTTGTTACAGGCTTATTTTGGTTGTTGTTTCTTTTACAGGAGTTAATAGTCTTCTTTCTACTGATTTCGGTGTTTTTATTGCGTTTAAAGATGATAAAGTCAACTGTCGATTTTTGAAGCACAATTGTCTCAAAAGCCCCTAGTAAACGTGCAAACGTTTCACCGAACAGCATCCAACATTGATGTTTTAAAAAGCTCGATTCGTTTGACCACCTAATTCGTTGATCAAAATCTTGTTTAGACTTGCTCCAAGTCTACTCCGTGGTCTATCAGCGCTAAAGTAATATATTTACCTCTACGGAGGCGTACGTAAGAGGCGATTGAAGTTGCTGCGAAGGAGAAACGAGGCGAAAACGGAATCGCCTCGTTTCTCCTTCGCAGCAACTTCAATCGTCTCTTACGTACGTCTCCGCAGAGGTAAATATATTACTTTGTGGCGCTGATAGACCATGGAGTTGACTTGGAGCAAGTCTAAATCTTGTTCGATAATGTTCGATGTTGTTTGATAAAGTTCAAACATTTCACCGAACATTTCCATTGTTCTCAATGTTCGTTGAAATGCTCGGCATGTTTGACCGAGGGCTTATTTTGCAAAAATATGAAATTATTTTATCATGACGATTCCTCTATCATCAATTTGTGATGCATTAATCTTAAACATAGCTTAGCGGTTCTATCTATTATTGCTGTCAATTCTATTATCTATTATAGCTATTAAAACAGTATAAAAGCACAACATGAATATTTAAAGGCATGCAAAATTTGTATTCATGGTGTTGACCTGCAAGTTGGCAGCGAAATGGGGAATCGAGTAGTTTTCAAACCCAAATCAAGGCAAGGAGCAAGGAAACGCTCTATACTTTAAGTGAAGAAACTTTCAGGAAGAAACTCAAAATTTAAGGAATTAAATGTCACGCGTCGTCTAAACATAAGATCCTTTTGGATGATTACAAAGTCTGTCCTGAGCTAAACAAGCATAAGAATATCTGAATGTTGATTTCTTCATAACCCCAAATGACCGTAGATGCTGTTTTTAGCTACAGTCAGAGAGATGAGGGTTGCTGCTAAAGTCGCCTTCAATGGAAAATCGAGCGCCTTGTATAAGGACAAGAATCGCCTCAAAGGCAATATTTTGGTCTTTATGTCAAACGAGAATGATATGCAAAAATCAAAAGTCATTACCCCTAGTTTGCTTTGTTCGTGCACGAAACTATTGGCGCATCAGTGTCAAATGAGATGTCATGTGAGATTTACGATAACGCAAAAATACTTATGCAGAACCCTACAGAACGTTTCAATTGTTGCTATTCGCGGGCATCTAATTTGAGACAAGCAGTCACGAAGATAACCTCTGTGCAGAATGATATGCATGAAGAATTTTTGGTTCAGTGTGATCTCGTGCCTTCCCCCAGTCAATGGCACCATAGACCTTTTTACTATTCAGGAAAGAATCAGCATCGAACAAACTTTTGCTACACTTTGTAGAATTTTCGAATGTGCACAATAGTGATAGAAGCTCTAACGCCACTCGATCGAACGTAACGTATAAAAATGTATAAAAATAACGTTCGATCCAGGCTCCTTTTAGAATAGCTAAAAGGTCTATTATTTGCTGGGATTCTGCACCTTTCTGTAGCTGTGTAGGAAGGGGATCCTTCTATCTTCGGTGATGCTGCGAATGCTAGCCTCTGTGCAGGCCACCAGTTACATCATCCCCTAAAGTTGACTTATTTGCATAATGAGTACTATCAATAAGTGGCTAATGATTCGTTCGTTCTAGAAAACGATTGTTTTGACATAATTAAGCTGCTACTGAAGTCAAGAACGTGCCAATTCTGGGTAAATTTGTTGTTGTGCCAGGGTAAACATCATGGTAATTTATCCATCTTATGGTGTCAAATCTGTCTAACATGAAATAAGCCGACGTCAAATGTTGCTATAGGATCGCGGGAAACTTCTGTCTTGTATGCGCTTTATGTGCGCTTTCTTTATTTCAGTGCCAATTAGCAGAGATAAGACGTTAATCAATCGCTTTAACGAGCGTCACGGAAGTGGGTTACTTACTTTCTTTCTGACAGCCTGACATCGAAGCCCCTTCTTAGATTACAAAGTTGGACTTTGTAATCAAAAATGGGAAATTTCGCGGGAATAAACTTTCTCGAATTATGCTACTTGTCGAACTCATGAAATCCCAATAAGACTGAAATCCCTATAAGTATCAGGGAGCTTCCTACCTTGTGCCGATTAAAAAAACAACTAAAAACACATTTGATGAGCTCCCGGGGGGGGGGGTTACTCCCATTATGGCCTGACAGGGGGGTCCGGTCATGGTTAAAGAGGGCCAAAGCAAACATTTTGAAAAATACCCTCAAATGGTAGTATCTTTTTACAGAAACTCCCAAATGGTAGTTTGTGGACCAAAAATTGGGCCATTTGGTAGCATCTGATAGCGAAAATTTTAAACATTTTTTGCGAAATTTTCTATTAAAAACTGGTTGAGCAAAGCAAGAACACTTCAAAATTCAATGAGAAATATTGTTGCAACGACCATATTGCCATGCAGAGGAGCCTATAGAGTTTAACTCTTACAACTGGCCAGGAATCTTGGAATACCCCCAATTGGTAGTAGGAGTTGACAAATAGGGCCATTTGGTAACCATTTGGTAAGACCCTCAAACCGACTGGACCCCCTGTTAGGCCATAATGAGAGTACCCCCCCTCCCCGGGGATGAGCTGAAAGCTATTTAAAACACGACTCCCTGGAAAAACAGCAACAATTAGCCTTCAATTTTTTCTTTTTGTTTATAGATCATGTTGATTAATAGAACAATATATTTTTTTATTGTTTTAATAGCTGAAAGGATATCGTGTATACATGATTCAAAATGAAGAAAATGAACGATCCAACAATTTGAATCCATTTGATTGGATAGAATATAGCCTGTTTAGCTCTAATGCTGTTTTCTTCGGTGCGAATGCGGTATAAGGAATCGTTCACATTGCTCCATTTCTATCATTCATCCGTTTTTGGTGCATACAAGCAACCCCTTCACATTAATCCGTTTTTGTACAAAACAGGAAGGAAAACAATTATTTTTCTTCCATTCACATTGATCCACCCGACTAGATAACTTATTCTATTATATTCATACTGCCCAACATACACATTGTTACGTCATTGCAGTACAACAACAGTAACAGAGGAATGGAACTGAATTGAATAGCCGATGCTGTTATTGCGGTAGGAGGCTTGAACTATTTTCAAGCAACAAGAAAAACCATAGATAAGCAACAAACCATTTATGGTACGAATTTCAGTTTTCTTCAATAGACCTTTGATTTTAGCTATTCTGAAAATAATCAGAATCAAATGATATTTGGTTACATTTTGTAGAATTTTCAAATGGGCACAATCCACAATAGTGATAGAAACTCTAACGCCACTCGATCGTAGCCTCAATTCACAAGGATCGTCAACTTATGCTCATCTAATTGAAGTGAATTAATGTTGTTGTTGTCGCTAAAGCGGAGGGCTTAATGTAGACTGGTTATATGTTCGTAGCTTATTGTTATTGATAGACTGATGAACGCTATAACCACGACTCGTGGCCATACGCTTCCAGAAACGGACATGGCCTAACTGCCATTTTTTTGTCACAACCACCGACCCAAAAACGCCTCAAAAATGGTTTTCCTGAATTGCTACACTGAAAAACAAGCTTAGTACTCAGATGAATGTTTCTTCGAGCTATTAAAGCAAAAACCCCTACCTATAAGTGATATTTTGGTTGTTTGGGGGCGCAAAACATCTCATAAATTCACTCGCTACTTTGAGATTTTGATCGTTGGAGCAGTTCGGTCGAACGCGTTGCTCGAAAGCGTTTGTTTGTCTTGGCCCGGAAGTTTGGATTGAAGAAGAATCAGCCAATCCCATCAAGTTATTTCAAGTCTTGCATCCTGATTGGTCCAGGAACAAAGTTGTTCCTAGCGGGAATTTTTTTGCCGTTTTGAGAAGAGTTTGGCCATAAGGCCCTCAACAGGAGCGACAACAACAACATAAATCCACTTCAATTAGATGAGCGTAAGTTGATGGTCCTTGTGTCGTGAGGCTAGGCCTTATGGCCAAACTCTTCTCAGGGGGGCAAAACATTCCTGCCAGTAACATTTGTTCCTGGACCAATCAGGATGCAAAACTTGAAATGACTTGATGGGTTTGGCTGATTTTTCTTCAATTCAAACTTCACGCACGCCAAAGGCAGCAAACGCTTTTTAACAACGCGTTTGAATGAACTGCTGCAACGATCAAAATTTCAAAGTAGCGAGCGAATTTATGAGATCTCCTTCGCCCCCAAACCAACCAAGATATCACTTATAGGTAGGAGGTTTTGCTTTAATTGCTCGAAAAAACATTCATTTAAGTACTGATAACTGATAGCTTGTTTTGCAGTGTAGCACTTCAGGACAACCACTTTTTGCGGCACTTTAGGGTGAACGGTTTTGAGAATAAATAGCAGGTGACTTAAACCATGTCCGTTTCTCGAAGCAAATGGCCATGAGTCGTAGTTATAGCGTCCATCAGTCTATCAATAGCGACAACCTACGAACATAAAATCAGTCTCATCAGTCTAACTCGATCGAGCCTTGCGTATAAAAGTGTATAAAAATAAAGCTCGATCCAGGCTCATTCGTAGAATAAAAGAACAAGCACTGATATCTTTATGTTGCATTAGGAAAAGCAGCAGTGCAAAATTTCCTTCGTTAACTTAGGGCGCCACAATATGCGATTGGGCCTCCTATGGAAGAAAGAGGTATCTGCGGTAAATATCGACCACCACTGGAATACCACAAGAAACCGGCCACCTTACAAAAAAGTCACTGCAATACATCTGTATGAAGAATAGCATGGTATTGGAATGCAATAATCTTAATTCTTGATTGCATCAAATAAAAAATGAGCTCGATGCAAATAATGTATGTAATATAAAAGCCATTCAGATTTTATACATGAACTGTTTTGCATTCGAAAAGTATCCGTTTTTCAATGTGAAAGGTGGCCGGTTTCATTTTGGTTGTTATGGAAAGGCCACTTGAATACATCTGTATGAAGAATATAACATTAATCTTAATTTTTGACTCATTGAATGTTCAAATGTTAGTTAACTACGATACAAATAATGTATGGTGCTTCAATTCAACGCTTTAAAATTAGTAGACAATGCAAATATTTGACATATCTCGATAAGAACTCAGACAAATTCTTTGGTGCGTTACAATAGTCTCTATCTTGCTGCTGAAGACATCTTGACTATGATTGGCACAACGAAAAAGTTCATTGGCTTTGCAAGGTTCGTTTATTAAAGTAATTAGCATTATTTAGCTTCTAGTTGAACTAGTAGTTGCCGTGCTGCTTTTTCTTACAGTGGTAAAAGACGGTAAAACTAAACTACAACTAACATTTCAAGCAGGATATTTAAAAGAATCGACATTGGTAAAAGCTGGCCCAGGCCAAGTCAAAAGTATAGTCTGTTGTTTGTATCTGACGACTTTAATGAAAGGAACACGGAGTTTGTGGGCTTTGCTTTGGCTATTTGTAGCGGCTTCACGATATACAGTAGAGAAACCCGCATAAAAAGAACATGACAGGGAATTTGTCATTTGTCGATTCCCTTTTAGCCTGCGTGCAGACTTTAATTTCCACTGCGAAGGAAAGCCAAGGCGGATCTTGTAGACTCTCCTTCACAGTGGAAAGTAAAGTCTGCACGCAGGCTAATTCCCTTTGAGATCTTTGAGGTAATTGAGCGGAGAAACAGCGACCTAGTTTAAGCATAGCACGAGAGACAAACAAGCATCACACATGTTCCTAATGTTTTCACGGCTATTGATCAAGGACATAAAACAAAATAGGTTATACTAAGATTGCCCCAATCCTCTCAACAAAGCTACCAATATAGTTTTTGGCCACAGAGCTGTCATTAAAAACATGGCAAATTAATAGAGCAGAAACTGCTCACGCATGCGCAAAAATTCGTAATTTTGAGCCTTCCTAAAAGTGTTGAAAGAATTGTGCCATTTTTCTGGGAATAGAAAGGGCCGGTCCGCAACATTTAAATGCCGTTTTCAAATTTTTCCAATATCGCATGAACTCGTTTTTAATTTGCTTTCATTATTCCAGCCTTTTTGTTGCCTTGGTGTTAGCAGACTGTTGGATCATTCGCAAATCTTGCGTACAAGAAGCAAATTTCTCAATCATCAAAGTAGGCCATGCTTTGGAAAACCATATCATTGCAACATTCAATTCCCTCAGCCATGCTCAATGCAAAGAAAATTGTGTTAACAATTTCAGATGCACATCTATTAATCATGCTGATGATGATTCTACCTGTGAGTTAAATGACCAGATTAGTGAGCTTGCAGTTTCGGGGGATTTGAAGAGTAAATCTGGATGGACATATCACAGTACCAATCATTCAGATAGAAATGTAAGTTGAATATAAAATGAATGACAAAAGAAAAATGGCATATAAACAGGACAAAGAAAAAGGTACCGGGTAGGTGTCCCAAAAAAGTATACAGATTTGGTTGACTCAAGCCATGTGAGTTTAGCTTTAATCAATTGTTAATAAATCTCAAAATGTTCCTCGATAGTTAACATGAACATAGATACCTCGTTTGTAGATATTGGTGCTTCTGATAATTTGAAGAAACTTTCAGTACTGGTCTAGCCAAATCCATCTAAGAAACAAATTCGTGTAGCCAATATTTTCAGAACACAGCCTCACGATTTTGATACAGCATAAAAATCACTTCAAGACTGTAAGGTTCATGGTAAGAATAGGGTTTTTAATTATAAAATCAAGCGAGGTTCCTGTTATAATTAGAACTATTTTATTTGCAGATTGGACCTGTTTGCCGGCGTCAAAACCCATGTCAACTCACAGAATACTGCATGGACAGTTGCTACTGCCCTGGCTATCAATGCGTAGGTATGTTGAAACATAGAGCAAGGCACCTACTACTGTATCTTGTAATTTATATTCAATTCAATTCACATGTTCAGCAACCAAATACTATGGTTCTAGTAACCTACAGTATATAAGATATAAAAGTATCAGTTATACCTTCAGGCTACGGCGAATAAAACGCCTGGGGGGTCTACTTAATACATTGAGCACCCGGGGATGTGCCTGCCAATAGGGCTCCATTTTCGGTTGAAAATTCCAGGACAGGATTATACCTTTTGTGCATTTATTCCAGCACAGGTATGTTCATTGAAGCTTTTTTCCCAGGACAGGTAAGATTTGACATGCAAAATTAAGGTAACTTACAAAAGATACTTGTATTATCCAGGACAGGTACTATGTTTTCAAACATTTATTCCAGGGCGGGGTCATAAAATTTTCTTTTGGCAGGCACATCCCCGTTGCTTTTCTCCAAAGTCGACCCCCCGGGATAAAACGTTAATTCTAGCTTAAGATAAAATAAATGTGGCCCCTCAGAGTTATGAAGTGGTCACAAATATAAAATTTGTTTTTTACCAATGGCAGTGTTCTCTCATCACAGGGGCCCAAGTTTGGGATTTTAAATGCACTGGCCTAAAGTGCACTCCCATAACAACCGATATGCAGGGCCTCCGAGGACGGGGGTTGGGGGGGGCGTGCCCCCTATTTTTCTGCAAATCATGCCGTTCTGAAAGGAAGCTCATTATATTGTGCTGTTGTAATTTTTTGTATCAAGTTTGGCCTCCCCCCCCCCGCACTTTTCTGATCTCGTCGGAGGCCCTGTATAGTGGAGGGTTAGAGAAAAACGTTCAGATTTGTTCTCCACAAACCAATGCATTCAATGATGTCGATGACAGATAATAATATCCCCCCTGGGTGTATTTAATAATGTAAGAACGTTTTGCTGTAAAGGCAGAAGGTTTGGTCTTGATTTTCTGCACGTTCTGAAGTATTCTTGAAGGGGCTTTCGTGAAAGAATCTCTCATAATTTGAAGACAGAATACTACAATAGCCAATTTCAGTCAGATAAATTTTAAAATTTAGTTGAGTATATCCACTTTGGAATAATTTGGAATATAACTGCCAATATCATTGCTTTGATATCCAGGGAGCAGTGGTCTTTCAAACAGGGATTGTATCTTTTAGGGAGCAGTCATTTTTATCCTGGGTACCAGAGAAGATGATTTTAGACAAGGATATGCAAATGTTTTCCATTACTTTGTGGGGGTATAAAAATATGAAGGGAAATTTTTATGAGTTGCAAAATTATTTTGCTTGAAAAATATTTATATGAAGTCATCATTTAACATTTAAAAGTAAATTTTTTTCGAATCTGTATGAAAATCGCTTCGGACAAATAAGCAAGTGTACATAGATATTTTATACGTCCCCAAAGAGTTCTGGATGTGGAACCAAACCATTTCGCTGAAAGGTGAGGTGATGGGGTATTAAAGCTTTTTTCTATGTTCAAGATTGGGTATGAAATGTTGTCTAATTGTTTGTATTTATTCTCCACCCTGGTACCCAGAATTACAAATGACCGCTACTTTACTCACACAGCATGGGTTGTAGGATAAATTTAGGTTCCCGTGAATGAACTAAAATTGGTTTCGAATAAAGAATATAAATGAAATCACCTTGTATACTTCTTGTGTTTATCCTTCTCGTTACCTTCTTGGGCAGCAAATAAGCTTCTTTCAGGTCTAATACTGCAACATTCACCTTGGCTAAGCCCAACTCGTTGTTCGCATTTATTTTCAACAACGAGGTGGGCCTAGCCAAGGTGAATGTTGCACTATTAGACCTGAAAGAAGCTTATTTGCTGCCCCAAAAAGTAACGAGAAGGATAAACGCAAGAAGGATATAAGGTGATTTATATTCTTTATTTGATACCAATTTAGTTCATTCACGGGAACCTAGATTTATCCTACAACCCATGCACACAGTAGGTAACATTTTTCATTTCAGCGATGCCAAATCTTGCATTGCGAAGACCAGCAGAGCAGTCAGGCATTCACCATCATTATAGATATCTCGTTCCTTCCTTTGCAAATGATGGCGATCGAGACACCACCTGGCGAAAATGTGCAATAACAAAAAACGAAATAAAGAGTTATTGGCTAGTTGATTTGAGAGCGCCATATCTCGTGCATAGTGTTGCTGTCGTCAGCTCAAGAGATTGGGGCGAGACGAATATCAATCCATATGATATAAGAGTTGGAAACAACAAAGCGGAAGGTGGCATACACAATCCTTTGTGTGCTGGAAACATTAACATGGTGCCAAACAAAATGAAGACCATTGCATGTGATGGGAATAAATTTGGGAGATATGTCAGTGTGAACAAGGGTAATAAGTATCGGACTGTTTTTTGTGAAGTGGAAGTCTATGGCATGGTTGTGTAGACTTTTGATTTTCGTCCAAGTTATTTCATCCAACATTCCTTGCAAAATGGCCATGAAAATGGCGGCAACAAAGGCCAACCAAGAGATGGCACGTGCAAGGCATGCTGGATGAAACAGACCCTTTAAGTAAACAAATCACACGAGCCTCACTGCTCCGCATTGACTTGAATGATGGTAAATTATTCTGCATAGATTAATATCATATTTCTCATTTCAGTTTAAAAACACGTTATATATCCAGTTTTTAGCTGCTGTTTTTAGGGTAGGGTGGGGTAATGTCGGTCTAAAATGAGCAAAATCTCAAAATGGATAGCTGGTAAAACGAGACTAAAATGCAAAATATTTCAAAAGTTTCGTTTAATTGACATTCAGTGCTTCTTGTTTCTTGGGGAAAAAATTTCAGCTCTGACAAAGGCAATTGAATATTTAAAAAAAATTTTGTCTTATGGCAACTAAAATAGGCCCACTTTTTCCGACAAGCGGGAAAAGTGCGTATATTTTCAAAACTTGTACAATATCGGGATACGAAAGGATAAATGATTAAAAAAATTAATGGAATTACCTTTCTCAACTATTCTCCATTCAATAAAATCACAAGCTTTGCCTTTTATCGCAAGCAATGCCGTTCCCGCGAAGAAACTAAAACTACGGTCATTATGCTGTGATTCACCATCTTTGCGATTTGCAAGTCAGTGATCGAATTTGATAATAACAGTCAAATAAAATTGTTTGCAGTATGTTTACTCCAATCCTTTGGTTACAAGACATCAACTGCGGTAATAGGAAACCAATTTTCGCATTTTAGACAGAAAACAACGTGGCAAGATGAATATAAGTGCAAAAATTTAAGCAATTCAAGGCTTCGTTGAATTTGAATTATGGCTGAATTCTCAGTATGCCCACATTACCCCACCTGGTAAAAAAATAAATATAAAAAGAACAATCGCGTCAATGACTTTGAAATAAACGTTATTTCATTCGTAAATGACCAAACTCTCACCTCATGGTCATTAGATTGACCAGAAAAGCAAAACAACAGTGGCAGGAGACAGTTTTCCTGGGCTTTGAGATTCTTGCACAATAGGCCAAAAAAAGTAAAGTTATTTTATAAAACGAGTCGAGATACATCTAAGACGAATGTTTTATGTAAAAAAGCAGTTTAGTATGTAGACATTAAAAGAAAAATAGCCAACCTTTCTTCCATGTAACGAGAAAGGATATTTCTAGCAAAAAGCTCAGTAGACCCACTTTACCCCGTAGACCCAACTTACCCCACCCTACCCTATGTTAGTTGGTATCAATTAACTGATTGTATTTATTTATAGTTAAGCTAGAATAGTTATCCAACGTTAAATAGAGTATTGAAAAACATCTATAGCTTCAAACAAAAGGCTACTTAGGCCAAACTCAGCGCTTTAACGTCCAAGCCAATCAAACATCCGCTTTCTTAATATGGCCAGACAACGTGCCTGATCTTAACATTTGATTGGCTGACTTGATCAAAGTTCGACTTTACCAAGCGAAGCGACGTCTCAAACTTAAAATTTATTTTACCTGTATTATAAAACTTGAATGATGGTGTTGAGGAGATGAAACACTATTTCCTGCTCTGCCATACTCAGCATACTCATAATGCAGATAAACATTTACTAAGTTTCTATGTTCACTGTAAAGTGCCACAAAGTTGCTATGTATTTCGATGCTCCTTATGGTACAATCGATTCAAATAACAGTGAAGCGTGTGGCGACGTATAAATAGCAAAAACAACTGATTAATCAATCAAAAAGTACTTTTAAGGCCATAGAAAAACGAAACTAAACGTATCGGGCCGTGCCCTCCGTCAGTAGTGACTTACAGTGATTATTGACTACTGACGAAGGGCACGGCCCAATACGTTTAGTTTCGTTTTTCTATGGCGTTAGAAGTACTTTTTTGATTGATTAATCAGTTGTTTTTGCTCCTTATGGTACCGTCTTGTAATGCTATGCCTGTTTCCTGAAATTTTTATCAGAATATAGATAAAAACCAATTGAATGCCAGGTTTAATTTGAAATAGTTCAGAAACTCCAACAGGATTGCAAATATTAAATTATGTATCGTATTGTAAAGCACAGTTTTCACTATTTTGGGACTATTTTGCAAAAGATATCTACACTTATACAAGAATGTCGAGAGATGACAATTACAAGTTAGGAAACTTTTGCAATTTTTACATTGTATTTTCATTTGTTTCTTGTATCATATTACTCGGCATTGGAAATGCTTCAAAAATTTTTTTTGAAGAGAAAGGGCACAGGGGGTAGAAAGGAAGACCATTATAGGATTTTTAAGAAACTCGTAAGAAACTCCGAGCACTGAAAATCTGATACTTTTAAGAAACATTTCTTACTGTCATTACTTTCATTTGGGATCTAGAAATCGATTAATTAATCGATACAATTAATCGATACAATTAATCGATTTCTAAATCCAAATCACCACGAACAACTTTTCTCTTCATTCATGTCGAAATTTTAAGAAACTCGCTTCTAGCTCTAAAAACTGAAAACGGAAAAATTTGCAAAAGTAGTAGGATCTAATCAGGCTTTTTGCTAACGATAAAGTCACGAGTCTTCAAAATCGTTCCATTGAACGATTTATTGTGGCCTGCCAAACGTGCATATTTTATTTTGGCGCACCCGGAATAAATATGGAAGCTTTCAGGAAAGTGCAATGGAGAAACATATTGAAATGGCCAAGGTTTCATTCAAGCAATAGACCTTTTAGCCATTCAACAAAAGAGCCTGGATCGAGCGCTATTTTTATATATTTTTAAAAACGAGGTTCGATCGAGTAGCATTAGAGCTTTTTATCACTATCGTACACGTTTTGTTTTTGATTCTGAATAAAACTTCACCTAGTTGCTTTCATGACTTTTTCAGCATAGGTTCCAAATCTTTAACTCAGCGTAAAAAGGTGGGTGTAAAATTCAATGATCTATTTCTTCTGATTGAATGGCTTGAAAGAAACTTTAGATACGTATCTATAATTCTACCGTTGGACTTTCCAGAAATTTTGAATATTTTTCAAAATTATAGCGCATTTTACATTTCAGCTCATTTTAGGATGTGACGTCATCAAATTTCTAAATCATAAACCAGATGAGTGACAGACTTTTGCTTGATACCATATTGTAGGCATCCATAAACTATAGTTCTCTGCGAAATTACTTCATGTTGCGTCAAACGGTTTAGAAATTACGATGGTTTAAGTTTTTTTTGAAAATTTTTCTTGAATTCTTGAAAAGGAAGAAAAACACTCTAATTCTGAAACTATTAAAGATTTCAGAAAAGTCCAACGGTAGAATTATAGATAAAAAGTTAAAGTTTCTTAGAAGTCATTCAGTTCAAAGAAATAGGTCACTCAATTTTACACCGGCCTTTTTAAAGATTTGGAACCTATGCTGACTTTTTCTTATTTAGTTTATCTGTTCATCAATATTCCACAAGTCGTCTTGTAAGAAGAAAGAGACTAGTTGTCTCTTTCTTCCTTACAAGACGACTTGGGCAAGTTCAGGCCAGTCAAGGTAATTTAGGTATGTCCCGAAAAAACAGTCTTCAATATCGTCTAACAATTCGAAATCTTGGTGTTAAGCTTTGGAATACATTACCAGTGGAACTCTAAAATGCTCCATCAAATCCTTCAAAACGAAACTGAAAATTTACTTATTGAAAAATGTCAGCCGATGAATCTACACTGCCACAATGTCTATCAATATTAATCTATGAAAAGAAAATGCATAATTATTCAATTTCATCTAAATTCACCTGATTTATCTTAGGAAGGGGGGGGGGGGGGGCTCTCTCCTCGATTAGTTTACCTATTGAGAGATCTCCTCCTTTAAGTAATTCCCTGTATACAATATATTTAGCTCCTCTTTGTATTTGTATAATGTATTAATTTTCTGTAACTTCTCTTTTATCTTTGTAGTTTAGTTATTCGTTTGTATTTTTAATAGTTGGGATTATAAATTGTATGAAGTGGAATTTGAAATATATGAAACTTAACTGAAAATTGGTCAGGTCGAAAACTCGGACATCTCGGAGAAATATCTCCGAGATTTTCAAACTCCGAGTTTTCGTCTTGGTCGAAACTTGGTTCGTATATGCATAAGTCGAAAAGTCGGAGATATCGAAAATATTTTGAAACATTTACCGGGTGTCCCAAAAAAAGTATTCCTGTTTAAAAAACCACCAAAAATTGATTATGAAACCTTTGATGAAATTTTCTTTTTGAATTGCTTTATCAAAGACCCAACAATATTCACAGATGATAAAATGCTTGCTTTTGATACAGAAAGGCAGGACATTTATGCGTTGAAAAAAAACTTATTTTGAGCTATAGTTTTTAAGCAAAATACTCAAGCTTGCCTAAGAGTCAAAATTTTCAGATTTTTTATCATCAATAAAGTCTCCAATGATAGCGCGCATTTATTTCTGTCATTTATGACCATACTAGAAGTTTTAAATGCACAAATAAATTGATTTGGCAATCATCAGTGCTATTTGCAGTATGATTCAAAACCAGGTAGCCCTAAAAAGAGCTAAATTTGCTCATTTTTAAACCATTTACAAGATCAGCTATGCTATGGATAATAATTTGGTCTTTGATCTACAGAACAAAAAAAGAAAATTGAAGATCGGCAGTGTAATCAAATTTTGGTGATTTTTCAAACGGGAGTACTTTTTTTTGGGACACCTGGTATGAATTGCCCGCTATATACTGTCAAAGCATATATTTCACTAACAGTGTATGAAATGACTAGTCTGGTGTTCTAACTCCGAGGTTTCAAACTCCGAATTTTTGTGAAAAGTCAGAGGTATCGAAAATATTTTGAAACACCTATGAATCGAGATTACCCCCGTCCTTTAGATCGTCGGATAACGCCCGTCCTGTGAAAAATTCGCTCATAAATTAGATTGAATTTCCTTCTGCGGAAAGTTATGAAAATATATATCGATAAAATCTTCCAGAAACTGTTTTCGGTTACTTGTGATTGGGCCAATAACAATTTCAGCCAATGATAACTTTTATGCAAAAATCATTAACGGAAACTGAAAAATATTTTCGATATCTCCAACTTTTCGACTTAAGCATATAGGGCCAAGACGAAAACTCAGAGTTTGATAATCTCGGAGATATCGGTTTTAGAATATCGGGTCGAGAAAGCACATTCCCTTTCCGAGAAAGTCACTCAATAAAACGATTTATCATATAGTTTGATACCAATAAATTTCCCATATACTTTCTTGCTATACGCTATGATTTACAATATTTCACAATATTCGTTCAATCGGACGAAGGTCACAGGGAAACCAGACAGATCATCACTAAACCTTCTTGCTTCAACCCCAGTCCCTGTCAGCAGGGCATCAAATCTTTTTGATTAATCTATCGGGTAGGATTTTGTGATTATGCTGCCACATAAACTTGAAAAACAAAAACTCCTGGTTTCCCTGTGATAGCTCAATACCAATATATCTACTTTTTATATGATATACGATTTAAATGACAAGGTAAAACACGGCTGGCTTTCCGGGATACAAATTGCTTGGGGATGAGGGGCAGGTAAAATGAGCTCGAATTGGTTCTGCTAACAAAGGCAACAGTTCATTTGAAGGAAGGCGGGATAACTTTACAAAATGCATACATTTCATTCATTATTCCTGCATAGGACATTTTGCTTGATGAATTGTGTAGAGGGGACAACTTTACCAATTGTTTAGAGGGGACAACTCCTGGGGGAAAACTATGTTCCCGGGGGGAACATATGGAAGATATAATTACCACAAACAACTTTTAGCACAAATACGAAGAAATTGCAGCGATAAACATGAAAATCTCGATAAGTTTTTGTTGCAATCCAAAAAGCTACTCATTTGTAGTGGAACGGTTACATTTTGAGACCCAGATGTAGGGATTTTCGAAGTTCAAAACCCATCCTTATCGATGGCACGTACCCGTTGCTCAGTTGCTCTACATATGGAAGTTACCCCCCCCCCTAGGGAGAACAAGGACATTAACTACATTCACTCACCTGTCAGTAAAACTATCAGGTGAACCAGAAGAGTTTTGCGCTTTCACAAATTCATAGCACAAAGAGTACATGACAGATTAGAATGATTGCAATTCTAGTTAAAAGCCGAAGGTTTTCGTCTTACGAGCAGGGGCGGATCCAGACTACTGTGACTGCTGCTGAAGCTGTAGTAAGATTTTCAGATCCTTTTATCTATTTGTTAAGGTCCACACCTATTTTCAAAAGACCACACCCTAGTATATCGAATAACCTCGCCTTAGCAGTAGTCAGGATATTTCCAGGATCCGCCCCTGTACGAGTACTGAAAATATATAGTTAAATTCGACTTTGGGAAAACTTCTTGGTTGCGCAATGCCTAAAAAGGGCCTAAAACACTTGATCAAATCGTAAAGAATCCCTCCTCACACAATACAATACAATACAATACAATACAATACAATACAATACAATACACAAAAACAATTCACATCTGTCGGGAGTTATAAAAAATAGATTTTCAAACGTAACATAAGACTTTCAATTCATGGCAATGAATGGAATGTACAGACGATATCTCCTCCCCTTGAAAATTTGTACTTTCATTATTGCTCTATACGAAAAGATTCTACATGATCTGATCAACAGTCTTTCCTGGCATTTTACAAGCATGACATTTCGTCAAATCCAATTTACTTAAACTTCCAGTGCTCATTAAAATGTGAGAGAAATTACAAAATATTTCACTCTCTCGGCAATCAAGCAGAATTCAGCTCTTTCCAACCTATCAATACCCTGGATCAGAGTATTTTTAGTATTTGAAAATAAAATTGAAAAAAATAAAGTAAAAAAAAAATAAAATAAAAACAGTAAAAAAATCAATAAAAAAATTGTTAGTATTTGGAGAAAAAAAATCAAATAAACAAATAAACAAATTTAGTAAAAAATGAATAAATAAAAAAGAGAGAAAAGAAGGGAGGAAGGAAAAACATTTTTCCTTCCTCCTTTTTTCATCCTTTTTTCTTTCTTTTTTCTATTAAATTTTTTTCCGACTACTTTAATTTTTCCAATTCTATTTTCAAATACTTTAATTGTTTTCAAATACTAAAATACTCTGATCAAGGGTAACCTATCAAGTACTCTTAGTGCTATGAATTTTCAAGTGGCAGGCTTTTTCTGGCTCACCCGGTTCTCTCTAACGATACTTAAATCAAAAGTGTACAAATATTAAAATGTTAAGGACAGACTATAATTTTATATACATTACAAAAAATATATTCTGATAATATCTGTTTAACTATATAAATTCTACATATATACACTCTTATAAAAAGTCTATTTTAATTAACGTGATACGCTCTTGAAGCATAGGATCCACATCTTTAATTCGGCGTAAAAAGGTGGGTTCAAAAATCAATGACCTATTTCTTCTGATTGAATGGCTTGGAAGAAACTTTGGGTACTCATATATAATTCTACTGTTGGACTTTCAGAAATTTTGAAGATTTTTGGAAATTACAGCGTATCTTACATTTCAACGCATTTGAGGATGTGGCGTTAGCAACTTTATAAATCATAAACCAGAAGAGTGACAGACTTTTGCTTGATGCCATATTTGGGCATCCATAAAGTATAGTTCTCTTCTAAATGATTTCCTGTTGCGTCAAAAATTACGATGGTTTTAAATTTTGTTGAATTTTTTTTTGAATGCTTGAAAAAGAAGAAAACAGTCTAATTCTGAAAATATTGAAGATTTCAGAAAAGTCCAACGGTAGAATTATAGAGAAATAGCTAAAGTTTCTTTGAAGCCATTCAGTTCAAAGAAATAGGTCATTGAGTTATACACCAATCTTTTTAAAGATTTGGAACCCATGCTCGCTCTTGAAGCTTTGGTTTAACTAAGAAATGGATAATTAGATTTAGTGCCCCCTTTTGGAGCTCTTTACCGTACACCGATTAAATCAGATAATTGTATCAATTGTATGGAAAATTGTACAAATTCAAGCACAATTATAGGGATACCATAAACCCCAATGCAGCCTACAAACAATACAAATGATAGTATCGAGGATGCAAAACGCCTTTGCTGTTTTGTCCTTTGTTTGTAGTACTACGTAGAGATCTTCTCGTTTTTTCCAAAGTCTATCTAAATTAGATGACCTGCACAAAATTTGCGATAACGCTTTAATTATCCATCGAAAACACTGAAATCTTCTTGATCACACAATTTCTCGTGAAAATCTAATTTGAAGTTAGTTGACGGAGATAAATAGCTAACTCGCGAACTGCATATGTATGCCTAAAATTAGCCTATTGTATTTGATTGTTTCCGCACGTGAGTGGATAATGTTTTTCTACAGGAACAATAACATGCTTAGGCGCTTCTTTGTCCTATTTACAGATTACCTCTACTTAGCTCCGTCAACTAACTTTAAGACAGACTTTTGAAACTTTTTATCTCTACATGTAATGGTTTCGGGGTAGATTCAGCGTTTTCCTCCTCGGGGTATCGTTCTACTAGCATTGTATATTAATTTGTAAGTAGTGTGGCTTGTAATATGTTCGCAGTATCATCAATGAGTATTGATTAAAGGAGGCTCCGTCGTCAAAATGTAAGAAAAAAGACCATTTTTGCAGTTTTTTGAAAGGTGATATCACACAAGATTTTCGTATTTTTTTTCAATATGAAAGTTGTTGTTTGGGCATTAATCATTGTACTTCACTAAGGAACAAACCAAACATTCATATCTTCTACGATTGCTCGGATATAAGTGGATTTTTAAGGGTCGCTTTTTGGTGGCTTGGGTGAAGCCACCAAACAAACTGCAGAGAACAATGGATGAACAATGGATAATCGGCGACAAGGGCGAGTTTACGGATTTGTTTACTGTTTGACGACTGAGCCCCTTTAAGGGGTTCAGATTCTACAATTTATTCAACGACCCATAACCAATCATGATCAATTGCAGGCCTCAACGTTGACTTTCGCATGATTAGTGGGACCATTATGGAAAAAAGTCATATTGACCATCTTAATGCTATCCCTGCCATTTTACTACGTAGGGGTATTTTTCTATTAATTACTTTCCGTGCAAAATTTATCAATACATGTATAATAAGTTCTTCCTTTCTTCTAAAATTCAGGTTATGTATCGCGAAAGTACATGCATACATTAATACGTTTCCGGTCCAGGTCCTGTTCCATTAACTTTTCATTAAGAGCACAAACGACCATGGTTGCTAATGGGTATTTAAATGCTTTTAACATAGGGCAACTGTAACATAAACGCAAATTTCCCTTGATACGCTGGTTATCTTTAACTAAACAAGATTACAAGCGAGATTTAATCTGCGATAATTCAATGTTTCAATAACCTATCCATATATACTAGAAAGATGGATTTTTCCACTTGCGAGTTTTTAGGAGTCTCTATATCTACGCACGGTAGAAGTTTCCAATAACGAGAGCACTGTTCATCTGAACGCAAAAGTGTCCCTTCCTCTCAAACAAGTCCTTGCTAACCGAAGTCCATTTGCCTGATCAGAAACGGGATTGCAACAACGTTTCAGTTCTTTGGTACCAAAACCCTGACATTTGCTCATTTACTATCTCTCGAAAACAGCACGGCTTTGAAACTGTTGGGCACCGGAAGTCCATATTTTCTTTAATACATCTAGGCCTGCTACTTTTTACACGGAGTATATGATCACGATATGCTCCGTGCATTTGCACCCTGAAAATAGGATGAAGTTTTGTCCGAAACGTGGCCGAAACGTGGCCGATCATGCTGTTTGGTATGGGGATTTTAAGTGATTTACCCCCAAACTAGACAGCTATGTGATAGTGTTCCTCTTTCGTAGTTCTTGCTACAGGACAAACACTTTTTCTGCGACCAGGCCTTTATTTAGCTGGCTATAGCATGGCGGCTGGTGAACCTTGCAGGTAGGAATAGATGAGTAAACTTCTTACAAGCATGTTTCCCGCTCTTCGACTGGCTCTCTTCTTTCTTCGCGATCATCACGATCCCTTTCCCGTTCATCATCGGTGTTCATCGGTGTTCTGTAAGTGGAGCGAGAACTCATTCGTAGCTCGTCCCCTCTCGTAGAACATCGTCGTCCAATATGGAATGAGCATGATGATCCTCGACGGAATGCCTGATAGTTAGATGACATCTTCCAGTTGCCACGTTTCATCTTCTTGTTCAATCGATCCATCAGCCCTATATCACTGTGTTTGATCTGACGGTACATTGTCCAACAGTCCCTGTGGAATTGCTTGGTGAAGATTGCATACAGGAATGGGTTTGCGCATGCATTCAACGGGAAGATAAACACGGTGAAAACTTTCGTCAGCCATAAATCCTTGATGAGCGGTGAACCATAAACGGCTGTGAGTGCCAGGATGCAAATCGGAAACCAGCACGCAAAATCCGTGAACACGAGTAATGCGACACGCTTTGCAACACGCGAGTCGCCGGAATTAAACGCGCCGGAACCACGAACTGAGAGAAAGATCTTTATGTAGCAAAACACGATGAGTGTAAACGCGAAAATGTTGAATAACAGCACGAATGACAGATATATGACAGACGGCATGTAGCCAGGGGTTGACTTCTCAGGTATATCAAAAGGCAGGCAAATGCTGTACTTAGTGTAGTCACTGAAATGGAATGTACCATTTTCCGTATTGAAGCGCAGTATGGGCAAAATAGCGAGCACCATGCAGAAAATCCAACCAAAGATCATGATCACTACAGCTTTCGATACAGTCATTTGTTTGTTGATGTACATGGAGTACTTTATTGTAATGAATCTTTCGATCGTTATCACCAATAGGGTATACACAGACAGCTCACTGGATAGTACTGCAATAAAGCCCGCCGCTTGGCATTGTGAACTAAATTGCCACTCAAGAGCCTTTGCGCGAAAGTTTCCAGCTGTCATGATATCAACAACAGCCAGAAATCCGAGATAAATACCAAGCAGTAAGTCTGCAAATGCTAAGTTCAAAGTCAGAAATCTCTGCACATCGCACTTAGAGTAATTGGCAAATATAACAAAGAGTACAACACTGTTACCTATAAGAGCCAATAGGAACACGATCCACACGCAGATTCGAAGCCATTGTTTAGACATCAGATTATCACAGGGATAAAAGACGTTGGGTTCCGGTTGGCACTCCAGCAAAGCCATTGGTGCATTGTCATCAGCTTTCAGGACATGTGGGACAATAACCAGGTCATCATCTGGAACATCATTGCCACCAATGTGATGAGATATGTCAGTATGATTGAGTGTATTGATCAACAGTGGCTCCACTTGTCCGTTACTATTTGTGCCTGGAGCAATAGTTGGCCAGTCGTCATCTGTTCCATTTTCATCCCCCCATTTTTCCCATTGGAAAACCCAAGATGATAATTCTTTCGTAACTATTGAGTCCTCTTCCGATACCTCTTTGCTCCGGTAATAGCAACAATGGTACGGGTAGTGCAAAACCAGCTTCCGGATATTTGGAAGGCGTCCGTGTGATGGGAAATCGAGCATGTCCGGATTGCCACGTGTATTGATATGAGTTAAGGCTTCAAGTCCGGCAGTGGGGAAGCTCTTTAGCTTATTGTGGGCCATGGATCTGCAAAATAAAGAAGCCAGTTTAGAAAGGAAATGTTATGGTAGTTCTAATCAATTAAGGCAATTAAGACACGAAGATCCAAGTTCAAATTGGAAATTCCATTTCGCAAAACCAATGCTGGCCAAAAATGTCTATCTTATCTAGGGCCCAAAACATGGAATGGTCTTTCATCTGAGATGAAATCAACAAACAATATCAACGCGTTCAAACATAAGATCAAAGAGATTTTTTTTCCAAAATATACAAAAAGAGGAAGACGACTCTCTCCCGACTATGGTATGATCTTAGAATCCATGTTTTACACGGAAAACAGCTACAATGTTTCCTTTCTCGCGTTTTTTCGTTGTTCCAGCACCTCTGAGGGGACCATTATGGAATGCTATCCCTGCCATTGTAATAACGGGTGTTTTTTCTTTACGTTTTTAGCCTTATATATTGTACTGCATCAATTTTTATATCATAAACTTGTAAATATTTTTAAATAACGTGGCAAATGATACATAAAATAATTTGAAAAGGAAAGGCCACGATACCAGCGTCGATTGTCGGATCCGAAGATGCTTGCGATGACGAATGAATTAATAAGTTTAAAGGCAGAAACACCGCAATACAACAAAAACAACAGCAAATGGTTGAATAGATTTTATGCCAATATTTCGCCATTACAGCCCTGAAGAAGTCCTGCATGGCAGGACGAAATATTGGCAAAAAATTTATTCAACCATTTGCTGCTGCTTTTGTTGTATTGCGGTGTTTCTGCCTTTAAACTTATTAAATTATACATACATACATGCATACAAAATTCTCATGGTTTATCAACATTTTAAGAGCCCTAAAGTACGGGTAGTGCAGGGATACTGTATTAACTGAGTGCAGTTCCACAGCAACTAATTATAAGTTATTGTTGAAATTTGCATGGACACAGCATAGGTTCCGAATTTTAAAAAAAGCTGGCGTAAAATTTGTTAACCTAATTTGTCTCCAGTTTTCTCGAATCATTAATGAAAAACAACGTGCGTAAAAACTCCGATATTGAATTTCTAACCAAAATAACACTGATGACAACAGAAAGAAATATGAAGGATGATATAAGATACATTTCATAAATAATCAAAATTGCGAATTAGGATTTGCCCTCTAAAATTTCCTCTTTGTCATCTTCAAAATCCAATAATCTCTGGAACCTTGATACTGGACTCTTAAAATCTTTCCACGCTAATTATTACGACAAAGGTCCTTCGCATACTTCATGTCCAAAACATTACATGTTCTTTCATATAATCGACCCTTCCAACTCGATCCTAACAACGAATAGTTGTCACGTTTAATCTATATCTGTCTCAAATTAGATTGCACGCGAGAATACCTGCGAATAAAATAATCAAAGGGCTTTGCATACAGTAAATTCCCGCATATAAGAACCATCAAAAATAAGAACCCAGAGGCTGTTTTTCCTAACTTATGCACCTTGTAATTAGGAACCTGTTTCAGCTTGATGAAAAATATGTTCTTATTGCAGGGTAGCAAAGTCTATTTTGGATTCTCGTTATTAAGTTCATTTTTATCACAGTTGGCAGTTAAAGTTTAAATCTCATCCATTGCTGTTTGTAAGCTTAGAACTGGTTATTAGGTGCATAATAACTTTGCCAAAACAAATAACGGGGCTGATCGTCAGGACAACTTCTTATGGCATAGAAACAGTGAGATATTTGGGTCAAAAACTGTGGCAAAAATTACCTCACAATATTAGAGAGTCCCAATCATTGACAGCTTTCAAGAAAGAATTAAGAACCCACAAAATAGAGTGTGACTGTAGATTGTGTAAAATATTTATTTCTGGCTTAGGTTTTATTTAGCTTATACTTACTTTTCATTGTAACGTACACTTAGATATTTCTGATAGATAGTTGGCATTAATTAGCTTTTTACATAGCTATTAGAGTTGTACGCCAACTTTAAACAAATCATTTATTATTGTTACATTATATCGTCTTGGGTGAAGATTCTAAAGGGCCTACGCAAGGCACTCTTCAAATAAGAACTATCATACCTTGAAATTAGTCTTAGTATCTTTACAATAAGAACCTATTATTATATGGCGTTCGAAAATACGGCTCCTCGGACCGGCAACGCAGCAATTCGATTGGTTCTTGATCGGTCCGTAAAAGCCGTATTTTTCGTTCGAAGCCGTATTGGACCGAGCGTTGCCTTAAAAATCAACAACAAGGGAGGAGCTTCTTGTGTAGGCTTAGGCCGTAAGAAGTGTCAGCCAAAGTTTAGCTTATTCATCGAAGATTTCTTTTCTGTAAACTTTGAAGACGAACTTGCAATTATACACGAAGAAAATGCCAATGTAGTTAACGTCGCAACGAGCAACTACAGAGTGATGCACAGGATCAAAGACACACCAGAAAAGTACGATACTATAAACAACGTTCTCAAAAGGTTCTGCCATATAAGCAGGGATTTACTGTATATCATTTCTCTCAATTTTTCTATGAATTTAAAATGTTTAAAATCTCAAGTGACATCTTAGACTCACGAAATAGTCCCAGTTATCGCAACAACAACAGCAATAGCAATGACAACAACAACAACAATGTATATTTTTGCTCAAACTGGGACTTATGGACTTTCACATCAAAAAGTGGGACGAAAATAAACAATGGGCGCACAGATTTTTCTGTGCCCTTGTAAACGAGGTTAATGGCCTCTTTTCGGTAGTTGGAGAATTTCAGGAGCCGTGCGTGTTGGCGTGCACTATTGCTAGATGAAGATTGCCTTCAAAATGAGGAAATTCTTGTTGAAACTGAAAGGTTTGTTAATTCTTATGTTAAACAAACATTCATGCGAATACTTGTGGCTTTTGTTCATTGCTAACGTCACTCAAAACTGAATTTTGAGGCGTTTTATTATCTGACGATTGAGCTGACAATTTAGGCCCACCGCCATTAGTCGCCTTTTCATACAGCGTTGCTATGGTTTCCATATCGGACATGAAATCGAGGAAAACAATTTCGTCCCAATTTTCAATGTGAAAGTCCATGAGTCGTAGTTATAGCGTCCATCAGCCTATCAATAGCAATAACTACGAACTTGCAATCAGTCTAGTGACATCTTATTTGAGACAGATTTTAAAATGGTCAAAAACCTGAAACAAACAAAAAGCAGAGATCATGCATCTTAGCAAAATATACTTACAACTCTTTGAGATTTCGAAAACTTTCAAAGGCTTTAAGATGAATGTGTTCAATCAAATTGTGTGACAGATCTCTGTGAAAGTAAAGAACAGAATATTACGCCAGGAACAACACATAAAGAGAGAACCAAGGAAGAGCAAGATGGTACTTGAGATGTCATTCATGGTTGTTGAAATTTTTCCATTCAATCAAAACTTTACAGAGGACGGTACCAGGGGGAGCAACAGACAATGGCAACACCCTGGCCATTACATAAAGACCATGCAACTAAATTACAGTGAGAAATTCCAACTAATACTTACAATTTGTCTACTTTTCTTAGGCCAAAGAAGTCATTTTCTCCAATCTCCTTTATGTGGTTGTGACTGGCATCTCTGAAAAGTAAAATAAAGTTTACAACATGGCCTGTGCACATACAGAATTTACAGCGTGGAAAAAAAGTTTCTGACTCCTTTCCTTGGCAAACAACGTGATAGGCAGTTGTATTATCTGACTCCTTTCCTTCGCAAACAAAATGATTAAATTGATGGGCAGCAGCAGAACAAACAACCTGGATATCGATCCATTCCACTTCTAGTGTCATGCCTATCTAAGTTGAAGTTGTACATACAGGGCGACCCAAAAGGAATTTCACGAGCTGGATCACGCTCAGCTTCCAGAAAGCAAATGTTATGAACACAAACGAGGTATCAGCATGTAGCGAAAGGGCTGAGCTATCTTTTGATATGTTGCTTGGTCAATTTAAACTGCAAATACCTTCCGAAAAACTCGCATCAAAAATGTGGTAATCCATTCATTTCTTCGACTTTCCCGTCCATTTCTAGTCCATGTTCTGGAAGATGATGAAGGTGAAGTTGCGGTTTTTAGCGCCGAGCGCTGGTTTAAGTGCTGATCGAGTCCGCAACCCCTTGTCATGTCGCTCAAGTGATGGAGCCCTACCAGGTAGCAAACCCTGCCCGCCTGACTGTTCTGGCTGCAAAGTCAGAGGATTACATCACCGCGCCACAACACCTTCAAGGTCTGAAAAAGCAGAATCCCAAATTTGTTTAGAAGGCGAAATTAGAAGACGGAGCGATGCACAGCCATTTTGCAAACAATGAATGTCGCAGAATATTCTAACTCTATCTATCTCTACATTTAGTTTCACAAAAAGTTGACTGGAAAAGGATGGCTAATGTTCAAACTCTATCTTTCTCTACATTAAGTTTCACAAAAAGTTGACTGGAAACGGATGGCTATTATTTCACTCTGAACGAGAAATGTAGGATTCAAAATTTTCTTTCAATCATAGGCCAATGGCTTTTATTTCAGAGAGTTAGTTATGATCTGGACTTGCTCCAAGTCTCGCTCTTGATCAATAAATACCGGAGGGGAAAGGAGGAAAAAGGGGAGGGTATTTATTGATCAAGAGCGAATTGATCAAGAGCGAGACTTGGAGCAAGTCCAGTTAAGATCTAGCTGATGAAGTTTGTTTAGGGTCACCCGGTAAAATAGATCAATTTTGAGACTGCTATGTGATCAAAATAACACAGTTCAGTTGATACACCCAAAGTTCTACGACAGACTGATGGCATTTAGCCCTGATATAACTTGATTTAAACGGAACAAACGAATCCGTGCAATCTCACTTAGTTGATCAAAACACAACTACTTACAGATCAATTAGTGACTTCACATCCTTAAGAGCGTTGTCCAGTAATTCCAGCCTGTTATGTTGTAGATCCCTGCAAGAAAAATGTTTGTTGCATTTACTTTCCACGAACATACATCTCAAACGGGTGAAACCATATTGCAAGGCTAAGGAATGGTCTCTCTGCTCAGATCATACAGGTATCCTCCTTAGGTACTTTTAAACAAAATAGGGAGAGGTCTTTTTTAACACATTTATGATTCATGATTTATGATTCATGATATATGATTCATTTATGATTTATGAATTATGATTTACGATTCTATCGATGACTGATTTTAATAATTTAGTTTCTATACTGCAATTTACAAATATCACTGTGATATTTCAATCATTAATGTAGTTTTTAGGATCTTTTTCAAAAAAACCTGTACATACTGTGTTAACTGGGGCCACCCTCCTGAAAACATAAAAAAATATGAAACTTAAAGCCTTGACAAGATTTTTAGATTCTGTAGAGATAAAATCGATCACTTGAATCGTTCGTTTGAGAGTTCATGCATTACAACTTTTCAGACGCACACTTAGCGCATGAAAATGAAGCCAAGCAAAAAATAGATCCTGTGAGAATTATTCCAATGAGAAAACTTTAAAAGATATTTTCAATCATTCAACAGTGCTATTCACATAAATAAAACCTTCATTTATGTCACCATTAAAAATGTGAAGAATGCAAGGCAATAAACTTACAAGAACTTGAGATTCTTGCATCCTTGCATGTTAGCAAGCTTGGGGATTTTGTTCATCATCAAGTTTCTACGATTGAAGAAATTTAGTCATAAAAAGAATGAGTTAAACGAGAACCACAGCAGAGGAAGGACGACAAACATGTCACGTTGACCTCATTTGTCCTTCGTCATATTCCTGTAGTCAAAGTTTATTTGAGATGTCCAATTACCGTAAATGCTCTATTAAGTCACCCTCTCTATTAAGCCCCCTCTCTAATAAGCCCCTCCCCCCTAAGCCAATATTTTAAATAAGTCCCCCCTCTCTATTAAGCCCCCCACTTATATCATATTCCAGAGGTTACCAAAGGTTTTCCATTCATTGGGCTAAATAAGTTTGCATGTTAATTTTGATATGGTTTGAGATAAAATTGTGTCGAATTTATGTATTTCACAAGAAAAATTGTATGTTCAATCCACAAAATATCGTTTAAAAGAACTAAAAAGCTATAATATAAATCTTTGTCATTTGATTTTGTGAATAAGCCCCCCCCCTCTCTAATAAGGGCTTAATAGAGCTTTTACGGTTGTCACTTACTTCTCAAGTGATACCAATTTGAGTGGCTCAGCCGTATTCAAACAGAATGTTTCGAACCTTCCTAGCTCTATCCTCAGCAAAGGTGGAATTACAATTAGATAGATGAAAATACATGCAAGTGGGAATTGGGAATAGTCTAAAAACGGGCCAAAATTCCATGTAAAGATGGCCTTTTCTAGTATGACGTTCAAGGTTAAGTCTACACTCTACAAGGGGGCAAACACTTTTCTCATTTGTTACGTTCGTGGTTAAGCTCTAAATGATCCACCTTTTCAAGAAAGACAGGAACGTTGCTTGATTGTTTGATATTTTTCATTCGTGAGTCCACAGTATTGTTCTTTGTTACAAAGTTTGGTGTAGAAGCACATTTTTACATTCATAAAAAACTGTCTTTATTTTGAAATTGTGGCAATTTTCGGAATATGCATTCATAAGGGCTTTGACAGTGAAATTAAATAAAGGACGAAGACTTTATAAACATATGCTTACAGTGTAAACAAGTGCGTTCTGTTGGCACAGAAATTTGCAGGCATGTTCTCCAGATCGCAGTACGTCAGATCCCTAAATAAAACAAAAAACGAAATAAAACATATGTGATCAACAAATGGTATGTAGTTCCTGATTACTATTCAATTCAATTCAATTCAATTTTATTCATAGAAATACACCCTAATACAAAGTTCTCATTAAAAATGTGTATTCTATACGACCCAGGAGAAGCATAGCTTATCAAGCCTGGACCGTTAAATAAAAAGAGAAAATAAAACTACAAATCTGAATGAAAATAGTACAAGTACCATGTAGCTGTTTCAAAATTTAAACAGAGAGGCTAAGTATGTATTGGAATAACAGTTGTTGGTTTCGTCGCGGTATGTTGCTAATCGTAATCTAAGTTAATTTAGTAGTTGTTTATTATTTTTTGTTTAATTTGTTTTGAAAATGCTTTTACTTGAATCATGTTTTTAAGATTATATGGAAGGTCATTCCATAAACGGGCTCCTTTATTCAATATCATTTTTTCGCCCCATTTTCTTTGTGTTTTAGGGATCTCGTAGTGTTTACTTTGGCGTGTTGCGTAGTTGTGCCTACTTTCATTGGTGCGGAAGTAGTTTTGAAACACGTCTGGCACGTTTTTATCATTATGGTATATGTTGTGCATGAATTTCAGTATCTTAAGTTCGTAAAGGTCGTTTATTTTGAGAAAATTTAGCTCTTTATGCAAGGCGTTAGTCGGATACCTGCGATCTTTAAAGTACAAGATTCGTAGTATCCTATTTTGTAACGTTTGAAGTTCGTTTAGGTATTTCTTCGCGGCTAATCCATATGTTTCAAGTGAATAAGCTATTTTAGAGAGGACCATTGAACTATATAGCACTGTTAAACACTGTTTCGGGACAATGTACCGAAGTTTATAGAATATAGATGCAAATTTTATTGTTTCAAGTTTGACCTTTTCGATGTGGTTTTTCCAAGTCAATTTTGAATCCAATTTAATGCCAAGATATTTAATTTCTTCACACTGTTTTAAGGTGTCGCCCATTTTGATTGTTATTGCATCTTGTGCTTCTGTTTTATTATTAGGATTGAATAGACAGAAATTCGTTTTCCCTGTATTTACTTTGAGCTTGTTTGCTTTAAGCCATTCGTTAAGCTTTTTTAGCTCTATATTAGTCTGTTGAGTTAAATTTTGGAGGTTTTCCCCAAAATTAAAGATATTTGTGTCATCAGCAAAGAGCCTCGGCTCCAGTGTAGTTGCATTTGGCATATCATTCACGTACAGGGTAAAGAGAATGGGCCCTAAGACAGACCCCTGCGGTACACCTTTATGGATCAGGCCATATGAGGAGTTTGTTCCGTTGGCAAACGTGTATTGTTTTCTGTTGCTAAGATAGCTGGCGAACCATTCGTATACTTTACCCCTGAAACCATAATGCTTGAGCTTCGTTAGTAGGATAGAATGATCAATTGTGTCAAAGGCTTTGGAGAGATCCAGAAAAATGCCAACACAAATCTTACCATTATCGAGGTTCGTATAGATCTTTTCTAAGAGTTCTAAGAGTGCGTGTGTTGTCGAATGACCCTCGCGGAAGCCAAACTGTAATTTATACAGCATTTTGTGCTTTCGAAGAAAAGAAATTAACCTTTTGGCAAGGAGACGTTCAATAATTTTTTCAAAACATGAAAGAAGCGATATAGGTCTGTAATTATTTGTATCACATCGGTCACCAGATTTGAATATGGGAATTACTTTGGCGATTTTCCAGATGTCTGGCACCACTCCCGAATGGAAGGAGAGATTGTAGATATACGTCAGTGGTTTTACTAAGAAAGAGTATGACGCTTTTATAATCGAAGGCTTTATGTCGTCATGTCCAGGACTTTTTTTGATTTGCAAGGCCTGGATTTCTTGGAGCACTTCGTTTTCTTCTACCATGCGCAAAAAGAATGTCTCTGGAACTTGATTTTTTAGAAAGGCGTTAAATTCACAGCGCGATTTTGGTATCTTGCTTGCAATTTTGTTTCCAATTGTACAAAAATGTGTATTTAAGGAATTCGCAATACTAAAGTCATCATGGTGAATTTTGCCTTCAAAGTTAATGCTTCTGATGGAGTTGCCTAGCTTCTTTTTCCTAGGATTTAGCATAGTACCCAAAACAGACCACATCTTCGTAATTCTGGTAGATTTGTTATCAAAAAGTTCCTTGAAGTAATTGTTCTTACACTGTTGCAGACAAGACGACAGGATGTTGCGATACATTGAATATTTCTTTTTATTTTCAGGAGTTCTCTTTTTCAAAAATTTGTAATAAAGCTTGTTCTTTTTGGAAATGCATCTCTTAAGGGAAATACTAGAATCCATCCGTCATAACTTTGACGAAAACTGGGAGACAGGTGTAAGATCTAGATGCAGTAATGTTTGATGAGCTGACAATAACCAAATTCATACACAGTCCACAATGCTGCTGATGCTCTACCTATTATTATGACTTAGAATAGAATTTATCATGTATCATATAGGAGAAACATTCAACTTGCTAGCCATAGGTGTTTATCTGCAATTATTACCCTATTGTCAGGGCAGCAACTCTGTTACAGAATCTGATTGGCTGAAAACGTTCGAATACGACGTAACGATTGGGCGTTATTATCCGGTAATGCCCGCTCATTACGACTCAGCTTCAAATTCGAGCCACAGATCAGTGAGCACGTCGAACAACGATTTGAAAAGCAACAAATGGCTTCGCCTGCAACAACTTCATGCTAGGCCAACAATCATTTTGGCTTTAAAATCATTATTTTTACTTTGTGTTAAAAAACGAAAGGCCTTCATCCAGCCCTAACCATAGGGTAATAAATCATATAACAACTGCTTGCTGCAATACCGAAAATATGAGCCCTCAGCCTCTGTACAAAACCTCGCTGTTGACGGCTTCAGGTTAATATTTTCTGGTATTGCCCTCGGAAACAAACAGTTATTATAGGCTTTATCTATAGAATAGAACTACTTACAATTCTCTCAAATTCAGCGTGCCTGTTAGATCTGGAAACTCGGTCAGTTTCGTTGCTCCATTGTTGCATTCAATTTTCCTGAATATAAACAAAGCGTCTCGTAAGAAATCCGAAGTTGCAAAGATGGCTTCCAAGTTTGAGCTCGTGCGTTTAGCGTAAAACATCAAAAACTTATGGTCCAGAATCTAGCTGCATCTTTAGAATCGTCGATGGTTTCAAAAAGGCTACTTGCATATGGTTAATTCCACAGAGTTGAATCCAATAGAAAAAAGCTTCATTAGAAAAGCCTCTGCTGCTATTTGCCTGCATTAAATCATGGTCTATTAGAGGCTCAGCTTAAAGGGAATGGATAAGAAGCAGTCGGGGAAATTTTTGATTTGGCTGTTTTCTGATGAGCTAATTTATTGCAACTTTTCAACGAAAATTCAAAATAAATGTCACATCGTGGAGATTAGCCTTTGCACTTTCTTCTGATACAAATCAAGCCTCCATATGTTTTTGGATTGCTGCGATATAAATGGATTTCCAACTAGTATTTTCGTTGATATTTCATCCAAAAATCAGCCTCTATCTAGACGAGGATCTTTCCTTTTAAATTTAGCTAACTACAAAGGAATTTCTCCTTTCAAAATGCAATTTTTGATGCACAAACCAACCGTGGATTTGTCTATGCATTTCTTATCCAGCCCCTTTAAATAGCCTCTTTTGAAAAATTACTGATCCCCTAGTGTTAGAGTAGTTTCATTACTCTTACTAAGCGGTAAGCTCAGCGTTGGATACTCATCTATTTATGTAGACAGACACACCAGTCCATAACCATTGAATCTTTAAAACTGACCCATGAATGAGCAACTTAGAGTAAGGCTTCTAAAATATCAATACATCTTGCCCAGTATATAAGCCTTGTTTTCACAGCAAAGATACATTGTCTTTTGACACCAAATATATATTTGTACTCACAACTTTGTGAGTGATCTCATGTTCCTAAATGCTGTATGTGCAATCTCCTCTAAATGATGCTGATTCCAAATATCCCTGCAGCAGAAACACGACGAAAATGTTATTAGTAGATTGCTGAAGTACGTGTAAGATACAAGAGGATATGGTACAGTGCTAGAAACGTTTTTTGTAAGGGCAAAAAATGAAGTCATTTGCCAAAGGAATCTAGCATAACAAAGAGATTCTAGATGGTGTTGATGTTCCTTTCAGATATATGAAATCAATAGTCAGCATGATGTATATTCAAGAACCGTAGCTAAGACTGATTCAAATTTCAAATGTTTGATAGACTTGAACAAGTCGCCTTCATAGCAAAGGGAAAGGACGACTTATTCCAACAGGCTTCCATTGCTCGATGAGTTTGGTCCACAAAGCTGCTTTTTTTCGCGATTTTTAGCACATAACTGATGATTTTCGAAACTGTTCGTGGTTGGGTCCTATTACCAACATCGGCTCAAATGCGGCCACACCCGTCTCATGAATAATTAACGAGGAACAGTTCAGAACAAGTCCTACTTTCTCTAGCCTACGTGTAGACCCCTTATCCAACTGGAGAAAGGGTCTACGAATTAATGAGCGAAAGCTTGCTACTACAGTTCCAGATTTCTAGAACTTAATTTATGCAGCCTTTGTTTAGACGGGTTTCATACATTATTTGAATAGAGGATTAAAATAATTAATTGGGCAGCCGTAGCAAGCTTTATCTCTTTATTTCGTAGACCCTTTATTCTTTAGGATAATGGGTCTACTCGTAGGCTATACTTTCTCTTGCTTTCAAGAAAACTGGCAAGTCCAAATACTTGATAACATGGCATTTATGTAGCTCTACAGATAAACCAGCTTCCAGTCTTTTTAAAATGCTTGAATGTACTAAATTTGAAGATACACAAGCTAAAAATAGTAACAAAAAAGGGTACTCACAGTGCCTTTAAGCGACCGAAACCATCAAAAGCATGTGGTGGTATCTTCGATATTCTGTTGTTTCCAAGATTGCTAGAAAAGAATGATTGAGTTCTTACATCAAATGCATGGCTATATACATACAATTATGTGTAATGTTGACTCAAAGAACTTTTAACTGCTGTCACAATTGTCTATTTTTATTAAACGCATCGGCAAAAAATTAAACGTTAATTAAGTTGGTCATTCCCTTCTGAATTTATGTAAACATTTCTCGAGAAACTTACAGAAAGCCTTCAAAGGCATCCTGAAATCATGATCGATCCTCCATAACCCTTCTGCCAATTAGCTTTCTATTTCTGAACAGAGTGCCCAATTTAAATAAGGTAAACTTTAAAAATCTAATTGAAAACTTCCGCTGTTGAACAAAGGGAATTGCCAATATCATTACTCTAATGCCTTTCAAAATCTTTCAGCCGCTTTCGGAGCTTGTGTCACAGAAGGAAAATCGACATGTAAAAAGCATCTTTTCAAACAAAATAGTTGATGAAGAGTTTGGTACATACAGCGTTGACACTCTCTTGACATCTTTTAGTGGATTAACTGGAAATTCAGTTAGGCGATTGTCTTTCAAATTTCTGTTTGAGATAAATAAAGTATTGCTGTCAATTAGTAATCAATTTGCATCTTATAAAAACATTTTCAGTTCTAGCAAAATATTAAATTAAAGTTTCATATGATAACATAGGGCTCAAATCTTTAAAAAGGTCAGTGTAAAATTCTTTTGCAGTTTTCTTTGAAATAAATGGCTTGGAAGGAACTTGGGGATTTTTGCTGTAAATCTGCCGTGGCAATTCATTGATATCTTAACTAGTTTCAAAATGGCGGCTTTTATTAAATTTAAGGCTATGACGTCATAAATCTCTATATCCTAAATTAGAAAAGCTACAGATTTCTGCCTGCCAACATATTGTAGACCTTCATAAACTATGGTTTCTTTAAAGGTTATATAATGTTTCTTCTATCAGTTTAGGATTTACGGTTGTTTAAATTTTTTCAAAATTGTCCATGAATTTTTTCAAAAATAATGAAATTGCCGCCATTTTGAAAAAAATCAAGATATCAAAAAATACAGCAAAGTACTATAAGTTCCTTTCAAGCAATCCAATTCAAAGAAAACTGAAAAAGAATTTTACATCGACCTTTTTAAAGATTTGAAAGATTTTGAGCCCTATGCTTCATATGATAGCGAGTTTGTCCAAGATCCATCTCTTATGATCTAATATCAGGACATACTTAGTTGCTCTAATATGGAAAAGTGCGAAAGCAGGAACAGCAATATATATCCACAAACCAAAACATGTCTGTCTGTGCCTTCAGAAGCCAAATTTTGTAATTCAGTTGCTGTTGGTTTTCGAAGTGGACTTAGCCCCCATTTAATTTAGGTTACAACTCATGTAACAGGTCCTCCAACTTGCTGTTGATACTATGGACAATAACTTTCTTAGTAATTATGCACTTCGCAAATACAACATTACAAATCAACCAGTATGTTTTAAAGTTTGTTATATTTGGATAATACCGTAAAAGGGGGACTATAATTATATGAAATTTAACCAATGTCTAAGTTAACTAAAGATATGCTCTCAAGAACAGACTGCCTGCATTCTGGGAGTTTAAACAATTTGATTTGTAGGGACATTGATTACTATAAAATAGGGCTTTTCATGAAATGGACCGTCAGGGAAAGGGTCCAAGCAAACCTAAAAATGCACTACATTGGAACCTCCATTAACGGACACCTCTATACAACGAACATCTCCAAACAACGTACAAATATTTTCGTCCCAAAACACAGTATGACACAAGATGACACCTCCATACAGCGGACACCTCTCTACAACGGTCAATAACATTGGTCCCACAGGTGTCCGTTATATGGAGGTCCCACTGTATTAGCTAGCAAAGCACAAAATACTCACAATGAATTGAGCGAGAACAATCCAGCAAAACAATCATCTTTTAACATCTTGATATTGTTATTGTTTAACTTCCTGCATTAATAAGACTTTAATTAACTCTTTTGTAATATTAAGGATAAAACATGTAATACTACTGTAAAAGTAAAACATGATTCATGTTTGAAAAAAACTTTCTCAATAACCAAGATTTTCTTTAAGTACAAAGATGACAAATGAATGAAAGATATTTGAAACAAGCTGCATATTTTCGTTAAATCTAGACTCCTGTCGACTTTTTTTCTTCCATGTACACATGGGAAACTCTGTGTAAGCAATGAAAGACCTCAGAAAAACTGTTTAGATCTCAGCAGAAACACAGCTATGCTCAAGAAAAGCAAGCACATCTTTTAGCTTTTTTATTCTCATTTAAAATTGGCTGGCACATCTTTCGCGTTTCAAAAGTTTTTTTAAAAGCTTATCAAAACGGTGTGAAATATTTAAAGTATGTTGAAAGGAATCCACTTTCTAAATTACTTGGCTTACATCGCATAACTATGGGCCTTTTTCGAGTTGAACCAAATTACAGTCTCAAAATTACAAGGAATGAACGCTGACAAAATTTCAAAACTTAAAGCTGGCAACTTACAAGGATTGAAGAGAGAATAAACCATGGAAGGCCCTCCTATTCACTTTCTTAATCTGGTTTGACTGCAAGGACCTAAAGAAATATCAGAAATGAAGAGTGTCATAAACTAGAATCGATTCACACTTACAGAGTAAAACCAAGGCGTGATACAAAGACCAAGAACTTGACTTACAATTCTAAAAGCGATCTAAGTCCATAAAGTGATCCACATTTGACCTTCCTAATTCTGTTTGACTTCAACGACCTAAAGAGATGTAGATACAATACTTGTACTGTTTGAATTTCCATATAGGTAATAAGGACTAGTCCATGCTCTCCTCCTAACTATTCTTTGAGCAAGACTTCTTCAAAATGAATATCAGACTCCATTAGATATTAAATTGCATAAACAGCATTGTTTGTATTGATTGAATCATTGGTATTACAACGGTTCTATTTTGTCATTTGCAGCTCATGGGAGTACATTTTTTATGCAAATTCCGAATTTTAACATTATTTTTTTAAATTCTGCGTCAGTGTGTTGTGACAACAAAAAGAAATTTTTCATCAACAAGTGAATTATCCTGGAAAAAGAGGTTATGAAGCTGCAAGCACATGTGTTATATGTTGTAGAGAAATAGCACCCAAATTCGGAATCTTCATGGACAATTGCTCTGGAGTAACTACGAATGACATAATAGGCAGAGCAGTTGTACGTACAGTACAATTGTCACTCGATTAGTGATTCAATCAATACGAAGAAGGTGGTAATTTTAAAAGCCTAAATTTCTGAACTATTCATTGTAATTGAATCTACTGATCTTACAACAGAGGGATTTTCAAGAAAGGTAAGTAACGATGCCCATCTACTGTATACTACTACAACACCCAAATAGTTGATGTACTCTAACCATTAGGGCTTTCATATATTCTTGGGTATTTTTTGAATTGTGTACATGCAGTTATGAATAAAATATATACTTTTATGAATGAATATTCAAACTAAATAAAGCTTTTCCACTTTTTAACAAGTTTTCATTGTGATATTGTCCTGTCATAAATACCATTTGAATAAAATGATAAACCTGGTCAACTTTCTTCAAGACCGATCAAATGCTGTTTGTAGAAGGTAGATCTTTCCCAAGACATTTCTCAAAGACAATCAATTCAGCAATGTTTGAAGCACATACTATGCAGAATGCCAAAAAGGTTGCCAAATATTTAGAAAATGAACACTTATGGTCACATGGGTAGACATAGTTGTTGCTCCCCATGGTCTTGTCTTATTAGTAGAGTAGAGTAGCTTGTAGTAGAGAAATTCAGTAAATATGCGTTGTAAAGTTTTAGCAAAATGTATAAGAAAAGTGAACATTAGATTGAGGTCTTAAAACAAGAGATTTCTAGACTCTGGTGAGTAAGTTTCCTGATGATTTTCTGCATGAAACGCAAATAAAAGCAGGTTCATTTTGGCATCTAAAGTAATTGCCTTTAAGTTAGAGCTACTCCACTGTTTTTGGCATTTTTGGCGCTCTGCACAGTAATACTTCTCACAAAACAGACCAATACTTACAATGATTGTAGTCTCTTTAGCCTGTACAAAGCTGATGATGGTATATGCTCAATTCCATTGCGTTCCAGTTGTCTAAAATAGTGAAATTTATGTATGAATAAGTAGCATGGCATCTGCAGTAGAACTAACCTAGACAGGCACATGGAAACTTAATGCTGTATCAATGTATAATTTTAGCATTCCAGCCAAATGGCAAATTATTTGCAAAATGGTTCTTTTCTCATTTTTCTTTTTATATAAAGCTACTATATGAAGTACTCAAAAACAAATTGTCTCAAATTTAAGGACAGTTAGCAAATTGTTGCTGACTCTATTCAAAATACAGGTAATATCAAAACTTATAATAAATCATAATGAATCATCACACAAATAGCAGCATAAAGATAATCCTTTAGCAGAATCAACATTGCTCATCAGCACAACTTACCATAAGGTACAGAAAAGAACTTCAAAGTATGGAGAAGCACCATAAATTATCACAAACAATGTCCAGAAGATGTAAAGGGTAACAACAGTATAAAGAAATACTGTTTTGAGTAGCGATAATTCTATATATTTGCTCTAACATTTTACGTTTTTAAAGGTTTCATCTTGTTGCATGCACTGCCAACATCATTCTTATTATTTGATACTCAAACTGCAGGTTGATGTGTACCCACATTGCTACTGTAATTGTAGTAGTTAAATAGTTAAATAAAGTTATCTGAAAATGAAGTGAAGAAAACTAAATCCTAGAAAAAGAAATCAGCTTTATACTTACAATACTTTAAGTTTCCTTGGACCACTGAAAGCACTTGATTTGAAACGTTTGATATCATTTCCAGATAGTAAACTGCAAAGAGAATCGTGGACAAATCAATTTTTGAAGCATGAAAACATCTTATTAAAAATTGCCCTTTTCTTTATATTTAAAATGAAACTTCAATGCCAGATTCCTCCCTTAATTAAGCATAGGGCTCAAATCTTTCAAATCTTTAAAAAGGTTGATGTAAAATTATCTGGCATTTTTCTTTGAATTGGATGGCTTGAAAGGAACTTAATGTAACTTTGCTGTAAATCTACCGTGGAAAATTTTTGATATCTTGATTTTTTTCAAAATGGCAGCAATTTAACTATTTTTGAAAAAATTCATGGAAAATTTTGAAAAAATTTAAATAATCGCAAATCCTAAACTAAGAGAGGAAACATTATATAACCTAAAAGAAGACCATAGTTTATGAAGGCCTACACCATGGTGCCAAGCAGAAATCTGTAGCTTTTCTAGTTTAGGATTTAGAAATTTGATGACGTCTTGGCCTCAAATTTAATAAATGCTGCCATCTTGAAACTAAGGAAGATTTCAATAAATTGCCACGGTAGATTTACAGCAAAAAACTCTAAGTTCCTTCCAAGCCATTTATTTCAAAGAAAACTGCAATAGAATTTTAGACCGATCTTTTTAAAGATTTGAGCCCTATGTTCCTTAATTACATTTCTCAGGATGTATACTGTAGTAGTACACAAAGCCTGTACTGTACAGACAGTGCTGTTATAAAAATTATAAAGAATCAAGAGGAGGGTCCCGAGTCCACGGAAATGTCCGTGTCTTGTCCGCACTGTGATCCAGATTTCCGTTTTAGTGTAATTAATGCCAAAAAATGAAAATTTCAGAATTGTACAAAACTGATTTTTCTATATCTAACCGTAGCCTGAGGTATATCAAGACGCAAATAATTTTCAAATCGGACAATTTAGTGCTGAGAAACTATCATTTCAAGTTCGGCCTAAAAAGTGTACTGCAGGCTTCTTTTGTAGCACAGCAAGGCCACAAAATAGCACTAAGTTTCAAATTCAAATTTCTTGGCTTGCACTCACTCGATTTTCATGATGTTTGTTTTGTTTGACAGATTGAATCCTGCAGAATATGTAGTGAAAAGGTCGATTGAAAATTTCATCTTGGGATGTGCAAATTTTCAAATCCATAAAGGTAACCAATCGTTCATAAAAACTAAAACTGAATCACGAAACGCTCCTTCAACATTGAAAACAAAAAATCTATGTTTCAGAACTCTCGTAAAGCCTATTGCAGAATCACGTTTAACCTATTGGGAACATTTTTGCAAAAGGGCTAAGTAGAATAAGCTCTCAACTAATTTTGGCGAATTTTTCACGAAGGCCAGTGAAGAGGACGCCTTTTTTAGCAAATTCTGTCTGTATTTGCCACTGTACTATAGACTGAACTAGATGTTCAATGAAACAAATATTTCCCTCTTATAGTCAAAAAGGAGGTTAGAGATCAATTCCCTAATCATATTAGATATCTATTTTGATGTTTGTTCTGTTTTCCGATGCATGTAACTAGGCGCATGTTTCACCTTGGGATATAACAAATCATTGTAGAGTTGGCTGCATGTTTTCAAAACCCCTAAAAATTAGTTAATTATGTAAAAATACTTTATACTACTATTGCTGAAAAGCGTGTATTTGAAATTGTGGAGATATGATGAAATATTGCCTTTGCTAATAGGTTTTCGTCATAAAAATGCAATTTTTTACTATGAAAAGGTGCAAAACTGGTCTTCGTCAAAAATTCGCCAAAATTATTTGAGAGCATATTCTACTAAGCCGTTTTGCAAACGTGTTGCCAATAGCTTAAACTTGATTTTACAATAGACTTTCCGAGAATTCTGAAACATATATTTTTTGTTTTTAATGTTGAAGAAGCGCTTCGTGATTCAGTTTTAATTTTTTTAACGTTTGGTTACCACTATGAATACACAAAATTTCCGCATCCCAAGATAAAATTTTCAATCCACCTTTTCACTACATACTCTGCAAGGTTTAATCTGTTAAACAAAACAAAGATCATGAAAATCAGGTGAGTGCAAGCCAAGAAATTTGAATTTGAAACTTAGTGCTATTTTGTGGTCTTGCTGTGCTTAGAAAGAAGCCTGAAGTACACTTTTTAGGCCTAACTTGAAATAATGTTTTCTCAGCACTAGATTGTCCGATTTGAAATTTTTTTGGGTTTTGACATTCCTCAGGCTACGGTGAACAATAGAAAAATCAGTTTGGTACAATTCTGATACTTTCATTTTTCACATTAATTACATGCCCTGGAACACTGTGGTCCGTGGACACGTCCGTGACCGTCCGTGGAAATTTTGAATTAAATTTGGTCACGGACAATTTCTAGCCACGGACGTGGTCCGTGGTGAAATTTAGAGTGTTATATCCACGGACAAAAATGCTCTTGACTTTAAAATGAGCGTAGAATACTTCATAAAGCAACAGCGTGTTTGCAACTTCCTTTACAAACACATTTTTAAACAAATTCGTAGCAAATATTGCGATCTGTTGATGTTCTGCTTCCGAACTTTGCGTCTACTTTATGTCATATCTTTCAAGCTGATTTCTTGACTGAAAACGAGGCAACCTACTTCAGAGCCATGACGCACACATTTGACAACAACGTGCTGCATGCATTCGGTTTTTACGCAGATTTGTGATGGAAATATGCAAAGGAAAACTAACGAAACCAACAATTGTCATATGCAACCTTCACATTCACAGAATAAGATGCAAATTCTATGGTTAATAGCCCAATCTGTGACTTGCATCATAAGTCCACGGACAGCCACGGACACGGCAGTGTGTCCGTGGACTATCGGTTTTCCGTGGAATTTTCTAAATTAATTTTACCATGGAAAAGTACACGGACATCCACGGACAAGACAGGGACATTTCCGTGGACTCGGGACCCTCCTGAATCAAGCAGTGAATCAACAATGAATTTCATGAAGTCAGTAATGGCTAACCATCCCACAAAATCTTATCTTCTGGGTCAATGAAATGAAATAGTAAATTATAAATTACTCACAGTGTATCCAGGTCTCGCAAATGAGTAAGGTCAGGAACTTTCTTCAATCTATTATCAGACAGGCGCCTTATAAAAGAATGAAAAAGATTAACATTAATACATGCATGGTTGAAGATGGCAGATTGTGTTTGATCACCTAACTGGTATACGATTCCACTAAACCACGGATAGAAAGTCTCCCTTCAATTTTTCATCCCAAGGTCTTGGTGTGACAGCAATATTATTGTTTGGTTCTATCAACATTTTTGGCTTGATGGGGCCACCTGGGCCAGACAAATTAATAAATGAAATTACGACGATAATTAATCTGGTCTTAGGCTATGCTTCTCTGTATGGAAAGTGTGTCACTTGCACACCCAAAAAACCAATACTAATAGGGTATTCACAAAACAGACAATAGATAATGGAGGATCCATCTGCACACCACCAGAGGTCTCTGCGAAAATTGCCCTATTTTCCGTACTGGGCTAGGCTGCTCAAAAGGTCACGCTTAATCAAAAAAATATCAAAGGCTCTGGTGCTTTTATTCTACTTTATCAAAATCTACCTGTTTATTGGATCTAACATTCTAAACTCACCAGGTGCAATGTAATTTAACTTGCCATTTCTGCAGACCTCATATATAACAGCAACTTCTCCAAACAGAACAAACACTAAAACCTCTATTTGGAAAGGAGGCTGTTTCTGAGAATTCGTTCAAGGAAGTGAAGTAGCAATAACATAGCCTCACTACATAAGGACCCTCAACTTGCGCTCATGTAATTGAAGTGAATTAATGTTGTTGTTGTCGCTCCAGTCAAGGGCCTTATGGACTAACTCTTCTCAAAACGGCAAAAAAATTCTCGCCAGGAACAAATTTGTTCCTGGACCAATCAGGATGCAAGACTTGAAATAACTTGATGGGATTGGCTGATTCTTCTTTAATTCAAACTTCCCGCCAAAGGCAAACAAACAAATTCGAACAACGCGTTCGACTGAACTGCTCCAACGATCAAAATCTCAAAGTAGCGAACGAATTTACGAGATCTTTTGCGTCCCCAAACAACCAAAATATCACTTATGGGTAGGATTTTTTGCTTTAATAGCTTGAAGAAACATTCATCTAAGTACTGATAGCTTGTTTTGCAGTGTAGCACTTCAGGAAAACCACTTTTTTTCGGCGATTTAGGGTCGATGGTTTTGAGAAAAAATAGCAGGTGATTTAGGCCATTTCCGTTTCTGGAAGCGTAAGTCCATGAGTCGTAGTTATAGCGTCCATCAGCCTATCAATAGCGATAACCTACGAACATATAATCAGTCTAGCAATAACACAGACTTAGAAATAATTCTGCTGACAAAACCTTGAAGTAACTCAAAGCTGCTAAATGGGGCAACCAAGGTACAGCCTGTGCTCTTGATAGATGATATGTGAGTAGGATAAACATCAGTGGGACTTGCTTTGTTCTGTTCTTAGACCAGATTGGTTTATCTTTATCTCTTTTTGGTTACTCATATAAAAGATGGCAGAGAATATAACAACTTACAGGTGCCGCAAGTATGGGAACTTTCTCAAGAATTCCTTTGGGAGCTGATTCTTGATGTGACAGTCTTCCAAGTGCCTACAATGAATACAAATGGCATTAAATTAAAAGGCCGAGGTATCAGCATCGGTTGTTAGAGTACACCCCTGATACCAGCCATGTAAAAACTGGAAAATAAAGCCCACAGAAGACCGCATTTTCCTATCTAATGAGTAGCTGTAGGGTTCTTCCACAATTTTGAACCCTAAGGGGCACTCAGGGACACTTAATAAAGAATGATGTAAAGTATATACGTTTACGAGTTTGAAGCATGTTATTCTGGAGCTTTCTGTGAAAAAGATAATCTAGAAAATGCAGTTTTTTATAAAAACGTGAAGTTGCGTTTGTAGCACTAAGCGCTGGGATTGAAGGAAAAGAGAAGATTTAATCGAATCTGTAACTCCTTATCATGACGCTCACTCAAAAGGTGGGGCTAGTACTGGGACCGACCCCTGTCCACCAGACTGTTCTGGTCAGGATTATAGCACTGTGCCAAAACAAGTTCACAATGTGATCCCGGTACAAAGGCTGTGAAAATATACAAGCATTGTGCCTTGCCGACATCATATTTATCGAATCATATTCACTATGATCGAATTTATACGACACTTCTAAAGTCCACTTCAACGTGTTTTTGGATAAGGGCAGTTTTACAATACATTATCTCAAATATCCGTCTCGTCCCACAAGAATTTTGTAAATAATCTGAGTTAGCCCCTATATTAACTGTGAATGCGTTTAGCACACAAAAATGTCCTAAAATGGACTGCTCGGCATAATGAAACACACACTCATGTCCACAAAGGCTTAGTCAGATGAGCTTCACATTTTCGTTAATTTCTCATTTGTCCGCATTTACCATTAAAAAAGATACTCGGATCTCATCCGTAGTTTTCCGTCATTTGGAATTTGACTTGAAAAGACTGCGAGGAGCGGCGAGATGATGAGATGCTACTAGGTCCTATAACCGTAAGGAAGCTGTAATGAGGGTCCTTAATGGGGTGCCTAGCTCCATTTGCCCAGCCACATTTTGCGGGAAATCTTAGTTAAGGCATACATTTATTGATCAAAACCCAACGATTACTTAATTTTGCTGTTGATAGCATACAATGTTGATAGTCAAACGTTGAATTTCAAGTAGTTCTAAATAGTTTTCATTCTTACTCTTCCTTATGATTCCTCGTCGTAAAAGTTTTGGACAGATGATTAACAGAGAGAGAGAAAGAGAGAAAGAGAGAGAGCACCTGAAAAACAAATCATTAAGAATAAATCACTAATAATTCTTGCAAATAATTCAGAATGCTTCTCTAACATCTTTGGATAAATCAAATCGAAACAATCAAAATCAGTAATTTGGGTAAACAAGATAGTGAAAAAGAAAGCAAACTAAAATATTGCCTCCGTGCAGATTTTAGTTACTGGGGAGGAGAGGAAAGAGAGCTCCTTCCTTTCCTCTCCTCCCCAGTGATCAAAGTCTGCTCGTAGCCTGACTAAAATGCTATAAATAAAGAGAACTACCATGATTTTATTTCAGCGACCACTTCAACCTCCTTCAACCCATCCCAAAACACAGTTCACGATAAAAATAGCATAATTGTTCAGCATATTTTTGTATTTGACGGAAATGACTGCACTGTGAATGGTGTATATTACAGATGTTAGTCCTTTGACAACAGTGTTAAATCCTATTAACGTCATTGCCAAGCTATTTTTAACAGAACAGCCGCCCTTTTACTACATTCTAATATTTGCGACACGATATGAACACGATGAATACAAGATCTTGCACAAAGCACGCAAACTGTACTGTTAGGTTTAGGTTCTGTTTCAAAGAACAATTGTCACTCAGAGCTTTCACTCAACGAAACGAACCGAGATACTTTCGAAATATGTTGGCTTCTCAGCGCAATATTTGCAGCATAGCAGAGACGTAGGAACCGAGGGGGCACTGGGGGCACGTGCCCCCCCCCAAGATTTTGCAATAAACAAAGAAGTGCCCTTTTTATTTTCAGGAAGTGCCCCTTTAGCTTAATGAAAAACGTGCCCTTAAAGTGTCGTGCCCCCTGCCCCCTCAAGTTTGAGATGCCTCCTACATCCTTGCAGCATAGGTTTGCATGGGGAAAATAAAACAGTGAAAGATACATAATGACAAATACAGCGGGTACCCGCAAATAAGAAACCACTTTTAAACTGAGGCCTCAGAGCTAAAGAGACCTTTTCATGATCAAGGTCAAAGTTTCTTATTCATAGGTAATCAAGTTAAGTCAAGTGAAGGCATATGACAGTATCATACATGCATGTGTATTTAACCTTAATGGTACATTTTACATTTTTACCATGCTATGTTGTTGTGGTGTGAATCTTTAATTTTGAAAATGTTCATTCTGTTTTGAGAATACTACATTCTATTACAGTCATTTATGGGAATATCTTTTGGCATTCAGGAACAAACTATAACAATCCTGAAAATAAGAAACATTTAAATTTCAGACCTAAAATTGTTTCTTATTAAAGGAGCCTTTCATGAAGAAAATGAGGCCTGTTTCTTATTCAAGGGGGTTTCTTATTTGCGGGTACTTACTGTACATGCCTGAAACTGAAATTTGCTTCAGGGAGAGGGACTTTTGGTAACTATTACCAAATCATTACGTATATCCAAATGAAAATATTGATTTTGTTTTATGGCATTAAAATGGGCTAGGAGTAAGGATACACTTATTTTGGTAAGAAACTGCGTACAAGAAACAGCCGATAAGGAACGTTAGGTTCAATCTTTCGAAAGTTCAGAAACTGCGCTGCCTTGAGCGAAACAGCAGCCGAGAAACTTGTAATTTGCAGCTTTGATTTTCCCAGGTCACTCAGAAGAGTATGTCGACACTTTACTGTACTGTAAAGTAACAGCAAATGTTTTCACCATTATTTTGAGTGCGAATTGTGTTAATTACTTGTTTTGAGATCTTAGCAAGTAATTTGGAAGCCCTTCTAAATCTACACTTTAGGCATCAATTAAAGAGCCATTTCCACCAGGGGTTCTTTGCGGATACACTGCACTTTCAGACCGTCTGAAAATCACATTTTACCTCAGCGGAAAAGATGGATCCATGCCGTGGTATTTTATAATTTGAATTAAAAGAAAAGTTCGACTAGTTGAACTTTCCATGCTATCAGCTACGGCAGTGTGGGTCCATGCAGTATTTTCTATTTGGCCAAATTTGATTTTCAGCAAATCTGAAATTGCAGCGGGCCCGCAAAGGACCCTGGGCAACAATGGCTCTCTAAGCATATGTATAAGAAACTTATTAGAAAGTTTTGGTAGCAAAAATGTCTTACATTTAAAGAAACTACAAAGGGGGACATTTTGAACCATGCCCTTTGTCCCTCGGATCACGTCTTCCTATCAACTGGTACGACGTAGATGGAAAATTTGTTTACCTCGTGTGTAAAGACTAAATTGAATATGTGGGCCCGCGGGCCTATAAATGTTCCCCGAGAAAAATTGAAAACAAAGAAAACAATAACAGATTTGCCAGGCCCCTAAAGGCTCCGGCCCCCCTGGTAACTATTAGCCCCGGATCTTATTTTCTGATAAAAAAATATAGCTTTCAGCTTCAGTTTCATGCTAATCATAAGTGTTATGAGGCTTGAACATAGACCTGCTCGACCTTGAAACCTATATTGTTCTATCCAGAAAGCAGCCTCTTGATTTCACCGCTAACTTTCGAGCAACATTTGCCCCTTTTTGTACCATTGTGAAATTCACCCGGTTCGGTTCATCTCATCACAAGCGACACAGATTCAAACACGTCTAAAATTAGAAAAGGTTATGTGACTTGTATATTTTCGGCTTATTTTGAGATACGAACGAGTTAGACTTTGGATTAAGGAAACGACAGATCATTGTGAGAAATCCTTTTGTAATTCATCGTCTAGTAAACATGTCCTCTCAAACCATCAATCACGAATTTGGATTTTAATCTAAACATTTGCCAAGACCAATCCAAACATTTGTTGGTGTTTTCGGCCGATGTATATTTAAAGCCTGTCTCGAATTAGAAGTCACGTGAAAACGTTGATCCAAAATTCAAAGTACCAAAACTGCAACGGTGACGCGTTCCACTTTTCGAGTTTCGCACCAAAAGGAAGATCTATTCAGTATTGCACATTCCATATCCTCTTTGGAGAGCAATAGAGTAACCTGTCATTCCTACCTACAGTAAAAACCCGCGTATAAGAACCTAGTGGATTAAGAACCTACAGGCTGAAATTTTGCAATTAAACCCCAATTACATAAGAACCCATTCTGCCTGGAATTTGAAATAGGTCCTTATTTTTAGAGAGCATGGGGTCTTATTCACAACAGAAGTTTGTGGAAGAATAAAAAAATTTTATATTACCTGATGAGAAGTTTTTGAAAGATTTTCTCAGGATTATATAAACATTTCTGATTCTTCCACAAATTTCTGTTGGGGAATATATCTCACAAACTCAACTGATGTGAACTGACAGTAAATAATAGGCCTGAAGTTTGAATCTGAAGAAAAAGAAATTCCTGAAAGCCATGAATAAAATAAGAACCAATTTAAGAACCTGAACAGCTTCATTTCCCACCAAATACCCAAAACATAAGAACCTAGTTAGGCTGACTTGCAAAAATGTAGGTTCTTATATGCGGGATATTACTGTATGTCAATTATATTTACCGTTGCTTCCTGTTCAGCCAATTCTTACCCTAGTGCTCGCACCAAGAGGAAGGGGGCTCTCTGCCAAGGTTTGAATAGGGGTATGCTGCCACATTTTCAAAATGGTGCAATGGGCAGAATAGGGGTATGCTGCCACATTTTCAAAATGGTGCAATGGGCAGGCCCGTAGGAAGCGGGGGGGCAGGGGGGCAGGGGGGCTTAAGCCCCCCAATAATTTTTTAAAACAATGGTGCTACGTCACATGACTTAATTAGGTGTATTGTTCTCTATTGTTTTAAGAACAATTGCCCTCCCAATCCGAAGCTTCTTCCTACGGCCCTGGCAATTGGCTAAACCAATTCTGTGAAAAAGATGCCCTTAGCTGGACTAATTCCTGGACCAAGTGCCAAAGTTTGGTGTTTTTTTTCTGGACACAAGTTACCTAAATTTGGCCTTCACTAGACTAACTGCCAAAATGTGCGATATCCTTTCTTTGACCAAAATTGCCCAAAGGTAGGCCACTTGCCTGGACTACACCACAGCATATCCCCAGGTACCTTTACTTTAAATACAAATGGATTTAAATAGCTCGTCTGCCAAGACATGTTGCCATGTTAAAGTACATCTCGAATAGACTTACGACGTGATTCTTCGTTTTCGGTCAACATTCTTAATCTGACTTTTTATTTGATCTCGCATAAACAAGGGCAGATTTTGTAATACAATAGCAACAGTTGCGTTTGATTGACGCCTCAATTCAAAGCGATTAGCGGCTGCAGACAAAGGAAATTCTCTCAACCAGTAATTCAAAACAAACAAAGCCGCAAAAGTTTCCCCAAAACTGGTAGGGCAAACTCTTGCCTTGTGCAAGCGAAAGATGGTTTTTAAGAGAAGTTATGTGCTTATAGCGAAAGAAGAAGGGTAAATCTAAAGCTCTGTCGCTTAGATTATGTTTATTTGATTTAGGAGCTGTTTTGTAATCGTTTCATTTTAAGCCCTAAAGACCCGAGAATTACAATGCCTTCTGCTCGGCTCCTGAATCAAATAAACACAATCTAAGCGACAGAACTTTAGATTTACCCCTCTTCTTTCGCTATAAGCACATAACTTCTCTTAAAAACCATCTTTCGCTTGCACAAGGCGAGAGTTTGCCCTACTAGTTTCGGGGAAACTTTTGCGGCTTTGTTTGTTTTGAATTACTGGTTGAGAGAATTTCCTTTGTCTGCAGCCGCTAATCGCTTTGAATTGAGGTGTCGATCAAACGCAACTGTTGCTATTGTATTACAAAATCTGCCCTTGTTTCTCGCATAAGCAAACCATCCAATTCAATAAGCGATGCTGAGATTTCTGCAATGAATCTACATCTCGAACAGAGATTAGCAGTAACGGCGTAGCTTTGAAATGTCCATCAAGAAAAAGACCTCAGAACAGTTACATGGCGAGAATATTTGGCCTAAATTAATAAGATGACCCAGAGGTGGTACGAAGAGCGTCCCACCAGGGTATGTCGCCAGCGAGAAAAGATGAGTGGAATGTTGAAGGCGCAAACACTGTTTATCAGGCTCCAAAGAGCTGCGCAGCAACACCAGTAATAATGATTATTCTAAGCCAATCGAGCAGCCAATAAGAGGGACACCAAAAATCTGTCAGGTATTTCGCAATCAATTGAAGCCTGACCTACTTGTCAACTTGCTCCAAGAAGAACAGTAGATTGATGGGTCTGATAGGGCGGTTGTGAAATAGTTTCACGTAACGCAGCCACGCTGAAGGAGCTTCACTGACAGCTAACAAAAGTGACCGCAATCTTTTCTTCTTCTTCAAGAATCCAAGAGAAAGTTTAGAGAAAACTTGAACCTATCGTAATTTCTAAATTGTTTGATGAAACATGAAATAATTTCCAAGAAAACCATAGTTTATGAATGTCTACAATACAGTATCAAGCAAAAGTCCGTCACTTTCGTGGTTTATGATTTAGAAATTTGAAGACGTCACATATTCAAATGAGCTGAAATATCAAATACGCTGGAATTTCAGAAAATATTCAAACTTTCTGAAAAGTCCAACGGTAGAATTATAGATATAGGTAGCTAAAGTTTCTTTCAAGTCATTCAGTTAGAAGAAATAGGTCATAGGATTTTACACCCACCTTTCTACGCTGATTTGAAGATTTGAAATCTATGCTGCCTACAATCAGTGTAAAAGAATAGCTGCATCGGAAAAAATAAGTTGCCAGAAAGATGTTGTTAAATCAGAAGCGTGAAAGGAGCCTTTGCAACCAGCATATCTCTTTATTTGTGGCCATTTTAGTGGACCATGAAAATGGCGACAACCCGGGGGGGGTACTTCACATATTTTGGGTACGGGGACGTGCCATCGGGAAGGGTATCGATTTTCGCGATTTTGGTATAAGGAACGGTATCGATTTTCGCGATTTTGGTATAAGGAACGGTATCGATTTTAGCGATTTTGGTTTAAAAAACGATTTTGGTATACCTTTTCACAGAATTGGTATAAAGTCGGGTATACTTTTTCGCAAAATTGGTATAAGGAACGGGTATGTTTTAGAAGCTTCGATGGCACGTCCCCGACCAAAACCTGGTCAAGTAACCCCCCGGGGGCGACAACGAACGAAGAGACTTGAAAAGGCTACATTGGCAATCAATGTGTACCACTAGAAAAGGCTCCTTCAAAAACTATGAAAAGTCCGATAACCCAGCATGCTCTTTGCTCCAGTCCCTTTCCCTGTGCATTCAAATTGACGCCGCAGAGGCAAACTTCCATATTTCTCCTTCGTTTTCACTTGGGCGCAAAGTAGCGTACTACATTGAATGTGGTATTCCACATGGCTCTTGTTTGAGACTTGGAATTTATACTACACAGGAGCAATTCACAGGAGTACAAAACAACAGAAAACCAACAAGCAAGGTATCCCATTGCCCATGATATGATTGACAGGGGATAAAGTTCATATCCCTTGAAATTCTTGTGTTTGCCCCTATTTTTAATGAGATCAAATTGTCATCCAGGAAGGATGAATACGCGAAATGATCACACAAAAGGTCTCTATTACAAACCACAGATTTAAAGTTTAGTAAGTGTGAACCGAAGGTATTTTAAATTTGAGACAGAAGCTCTTTCGTTAATGGGATGCCCAAACCATGTGACCTAAAATGTTGGAATCATATTGAAATCAGATCTTATTGTTAACCAGACCTGGGTATCAACTCATTTGCTTTATTACATTTCATTTCAGTGAAGAGTTGAGGAATAGATCAGTTTTGTAATCATGGGTAAAAGAACAGTGTCTCTGAAAAAGTACAACAAAGGCCAACAAATAGACATGGCAAGTGCAAGCATATGTAGTGTGCAAGGCACGCTGGTTGAAACAGACCCCTTAAAGAAACAAATGGCAATAACCGTATGTGCGAAACTGCTCCAATGTGGTTTCATGGAAGATGAGGTACATTTTCTACTGGAACGCTCAGCCTATAATAGACTTAAACGCGACGCGATTCCATGCATTTAATCAATGATTTTAATCTGAGTTTTTTCTAATACAAGGACAAATGACCAAGCAGTTTCAAGGTTCCAGCCATAATCATCATTCAGTTCAATAAGTAAAAATGAGACTCATGTAGACAGTCTGGGCATATAATACCACCCTTTAACTTCTCGAAGCTAACTGCCTCATGGTAGCACTGGCCAGATATATGATGATGATGATGATGATGATGATGATGATGATGATGATGATGATGATGATGATGATGATGATGATTAAAACCCAGTACACGAATAGTGGAATGGTGGATCATAGAATCCACTATTGTAGTGTCCGAAGCGGAGATGCATCAATTGGAAATGCAAAATGTCCGAAAATTGAGATGTATCATAGCATATCAGTAAAAATTATCCACTGATTGTCCTGTCCTGTCCGAATCAGAGACGTAGGAACCGGGGGGGCACTGGGGGCACGTGCCCCCCCCAAGATTTTGAAATAAACAAAGAAGTGCCCTTTTTGTTTTCAGGAAATGCCCCTTTAGCTTAATGGAAAAAGTGCCCTCGAAGTGTCGTGCCCCTCCAAGTTTGAGATGCTTCCTACGTCCCTGCTCCGAATTGGAGATATGTCAATCAGCATATCCTATTTTGGGTAAGGCACAAACTTCCAGGTAGCGATCTTTGATCCAGTTGGTAAAAATATATATCTAACTTCAATTTCAACGCTGGCTTTCAGTCTAAAAATACACACGATAACACCAGATAACATTGCATGCCCAAACATAGATTGTCCATTCACCCACTTCCTTCAGACTGTTTATTGATGATACTGTCCAGATTATATGAAACCTTATTGAAGTCCTGCGATTCAGAACAGATTAAATTCGGCATCCAGTACAGGAACGAGAGGTCATACACGATTGCAAGGGGTTAAATATACTCTATTGCGCTATATTTAGGTCCTCAAAATCATAAACTATGGAGGAGGCAGACGCAAAGAAAAGGTTCTCAAAAAGGTTCTTGGCACCTGATTATATGAGGCGAGCTGGCTCGGTGAACTGATTGGCTGGGCAAACTTTCCCTCTCCTGTCAGGCGAGTACCAACTGAACCCAAAGAACTTAAGGTTTGAATTTAAACCAATAGGGCTCCAGGATATTAGAGAAGCAATTGGCAAGATTAAAATCTCAAAGGGCTCCGGAGTTGACGGTATCTCAAGCTATTTTCTGAAACTTGCCTTGCCATTCATTGAGAATTCTCTTGTTCTCATGTTTAATACCTCTTTGGAAACCGGCGTATTTCCTGATAGTTGGAAGACTGCCAGGGTTACACCGATTTACAAAGATGGCGAAAAGGCTACAAAATCAAACTATCGCCCTATTTCCGTCCTTCCCGTCATATCGAAGCTCTTTGAAAAGTTAGTTTTCAATCAATTGTACCAATATCTAAATAAGAATCGCCTTCTTTACAAGGGCCAGTCTGGCTTTAGAGAACTCTTTTCCACAGTCTCCTGTTTACTTAAAAATACGGATGATTGGTACAAGGGATTTGACACAGGACACCACGTAGGATCAGTTTTTATCGACCTCAAAAAAGCTTTTGATACAGTGGACCATAAGATCCTTTGTGAAAAACTAATGCATTACGGCGTTCGTCACAGAGAAATAAAATGGTTTGAATCATATCTTTCGAACAGAAAACAGTTCTGTCGGGTTGGTGGAATTGACTCAGAAATTGACAATATCGAAGTTGGTGTACCGCAAGGCTCATGCCTTGGTCCCCTTCTCTTCCTTGTTTACATCAATGACCTACCATGTGGTATTCAAAGCTCAACTGTGTCCATGTATGCTGACGATACCAGCCTTTCTTATCAATCTAAGGATTTGACTCAGCTGAATGAGGCCATGAATAATGATCTCAAGAGTCTTGAATCTTGGTTGAAGGGAAACAAAATATCGCTAAATGTCGCGAAAACTCATTCCATGCTCATTTGCTCCAAATCTAAACAGAATTTCCTAAAAAGATCCAATGGAAAATTGGATCTTAAAATTCAGGAAGACAGTTTAGAGGTAGTGGACAAGACAAAGTACCTTGGTGTACAAATTGATCAAAGCCTGGATTGGAAGGAACACATTAAATATGTCGCGTCGAAAGTTTCGAGGGCTATTGGTTTTCTGAAACATGCGAGGAGCCTCGTCCCTTCTACTTCCTTGATTAGTTTGTACAGAAGTATTGTGGAACCACATTTTCGTTATTGTTGCTCTGTTTGGGGCTGCTGTAGTTCCACAGAAAAAAGCCGCTTGCAGAAGCTACAAAACAGAGCTGCTAGAATAATCACTGGTAGTCGTTTTGATGCCTCCGCCATGCCCCTTATAAAAAGTCTTGGTTGGCAAACGATTGAGGAATTGATTGGTTCCGAGACCAAAGTCATGGTGTTTAAGGCATTAAATGGTCTTGCTCCTCAATATTTGACCGAACTTTTCTTGAAAAAGTCGCAGGGCTCCCTTCACACCCTCCGAAATACTTCTACTGACCTAAAGATACCATTAATGAAAAGTGGACATGGTCAAAGATGTTTTTCGTTCAGAGGAGTAAAATATTGGAACAGCCTCTCAGCTGAGTCGAAGCAAGCCGTAAAACTCAATAGTTTTAAAACAACAATTTAGGATATGTTTCTTTTTTGCACTTTTTGTTTTTTGTTTTTGTTTTTCTTCTTTTTGTTTTTGTAAATTAGAACAATTTTGTATTTTAGATTTTCATTTTGAAATCATATATTGTAATTATTTTAATAGTAGGTATATTCCATAAATTGTAAGATTTTTGACGGAGGGCCCCTTGTAAATCAGCCTTTGCTGAAGGGTTACCCTCCTATAAATAAATGAAACGAAAAAATGAAAATGAAAATGAAAAGCCGAGCCGAGCCAAGCCGAGCCGAGCCGAGCCGAGCCGAGCCGAGCCGAGCCGAGCCGAGCCGAGCCGAGCCGAGCCGAGCCGAGCCGAGCCGACTTACTTCCATGTTCCATGCATTAAGAGCTGAATAATGGAAGCCTTTTTTCACATATTCAAGGTTATATCTTGGAATTTGCTCTCTGCCGTCTTGCCGTCTGCCGAGCTAGCCCGGTTCCACAATGCTTCCATATAATCAGACCCTTGGTCTTGTCTTTGAAGTAACATGGATTCATAGGTAGTTAGACACCACCGCAGTTATGCCTCAACTTGTACGCTTATGCAGATGAAATCTTATATCGTTCTGCGAAGGAGGCTCGAATTCCTCCGCATAAGCGTACAGCTGCAGGAAGAAAAGCAGGACTGCGGCGTCTTACTATCCACGATGGATCAAGAGCTCTTGCCCACATTTCAACTGGTCCTTCACTGTTGCAGCTATCTTCCTCGAGAATTTCAATGTCGATGTTTGGCTGAAGGGAGGGGGGAATTTTTGCCTCCCGGGTGGAATAGGGGTAAGAAACTAAAAATGTCACCTGGCACTGAAAGTTTCCAACTAGAATTTTGCATCATTGAGTACAAAAAGTTTTTTTAAAAAGCATGTCAACTATCGCGCTTTGCTGCATTTGCAAAATGCCTCTCTATACATACTTCTCAGTTTGTACAGAGTTTACATGGTGCCACAAGACTATCAGGTCACACGAAAGTGTTTGGCTTATAAGTTTTTTTGAAATCTTGAATAGAGGGTTTACGTCCTTAGGAAGAGAATGTCACATGTTATCTTATTAAAAAAAAGTTCCCTAATTTCGAAAATTGTTGCAGGGAGCTATTGGGGAGGGATTAAAGTTGTCAACCTCTTTATGTCAACCAAATTAAATCAACCATTCCGAAAGAGCAACATAGGGCAAAGTGGTCTATCTTACCTAGGACCTAAGATCTGGAACAATCTACACTCTGACCTAAAGTCTGCTAAAAACGTTAACAGTTTCAAACATAAGATAAAGGACAATTTCTTTAAAGACCTCCAAAATCAAGAAAACAGTCCCTATATATATTATTAAATTTCTAAAAACTGCATAAATAACAAGCCCAACAGGCTGTTACACTTTCTTATGAACGTCTCTTTTTTTTTCATGAAAACTTTTCTTTTCTATAATACCCCTGGAGGGACCATTATGGAAACAAGGTTGCACTGACCTTTTAATGCTATCCCTGCCATTTTAAACTAGGGGTATTTTTATACTAGATCTTTAGTTTTTATTACCATTTTATACATGTAAATAGCCTTTCTTTCCTTTATTACATTTTCAATTTTTACTTTGTATGGCAAAATTTTACATACATACATACATGTCCACAATTATATACAGTTCGCTTCAGAAAAGATTTCCCCACTGTGTCCGTGCAAGAAATAATCGAGAATAGGTATGCCTCAGTCTCCTGAACTAAAAACAACGTGTTTCTTAAATTCTTTCAGAGTAACTACAGTTTCTCAATTTGAGGGTTGAGGCTTTCAATGAGAGTTGTTTTGTTAAAACTACGTGTAAACAACCATTCATTCTTCTACCTAATCATGGTTTTGAGCCAGATGTGCCGAGAATTAGGCGTTTTCATAATTTCAACCGAAACGTTCTCACAGATCATCACCTAAATCATCGCTTACAATTTCCAGATATTCAATGTTAATTGTCCCACTATGATTTTGCAACATTTTCCTTCGGGGCACCGATTCGACTTTTTGAAGCATTATGTATCAAACTACACGTTCTTCTTATAAGAAACTGGTTAATAAGAAACTAGTACTACGATGACCAAAAATTTAAGAAACTCTAGTACTACGCTCAAGAACAGTTAAGAAACTCTAAAACTATATTTCTGTATGTCTCTATTATTCTATGTCTCTCTAACAAAGGTACCTTCATCTTTTCTCAACTTTTAACTGCAAAAATTGTTAACTTTTGCTTAATATGCATGGCTTCTTCTTGATGACAATGTCAATGCAAAATGGAAGCCCTTTGTCGAGAAGAAGGCTCAACTTCGAGCAATACCGCAATTATAGGCCCAAAAAATAAGAAACTAATAAAGAAACTTTTACTACTAAAACACCGAAATTTTCATGCGAAATTAAGAAAATTTTAGTAGTGAGTGCTGATCCAAGTTTCTTATAAAAAAGAATGTGTACCACCAGTGCGAAAGGGAAACAAGGTTGTTCTCATTTGAAGAGGAACACACGCTTTTTAAAGAAACTAAGAATTTGGTGCAATGCCGATGTGTTTCCTGCAACTGTACTCATTTCAGGATACTCATCCACTTACAAGAAACTTAGATCTGGGCATTTTAGTGTTGTTTCATAATTTAGACCCAAATCTTTCAAAGTTTAATGGATACGGCTGATTTTTCAAAAAGTGTTACAATTGACCCCGGTCTCCCCTACATTACAGACTCACCTTTAGGAACCCGTTTTAGGACATCAGCCTATTTTCCCCCTTAATTAGCCTATCGTTCTCCCGTTGCTCTTGCAACTAATTCAGGATCTGTGTTTCCTGTGACGTGTTTATGGCCGTGGTTTAAGTTTAAACATTAACGGCATACACGTATTTCTTTAAGGCTTCAAAAGACTTTGTTTTGAAATGCTGACGCAGGGCACAGGTAGTGAACATGAAGATTGTTATGGAACCTCTAAGAAACTCGTAAGTAACTCTGAGTACTCAAAATCTGATAATTTAAAGAAACTTTCAGTACTGGACCAAATTCTTAGTTTCTTATAAAAAAATACGTGCATGTTGCTATTTCAAAGGCGAAGCGTTTGAAGAACCTTCAACGGAAAGTCCTCAGGAAGTGTGAGATGAAAACTGTTTACGCTCACGGAATCAACAATTGGTAGCAGTGTGATGACGCATAAATGATGGCAAGTTATTCCTTTGCAAAATAAACGTGTGATTGCTAGGTCTTTTAATAGAAATCGCCAACTCTTTTCCCCGTTGAAGCCAAAACAAATCTTGCTTGTCTTCTCTAGCTTTCGCATCAGCATGTGAAGAAAAAATTCTCAGGAGTGTTGAGTTTGCGCGCAGGTTATACAAACTCGTGAGCTCAAATTTTGTTTTGCTATTCATCTTTTGATAGTAAGTGAAGAAACATAGAGCGACATTCGGCATCCATAAAGAGCGTACATCTTTTCGATAAAAATATGTCTGGTGCGCGCGTGATGCTATCAAGTATCAAAATGAAAAGAAAATATTTTAAAACTGATTTCAGCTTGAAAGTTCTTATAATAAGCTTTTACTAAGGGATAGGGAGGGGAGGTGGGAGGTACACTTAAACTCCCAATCTCCATACTCGCAATAAACACACTTAGAAAATTTGAAAATGAGAAGATGTCTTCATAATGACTTACATTTAGTCCCCACCAATAGCAAAAATGGTATTCAATTACTACCCTGGCCAACCCCCAAGGCAGCTCTGGGGTCGACAAAAATTTATTGCACAAATGCCTGGGGCAGGGCAAATGCTTTTTGGCAAGGTGAAGGCACATTCCCGTTAACTTTTATAAGCAAAAGTTCACAGCATTGTCAAATGCCCCGGGGGTCAGGGGAAAATTGGCAGTAAAATGCCGAGGGGTTGGGAATATCTTATGAGCAAATACTCACCCACTGGTGTCCCATGGGGATGCTCAGGGTAGGAATTGAATGAAACACTATGAACCTTGCAAGAATGAAATTGAGAGCAAATAAACTGTAAAATGAATGACCCCTAGAGGAACCTGCTTCAAGAAAGTGCCAATGATGCCAAGAGAACTTTCAATAACATTCTAGGCCAATATGATCATTGCCCAGACCTCTTTCTCAACAGTAACAGAAAACCTCTTTTCCTGTCGGCTATCTGCCAAGGTCATGGAAGTTCAGACATTGATCCAAATGTTTGATCAAATTTGCATAAGGTGGGTATGAAATCTATTCCTTGAACATCCTATGTAAATTTGAGGATAATGAGGTCTGGGGATGGATCTGTTATAATATTAATTTGCCAAATACCCTCAAGGCAAGAGTGATGAAAGACAAGATTTTGTTTTCCTCTCTTTCTCCTTCACAACGTCCTCTTCCTGGCTTACACCCATTGCAAAGCTCATTAGCTTCTTTCCCTGATAATAGACTTAAACATGACTTAAAGAAAGTCAAATGAAGTATTGGCCATTGGCTAGTTTTTGGTCCTGGATGATTTGAATAGGAAGCAAACCAATAATAAGGAAGGCTGTATCAGGGGTGTAGGACACAGTTTTCATTTGAGGGGCACATACCTTGAAGAGCCACTTTTTAGAACTTGGAGGAACACTTTGAAAACTTATAATAGGCTTGGGAAAAGGGACCCTTTGAAATCAATATAGGAAATTTTCGAAAAAACATGCAGGTTAATTATGCCCCTTCAAACCTCCACAGCTTGTCATTGCATGAAACTGCTTGTGCATTTATGCGTTCTGGAATAAAATAGCACATTTTGGCTCATAAGGGCATCCAATTTTTAGCTATAAGAGGAGAAACAGTTACCTTTATGAATTTCAAAATCACAGAGGCCCTTCATGGAAATTCAATTGAAATTATCCCAACGAAAGAGAGAGAGAGAGAGAGCACCTAAACGGTCCTAATTTTCAGTCCTACCAAATTCATATTGTAATAACTTAAAGGGAGTAAAAATACCAGCATGCTTTGAGCGAAATCAGCAACTTGCTCTGCACAGCTTCCAGAATAAACTGACTGTATGAAATTTACAAAAACAAAAGCAAACGATGGCAAAGGCTGCTGGTATTCGTACTCCCTTTAAAAAGGAGCACATGTATCATATCGGAAGCTCCCTCGCAGCGGCAATACGAGGTGTTAAATTCTCGTATTAAGTAGTTTGAAGTGATATAAAACAACTAACCACAAATGACGCATTTTTCAAACATGGCCTTTTAATTACTCCTACTAATCACAAAATTTCATTGAATTTGGTTTTAGATTACTTTTAGCAGACCCACCCTTCTTAAGAAGTTTTCAATTACTGTTGAAGAGGTCTGGGAATAAGCCTACAGTTCAAATTGTAGAAAACGCACAGACATGGACAATTTACAATGCTAAAATGAATTGCAACAGACGATGACGCTAAATATGGCTGCGAGGGACTTCTTACCAAACTGCATTCGTTCTTATTGTGAATTTAATAGCCATTCTATCATAGAGCGCAATGCATTATGGTAAGACGCTTTTCGCAACCATCATTGGCACATCATGCATGTGTATATGGTTGGGCGTTAAGGGAATCTTCGCTAAAGTATGATATCTGAGTTGAACCTGCCATTATTTCTGTAAACGTCAAATTCAAAGTGTATTGGGCAGTTGTTGGGGGGGGGGGGGGGAGACGAGATATGGTTTGTCCGAGGAAACGTAGTAGGTACTAGGTAGCAAAATTCGCACACCCGCTCCATTTCGTTGGCTGCTCGTGATTGATAGAGCATAGGTTTTCTCTGACGTCATCGAAGAAGGTTCACTCAAAAGTCATAGATAGAGAGCTTTCACTTCTTTTAACGGTAGAAGAGGTATTGCCTTCCCTTGGTAAAGTTCATACTCTTGACACAAGAATAAAGCGTTTCCCTTTGTTTCCTCGATGCTTTCCATATGTGGGCATTTCATTCTATATATGACGCAGCTATCTCGTTTACGAAGACAGAAGTGGCAGTTTGAGCGTTTGAGCAGTGTCACTAAAACACTTCAAATAACAGTCCGTACAAAGCTGAAGTTACACTTGAAGCATCCTTTTCGGCGCATGCCGGACAACAATGAAGCGCAGTGATGATGAATGCATTACCAATGCGATAAAGTTGCATTAATCATCTCATTACTACAACTACACTGCGTCGCACCACGCACAACTTGATGCTCTCTCATTATGAAATGCGAGACTAATCATGGCAGCGTCCCGAAAAACGCTTCAAGAAAAATCGTCTTAGCAAACACGAGCTCCCCCGCAGGAAAGTTCTTGCATGCGGGCAACGAAGTTTGAAACCATTTCTATGCCATTCCTTGCTTCTTTGAAGTTCCCAGCCTTTGTTCTCCATCTTTGAAGTTGTTTAAATATGTATCAGAAAGTTATAGCTTATTAATCTCGACCATGAGTATGATTTCATTTTATCACACTGTATAGTAAACCGTCAAAGTGTTCCTCCCCAGCCCTATAAAAATATGAACCTACGCTATCTATTTCAATGGTGCCGATGTCTTTGTTAGTTGAGATTCAGATCAAACCAGGGAGAAAGAAACGGAACTAACCAAGCAGTCACGTCTTTTCTCTCTTTATTTAGCCTAACTCTCGAAATAATTCAGGGACCATTCATATATCATAGAACTTTGGTGCAACCCCATTCTTTTGGTGAAAACAAAGCAAGTTGAGTCAATACTGTGTTTGCGTCTTGCAATACGATATTGAATACAAAATAAACTGCACAGCAATATTCTCTCTGTTAAATTTCAGTTATGTTTTGATCAAGTCATAGTTTTTTCAAATTCAGAATTCAGAATTCAACTTGGTAATTGCAACGGTAATCGAGACTTCCGAAGTAGTTCCGATTTATTTCAGGTGGAACTCAGAATGCGTTGCCGCATGACCTTGGGCAAGCCGCGAATTTGACGGCCCTGCAAACTTTTTGAGTGGAAATCTCATAGTTCACGCTACCGAATTTGAGATTTCGTAGTGTCCCACGTTTGTGAAGGCCATCTTTATCTTTCTGATATCAAACTCAAATCAATAAACTGTATACTTACAGCCTTGTAACTCGAATTGTTCGGTTGTAATTTAAGACGTCCCTCAGCACCTCTGTGAAATTCTTCTGGCTACAGTCGATCTTGTTCTCCCCGCATCTGCAAGAACTTGGGCAAAACTTCCGTCCTCCTTTCGCCTGAATTTCGTAAAGTAATAAGAGCAGTATTAGCGGCACTATTCGATACATTTCTGCTTAATAAACCATATAAATTGGCATAAAACATTCACACGAAAGCCAGAGTAACAAAAACGCAGATTCCTCTATGGCGTAGTATGGTTCGTTTGGGTATGGGAGAATCTTTAAGCCCTGCTGAGTGAAAGAGAGCTTCTGATTGGTTCAATATAAACCCTGATTGACAAATGGATGAAATATAGCCAATGGGTTGACTACAAAGCTGTCATATGGCACAGCTAGGTTTCCTGAAATGCGACACTTCATGACGGAGCTCACTGCTGGATAAGATCGCATTGCGATATTTTAGGATCATATAAACAAAAGTTTCGCGGCTCAGTGTGAGAATATTGTTTGCCAACTGAATGTAAACAATAGTTTCCACCGCGACATGCCAAGTACAATCATGAGGCGCCAAAGGGGACAAAAGTATGTTTTTTTTTATCTTACGTGATCAGCATTTTTTAGTGTAATAAATTTTTTTTGTAATGTATAAAAATTTTCTATGATGTGTGATTTTATTTTTGTTGTGTATCTGTGAAGTTTTACATTGTAGATTTCCTTTTTCCACATAATAAATTTTTTTACAGCTGGTGTCTTTGTTTTTTCTTATGGGTATGATTTTCATTGCAAGCAGTTCCTTGAAGTTTTTCCTATGCTGCATGATTTTTATTTTTCTCTCTTACTGGTCAGTATTTTTTCTATTCCATAGTCCGCTTTTTTTTCATTCAGTAAGCTTTTTTTTGCGCTGTGTACATTTTTTTCCAATGTGTGTTGGTACTTATTTATTTCAAGCATGTATTCTTTATTTATTATTTCCAACTTTATTTATATGATGTATAAACTTCAAGTCGTTTACACGCATCGTGCTGTACTGGCGGGAAAAAGAACTAGCGCATGCGCAGTATGCCTTCATTCAGTTCAGCGTGGTCAAGAGAAGATGGCTGCAAGATTAAGTCCTGATGAGTTGCAGGCAATCACTAATTCAATAGTTTCGAGCCCTCAATTCCAACAGTCTGTTGAACGAGCGTTGAATAATGGAACCTCTGCACCATTAAATTCTGGGCACAATGCACAGACACAACACACGACACCAGAAGAAGAAATGAGATCCCTGTTTAATCGCAGCCGCTCTGTAACAAGGCCTCCAGCCAGCAGTATCAGGAATGGCACTGTTCCGAGACCAAGGTTTTCGACAGACCGCAATAGGAGATCTGCATCTTCAACGAGTGGCAGTGCACCGAGAAACAGATCTGCTGGACCTGCGTCAAGGTCAGAAAGACCACCCTACGTGTTGAAGGAAGTGGTCCTCTTAGCAAACCCAAATGAAAGGAATGTTCTGAGAGGCCCGCGTAAAACGAGGTTGATGGAAGAAGGTAAAATATTTTGCTTTCCAATAAATTAACATTCAAGACATCGAAATTGTAGAACACTCTCCTTGTGTATTATTGACTAGCTCAAATCACATCAAATAGCTCCCTACTCGACACATTGATTCGAATGAGCCTTCACCTAAAGTTGCTCAAATAATCCCCTTCTCGAATATCCCGATACGAATACATCCTGTGTCTTTGTATAACTTTGTCAGATAAAAGCAATAAGTTTTAACTTAAATCTCAGTCCCGCCCGATCGCTCACCGATCGTTCTGTCAGCTCCTATCGGAACTCGCTCTCGCGATTAGCTCTCGGAACTGACTGAGACTTTCAAAAAACGATCGGACGGGACTGAGACTTTCACAAGTCAACCTTTTAGTTGGAAATTACTCAGGTGTTTCTTTCCCTTGTTATTCATTTTAACAGCAAGAATAGCAACGTACAGTGTCATCACCCATAGGTTGTATTTCAAGCCCGCCCCCTCCCCTTATTGCTCCCTGCGGGAGCCTATTCAAGAATTCCCAATGATGCATATTAATTTTCAAATGATTAACTGCAGCATTGACTTTTTTCCCTACTTCCTTTTATCTGTCTTTAATAATACTATACTATACTATACTATACTATTTTAGCTTCATCACGAGTAAAGAGTTTGTTCTTTCAAGTTTCTGATCGATCAAGCGACAGCATTATAATATGAGAGAATTTGCAAGGCAAAATATAAGTACAATGAGATTTGCAGTCAAGATTGTACAGTCATCATTCATCAAGATAAGATGAATGAGACATTACATTCAGGCCCGTCGGAATGAAATTCATATTAGGGGGGCTGAAACTTCATGCGAGCGGAGTGATGATAAATGGGGGTCCGGGGGCTTGCCCCGGGAAAATTTGTCATGGCCACGCCCTTTAGATCGTTGGAAAACGCCCTATTTTTGGAGAATTGGCAATTGAAAAAAGCAAAGGATGAAGTCTGATGGGGGTCTTTCCGAGAAAATTCTGAAAAATGGGACTTCAATTTCACGAGGATATAGATTATATTTGAATTCCATAATATCAAGGATGATAGCTTGATAAATTCTAATAACTTTCTCGAGTTTGAATAAGTTTGAATCTTCATTTCCACGAGATGGGCTTTCACCGCCTTTTTTACTTACAAAAGTGAACGAACTGCAGCAAATTATTGGGGGGGCTGAAGTCCCCCCAGCCCACCCCCCCCCCGGTTTCGACGGGCCTGACATTTACAACATGTTTTTAAAAGTGAGACAAAGTGCTTCGGAAATATCCAATGCAAAAGCTAACTTTTGTGTGTGAATAGTATACAGAAACTGTCTTTGTCAATATCTCATCTCGCAACGAACGAGAGTTTCCTGCCTTTCGGGTTCTCATTCCTCCCAGCAAGGTCTGCCGTACATCCGGTTTGGTAAGTTTATGTAAGTATATGTGAACTGAATACAATAGCTATTTTTTATCTTAGGTTTCATCATAAACAATGCCCCCATGGCAAGAACGGCAGATGAGCAGGAAATATGCATGTTGTTTGAGAATTTGTTTGCTGAAAAATTTAGTTTTGTTAACTGGGAGGTTGAGGAGAAAAAGTAAGTATATGCTGTTACAAATATGCGAACTACCTTTATTTTGAAGACCATTCTGGATTTTTGCTTGAAGAAATTTGTTGACTTGCCAGAAATAGTGTTACTAACAGATTACGAATATCTTTCATATTGCTATATCTTTAAGGGAACTAAGCGTATAGAAGCCTTTCATGATAAAAAAGTCGTACGAGAACAAAGGATTTTGACACCCTTTGAACCATATTTGGATAACTGATGAACGTCAAAATGAAATACTGGTATTTGATAGGCTAGAATTTGACCACAAATGGCTTAAGATACTTTTATATGCTTCCATTCCCTTTAAGGTTTTATAAAGGTGCGCCTACATAAGTTTGAACTCTTATGTAACTCTTACCCTTTCTATGGACAGAAGAATACCACAAAACCCCCCTAAGAGTCACCAAACCCACTTAGCCAAGGAAATTCTAACGTTTATGCCTCATACTTTATGTCTGACTGCACTATTTCAGATTCAAAGTAATGATGGGGATGGGCAATAGTTTGGTAGAGCTACGATTAGCCAATGGACAGACACTGAATGCAGAAACTCTCCATCGGCAATTTGGAAGTAAAGTTGTTTGGCTACTACCTACGAAATCTTTGCAGGTGACTATAATTTTAATTCAACATCTTCTATTTTACATCTGCAGATTATTTAGAATAAAGGTTACACGTTTAACCATGATATTACACAGATTACAGACATGGTTGTAGATTTCGCTGTTGATAGACCCGATAGACCCATCGACCCCACAGGGGGGGAGGGGAGGGGGTACATTTACATGACTTGTGGATGGACGGACAGGAAGGTACTGTCTTCTAATCACCGAAACTTGCCTTGGTACCAGCACCAGCAAAGGTTCCAAATCTTTAAAAAGGCTGGTGTAAATTGAGTGACCTATTTCAAAGAAACTTTAGCTAATTCTCTATAATCCTACCGTTGGAATTTGCTGATATCTTCAATATTTTCAGAATTAGAGTGTTTTTCTTCTTTTTCAAGAATTCAAGAAAAATTAAAAAAAAAACTTAAAACCATCGTAATGTCTAAACTTTTTGACGTAACATTAGATAATTTGAAAGAAAAACCATAGTTCATGAATGCTCAAAAAGGTATCAAGCAAAAGTCTGTCACTCATCTGGTTTATGATTTCGAAACTTGATGACGTCACATCCTCAAATGATTGAATTGTAAAATACGCTGTAATTTCCAAAAATATTCAAAATTTCTGAAAAGTCCAACGTAGAATTCTAGATAAGTATGTAAAGTTTCTTTCAAGCCATTCAATAAGGAGAAATAGGTCATGGAATTTTACACCCACCTTTTTACGCCGAGATAAAGATTTGGAACCTATGCTCTTGGTACCCACTCTAATGACGAATTTTAGCGCAAACTGCTTATTTTTCGCTATTTTTGAGAATTTCAGCGAAACCTCACCCATGTTTATGGAAAATCTGCCGAAAAAGGATCCTTGTTTAGAGAATTTTGAGCCCAAAACCCACCCATATGGGTGGCACATACCCGTGCCCAGAACATGTTATGTACCCCCTCCCCCCCCGGGGCCATCGACCCTCAAACCCTCAAACTAAACTAGCTAATCTAGATTCCCTTTGAGCAAACCCATCAATTCAATTAAGAATGAAAGAAAGTGAGAATTTTTTGTTGCTCTTGTTATTGTTTTGTTGTAGCGATAACAGAGACAATGTAGTAAATCTACCAAAATTGACTGGGTGAATAAAATTTACGCATGCAGGAGTGTTACATGGCGTAAAAGCTCTATCAAGCCCCCTTCTCTAATAAGCCCCATCTCTTTTAAGCCCCCCTCCCATCTGGAGTGTCGGAATTAAATCCCTTTAGGCCTTTACGGTGACCATGAAATTGACTTGGAACTTTTTGGCCTTTTGACCTCAAATAGAATGTTTCAGCCAGAAAATTAGAAGGCTTCTTTGCTAGTGCAATATTTTTTGCTTTTGTTTTGCATCAGCAGCCGTTTTTGTGATAGCAACCAATTGCAATTAATCCAAGATTTTCATTAAGTTTGGTAAATAATCAATATGGAAATAGAACTCTGCTTTACGAGAAGTTGTTGTCTCTTGTTTTACAAGGAGCCCACGTGGGCAAGTCCAGTTTAGAGGACACTTTTCACAGCTGAAATTTTGTTTCCTTTTTCTTTGGCAGTTGTGCAGCACAACTGAAGTGTGTGAGAATTGTGGGCAGGCTGTTTCAATTGAGGAAACCCAAAGACATGCTGACGAATGCAATGGGGGCAGCAGCAACCAGCAAACAATTGACATATACTTCGGTGGATCTGCTCTTCAACCACAATCAGATGCAAACAATACACAAACGGCTCTGCAGGCTATGTTCCCAGACTCTGCTGAATCCAGAATTGCAGCAGTCCTTACAACGTCAGCAAGCATTGATGAGGCAGTGGAAAGACTGTCAGGAGATGTTGGGACACCCATTCCAAAATGTGGTGAAGATCTTCTTGTAGAGTTTCGAGGAAAGTGCCTCAGGACAGAGGCAAGCTTGCAACACCTCACAGTGAGAAGAGATCATGTTTGGCGGGATGGTGTCTTATTCTACAAGCTAGCTTTCGCAAAAAAAGAGATGCTGGAGAAACCACTCTCAGTGGAATTTGCGAATGAGGAGGGAGTTGATGGCGGGGCACTGAAAAGAGAATTTTTTTCAAAATTCTTTGAAGTGATCCGCAAAGATATGTTTGAAGAGGCACCTAATGGTGACCTCATACCTAAGCGGTCTGGTGGAAATTTACAGCTCTTCAAAATTGTTGGGGTGGCTATAGGTCACAGCATCCTTCAAGAAGGTCCGGTATTTCAAGGCTTGGCTCCATGGTGCTATGCTTTGATTGCAGGTAAGGTCGAAGAAGAAATCATTGAATTGATTTCAAAGCAATCCTTCCAAGATTCAATTCCACTCAATGCTGGAACAGCCAATTTGCTGAGTCTCTTGGATGCATTGGGATCGGTCCGCTCAAAGGAGGAGATCGATCAACTACTTGAAAACTCTGCCGATAGTCCAGCCTACGAGCAGATAATAAATTCTTCTCAGTGGCCAATAGACAGTGTATTGTCTATGAGCAACGTTGAAACACTGAAGTCAATGCTGGTCTGGGACGAGCTGGTCACTCGCAGGGAAAAGCAGATCAAGTCTGTCAGAGAAGGACTTGACTTTGTTGGTTTCCTACCATTTTTGCAGATGCACCCAGAGATGATATCTCCATACTTTGAGATGAAGATGTTGGAAATGTCTGCCTCGATTATGATGTCCATCATATCATGGGAAGGTGTTAGCGAACAAAAGAAGGAGATTGATTGGCTAAAGGAGTATGTACAGGAGTCTGACAGCAATCATTTAGTCATGCTATTGAAATTTGCTACTGGCCTTGGCACTGTCAATGTGATCAACATGCCAACAATTCACTTGGGGTACACGACGGAGAATAAGATTCTGCCAGAAGCTGTTGCATGTGCAAACACATTTCTAGTGCCAGTTGGGAATTCAACAAAAGATGAATTCACTCGAAGTGTTACAACAGCATTGGAACTTGGCTTTGAAGGATACGGGAACTTATAGTGACATTGCTGTTAGTGTTTGAATTTTGTTTGCTTATCTAGCAGCTGTTTGTTTTGTTGTGTAGCGCTTGATAGAGCAGAGCTTCCTTTTTGAATTGTTGCAATGAGGGGTCTGAATGACCTAATAGACGACATCGGCTAAAGTTTGTTTCACTAATTCCAAGTCATGTGATAGTACTCAAGGGAATTTTCAGTATCGTACCACTTTCGAGCTTCATGGCATAAGTTTTCTTGGCACGAAATATGTTGAAGACATCAAAAGACGTTTTATCAAGAGATTGAGACTAAGATTAAGTGTGAGCAGACCTTAGCCGATAAGGTCTATTGTCCCACAGGAAAGATTTAAAGAAACGAAGGGAAAACTTAACGCACGCTTATGCTGAACTTGACTTCGTGTCTTAGTTTGAGGTTACTGGGAAGTTGACAGCTTCTTATCATCCCTGTGCCGCACATATGTATACTTAGATGAGAAAAAGTAGATTCTCAAAATCGGTGGTGTATTGGCAAACTAAATGCCACTTTATGCAAATGTTTCATTTCAAAATCTTTCAAAACAGGCACAAATTCCTTGATCCATTTTGCGATCAATTTCTTCAGCACAAATCAATCTTAAAGTAGCACCGGAATTTCATCAACTTAAATCTAGTTGTAGAAGTTTTTTTAATGTTTTAAACCTAAACTCAACAAGTTGTAGTTTTCTCATGCAAGCATTTGTCGTATAGCAGTGACAACTCGCACGTATTGCTGTATGTATTCATCAGTATTGCTTGCTCTGTCTTGATTTATCATTTCACCAAGTTGTATCTCTTCTTCTTCTGTTAACTGTACATCTATTTCAGGTACTGAAATTGCATTTTCGTCATCTGCACCTCGTTGTCGGCCACCATCTTCTATGCCAAATGTAGCCAGATCATAATCCACTAAATCTGTGAAGTTCTGCTGGTCGGTATTTTCATATTCTGACATGCCGAGATACCACAGCTGATGTGGTGACATATTTCGTGCGCTACTGATGGGATGCTCATTCCAATCCGCCTGTAATTCGTGTAAGGCATCGTTGATAGGTTTCAGAAAAACAAAATGAAGGCCATAAAGGTCAACCTCATTGATAGGATCCATCAATCCCTCTTCTTCTAGAAAGTAAAAAATCCCTTGAAACCGTTGCACAGCTGTACGCTTAACATCTAGCCATAGCCTTTCTATTCGTTGATTATGTACAGACGACCCTGTGATGAAACTGCCACGATTCAATCCTCTGTTATATATCATAAAGCGGGCGACATCTACATTTTCTACTCCCATATCAGCACGGACACGTGACGGAAGGCCGTGGTCTTGAACAGCTTGCTGGAACGCTCCTAGCACAGTTTGAGCTCTGTTGTTGGCACTGCAATTAAGGTAAACAATTTTGCGGCTGTATCCGTCTATTCCTCCATGTATGACAAAACGCCATCGGATCAATTTATGATGGCCATCTATGTGCCTGTAAGGGAAAACTGTAAAAGTTTGATTGAATTCAAAAGGCAGGGCAGGGGGACGGGGGTCGAGCAAAGAAGTACCAATTTTGGTTTTGAATACAGAGACAATGCTACCAGTCGCAAGATGTATTGCGAATATAACTGTTTTCATAAAGTTTGTATGAGGATATCCCAACTGGCCTTGAAAATGTCTCAGTTGCCTTATTCATTTTAAGTTTCTACGGGGTGTGCCAGAAAATTTTACGGCTGCAGAAGTGGAGCTGTGATTGTAGCTGTCTTATCTTTGATATTGTGTCAAAGGAAATACTTAGAAATACTCCAACCTTGTTCAACCATAATCCACATTGGGGACACCCCGTTAGAGATTTTAATTACCGCATTTTTAAATGAAATCAGCTATGTCCCCCAACCTCGCTGACTTTTACTAACTAACTATTGCCTACATTTTGACGGAAATATTTTAGACAATAGGGCTCACAGAGGACACTTGACATATTTAGAGGGAGGTAGCAGCAAATTCATTGTTTTCAATGATTTCAATGGAAATATTTGATTAAATTATGAAGTGTTATGTAGCAAATAGATCAGCAAACAAGGGGCTTAAATTTTATACCAGTATTTCCTAAATTTGATGACGTCAGTATTTTTCTATAATTACGTCATTTTGCCGCCATTTTGGAGTTTTTTTTTACTTTTTTCAAAGTTTTCCAATAATAAACACTCTAAAGATTTATTTGAAATAGATTATTACCATTTTGTAGGCTCATTTGGTCTCTTTTTACACAGAACAAATTAATAGCACAAATGGAGTGAAATGTGCATGAAACTTACCAAAGCATATTTGGGCATGGTACATTATATGCCCTTCTTATGATTGCAAAAGTTCTTCTTAATGCTCTGTTTATGGGATCCACTTCGCCAATCGCTTCACGCACACGTCGGCGTTGAACAAATATTCCCCTTGATCGCAGTGATCCAATTATGAACGTTTCACCGGCATCTGGCAAAGTGTCCAAGACCGATTTAATTGTGTCACATAGTTCTTGGAATGAAATCGTAGAGAATGTATTTCTAGGTCCAATAACATCAGAAAGCTCCATGCCAAATTCTACTCTCCTTCTTCTGAGTGTTTTGACTGAAACACCTAAGCGTCGAGCTACCACTTTCCAACTGCGAAATACGTCATATTCACGCATCATATTTTCCTTAGTTACATCAAGGCGTGGTCGACCTTGCGTCGATTCTTCTGCAGAGGGCTGCTGAGTATAACCCCCATTTCCCTCATAGTTAAACAAAGTCAAGCGCGACGACGTCCCAAATAGAAGTCCATTGATCTCGCTGTAAATGAGGAAAGCTTCTTCATCTAATATGCAAAGTGCCCGGAAAACTTCATTTTGACCAAGATCCTGCTCTATTCTCTGCATCAACACGGTTAAAACCTGCAAGGTGTTCTCCAACCGGGCGTGCCAGTGTTCAAGTGCGTTTAAGTTCCCTGAAAACAGGCATCTTCTGGCCTGTTCAATGTCAGAAGGCACGCCAACTATGATTTCTGTCACTGCCGCCATCTTCTCTTGACCACGCTGAACTGAATGAAGGCATACTGCGCATGCGCTAGTTCTTTTTCCCGCCAGTACAGCACGATGCGTGTAAACGACTTGAAGTTTATACTTCATATAAATAAAGTTGGAAATAATAAATAAAGAATACATGCTTGAAATAAATAAGTACCAACACACATTGGAAAAAAATGTACACAGCGCAAAAAAAAGCTTACTGAATGAAAAAAAAAGCGGACTATGGAATAGAGAAAATACTGACCAGTAAGAGAGAAAAATAAAAATCATGCAGCATAGGAAAAAATTCAAGGAACTGCTTGCAATGAAAATCATACCCATAAGAAAAAACAAAGACACCAGCTGTAAAAAAATTTATTATGTGGAAAAAGGAAATCTACAATGTAAAACTTCACAGATACACAACAAAAATAAAATCACACATCATAGAAAATTTTTATACATTACAAAAAAAATTTATTACACTAAAAAATGCTGATCACGTAAGATAAAAAAAAAAAACTTTTGTCCCCTTTGGCGCCTCATATGAGACCTTACTGATATTTGAATTCTTTCTAATTTAATGTACGAGTTTAATTATAGTCAGACTGAGTAATGCGAGTGTTTCAAGACACTGGTTTTCTACGTTTCACAACAAAGTCTTGACTTGAGACTTGAGCAAACAAGACGGTACTTTCTAAAGTTGCCCGCGATAAACTTGCTGAAACAATGGTCGGAGTATTTTTCGTGCAAAACATCATTTCAAGGGTAGGCTCCAAATCTTTGGCAAATATCTCTTTCATTCGATTGAATTGAATCGAAAAACTCAATGCTATTCGTAAGATACAAGCAGAAGCAACTACAAGATAAAACTTCATTTTTTACGAAAAACTTTAATGGTTTGAAATAAACTTGCTTGGCTAACAGAGACCATCTACTTTTTCGAGGATGAAAGTAAAGTTTTCAAGAATGAGTTGAGAAAATTTGGTAAAATTTGCAACAAAACAATAGTATATGACGACGAAGGCCTGTAACTTCCAATATGTAACAACATACTGTTCTGGCTTGAGAGAAATTTTTAGCTATTTGCTATATTTCTAACGTTTGACTGTTTCTGAAATCTTCAATATTTTCAGAATGTGTAAGTTAAAAATTCTAAACTACTGTGTTAATTGTTTATGACTTCATTAATCAGGTTGTGCTCTTTCTTTGCAATTTTATTCTTGCAAACAAACTGGCATTGCCTTTTCGTTGAAAAAAGTTCGAGTGAAAAGAATTTGTTTTGCAAAGTAACAAAGGCACTAGCTTTAGTCGGATGAAAAACAAAGGCCAATACAGGACCAGTCCAAAACTCCTTGTTTGCTTCTAACTCAAAGAGACGCTATGAAATCCAGGCTGGCTTTGGATAGCAGTAAAATTTAAAAAAAGTCGACAATTTAGTCCAGGTTCCTGAAGACGTTGATCTTTGCCGTTGCGTTCAGTAGAGTAGCGAAGCTGCGAGAGATTCTCTGAAATTCAGGTAGCTAGCTCGCTCGTTGTGCATTCCAGAAATTGTTTTTAAAAGCAAACACGGCCATAAATCGAAAGAAGAAGGATATATCTACACATTACCTCTGGCATTTCATTTGTTTGGTTCAGAAGCCGACTGGGAGGCGACTCAAGTCTCTTATTCTTTGGGTATGAGTAAGGTATTTACTGCTTACCAAAGAGATAAGAGATAAACCAAAGAGATAAACTGCCCGTAGTAGGTGTGTAAATATATCCTTCTTCTTTCGACATATGCTCGTGTTTGCTCTTAAAAACAATTTCTCGAATGCACAATGAGCGAGCTGGCTACCTGGGTTTCAGAGAAACTTTTGCGGCTTTGTTTGTTTTGAATTCCTGGTTGAGAGAATTTCCTTTGTCTGCATTGGCTTATTGCTTTGACTTTAGGTGTCAACAAAGACAACTCGTGTTATTGTCTTTCAAAATCTGTCCTTGTTGATAAGATAAGGGGTAAGCAAAATGGGGATGAGAATATTGGGGGCACCGGGGCTGGCCCCTAAAGGTGGATGAAAAATGACGTTCCTCAAATTACACTTCAAGTATTCTGTGTACTTTTCAAGCCAAAAATACCAGAAGAAAGGGCCATTGGGACATTAACTTCGAGGCCCGCTCTTTGTTTCAAAGTTTGGGAAAAACCAAGGGTGTTAGGACACGGATATTTTAATTACGTATTTATTTACCTTGTTTTGATCTTCGTCTTGTTTTCTTGTCTTGTTTTCTTCTCTGTTCTGTTTCCTCTTGCTGATGTAAATGCCTCGTGTTATTTGAATATATCCTCCTTGTATTCCTGTGTCTTAGCGCGCCTTCGTAGAAGAAAGGTTTTTACACCGCAGTGCCGTATTTAATATTGTCCTAACACCCTTGGAAAAACTGGTAAAGGTGGGAAGTTGAGAAAACGAGACCGAGGCTGGGCTGTATTTTTCAAAAGTGCTTATTCGTGGAATGCAAAAGAAGGTCACAGTGCATTTCAAAACCAAACTAGCAAAAGCATAAACCTTGCTAAAAAGGTGCCTCCGCATCAAATGTGCTGTCAAATAGTCAAACTGATAAAAAGTAATTTCTATTCAGCGGGTTAACGATGAAACAAAACAGAAACAGAGCATTTCAACCAAGGCTCTTCGTTTCGTACCATTTTGCCATACAATACAACATTAGAGGGATCATCCTCAAACACTTCATTATTTTATTGCAGCTTGCTTTTGAGCTAAGCAATGTGCCATAATATGCCAGCTTGTGCAGAAAACATCCAGAAAAATTAAAAGAGAATTTATACCTTGTTTTCTTCTTGTCCATTGTCCAGTGTCCACCAAGCAAGTGTCCTGGGTAAGAAAGGCGACATTTGTCAGAGCATGCGCGAAGCAGGCAAATATCTTTGGGGATGCCCGAGGGCAACTCTGCAAGTGGCTTGGGATCAAATGAATATTGGCGGGAATTTTGGCAGAGTGATCTTAGGCCACTAGGCGAATGCTGCGTTTTCAGCGTGGTTTACGGAGAAAGGTCAAAGGCAAAGATAAGATACAACCATCACAAACAATGCGGTGAATATTTTCTCTGAAATGATGTCTTTTCTAAACTAGGCCTTTCTGAAAATTGTTATGATTAGGCCGATCTTCTTGTGCTGTTCAGTTCAGTTTCATTTTAAAATTCCACAACATACAAAAATGCTGTACTGCCAGTCTCGCTGCTGAATGTGAATGAATGAATCGTGTTTGTGTATATCACCACGCACGGCTGATAAATATCGAAGTGTATAACAAAGGTACCTAGAAATATGCTGCCTTCAGGGGTATACTTTTTCAGACCTTTATTCTATCAAGTCTAGTTTAGCCAAGGGTTTGCTTTTTGGCATTCTGGCCTCAGGCAGCGATACACCTTTTGGCAGTTTGGCAAGTTGACACCTTTTGGCAGGCAGCGATATACCTATCTAGCGGCGATCAGATGTTGATAAACTTGCGATCTATTAAGGACACCGCATATTGGTGATTTGATTTTGGCATAAAGGAGGCCAAGCTGAGGAAATTTTATTCTGTAAACACAAAATCTTCACACTTGGGCTAGAAATTAGTTTTCCACATGACATTGCACTGGTGGGCCAGACCAAGTTTTGTGACCATGACAGTTTTAAATGATTGATGATACCATGATGGTACATATGAAAGAAAAACTGTCACATTCACAAAATTCGGTCTAGCCAGCCACCAGTGAAGTGCCATGATGTTGAAAACATTGGCAACACACCCTTACCCAAACATTTGGCAGAGAAACCCCCCTATCCCCTTTTTATACATTCTAATCACTGCCAACAGGTTTTTTGTCTCCTTTTGGACTCAAAAGAGACAGAAGTTGCAACATAAACAGTAAAAATGGACAGGAATTACACAGTGCTGCATACACTTTTCAAAATATTCTTTTTAAATCAAATCACATTTCCTATCTGTTGGTGGCACAAACTTTTATCCTATATTTTGGAAGGTTTAGGAGCTAACATTTTGTACTCTCAAGTACCAAATAATTGTCCCCTCTGCTTCTTAATTTTTGAATTATTTCCCAAGCCCCCTTACTTTTACTACCCTTTTTATCAATTCTTAATTCTCAAAGAATTGAAATGATAGTGAACATGATTAGTGAACACGAAAAAAGGATAGTACATATTTAAGTAAGAAAACAACTGTTTTAAGTTTTTCCAGTCCCCCATTGTTCAAATGCCCCAATTATTATTATTTTAAACCATTTAGAGCCCCCTGATTATTCTCACCACCTGTACCCAAGAGTTAGCTAAAAATGAGGTATAATTCAAATTTTGGGGTGCAGTTTCCAGAACAGATTGCTACAGGCATGCACATTATTGCAGGAAACATCCCAAACAATTTCATAGACTTATGTAACTTATGTACGATTCTTTATACTCACATCTCGTTTCATGCAATTTACTCAATCCGAATCAATCAGGCTTTCGTCCCGGTGACTCAACGGTTAATCAGCTGATTTCCATAACGCACACGATCTTTAAAGCCTTCGATTGTAATCCACCTCTTGATGTTCGCTCTGTGTATCTTGACATCTCTAAAGCATTTGATAGGGTATGGCACGACGGTTTGATTTATAAACTAAAACGATGTGGCGTTTCTGGAGAGCTCCTTTTACTTATCCAAAGTTTTCTTAAGGATAGAAAACAGCGAACAGTTCTAAATGGACAGAATTCTGATTGGGGAGATATTTCAGCAGGAGTACCCCAGGGTTCTATTCTAGGACCCTTGTTTTTCCTTGTATATATCAACGATCTAGCTGCTGACGTGAAGTGCAACGTTAAGCTTTTTGCTGATGATACATCGTTGTTTACCGTAGTAGAAGACTCTAGCTCGGCTGCCAGTGATATGAACCATGACCTAGAGTTGATAAGACAGTGGGCCTACGACTGGAAAATGTCGTTCAATCCTGATCCGCAAAAACAAGCTGTTGAACTGTTATTTTCTACGAAAAGAATTGAAATCAATCATCCAGAAATTCGTTTTAATAATATTCCAGTGATGAAAGTGGATAAACATAAACATTTAGGAATTATCCTGGACTCAAAGCTTTCTTTTTCGGCTCATATCCAGGCAGCTATCTCTAAGACAAGGAAGGGTGTCGGTTTGCTGAAATATCTCTCCAAGTACCTACCCAGACATACCCTAAACGAATTATTCAAGCTCTATGTGCGGCCCCACCTGGAATACGGAGATGTTATCTATCATATTCCGGCCAAAGTATGTGAATTTAGCGGTAACACTACTTTGTCAAGTTTGATGGAAAAGTTGGAGTCAGTTCAGTATTCTGCTGCTCTAGCCGTTACAGGAACGTGGAGGGGGACATCGCGAGAGAAGTTGTACGCAGAACTTGGTTGGGAATCATTGAGTTCCCGAAGATGGAGTAGACGCCTTACGTTGTTTTACAAAATGATACATAATCTGATGCCTGAATATACAGCTGATCCAATCCCCCAACTTCAGCAGTCGCATTACTCTCTTCGCAATCAGGATGTCATTGGGCGAATAAGGGCAAGGACAGAAAAATTCAAATCTAGCTTTTATCCCAATTGCCTGTCAGAATGGAATGAACTAGATCCGGAGGTTAGACTTGCACCATCGGTCGCTATCTTTAAGAGAAAGCTGATTTCAATTATCCGCCCCCCTGCTAAATCTGTCTTTGGGATTCACGATCCAATAGGATTATCCTATCTGACTCAACTTAGAGTGGGTCTTAGTAAGTTATGCTTTCACAAATTCAAGCACAATTTTAGGGATTCCATAAATCCAATGTGTCCTACAAACGATGGTATCGAGACTACGGAACACTTTTTGTTGCTCTGCCCCTCCTTCGAGGTTGAACGTCGAAATCTTCTCGCTAGAGTGTTTGATTTGCTGCGACCATTTGAACATATCGATCTTTCAAATGAGGTTTTGACGCAACTGTTATTATATGGCGATAAAAACCTTCCAAAGGACCTCAACAGAAATATACTCGAGTTGACTCTACATTACATCCAAGCAACTGGTCGCTTCAGTTGAGATCACCGTAAATCTAGTTAAACGTCACCAAACCACTAAGTCCATTTTCGTAAAGTTTTCTTGTCGTAGAGTCCTGTCCATATATTCCTTTGCAAGCCTGTTTCACATTGGATGTTAGGCTATTATTAGAAATCCAGACACGATAGCGGTGTCTCGAGCGATGGGGACCTTGGGTGGGGAGCAGTGACGGGGACAGTTGTTGTCGTTGTTGTTTCCTCGGCCGGCGTTCCGATTGTTCACTATTATATTTTGGCCTGATATCTAATGTGAAACCGGCTCAAATATTTATTTGTAAAATGTTTTTATAATTAGAATTTCTATCTGTATTAGTTGTAGCGTATGTATAGTAGTTAGTATTAGTTGTATTTTAGTTTATATTAATTCCAGGGGGTAGACATGACATTTTGCTCCTCCTGGTCCCCGTCCTTGTAGTGTGGTATAGTAGATTGTAGGTAGTGTTTAGGTAACTTTGTTGTAAATTTTTATATTGAATAAAAAAAAAAAAAAAAAAAAAAAAAAAATTTCATAGACCATGGAACGATTAAAATATATTTATAATTAAAGAGTAAAGTCAACCTTACAAAAATAGGAGTTGGATACTGCATGAGTGTGAGGCACCCACAGAGTACCCTTTGACATTTATTCGCCAAATTTAGTATTTTGAAATGATATTTTTATGCTAGCAAGAAACTAAAACAGACATTTACTGCAAAAAGTAAATTCTGTAATTACATTTGAGATACATTGAAAACTTCTTCGTTCATAGAAAGTAGTTGAAATACAATGAAGGTTTGCTGATAAATTTGCCAAAATGAATGGCAATTCTCAGTTGATTGAAAGTTACTTGCTATAAGTAAAGAAATATGAACCATACATAACTTGGATCATTTTCCACATCTGCAGAAATTTGAGTAGATTTTGCACAAAGGCAGTTTGCTACCGTTTAAAGTTTTGCGTTACAGATTTCTACAAACTCAAAACCAGCTTGCAAAATCCAAAAGAACAATAGAGCAATTCAATGCAATGCAAAGTTTTTAAAAATTAGTTTTTATATTCAAGGCTTAAACTCATGATATGTGCAGGCAGAGGCAGTGTGCACATGAATCTCCAATATGACAATCTGTTAAGTATAAGAGCCTTGGATCTTGAGATGATTGGTCTGTGCTTAGGTTTTCAACTTCAAAACTGGTCTTCCTACAAAAGATAATAGTAAACATCAAATAATACAGGGCAGAGCATGGGAGTTGAGTGTGGGCCTTTTGACAACCAACAAACAGCTAATTGCAATTGTTAAACTGTATGAAGGTATGACTATGAATATCAAAGTATATGAAAATATCAAAAACATTTGAAGAGCTCAGGTTAGTCTGTTTCTTAAATAAAATATCAGATGAGATTTGCTATAATGTAAATTAATAACATGGGGCAACTTCCCCTTTCATGATGAGAAGTCAGCTTGGCACCCCTTCTTGGCGAGAAAAACGCCTCTCCTCATGATAACCCTAACACGCTCGTTTTTAATTTTTCAACCTGAGTGTGGGGGAAAAATATAAATTAAGGTGTTAGTTAGCACTTAAATAGAAGTCCAAAAATGTTCACAAATGCCTTTGGCATGCTCATTTTCTCTCATACTCATGGCACCCTCTTTGCAGGCTGCCCCCCCCCCCAACTTAGGGCTGCATCCACTCCTGGTGAAACAGATTTATGTATGTATGCATGTATGTATGTATGTATCAATTTGCCACAAGAATAATTTGAAAGATTTACTATATCTATCTAGCTGAAAATAGATACATATAATTACAATTTTTATACACATTAAATAAATACCAATAAAAACACCCCTAATGTTGTGGCAGGGACAGCATTAAATGGTCCAATTGACCTTATTTCCATAATGGTCACCTCAGAAAATGTAAGATTGTCAGAAAAAATAAATAAATAAATAAACTCTGGTTCACAAATTTGCTAACTTGTGGAATTTATGAAGTTAGAGGTTCAGTACATTGGAGGAATGCTACTTCTAAAACATTGAACACCTCCACAGAAACATCACAACCTCCACAGTACCGACAGTACCATATTTTTGCTACTCAGTTGTCCTTTACTGACCCTCTGCTGTTTGCTTACTTTGATCAAACTTATGCTGTAGCTCACATAATGATCTTTGAACTTTATTGTCTAGCTCACTTGAAAATTTGCAGCAAATCTTTCTTTATGTAATTGATAGTTCGATAGCTTGCACTTAAATACAGTCTACATTAACTTCTCTACTGGCTATCATCTTGAACAATTACATATTTTGAAAAAGTTTTGATTTCTCCTTGTAAGGATTTCTTATCAAGTACTGCCATTAACTGGAACATATTAATGAATTTCTCAAACAGATTTTAATTCCTCCCATAGAGTTCAAGACAACAGACGACTCCTTTTTGGTTTACAAAATCCTGCACTTTAGTTTTTGGTTTAAAATATCTGACTCTGTATCCAGAGGATACCATGCCCTTTTTGCATTATCCAATGCACAATAGATGTTTTAATCTTTTCTTGAAACATATTCATATATTTTAGAGGATATCAATATTTTCTTATCTTGAGGTATCACAAAGTGGGTTTGAAATATTGGACAATTTTTTGAGCAGACAAATACAGCATATTCTTAGGGGGTATAGGCCCTCGAAAAAGGGACACCTGGAAAAACATTTATTGTATACGCAATGCACGATAGATTTTTAATTTTTTTCTTGAAATCCATTCATATGTGTCAGAAGATGCTTGTGTTTTCTTTTCTTTAGGTATCACAAAGCAGTTTGAGAAATATTGGGCTTTTTCTGGAGCGGGCCAATTCCAAACATTCTTAGGGCGTGTAGGCCCTCGTAAAAAGGACACCAGGAAAAACATTTATTGTATACGCAATGCACGATAGATTTTTAATTTTTTTCTTGAAATCCATTCATATGTGTCAGAAGATGCTTGTGTTTTCTTTTCTTTAGGTATCACAAAGCCGTTTTAAAAATATTGGGCTTTTTCTGGAGCGGGCCATTTCAACACATTCCTAGGGCGCGTAGGCCCTCGTAAAAAGGACACCTGGAAAAATATTTATTGTATACGCAATGCACGATAGATTTTTAATTTTTTTGTTGAAATCCATTCATATGTGCCAGAAGATGCTTGTGTTTTCTTTTCTTGAGGTATCACAAAGCCGTTTTAAAAATATTGGGCTTTTTCTGGAGCGGGCCATTTCAACACATTCCTTCCTAGGGCGCGTAGGCCCTCGTAAAAAGGACACCTGGAAAAACATTTATTGTATACGCAATGCACGATAGATTTTTAATTTTTTTGTTGAAATCCATTCATATGTGCCAGAAGATGCTTGCGTTTTCTTTTCTTAAGGTATCACAAAGCCGTTTTAAAAATATTGGGCTTTTTCTGGAGCGGGCCATTTCAACACATTCCTAGGGCGCGTAGGCCCTCGTAAAAAGGACACCTGGAAAAATATTTATTGTATACGCAATGCACGATAGATTTTTAATTTTTTTGTTGAAATCCATTCATATGTGCCAGAAGATGCTTGTGTTTTCTTTTCTTGAGGTATCACAAAGCCGTTTTAAAAATATTGGGCTTTTTCTGGAGCGGGCCATTTCAACACATTCCTTCCTAGGGCGCGTAGGCCCTCGTAAAAAGGACACCTGGAAAAACATTTATTGTATACGCAATGCACGATAGATTTTTAATTTTTTTGTTGAAATCCATTCATATGTGCCAGAAGATGCTTGCGTCTTCTTTTCTTAAGGTATCACAAAGCCGTTTTAAAAATATTGGGCTTTTTCTGGAGCGGGCCATTTCAACACATTCCTAGGGCGCGTAGGCCCTCGTAAAAAGGACACCTGGAAAAATATTTATTGTATACGCAATGCACGATAGATTTTTAATTTTTTTGTTGAAATCCATTCATATGTGCCAGAAGATGCTTGTGTTTTCTTTTCTTAAGGTATCACAAAGCCGTTATACAAATATTTCAGCATTCTTGGAACTGGGTCTTGTTGCCAATAAAGTCGTTGAATTGAAGTAGGTTAATTTAGGCCCGCCGGCATGTATCAATCAGGAATGATCAAGGTAAGTCAAAACAAATAAATCATATGATTTGTGTCACTCACCTTCGCCTCATTTGCCTGCCTTCCTTAAACTCGGGCTCTGTTTCCCGAAGAAACACTGATCTTGAGTTTCTTTCTCTGAAAATCGTTTCTTACATGACGCCGCTCAATCACACAACAGCGAACCATGAGGCAAGAGATGTTGTTGTTGATTCTGCGATCCCACCCAATGCATGCTTGGTCAGCGGTTAAACGAATGTCGCCTTTCTTGTCCTGGGTCCTGTCCAACAAATGACGACAGTAACATGTCTCGTAATGGGTTCTCAAATAGAGGTAGAAACAAAAGAGCACCATCAAAAAGATAACATCGAAAAATTGCCTGTCCCTGAAGAGAAATCGGTGAGTGTTTTTACATGAAATCGGTGATATTTGAGAAACGCATAAGTTCTTTACATGGTTTTGACCATATCCTTACCGAATAACATAAATCGAAAGGAAAGGTGTGACACATGGTTGTTTAGCAGGTGCTTTATTTTGTGTTTAGGCCCTCTCTTTCTTCCTGTCCTCTCTCATGTGTTTCGCTGCTTGAGAATTGAAGGTGAAATTGCAGTTTTTAGCGCCAAGTGCAGTGCTGGATGAAATCACATAGAGAATAGAGAATACCTTGAATTGAGTCATCCTCTAGACTTTGCAGCCAGAAGAACTGTTAACAGAAGAACTGTTAGAAGGTGTTGTGGCGGCGCAGTGGTGTAATCCTCTGACTTTGCAGCCAGAACAGTCAGGCGGAGTGGGTTCAATACCCGGTAGGACCCCACCACTTGAGCGTCATGACAAGGGGTCGCGGACTCGATCTGCTCTATTTCTGCGATCCCAGCGCTTGGCGCTGAAAAACACACCTTCACTTAGCCAGGCCGCTGGAAAACTTGCATTCACTTGCAGCTATGAAACTCTGTCAAATTCGCTGCTCGCATTTACAATAACATATTCTCGCATGCGAGAACAAAAGATCTATTGCTAATTTTGCTTCTCTGGCAGCTTTTTAAAGCCCACTCGCATTTCGCACCTTCAAATTTATTTCACTCGCTACTACGCGTAGGCCAAAAAAATCACGCATGTTTTCCAACCTGGAACTTCTGGTGGCTGCGGCTGTAAAGTCAGAGGATTACACCACTCACCACTGCACCACTCTACTGCTAAGAAAGGACGGTCAAGTTCAGATTCATGAAGTTTCGTTTCATCAATAAATAAGTCGATATCAAGATAGAAATATGACGATATTTGGTTGAGTAGCTTACAAAACTGATAGTTGCACTTGCAGGCAAATCATAAATCAAAAAGATTTTGCATGCATAAAGTGTACAAGTATGGAAGTAAAGATCATTGAAGGCTCTTTTCTATGAAGTTACTATTCAAAATGGTAGGGTTTGTTAGTGATGGAGGAGACTTTTCTCTTGTAGAATCATATTTCCATCATTAACTATTTAAGAATTGTATTGCCTTTGATTGATAGGAATTCAGGCTGGAAACTTTCACAACTGCATACAGAATATAACATGCTTTGAACTAAAGTATGCATACACAAAACAAATGGAGTATAATTATATGCAAGGTTCACTATTTGCTCGCATGAACATTGCAAAGTGCACACTTGAGCTTCAAATTAAGCATAAACAAATATTCCAGTCAAGACGAAAATGAATTTTTATGACCATAGCTGAATTTGAAAACTTATGATGGCAATAGAATTTTAAGATCTCTTAAATTTTGAACTACTGTAGAAATTTGAAGGAACCATTGATGGCCATATGCTATTTCAAAGCAGGGCTAGATCAATTTATACCCTGTACTTTGTTGAAGATGTCACAACAGAGGGAGAAGAAATTCATTTTGCTCTTACAGGTTAAAATTCATTGTGGAAAAATAACAGAATAAAGGATACAGTAGTCAATGGAGAAATATCAGCAAACAGCAACATCATTGTTTGGAAGTTTAAAAAATGCAGTCCTTGGTAACCCTGTAACAAGAGAGTACCAAGTTGGAAAGCAAGTGGCTACATTTGGACCTGGATTATGCTGGAAGGTCTTTGAAGGGAAGAAGAAAACTACTGGACAAGTAAGGACATACTGTATTTAGTGCCCTGGGTTGTAACCCACCGAGATAAATAGCTTTCTTATTTGTTCTTAAAATTCATTGCTGAAGACCATTTGGACAATTTCTTCATAACAACAATCTTTTCCTTACTGCACATCATCCTTACCTGTTACCTGTTGGTCGCGACTACCTCTGGTAGATTTGCGGATAGATATCTCCACTGTTCTCTGTTGTTAGGTTCTCGCATGCATTGCGTCATGCTTCTCTGTGTCCACTGTTTGATGTCATTGACCCATGTTCTCCTTGGACGACCTCTTCCCCTTTTGCCTTCTACTTTTCCTGTCAATAATGTTTTTTGTATCTTACTTGCTCTGATTATGTGCCCAAAGTATCTTATTTTCCTTTGCTCATCCTTAAAGCTAGGTATTTGATGGCTTTGAACAAAATGATTGCTAGTCCCCATCGTTTAGTTAACAGGTACTATTTTCACACAAAAATATGTTGTTTTGGCACAAAAATATGTTGTTTCTTTTCTTCCATGAAAAGTGTTCTTTCAATGACACCTCTGTAGGGACCATTATGGAAACAAGGTTGCATTGACCTTTTAATGTTATTCCTGCCATTTTAAACTAGGTGTGTTTTCGGAATAAGTTTTAACTTTATTTATATTTCATTGTTCACTTATAATTAGACTTTTGTTCCTAAATGTTACAATTAATTGTTTAATTCTACATGACAAAATTATACATACACACAATATATATTCAATCAATTGCAGATAATGAAGTTTGTTTGGGTATCATGAGAAAATGTCTATTCAGTGGCAGATGAGATCTAGAGGAATAATACACAAAGAAGATTTCAAATTTCAATGCTTAAGCATTCAGATTTATTACCTTCAATTGACAAGATCCAACTTCTGTTTCATCACAAAAGTTTAGCCATGTTCGGAAAATTTTTACATGGAATTAAAATGATCTAAATCGAAATCTTTTCATACATATTGTATATATTTTGTGGTTATTTCAGCCAAATTTAAACCAATCTTCTTTGATATCTACTGTAATGAAAGTTTGAAAATAGTTACTGTACATTTCTTTAAATTTTCAGGAAGTGTCTGTGCTTCTTTTGGAGAAGAAAGCCCTTGACAATTATGACAAGAAAGAAAAAGAAATAATCCTTGAGATGTTCAGAAAGGGGCCTCAACAGCTTGCTAAACTGAGACACCCAAGACTGCTCACTGTACAACAGACTATTGAAGAATCTAGGTACGAACAACAGCTTTTTAAAGATTTCAAATTGTTTTTAAAATGACATACTGTATAACTTCTTTTGGTGTCACCATGGTGCCATGTGGTTTTTGCAAAGACAGAATTCAGTTGTCTGTTCTATTGAGATAGACTGTACAGCTAGAGAAGTGCTTTAGTTCATTGACAGTGGTTGGAATAATTTACATTATTCATCATTGTTTCGTCCAGCCATTAAAAGGAATTGACATATTGTTAAAAGCTGGCCTGGGCCAAGTTCAAAATATGTCATATTGTATTTTATAACTTTGCTACAAGCCAGTTCGTTGTGTAGCTAAATAAACAATATGTGGGTGCATATGCATGTATAGTGGCCACTGGATATAGCTAATGTCTCTTCACACCTCTTTTTGATGCTCGAGCTCTAACTGGGGTCATCTTTTATCTCTTGTGCTTATAGCCAACACATTTCAGTTTCATATTCTAAATTCCATTACATACAATTTATTGATAAATAACTAAACAGAATAATAGCTAACCTAGAAATGATACATCAGTACCCAAAATTATTACAATTTTATACATTCAACAAAACAAAGGAAACTAAGATAACGCGTACGAAGGGAATTACTGTACTTAAAGGAGGAGCTCTCTCTGTAGTTAAGCTAATCGAGGAGAGAGCACCCCCTCTTTTGGTAGTAGCTCATATCAGTTTGATTACTTTCATTGAGATTATGACTAGGGTGGATGGTAACCTTTTTGAGTCTTTTGGAGAACACCAGACCTTCTCCAAGGGACCAAGAGCAATATGCCAATAATGGCTGGAAAAATAAGGCCAACAAGGTAATGTTTTATTGATATGTAATGTGTATGCAAATCTGTGCACTCTGAGCTTTTATCTAATCCCTCAGAATAACAGTCTGATGGATAAACCTGGTTGATAGTTTCTTGGGTTAATTTCAGGTAAGATTTTTCTACCACTGAATATGTCAGTCAAGTTCTGCACTTCAGCTTTGCCATGATAATGAGTGTTTTCGGCCATTTTTCACAGAGATTCACTTGCATTTGCTACTGAACCAATTTTTGCAAGTCTTACAAATATTCTTGCCAAGCATGAAACTTTGAAGGTAAGTGACAATTCATTTGACAATACTTCATTGATTTCTCTGAATTGTCTTTTTAGTATTACGGTCTTTGTGAGCTTGATTTAACAGTTGATAACGGGCTAAGCTTGAAACGTTGTGTTTTATCATCTCTGTTCAAGGTACAATTATTTATTTTAAATAGTTATATTACAATAGCAACATTGTATGACACGCATACAAAAAGATTGTTTCTTGATTTAACAGTGTTTTAAAACTGTGCTATCTCTTTTATCTGTGCAACTAAACCAAGCAGCAGTCTTGCGAAAGGTACAAATCATCCCAGTTACATTTAATAGTTAAGAATAGTGACAGCTTGGAGCATGCCACATTTGCCAGTGCTCTTTATCTTCTTAGATCTTTTGGTTGGTCTGCCTTTCAGTAAAACCCAAGTAACTGCCAAGCTGCTTGTGGAACTTGAATCTTATAAATTATAGGGCTACCCTTGTAAAGCCTAAGACAGCCTCAAAATAAAATAGTGTTTTCCTTTTCAGACTTATGAACTATATGATGTCGAAAAAGTGTATGGGCTTCTACAGGTAGGTGCTACTGCAGTAAGTGGTACTTAAACTTGACCTTGCTAGATAAACCATGGCGATGATGCACCGGTTCTTCGGGAAAGGAAAACAACAATCAAAGCAATTTCTTACCCATTGGTTGCTCAGTTCCCTCGTTTGCATCTCTGTTGATTACTTTGAGTGAACAAGATCCGTAAACGTTTGTTTCTTCGTCGTAGCTCTCTTGCTTGGCTCTGCTTCTTCATTTAGGCCCCACGAGTGTAACTGACAATTTATTTTTCAAGCCTTGAAAAACATTTTGCCAGTTGAACCTCGTGGGGGCCTAAATAGAGCCAAAACTCGAGAGGACAAAGAAACAAACATTTACTGATCTTGTTCACTCAAATTGATCAACAGAGATGCAGATTAGAGAACTGGTCAACTAATGGGTAAGAAATCCTACAATTATTATCTCCCCTTCCCACAAAATCGGTGCATCATCGCCCATGGATAAACTACACTGGTAAGGATGCAGGGAAAGCTTCGAAAAGCAAAGAACAGGTAGATCGTACTGTGTAAGAAAACTATTTGCTGAACAACGTCTATTGTTTTATCAGTTTCATGACTTTTTATCTTATACTTCTTCTGCTGTGATCCCAGGAGCCAAGACGAAAAGAAGATTTTGTTTCGCTACCTGCCGGATGAATGAAAAAACGTACGGCTTTTTATAAGACTACTTCTCCCAGAATTTCAAAGCATTGTTATTGAAAACGGTCTCGTTTCGTAGTCGATATATTGAAATTAGATTTGGTAATTTACTCGGATTTCATCGGTCATTCCTTTCTATGGGTATGGGCGGTTTCTGCAGAAAGCCCCATTCAAAAACCTGCAAAAACGAGTGAACACGACGATCAAAATTTCCTCCAGTTTCCTTCCTAGCAACAATGACATTTACATGCATTGCATTAGGATACCTTTTTTATCCACTTGTGAGAATGGAATCCCCCTGAATACGTCTCTCATTCTAAAGTGGAACGACTTTTCATCCTCCTAAGAGGATTGCATGTGGTAAAGCTTGTTCAAATCATTGGTGTAAGGTAGAAATATTAGAGTAATTTGGTCGTCATTTTAGGACCTTTTTGGAGGTTTCTCGAAGCAATTTTCTCTAAAAAATCCCTTGTAAAATCTGAACGAAGTGACCGATCTCAGCTGGGAAAAATTCTAGAAATATTTTAACATATTGGCTATTCAATCAGATATTGCAATGTATTGTTGGTGTGATGTTAAGGGAGCAGTAGCCTTTTAATTGGCATGCATTTTCTCTGACTTACTCTATCGGGTAGAGTAGATTGCACAAGCGTCTTTCGTTATATTTACGAAGGATATGACATTCTGAAAATTACATTTAAACTGTTGTAATCATTTGAGCACATTTCTTGTTTTAGATCGCAGAAGGATTAGCATTTCTACACAATGATGTAAAATTGATTGAGGGAAATGTCACTCCCAATAATATTGTTGTCACTAAAGATGGACAATGGAAACTAGCTGGATTTAACTTTGCTTTGCCTTCATCGGTATGTTTGTCGGTATGTTTGTCGGTATTTTGTCAAATCTACCGGGTGCGCCAGAAAAATTTCCCCACTAAATATTCTCAGCACCAAGAATACTTGATCAATTGATCAATCAATCAATCAATTGATTGACCAATTGATGGATCGCAATGAATCGAATTCTGCTGGATAGCCGAGAGATTGAAGTATTTTTGTAAATTTTCTCGATTTCTATGTGTACTGGAGATATATTTTAATTCGACCTTACAAAGATTTATTATCTTATACGGGCCTGTTCACATAAAGGGTACGGGCCAGTCCGCCGTTCCGGGCTGGCTTACCGAGGTGAGATCTGAGCGGATAATTCTCTGCAAATTCTAGCAAGTATTTGGTTGGTTAGTCCGGCTATGAGGGATCTGCGAGAACAACGATAAAGACGGCAAACCAGGGAAGAATAAGTAGGCCTAAATTAGCTGTAATTTAGCTATTCTTTTTATCTTATTTAGCCGTTAAATAAATTGATGGTGATGATGATGATGATGAAGGCTTGATCTTCCGTCCATGTAAACGATCGTAAAATACAGCTGACTTAGGTGAACCAGCCTGCTTTGCTGGGCTGGCCCATCTCAAGTAAGCAGACCCTAATACAAGAAGAAGCATATCAAATATGGTCAAAACTGAGGTCTAAACTGAGGTTGTGCGGATTATCCTCCTGCCACTGCATTTCCTCCCTATAATACCACAGACTTTTGATTTTCAGTTTTCATATGTGTCCCGACTTATTTCACCTTACTTAGCCAACCTTAACTTATGACCAAGCCTTAAGTGTGTTGTAAATCCTGATTTCCCGTGGAAAACAGTGTTGCTATACAATATAGACAGTGTACATTACACAAAATGCTTCGGACTGACCTTCCTAAACATGGCTACGTCTAGTAATTCATACTTTTGCATAGCAATCCTAACCTATGGTTGACCAAAATCCACAGTATTATACTCTGTAATGCTCAATGTTAATTTGATACGTTGTTTACCAGGATTTTATGCGACGGATATTTCACAAGACGTCAATTTCTTTTTGGTTGAGATCAGAAGATGAAACTCTGAAACATCACATAGCCGTGAGAATTTAAGAGATCATGCCCATAGGAGATTTGAATGGGAGCTGTCGGCTGCTAAGATGGGAAGGGAAGGGATGTCTCAATGCTGACCTGAAAAGATATGATTGTAGTAGTAGGAAGACAACTATTATAAAGTATGTCTCAAATTAGATATCACGTGAACATGTTCGCGAATAAAAACAATTGAAGTGTTCTCCATGAGTCATTTTGCGTTATCGCAAATCTCACGTCATATCAAATTTGACATTGTTCTCTCTCTTTCTTTCTACCTGGCATCCGAAGGTAGTTTTTCGGACACTGAGGAGCCAGGAGCCCTGCTGAGGAGCTAACCTTTTCGAAGCAGTGTCCTGGTCCTTCCTCTCGATGTTACCACACCTCGCAATTCCTTTTACCTGGAATTGCAAAGAATTGGCGACTCTTCCCATTCTACATAACAGGTAGACTTGTTTTGCCCTCCCTGCGTTCTTTGATTTGCTGATAACACTTGCTCAATAGGGAATCATACCATTACCCTTATAAAGTGGGCCCCCTGTTTCAAAATGGCCTAAACTAGTGGGGGCTCTCTTACACTCAATGAAATCGCTTCAAAATCTGGTTTAAAGAGCTTAATCATTGAAAAGCAAACTTTTAGTACAAAGAATAATGTTTTTCTGACCTACTAATCGCAAAATACATGCCTTTCAAGCAGTAATCTTCCTCTTTAGAAACAAGATAGATCCATCGCAGCTACGAGAACTCTAGGCTGTATCAACCGTTTTTTGTATCCAACAATAACAACTGTCTAAATAGCGCCTCCTTATTGGTTGAAAACTAAATTCTAGCAATTTGATTGGTCAACACGGAACCACTCTTTGTGGGCCTAAAGGGGGCCCACTTTATAAGAGTAATGGTATGAGTCGCTATTACCAAATGATATCAACAAATCAAAGAACGCAGGGAAATAAGGGACGAAAAGTCATAAGTCTACATAACGGGTTCAGTAGGGTGGGAAGTCAAATCACCAACCCTCAGATTAGAAGACGCGCGTGCTACCACGGAGCCATCGCTGCACAAATTTGACATAGACATTAGAAAAGGAAATCTCATATTTGGTTGATGCTCATTTAGATGAGAAATCCAATCCAAATAAATCCAAAATAAAGACTTTGCACCAAGGTATGATTTACCAAGGGGGGACTTTGTACTTTTGAACACAGGTGGGTCCAGGCCAAGTTTCCATAATCCTCTGACTTTGCAGCCAGAGCAGTCGAGCGGAAAGGGTTCTAGCCCAAGTGGAAACCCACCACTGGAGCGTCATAACAACAAGGGGTCATGCACTCCTGTTAGGTCCTCTCTGCTCCTGTCTTCTGTCTGCGATCCCAGTGCTTGGCGCTATAACCTGCAACTTTATTTTTTACCAGACCCCAAATATTGAGATTTTGACGTTATTTTTGATAAACCCCAAATGTTGACATGGACCTCCCCCGGTATAAACCTAGAAAATACCACTCCCCATGGCCCTGTTAAAAATAGAGTATTACTATAGCCCCTTCTAATGTGTGTAACAATTTAATGCAAACATTTAGAAATCACCCGTTATGTGGCACTTGCTCACTAATAGCAAAAACGTTTCTCCATTTTTGTACAGAATGTGTTTGATTGCTCAAGGAGCTGTAGATCATTCCATTGGCCTTAATAATGATTTACATGTTTTAATTTTAGCAAGGAGCACATCAAGCATTCAACTGGGAATCAAGGCTACCAATAATTGCAAAACCAGAACTGAACTACCTTGCTCCTGAGTATATACTATGCCAAACATGTGAATGTCCAAGCGATATGTACTCGTTTGGTTGTCTCATGAACGCAGTGTACAATAATATGAAGACACCATTTGATGCTGGAAATAGCATCGAGTCATACAAACGATGTATTGAACAGGTATGATGTCCCATGATCGTAAGGGATCTATATCTTTATTTTCGAGCTCACCTGTTTGCTTTTTTCATTTTGTCCAAAAGTACTTATCTTACCAAGTAAGAAATTGTGGATGCTGACACTGGTACGATCTTTATTGATCATTGCTTCAATTTATCAAAGAGAATCCATCTTTGTATGAACTTTAAGGCGTCATATCCAAATTTCCTTAAAGGGCACTGCTTTGGCTGCAAATCTTTGATGGTAAGGATTTTTTGTACAATCGTTGAAGGGAATTTAGGCCCCAGTCACATGATACCGGATTCATCACACACCGGATTGCTTTTCGCATCGAATAACCACTCCGCTCTGTAGGTGAGGCGAAAATCAATCCGATTCACTCCACTCCGCATTCCATCTCGTGTAACTGCAATAATCCTGTGCCACCCCACTCCTTTTGCTCGTGTAACTGCACCAATCCGATTTGACCATACTCCATTTGGGCCTCGCAGTTGTCAAAGACAATAGATTGAGACTTGGCAGTGGGGGGTCACTCGGTGTTGTGTAACTGCAATCCAAAATGGGTTCATGGCAATCCGGTGTCATGTAACTGCGTGCGATTTTGACTAAAATGGGTTGAAACCAATCCGATGCGAAAAGCAGTCCGGTATCGTGTAACCCAGGCCTTAAGCATACCTTTGATAAAAACTGCGATGCAAAGACAACAGGCAGTGACACATGCTGCCCCATATTTGGGTAACTGGCCTGCGTCAAACGGAAATTGACTGTTAGGACCAAGACTTTTTTCAGTGTATATGAATGACTTGCCTGATATAACATCAACAGGGGAAATACATTTATATGCAGATGATGTAACAGCTTTCGTAAATGGGAAAAGTGTAGATGAATGTGTTTGTAAGCTGAATGATTTAGCAAAAGAAATAAATAACTGGTGTGTCACAAACAAGATGACAGTAAATGTAAACAAAACAGAAGCAATGATCATGAAAAGAAAGCGGTTTACTGGCCCTCTCGCACCAGTTAAAATAGGAAAAAGGATGGTGGAATATAAAGAAGTATCCAAGGTTCTAGGGGTATATATAGACAATAAATTGGATTGGAATTCACACATTGACAAGGTTTATAAAAAGTACTCAGGAATGATAGCCATGTTAAGAAAGGCCAGTTTCTTACCCGCCAAAACACTTGAAGAAATCTATTACAAAACGGTGATCCCAAAAGTAACATATGGAATGCTTGTATGGGGTACATGCACACAAAATAAATTTGAAAAAATTGAAAAACAACATGTAAGGGCGACAAGATTAATAAAGAACATACCAAGGACAATTGAGAGTAACAGAGTTCTTGATCAAGTAGGCTGGGACCCCATTATTCACATATACAAGAGAAAAGTAGCAATTGAAATGTATAAGATATTGGAGGAGGAATATGAACACAGCTTGGGAAGCGTTTTCAGAAAATCGAATAGAAGAGAAGGAAAATTAGAAGTAACAAGACTGAACTCTGAATTTCAAAGATACACTTTTAACTACAGGGGAATCCTTATTTGGAATGAAATATCGAACAATATTAAAGAAGCGAATAGTAAACAGATCTTTAGGACAAAACTAAAAGAAGATAGAGACAAACTGAGAATGCTAAACTTTTCTAAAGGGACAGTTTGTGTGAGAAACAGATGTGAAGATTTTATATATTATTAATGTTAGAACTTGTAATTTAAAATTTTTTAAGTTTTCCTTTCATTTATCAACTTTAATTTGCAGGTCCACATCAGCCATCCCGAGGCTGCCATTTTTCAACCTGCTTTATAAAATAAATGATGTATGTATGTATGTATGTATGTATGTAAATACTTTTATCTGACTGGCTAGAATTTGACTGCAAGTGCCTTGAGCCACTCATAGATGCTTAGATTCCCTTTAATAAGTAGTGAGTTTGGAACTATCATCTAATATTTATATGGGGATATCTACTCAGGCCTGTTGCGTTTTACTTACGTCTGCAAGCTCTAGCGAGGTGATCATAGGAGAAAGAGGTTCACTGAATTGAGCAAGAAGTTTCCTCGTTGGGAAAATTCTTTTGATGACGTTGTGTGTTTCTGTTTGAGTGAGAAACAACAACGACAACTCTTCTTGCTTCGAATTCAAATGATGAACTGCAAACTTTTGCCATGTACAGTAAATCCCCGCATGTAAGAACCTACAAAAATAAGAACCTAGAGGCTATTTTGCCTAACTTATGCACCTTGTAATTAAGAACCTGTTTCAGTTTTATGAAAAATATGTTCTTATAGCAGGGGTAGCAAAGTGGATTTTGGACTGTCATTGTTAAGTTTATTTTTGTCACAGTGGGCTTTTAACGTTTGAATCTCCTCCCTTGCAGTTTGAAAGCTTAGCATTGGTTATAAGATATATTATAACCCTGCTAAAACAAATAATAGGGCTGAAAAGCGTTGGCGAAGGTTCTAAAATGGCCTACGCAAGGCACTCTTCAAATAAGAGCCGTTATACCTTGAAATTTGTCTGAGTACCTTTAAAATAAGAACCTATTTCAGCCTAGCTCTCAAAAAAGTAGGTTCTTATATGCGGGGATTTACTTTACTGTGTCCTTACTGTTCGTGTCCTTTCGAATGTGATCGTTTTCTGATTTACTAACTCTAGCACGGTTTTATTTCAGTTTTGTCGACTTGGCAGTGACTCCATGAGAGATGTTCCAATCGTTGTCAGAGACCATGTGAAATCATTGCTGAACATTGCTCCTGGAGTGAGACCAGATGCCAATCAAACCACAAAGGTAAACTTTTGCTATATTCTGTTCCTGTCAGGCTTGATTTAAAGGGGCAGTCAGACGCGAAACGCGGGTATCAGATTCTGCGTGTAACAATCCAATTCGTATAGGCCTAAATACCAAAACATGTCTACTGTACCTCTTTGTTCGCTGTAATTCTGATGAAATTAAAGGGGCCTGTGCAAGATAGAGCCTTTGCGCGCCGACGTTCGACTTTCTGATTATCAGAAAGTAAGATGGCTACCACACAACAGCAAGTTTCATGTTTTCAGCGTTTTCCGTTTTGTGTATTAGAAATAGGTGTCTGGCACTGGCAGTAAGCTTGAAAGACCAAAAGGGGGAGCAAATGGACATGTTGTGTGTATTTTTCCGAGTTGATATAAGTTCTGGATGAGAGCAAAACAGTAAGTTCAAATTCAAACATATAGGTGCTTATAAATATAAAGTGCTTTATCTACAAACCCCAAATTTTGGTGGTCTAAAAAGGCACAATCTATAGATTTGCTGGCATGTTGGCCATATCATGACGATCGAATTCCAAGCTTTATTTGCGACAGAGAAGATCAGGCCATGTTTGTCTTCAAAAGGACTGTATTTCGATGTAACGTGAACAGTGAACACAACAGAACGCTTTTTGTGAATAAAGGGTTTAAACAATGTTGGTTAATCTGTGTTGAAATATTCAGCAATATTTCCATCAGTTATTGTGCAACTTACTCAGTTCAAATCAATAAAGACAATAAACATAACAATCATGCAAATCAGCTTAATTTTGCTCAGTTGAACAGAACGAAATTGATTCGTCTTCGCTGTACCGAAAGGCCAAGTATTTGTTTTGATTGCATGCACGCCCGCAAAGACTCTATCTTGCACAGGCCCCTTTAATTGAGCAATGAATCCAGTAGAGTGTGAGAATGTTCTATTCACCTTTCGGTTTCACCTAACATCATAAATCTGACTCAAAAACCAGATTCTTTGCCGAGTTTCTTGCCCGCTTCGACTTGTAGATTATCTCTTCGCAGCTTCAAAGTTGCTTCTGAAAAATCGCTGTCTACGACTTTCAGGAATTTGTGATAAATAAAATAACTTTGCAAATACATGAAATCGACATAGACGAACAATATCTGTCAATTAAATCCTTGAGATTGTCAAGAACAATGTCGATGGAGATGGATTGAAATGTGCGATAATCCAATTCAAAATCTCCTTTGACGAGTCTATGCTAGGCCTAAGCACTTTTCATGCAAATACAATGGAAATGTCCCGCGCAACATCACGTCTGACTGCCCCTTTAATTTCAGTTGATTACTTATTCAGTTGATTGTTTGTTTGTTGCCATTCATTTATGTATGATGAAGAGCATTGTAGCAGGTGATTTTACCGTAACTGACCCGAGAACTGTGTACAATCTGACTTTTGCAACAATAATAAATAATAATAATAATAATAATAATAATAATAATAATAAATAATAATTTCGACTATTTAAACTGGATAGACACTTCAACTTACGAAAAGCTGTTTTCAACGTGTGTCCAGTATAAATGAAAGAGTGCAACCTAAACATAAACCTAACCTAAAGAAAAGCAATATAAAAAAATACTTATCAATTTTTACAACAAAAGTGTCCGCGCATTTCAGCTAAAATGTTTCTTTAAAAAAGTAAGAAAATCAGTTGTTGGCATTTCACGAGCTTCCAATGGGAGCATATTGTACTCTTTTGCACCGGTGAATGAGAAACTTTTCTGGCGTACTCTGTTTTAATCATTGGCAGACGTATTATTTTTGAACTGTTTCTTGTCCTTATCGAATGTTCTATCATCTGGAAGTAATTCCTGAAAGGATCGATGACTTCATCATCTAGGCATGATCTGACAAGGGTACAAGCTCGTTTCTTGTTGGCATTGGTATCAGACCGCAGTGTGATTCTGTTGACCGAGTTTCTATTCACAATGGCTTCGGCTCTATTGTGGAAGGAATCCAACTTTTCTGATTGGGTTCTTGTGTTGCAGAGCAGGAGGATACTGCAATATAAGAACGTTGGTAAAATCATACTTTGGTTTATAGCCTTAGCTGCTTTCATATCCAGGTCTCCTCTTAGTTTTGCAAGGAGACTGAGTCGAGAGGACGCCTTTTTGTAGCACTTGTCAAAAAACGTGTTCATATTCAGGGTACTGTCAATTGGGATTCCGAGGTACTCGTAGCTTGCGGCTTTTGTTATCTCCTTATCGTTTACGCTTGGTCTGAAATCAGATGAACCATTCGCTACTTTCTTAGCGGTTCCAAACAGAAGAGCTTCAGTTTTTCCTTTGTTGAGGTTCATAATAAGTTCATTTTCATGGAACCATTTATCCAGCCTACTGAGATCTCTGTTGAGTTCCTCAGTGATATCGGTAGCAGTTTTCCCAGAAACGTACAATACTGTATCGTCTGCATATTTTACTACTTTAGAGTTTTCAATGACATCAGTCAGATCGTTAAAGATGATTAAAAATAACAGCGGTCCAAGGATCGATCCTTGAGGAACCCCTGACGAAAGGCTAAAACTTTCTGAATATTCCTGCTCAAATTTGACGATCGCATTGCGGTTGAATAGATAATCAGAAAACCACTCTAGCTCTGTATCGTGTATGCCATATTTTGGTAGTTTGGTCGAAAGTTTTGAATGACTAATGGTGTCGAAAGCTTTCGACAGGTCTATGAAGCACGCACCAGTAAATTTTCCTTTGTCGACGTTTGATCGTATTTCGTCTAAGAAGAGAGTTACTGCTTGCTCGGTAGACATACCTACTGTGAATTAGTTGCTTCGATTAACGCTTGTGTTTATTAGTGTTGGTGGTGTTAAGTGTTTTTTAAAACGATTCCAAAGATCATGTTGATAGCTAAAACTTAGTTTGTACCATTTTGTAGGCAAGATCTCTTATAGTTCCAGCTCTCTATTCAGCTCTCTATTGTTTTTTACATTTGTAGCATGAATTCTTTGATGACGTTGCAGCAATGACATTAAAATATTTACATACATTGGTACAAAGAGATGAAATGACTAAATCTCAATTCTACAAAAGTCTGCATCGTGTTTTGTCTAAACTTCCAAAGGTAGGCCATTGTTGTATATTATTTTTAGATATTTGTTTGACAATAGGCAATCACCAGTAACGTATAGGCAGTCTAGATTGACTGCAATGAAGTCAGAGCTCAACATAACACATGTCTTTGTACATCGTGTATTTAGAAAAAAGGATGGCCAATCGTTATCACTTTCTACAGTCTTAGAAAGTCAGTAGGATCAGCAGCCATTAAGTTCTCCTATTGTCATTATCACCCAATCAGATGCGTGACAGACTACCTTTAAATCTTGAAAATAATCTTTCTTTGCTAAGTAACACAAAGTTGTTGATGTTTCAAAGGCCCCAATGTATGTAAAGGATCCCGGAAATATTTTCTGAAAAACTTCTGAATGCAACATTTAATTTGAATCGATGAAAGTTATATGGAACAAGGTATAACATAAAGTACACAAATGTGTCGATCATCAGCTGTAGAGACAGAGAAATGAGCTTTTGAAGAGGATGGTCACGAATACCACTGTAAAAGACTTCCAATACAATACAGACATTTGAATGCAAGATATTTGTTCTCTTTTTTTTCAGTAATTTATTGTTGAGTGGGCTGGAATTATTTCTAGCTACTTAAAGCTAATTCAAATCCACTATGCATGCTGCAACAAGGCATGGGACTCCTATTTTAACGTCCCTTCCGAAGGACAGTGAGGTGAGTTGCGAGGTCAGGACTCCGAGAGGTCACCCATCCTGAATTTGACCTCACTCGACCGAGCTTAAATTCAGTCACCTGACGGAAACCTATAAGCCCGGCGCTCGGTGACTCACCTCACATATCTTGGGGGTTGCCTTTTTTCCCACCCCTTTATCTCTAGAATAAATGTTTTTGGTAATTGTTTGAAGCCCAGGGACTCACCTTGAATTCCCCATCCAAGGTAAAGTGCCTGCCCTTCAGCACAATATTTGAATAAAATTGTGTAAAACAAAAGAAGAAGGTCTCTCTTTGTGGTACTCAAGAATAGATTTCACACCTCTGGGTTAACTCAATCAAATCAAAATAAACAGAGCTTAAAGCTGGTGGTCGGCCACGCTAGAGGTGTTGAGTCTGTTCTCGCAGCACTGAGATCGCTTTGCAGTTTTGGATACCTGATTCCTTTATTTTACAAAAGTTACCCTTGATAGCACGCATTTATCATGAATGGGTTGCCACTAAACAGCGAAGATATCTTCAGTAATTAATAAAAAAAACAAGGAACCCCGGGCAAGGAACTTGACTTGCCGTGGGAATTATGTGCAATGAACTAAGACTTGAATAGCTATGTAGCGTTTTATTTCACAATTTTATCTTGCTTAATGCTCTAAGTACGCGTTTCAAACCTTGCCCATGTCAAAACGCATTACAAGCGATCAAATTTAGATACTATGGATCATGGTCGCTTGTTGGGTGCGCCTTAGATCGCTGCAGGCTCCAACTGAGGCGAGAAAAGAATGCTTTGTTTGGTTGTCACCCAAACAGTTCCGGTTTTTAAAGCACTGCCTCTTCAAAGGTGCATTATGTTTTCAAGGCTCCACTGCCAAAGCCGAGCAGACCACTTACTTTACCCATGCAGTACGAGCAATGAAATATTTTAATGTTTGAGGATTATCATAAGGTCTTGCAAGACTGGCGACGAGTCCGTGAGCAGGCAGACGTGGCTTGGCTTGTAGCGAGGAGACTGAATCGATGCTTGCTTTGACAGCAAATCGGGTGCTCCACCATCACAGGGTCTTACTTATCTGTTACCTTGAGCAGTAAAACTTGTGAGAGCGGAAACCAATACACGTACGACTCGAGTTGAGGCTAAAGACTGACTGATAATACAACAAAACATTACATTGTATATACAGATAGAAACGAGGCTACAGTTAGATAAAAGAATAATTACATAAATTAAGCAACACATAATTAGTCCTACAGTCCTACTGGCATGGGAGACAAATATAACGTACAGAACGTGTTCAGGTAGTAGGCAGCTGCAGTGGAACGCAAACTCGTGACCTTCTACATAGAGCACCAACAACCAGGCCACCCTGCCACTTCTGTAAGGTTATCAAATTAAGAAAGATCATGAAAACATTAATCAGTTGTGACTGTTGATTGATGATTTTTTACCAACTGATTTTGATTTATAAAGGTGCAGAAGTAGTTGTTTAGATAGACAAATCGGGTCGCTTTTACTTCACATTTAGATTGGCGATGTTGACTTGATATATACGCGTATAACTACAGGGTGTCCCAAAAAAATTGTCCAACATTTGAATACAAATTGGAAAATGTTCTATATGAAAGGGTTTGATATAACCTATAAGTACGGTATACAGTTAAGCCCGAAATTATTCATACCTATGCCAAATCGTAAGAATGTGATAAAAGGCTGAAGCAAGTGCTACAAGAGACATTTCAAGGAATGAAATATATTGTGAATTGGTTAGCAAATATAACGATTGAAAATACCCCAAATTTGGCATAGGTATGAATATTTTCGGGCTTAACTGTAAGTAGGAGCTTGGATAAGATGGAAATCTATTTGAAGGGGCTTCAGATAAAATGAGGCATTGCAGCCTGTTCCATTTCCTTAATCTCCTTACGAATGACTCCTAAATGCTAATACTTTCAATAACCATTAGACCACACATATTTGAACAGATTTTATATGACCTATGCTGTTGTTTCTTGTATTTGCTTTTTATTATCTAAATTCCTTTCTTTTATCATTACGTTTCACAGTTTGATTTGAATTGCCGAAAAAGGCAAGGGCAGAGCAACAAGAAGTGATCCGCATCTTCAATACCATCATTTGTCGGACATATAGGATTTGTGGTATCTTTAGAACTGTGTAAAATTTGTGAAAATCTTACTTGCTGAGACCGACTCTAGTTGAGTTAGATACTTAGAAAGTACAGACCTTTTTGGTCATGAATTCCATAGACGGCATATGTATCATTTGATTTAAAATAATCAACAGATTTAAAACGATCCATCAAAAATAGTTTTTGAAATATAGCGCACCCTAAGTTACAGATGAATCTTCGAGATCAAGTAAAGGCTAAAGCTTAAGGTTACTGTAACCGTTCAGGCGGCGATTAAGAAACTCCGTTTATCACGGCCGTTCGTCAAGATATACCAAACAAACTTATGCATCATTTGACGCAGAATTAAACGTAGAATATCATAAAAATATATTCAGTTGATTCAATAAAATCATTCATGATTTATTCTAGATTCAAGGCAAAATCGACCACCCTTGCGAAAAAATCTTTGTGTACCCCAATGATAATCGTTGGACCACGACTATCTATTTACCAAAGACATAAGGCCCTGAACTGCAAAACTGTGTCACGAATTTTTGATAAAAGGTATTGCCTTGAAATGATATCATTTTAAATAAATGTAAATGTCTTAAATGTCTTTTTTAACTGTCAGACCCTTGTTAAAATCGGACCAGTGGATCTATCACAAATCGCTGACACGGTTTCGTTGTTATATGCATTGTGACTCTTTGTGCCAAGTTTCAAGCGATTCGATTGGCCTGTTGGGTACACAAAGATTTTTTATTACCCACCAGTACTCGGGAATCCTGTTTCGAGAAATCAAGCTTTTATCAAAATGAAGCAAAAATTGCGGGAAATACGATTGTGCATGAAAGGTCGAGCAATCAGGCTTAAGCGCGGTATTGGTAAAGCATTATGTCAATAACACAGCAGCACGGGATGTCATGAACATAGCTGCAAGGTCAAGTGAGTTTACTTTAATCCGCTTATGTATATTCCCGCAATTTTTGAGAAACAGGATTGCTCCTTTTAAAATGCTCAAATTTCCAAGTAATTGTGACTATTTCTGGAAGTGAGTTCGTTTAAACAGTCCTCAAATACTTATACCATCAGATTATGACAAAAACGAAAAATCCAAAATTTGTCGTCTGAACAGTTACAGTAACCTTAAGCCATGCAAGAAATTAGACATCGAGATTCAAGTCATTTTCATGCATGTTTGAAATTGTCAACTGTGTTGTTAGATTCTTCTTTTCTCTCCGTTTTTGGAGAGAGTCATTTGCCAGCGAGTGCTTCCCCATTTATTCTTGGAATTCCCAAATCATGCAATGATTCCATTTCCCTCGTTTTTGCAGAGAGTCATTCACCAGCGAGTACTTCCGCATTTATTCTTGGAATTCCCAAATCATGCAATGATTCCATTCGTGCTTCCAAATATAAGTAGTTTGAAATTCTCAACTGTATTGTTAGATTCCTCTTTTCTCTTCGTTTTTGCAGAGAGTAATTCACCTGCGAGTACTTCCGCGTTTATTCTTGGAATTCCCAAATCATGCAATGGTTCCATTCGTGCTTCCAAATATAAGTAGTTTGAAATTCTCAACTGTATTGTTAGATTCCTCTTTTCTCTTCGTTTTTGCAGAGAGTAATTCACCTGCGAGTACTTCCGCGTTTATTCTTGGAATTCCCAAATCATGCAATGATTCCATTTCCCTCGTTTTTGCAGAGAGTAATTCACCTGCGAGTACTTCCGCGTTTATTCTTGGAATTCCCAAATCATGCAATGATTCCATTCGTGCTTCCAAATATAAATAGTTTGAAATTGTCAACTGTATTGTTAGATTCCTCTTTTCTCTTCGTTTTTGCAGAGAGTCATTCACCAGCGAGTACTTCCGCATTTATTCTTGGAATTCCCAAATCATGCAATGATTCCATTCGTGCTTCCAAATATAAGTAGTTTGAAATTCTCAACTGTATTGTTAGATTCCTCTTTTCTCTTCGTTTTTGCAGAGAGTAATTCACCAGCGAGTACTTCCGCATTTATTCTTGGAATTCCCAAATCATGCAATGATTCCATTCGTGCTTCCAAATATCATGCTGATAATTGAAGATTGTTCAGATCAAGAATATATTGAGCTGATATTACCGGAGCTAAAGAAGATATTTCCAGTCCAAGAGCCTGTTCAAGTAATTCATTCACTTAGTTTATAATTTTTTATTTGATAATTATTCAAGGCAGGATACGGTAGTAATTGCCAATTTTTGAAGGAGAAAATTTTGAATAAAAATTTGTATGTAAGATCAGGAGGAACAGTTTTATTATAAATCGGAGGGCAAGAGCGACGATGAAAAAGATCATGTTCACGTCAGTTAATTTTTCTATTCAATGACAAATATAAATTAAAGTGACAAATCCATTTGATAATAATTATGACAGTCCAGTTTAACAATCCATGCGTGTAAGTAAATATATGTAACATCAATCTGTTTGTTTCAGTGTTGGTTTTCATTTCTCCTTTAATCGGCAAAATGTTGAAGTGGTTGAGAAGTTTTACATGTTTAAAAGCTAGATAATAAAATGAAGGTTTTTAGCCAAATTCCGAGTCATGTAGATCTTTTTTCTGCTTTCAAGAAGGCAAAGAAGACAGTGATTTTCGGCCGCTTTTGCATTTTCAAAGAAAATGACGTGTCCATAATGAAGTATCGCGTGTCCCAAAAAGAGTACTCATGTTTGAAAATTCACCAAAAATTGATTATCAAACCTTTGAACAAAATTTCTTTTTGAATTGCTTTGTCAAAGACCAAAAAATATTCTTAGATGATAAAATGTTTGCTTTTGATACAGCTAGGTAGAAAAATTATGGGTTGAAAAACCTTATTTTGAGCTATAGTCTTTAAGCAAAATTTGCAATCTTGCCTAAGAGTCAACATTTTCAGATTTGTTATCATCGTTGAAGTCTTCAATGATAGTGCGCATTTATTTCTGTCATTTATGACCAAACTAGGAGCGTTACATGCACAAAGAAATTGATCTGGCAATCATCAATGCTTTTTTGCAGTATGATTCAAAACCAGGTAGCCCTAAAAAGAGCTTGATTTGGTCATTTCTAGACCAATTACAAGATCAGCTATGTCTTTGAAAGTAATTTGGTCCTTGGTCTACTTGAAAAAAAAAGAAAATTGAAGGTCGGCCGTGTAGTGAAATGCTCGTGATTTTTGAAACGGGAGTACTTTTTTGGGACACCCGGTGTAATATTTCAGAGTAAGTTGAAGTCTTGGCTAGATCCAGCAGTGCGTGTATAACAGATCTGTTGAAAGTCACTTGCTTAATGATTTCGCAAACAAATGATATAGCTTTGAAAGAGGGTAATGCTCCTTTTCTCCGATATTGTTACAGCAATTACCAAGTCTTCTGTCTCTCGCATTCTAGGTTCTTCTGATATTCATGCAAAAAATGGAATTGCTGTTGAAAAAGACACCAGCGGATGATGTAAGGAATTATGTCTTACCAATGGTGTTTAGAGCCCTGGAATCTACATCTTCACAAATTGAGGTACTCGCTGTTTTTCTCGTTGTTGTAGTTTGCTCATTAGCCTGTCCTGGTGCTATAAATTCCACTTAATATAGAAGTATGAACCGATTAATTAAGTTGAACCCGAAATATCTTCTTTTGGCTCCCTTTTGTATATATTGCTCTTAAAGGGTCTGTTTCATCCAGCATGCCTTGCACGTGCCGTCTCTTGGTTGTCCTTTGTTGTCACCATTTTCATAGCCCATGAAAATGGCCACAACAAAGGCCAGCCAAGAGACGGCACATGCAAGGCATGTTGGATGAAACAGGCCCTTTAAATTTGAATTTCAAATGAATATTGGCACAAACTACAATGCATGCTTTTTTATAAGAATACTATAAATTTTGTCCAGCCTCGATATTCTTAAGAAATTTTCGTTTTGAGTCTGAATATATTCTTAGAGTATTCTTATTTCCCTCAAATCGGATATGGTTTCAGGGGAACATAGTTGAAACAAATTTCAGTCATGCGGTTCTCTGTTATTAACATCGCAAAACAGGCAACTGCTGAAAATGAGACACAAATATGCTAGCTGAGGCTGAGCAATATTCTTTTAATATTCTTATAAATTGGATGATTCTGAGCCTGAATATTCTTATAAACGTTATTCTTATAAAAAGTAATTTAACCAATAGAAACAAATATGAAAATAAAATGTAGGGTACTGAGAAACTGAAAGACACAAGCTTTGTTAGTGTAATACTGAAAGGGTATCAAATCTTTGTCAATCTAACACCTGGCAAGATTTAAAGGATATTACTTGAAAAGATTTTTCCTTGAAAAATGCCAAAGATACCGGACTATCCTATCAGTCCTGGTGGAGACAATTCGTATTTTGCATTTTTTACTGTCTCCGTATTCTTCGTATTTAATTCAGAAATAGAACAGAAAGTGAGGAGACATGTTGTTTTCACACACGCAAAATCATAACCTTTCTTGTTGAGGATACCGAGGGTTGCCCCTTTTGTCTAAGCCTTTTGTTATGCTGGTAAAGTTCTGAGCATATCAACAGCTGGGAAACCTGTTACCATGCGCGAGAATCTCTTTGTTTCTTTGCTAATCCTTGTTTGAATTGTGGTTCGATTCTCCGCCCACACTCTTTTCACAAACCAAACATGCTCTCTGCGCATGATCACAGGTTTCCTTTTTGGGGGATACCGTTGCTTGGAACTTTGATGGTTCGTATCCCCAACAATTTCTATATTAATCAAATACAAGAACAAAACGTGTCTTTCTCAAACTGTCCTGGGCACGAGTCTCTTTTCGCTAACGACTCAAATGTCATGGTCTACAAGTTCATTTGTATTCATAGACACTACACGTTGGTCTTGGTTTGATAAGAACTTAGAACTGCAGGTATGGTGTACAAAATCGTAGACTACGGTCCACGACTTTCCATGGATGCTCCCAAATACTGAATCCAGAATAGCATGACAGACGTCCACCATTTTGCCACGTTGATCATACGCGTTGTGTCCCAAAGAAAAAATCAAGTGCCAGTGTTGTTCCAGATAATGATCTTTTTATCAGAATTTAAGCCATGTGGGCGACTATAAGGGCGAAATTTCAATTATATGCTATTTTAGTAAGACCATAGTCATTGAAACACTTTTTTGTGACTACGTTAACATGTAATAAACCTTTTAGCTAGTCTGAAAAGAATCAGAATCGAAAGATATTTTGCTACATTGTGTAAAATTTTCGAGTGTGCACAATAGTGAGAGAAACGCTAATGGCACTTAATCGAACCTCTCGCATAAAAATGTACAAAAATAACGCTCCATCTAGGCACTTTTGTGGAATAGCTAAAAGGTCTATTGACATTAGACCCATTGCATCCTTTTGTCCTTTTTAGGAATTAGTTCTGAGTATCATTCCTGATTTTGCACACATGATTGACTACTCTTCTTTGAAGAACTCCATCATTCCTAGAGTGAAAGCTTTAGTGCTCAGGACTACAGTCTTATCGGTAAGTTTATGGGTGAGAGGAAACAAGATGTTTATTGTTTAGTAAAATGTGTAAACAAATCGTACCTGTGTGTTTCATTCTTATTGTTTTTGCCTGTTTTTTACTCGCAGCATGCTCAAATCAACTCCCAGATTCAAATCTGCAACGGCCTAAATATGTGTCCTGTAAAAGCGAGGCTGTCCTCGTTTGTGGTTTTATAAAATGAACGGCACCCCAAGCGATAATAGGTTCGCTTTTACAGAAAACAAGAAAAAATCAGGCCGTTTTAATTTAAAACAAGGTGAGCTTTGAGCTTAGGGTGCTGCACGGAAAAGCTGACAGAAACAACGACAAAAAAGCAGTTATGATTTGTGTATACATTTTATGAAACAATAAACATATTGTTTCCTCTCACCCATGGTTTAAGACAGTAGCCCATCTCAGCGATAGAAAAAATTAAATTCCTCCTTAGTAACGTAGCAATTTGCTTAAGGTATTCAATCCTTTTAAGATTGTCACAGAAATATCTTCTGTTCAGATCTCACATACATATACATCTTAGGAATATCAAAGCAAAGACGAAAAACGTCTTTGAATATCGGTGCTTTCTTTGAATGAAATTTTACTTCATAAGTTCCTTTATTGCACTGAAATTTGAATGCAGAAAGGATGAAAATTTGATGAAAAGAATCTTATTTCCTTAATTTTTCAATGTCGAGAATCTTTTTATCAACTTAAGAAAGGCAGCCGAAGACCAAAGGCATTATTTTATTATTGTTATTATTATTGGTATTAAGGTATTATTGTTGTGAAATTTAATTGACCAGTTTTACATCTTGTAATATCGTTAATAGAAGTACAAAGAAAATGTCTGTATTACTCGTACTTTTAGCAGTGAAAATTTTGAAATGATCATTTTGTAAAATGAGATACTGAAGAACTGCGATTAACGTTTTGCAATGGAACTTTTTTATGATTATTTGCTTTCTATGATGAATAAACCAATCCATTTAATCGAATCCCATGCGATATAATCCGTAAACCGAAATCTTAAGCATTATCGTCTATCGTAGATCTCAGAGTTTTAATTGTTGATTTATTTCTTTAGTAGTATTTACGTGTAATTTTACGTAATGGGTGCGTCAGGGGGGGGGTGTTTCTTGCTTGGAGGTCATGTCACGGGGGTCGCACACCCGATTCATCTAAAATTCCAACTTTAATTCCTTGGCTGAGGCCTGGACATAATTTTTTCAAATCCTCTTCGACACATTGATAAAATCTTACCAAGTTATGCGAATCGGTTAGGTGGCTCTTGGGGTGTGGCTTTGAGTGCGGGTGGTACATCTTTTTTTCTCGTTCACTCGGCAGTTTCTTATTTCTTTCTATGTTAATTGCCGCAGGGCTGTCATAGTCTATTGCTCCCCATGGTATTATCGTCCTTGTAGTGTTTCGTAGAGTAATTAGTAGGCAGCTAGCGTAATAAGTAACTTGTGTTGTAAAAATTTTAATGGAATACACTACAAACAATTTTTATAGTGGGTAAGTCTTATGTAAGTATCAAACTAGGTTGTCACCTGCATAATAATGTTTACCTCCTTCATTGTCAATTTGATCTCTGTCTAGGTGCGAGTCAACGCTTTGGTCTGTATCGGAAAGATCATTGAATTCCTGGACAAGTTTATGATGATGGATGATATTTTTCCAATACTGCCCCAGATCCCATCAAAAGAGCCTGCTGTTTTGATGGCAATATTAGGTAAAATCTTGCATTTTTTTCGTTTTTTCGATAGTAGATCTTACGTTAAAGACGAAAATCCTCCATGCAGCTTACCTTTTTTCTTAGCCTTCAAGAAACATTGGGTTCTTGCCATGGTGTGTCACCCCGTTGGCCCGCATCCGCTGCTATTGCGCGTACAGGTTTGCTAGCGTGAGAACGAGCTGTGCTCGTAACTTTCTTAGTTTCATCCCAACCCTTATCCGACATCTAATGTCAGACAGAATCTGGTATATTATCCACTAGTTTTTTAATCGTTCGTAGTGTACAGTAGTTGTACGCAATTTAACGTTCCGTGTCTTTATATTTTGGCCATGGGGTAGCCATTGTATTTCGCTCCCCTTAGTATATCGTCCCTGTGGTGTTGTATTGTAGTTAGATAAATATAGTAGAATGTAAGATTTATTGTAAGATTTGTTGTAAATTTTTCATACAAATTATATGAAAAACATAAAAAATAAACACTGGATTGGTTTACGATCCTTAGTCAATACTGCCTGTCTCAAATTTGAATCTGTCTCAAATTAGATGTTACGCTAAAGTACCAGCGAGTTAAAGTAATTCAAGTGCTTTGAATGAGTAATTTTGCATGATCGCAAATGTCACGTAACATCTAATTTGAGACATACTTGACTGTTTTCATCCAATTTTCATAGGAATATACAAGAAAACGCTGGCTCACAAGAAAATGAATATCGAGAAAGATTACCTAGCGACGAAAGTCATTCCATTTCTGTTACCGATAGCCGTTGATCCAGGATTAAATGTTTCGCAGGTTTGTTAGCTTTTAACTTTGTCCCTTACATTGGGTAGAGGGACCCTAAGACTAACAAAAAAGCCACAAGCAGTAATCAGAAAACAATGCTTCATTTTTTCGATTTGATTTTTAGCTCTGGTACCAAGTGTGTTTTGACGTACACTTTCTTAAATTGCATGTTTCATTTCAAATGCATCCTTTTCCTGTATGCACGCTGTGCTAACCTGCTGAACAAAAAACTTTTCTTAGGTTGACCCCAATTGTTCGAAATAGCAAACGGCAAAACGTATTGTTAAGGGCCTTGGACATCAGTTTCTCACACGTTTTCACACTTAAATGCAATCATATCAAGGTATATCTCAACAGATAAAAGACAATACTTAATTAACCTTATTCAAGAAGGCATGCAACAGCGATTCAAATGAAATTGTAAAATGAACGAATTGCAAAAGTTTGTACGTATGTATGCATTTGCCACTAAATGATAGTAAATCTTTTAGCTATTCTGAAAACTATCAGAATCGTACGATGTTTTACTACATTTTGTAAAATTTTTGAATTTGCACAATAGCGATAGTAGCTCTAACGCCACTCGATCGAACCTCGTGTATAAAAATGTATGAAAATAACGCTGGATCCATGCTCTTTTGTAGAATAGCTAAAATGTGTATTAAATGTTTACAATGTTTTAAATGCTAAAGATAGATAAATTACAATCTTGATACAAATTACAAATTAAACAAATACATATGAAAACACCCCTAATTGTAGTGGCAGGGGTAGCATTAAAAGGTTGAATTGACTTTATTTCCGCAATGGTCCCCTTTCAGGGTCTTTAGCCCCACTACTCAGTAAGACACCGCGGTCCCCGTTGGTGCTGTGTTTTTATTCAATTTTTTCATGTACCTATAAACTGATGTGGTAGATGACATTCCTGGAGGTCTTGTTTTGTATTCCTGTCAATCCAATTTATTTTGTATAACTCATCATCCCCAATCAACCATAAATCTACTTACTGGAGTTATATCAGTTCTTTAATTTCCTACTTGTTGTTGTCTTTAGATTTTACATTCTTTGTGTCTTTCAAATGAATAGCGAAAAATAGTCTGTTATACTGTATGATGCAAGCCGTATGTTAAACAAGTCTATCTCTATAATCTTTGTTGTTGCCCACACGTGGCCATTGTGTTCTGCACAGATTTTGGTGGATGGGGTGAATCCATAATAAAGTTACTACTGAAAATCCAATAATATCTTTGCAATCTTACAACATATGGTTGTTTCGTTTGTTTCTCTTTAAAGTTCAAGAGTTCATCTTCAAAATAGCACTTTCATTTTGAGAAAAATAGTGGAAATTCTGTCTGATATGGCCTGTTAAGACAATGCAAAATTGTCATTTCGAAAGAAGTTTGTTTACTTTACGTGACCCAGCCCCTTTAACATAACAAAGTTTTGCTGCTAATGTTTGCAAGAACCCCATCCCCTCAAAAGCAACACATCCTCTAAGGCAATGCACTACTTATTTAACGAAAAGATTATTCCATGGCTTTAGGGCTTTAAGGGCTTTTAAAGTTTTAGATGAATCTCATTTAGTTATATTTGTCTTTTTCTCGTAGTTCAATAATTTCATGTCAGTCATTCGAGATATGCTTGATCGAGTTGACCAAGAGCATAGAACTAAACTCGAACAGTTAAGCAAGATGCAGGAACAGCAGAAGTAAGTGACTCATCTTGAAGCAGTAAATCATAATAGACCCAATCGGCAGAGGTTTGTTTTACCCATTTCAAGTCATGTGACTATACTCTTGGGAAGTTTTAGTATTATGCTACTTTTTGTACTCATGGCACAACTTTGCATGGCATGAAATATTTTAGAGAAATCAAAAGATGTTTTATCAAGAGGATGATCACATGGATTGAATTGGGTGTAAACAGACCTTAGCCGATTCTGTCTATTACCGTAAAAGCTGTATTCAGCCCCCCTCTCTATTAAGCCCCCCCCCCCTCCCCTAACTTATATCAAATTCCATGAATTACCAAATATTTTACATTTATTTAGCTAAACAAGCTCGCGTGTTACACTCGATATGGTTTGGGATAAAAATGTATCGAATTTATATACCTGACTCGCAAAATTGTGTGTTGAATCCGCAAAATATGGTGTAAAAGAACTGAAAGCTATGATACATATCCTTGTCATTTGATTTTGTGAATAAGCCCCCCTCTTTAATAAGCCCCCTCTGGATAATCAGAATTGAAATAAGCCCCCTGGGGGCTTAATAGAGCTTTTACGGTATGTTTATTTTGATTAGACTCTTGATTTGACTAGACTCTTGCAACTCTGAGAAATCATTGTCGTGACTCCGGTTCTACCGTACAGTAATTCTGATATAGTACATGAATTGAGTGCTTGTAAAGGACCCAACAATATTCCTTTGCGAATGTTAGAGCAATTTTCTTTTGCCAGGAAGGACTGAGGTATTGAGCAGCTCTTGCATTGTACAATATTTGCCTACATTTGGATTCAAGCTAAGCTTAGCCTGCGTGCAGACTCAACTGATTCGTTTTCATAGAGGTTTCTCATCCAGTACTGGAGGACAAACCCCTCTGAAAAGAAACAAGTCGAGTATGCACGCATGCTAAGCCTCCGGGCCGGGGGGGGGGGGGTACTTGACTTTCAATTGTACGGGGGTGTGCACTTCAAGAAAAAAAATTTTCACCCGGCTTTAGAAATGTTCCTTTGAAATGATACCCGGCTTTAGAAAAAATCGGCGAGAAGCATACCCCAAAACGTAAAAATCGGCGAAAATCATACCCCTAAATGTAAAAATTCGTCGAAAAACAATGAAAGAACACTTTTGACAACCGGCTTTAGAAAAATTGCCTTCTTTGGATACCCGGCGTTAGAAAAAAGAGGCGAAATCGATACCCCGAAAGGAGTGCACATCCCGTCAGCAAAATATACCCCCCCCCCGGAGGCTAAACTAAGCTAAGCCATGCACTCTACATTCGGTGAAGCTCATAATTGAACATAAAATTTTCAAGGAAAGGTAGTTTGCCTTTGTTTTCTTTTTTACGTTTTTTGATTAAGAAATTTGTTTTAAAATCTATGAAAATCAGTCACGTTATATGTTTAAAATGTAACATTGATAGACAGATATAAGTTATTTTTTAACTGTTTTGTCAAGGGCAATTTTAAAACAGTTATCTTAAATTGGATTGTAGCCCTGGTTGTAGAATTCTAAGACAAAAATGTTGTTTTCAGCATTTGGTGACCTGTACAACTTTTTTATTAGGTCTGCTCTTGAATTCTCCAAAGCAATAGATGAATCACGTGATATGAAAGAAATGCTTGATAAAGTTGATCGAATGGTTCTTGGCAGTCCTGAAAAAGGTGAACGGTTGACTCATGTTTATATTTTATATTTTGACACCAAAACACAAAACAACTGGGTATGGTATAGAAATTTTCTTGGATCTAGGAAAGAGTCCTGGATACTAAACAACTTCAAAGGAAAAATGAGAAAACTACGATTTTGGTTGCAGCTGTAGACTATGTAAATTGTATGTTGATAATTTAGGGTTTTTATAGTTGTAGTTTTTGAATTGTATAGTCTCTTTGTAATGTAGATTTAATTTATTATAAGTAGCATGTAGTTAGGTTTCGCTTGGCGTTAATTAGTATATTAGCTAGAAAAGAGCCAACCTTAAACAAAGAGATTATTATCGTTATTTTTATATGTTTGAAGCAGATGACTTAATAATCTTACGTGTCAACTAAGGCAGTGCAATCACTGCTGACTCAGTTGCAAATGAAATGACCTGTCTTTTTATTTCTAGCCTGCAAACAGCATCCTCACAAGAAAGTTGTTTTTTTATTCATCTAAAATATTACATTACATGTTACCTACTATACTTTCTAATTACTATACTACTATACAACACGACAGGGACGATGCCATAGGTAGCAAAAGACAATGACTACCCCCGTGGCCATTAACATATAGGCATGCAAATAGATGAAAATTAAGTTAAAAACTACAAAAAGCTACGAATACGTTTAATTGCTGATAAATACTGGGATCTGTTTCATATTGGATATCAGGCCGGTGTAGGCGCATGATGCCGAACAGCAAGAACCCCGGACGAGACGTTTCGTCCAAAATTTTAACACCAATCATTTTGTAGCAGATTACCTTACTTAGATGAAGAAAATAATTTCACAAAAATCGGCACTTCTATCATATCTTTACTGGTTATTTTGCTTGGGAGGAATATTTCAATTTATCTCAAAGAGAAGTAATAATCTCGATGAGCTCTTTCCGTTCATGACTTGCTTAGTTAAGTTTCTCAGAAGATAACTGATGCAAGTTTCATCTTATCAAAGCTGAAAATCGGACGAAATTTGATGCATTTTCTTTGCTTCTCTAACGATTTATCATTGATAGCTTCTACGTAAAATTTTCCAGAACTCTAGAGAAAAATAACTGATTTTAGTGAAATAAATTTCTTCGTCTAAGTTAGCCTTTGGGTTTCAAAGTGAATGGTGACTCGTTGAGATTGATGCATAATTCATGATTGCATGGCTTAGCAAATGCCAATACATCCTTTGGGACATACGGTATTTTTAACGTGATTTTGACTTCGCCTTTCTTATTTCAGCATCTGACAACTCAACTGCATCAGAAGTAAGTGAAAATTATTTTTGCAAGATTTGTAATCAGACCTCAGGAAGCCCAGGCGGTTGATTGGACGATAATACGTTTAAAACTTCAAAATAGTTAATTGCAATACATTTGTGTCTTATTTGTTGCACTTCTCGACGGCTGCATTATGTTTCCTTAGTTGACTTCTGTACTGCATGATTGTTCGAATACGACAGTTCGATGTGAAGTAACACTAGTGCACTATTATATAATATTATAATTATATAGTAAGGCGTTAGTGTTACTTCACATCGAACTCTCGTATTCGAACAATTAAGTAGTACAGGAGTCAACAAAGGAAACACAATACAGCCGTAAGAGAAGTGCAACAAATAAGACAAAAAGGTATTACAATTAACTATTTTGAAGTTTTAAACTTATTATCGTTCAATCAACCGCCTGGGCTTCCTGTGATCGGACATCAATTTTGAAAATGCCCCCTCCTCATTTGTCTGGATATTGTTTGGGACACCAGGTACTAAATCATCGTAACACGTATTGGTCAAGAGCAGCTGAAACTAACGTGAGAGTTTGCCATGTTTGTTGCACCATAGTGCAGAGAATTTGTGAGAACGAAATAATCTACAATTGGGAATTATATTTTAACTGAAGCGTACAATCCAGTGTATTATTTGAAAAGCCAGTTTGGTACGTTTCCAATTGGACATCAAGGGGCATGCCAATTTCGGGTGATAGTTCATGTGATCACTTTGGCAACTCACTACGTGGCAAGGAGTGATCTAAGCAAACTGATAAGCTACTTGCGGTTGCGCTTTCGGAGCTGAAATTTTAGTTTGCATGTGATCAGTCAAATTCTGCCTACCACTGCGCGCTCTTCGAGGCTCTTCGTCATCATCATGTCATCATATTTTGACAAGAGTAACAAGAGAAAAGACAGAGAAGGTTGGAAAAAAGTACTACACACCATTCACAACATTGTGATCTTTCATTTTAGCAACAATTATTCCAACCCCGGACTTTTCCTTTTAGAGCAAAGCAGACGTAATCATTTAGATCTTATGTAGCAATCTAAGTATATTGAACAGAGATTGAACATGACTATCGTCTATCTCAAATTAGATTTCACGTAAAGATGCTTGTGCATAAAATAATTTAAATGTTTTGTATGAGTGATTTAGCTTTAAAGCAAATCTCACGTGACATCATGGGTGAGAGGAAACAGGATGCTTATTGTTTCATAAAATGTATACACAAATCACACCTGCACTTCTACCGTTGTTTCTGTCGGCTTCTCCGTGCAGCAACCTAAGCTAAATGCTCACCTTGTTTCAAATTTAAACAGCCTAATTTTTTCTTTTTTCCTGTAACAGCGAGGCTGTCCTCGTTTGTGGTTTTGTGAAAGAACGGCGGGAAGAAAGAAAGAGTACTCGTTACTCTTTCTTCGTTCCCGCCGTTGCCGTTCATTGTACAAAACTGCAAAGGAGGACAGCTTCGCTTTTACATGAAACAAGAAAGAATAAGGCCGTTTGAATTTGAAACAAGGTGAGCTTTGAGCTTAGGCTGCTGCACGGAAAAGCTGACAGAAACGACGATAACAATGGAGGTATGATTTGTGTATACATTTAATGAAACAATAAACATCTTATTTCCTTTCACTCATGGTGACATCTAATTTAAGACAGCCTTGGAAAAATTAGCAAATGCTTACCTCCATAGAGGTGAATCAGAACATTATGATTCCAGTCAGCTTTTTAATTTTAATTTTAAATTTACACTTTATTACAGTTTTCAAGAGTGTTCGGAATACTGACTGACGATTCCCCAAGTGGCCGCAAGCAAACAAAAGATCTAATGGCACGAGATGAAAATCAATCAAGCACACCATTTACCAGCTCAAGCAGCCAAGGATCTGCGGCCTCTGCAATGCCATCTTACCCAACAAATCAGGCCTCGAACAACAGAAATGACTTCAAACCTGCACCATTCAGTAGCTCTACGAATAGACCCGTTACTTCGAACAGCTCCTCGTATCAGGTAACTTCTGCTACGACAAATAGGCCACAGCATGAACCTTATCAATCACAACCGGCAGATTCGCAACGGAAGATGCAAACAGACAGTAGATATTCTCCTCAGAGTACGTCAAGAGCTGGCAGTGGTGTTCTTCAGTCTCAGAAATCGCAACCGTCATCTGTGAATCAAAGCAACCGTTCTAATACGTCATCTTTGGATTCTTTGATGATGAAAAATGTTGGGTTGACTTCAACAGTAGGTATGTACCATAAGTCAGAAGGGTATATCCATTGTTTGAAAACCGTAAAGGGAAATCTATGCAACCAACAAGGATAACTTTTGTAACACAGTAACATGAATTGCTTTTGTTGACACCTGAATTCAAAGCGATTAGCGATCGCAGACAAAGGAAATTCTCTCAACCAGTAATTCAAAACCAGCAAAGCCACAAGATTTTCTCTGAAACCCGGGTAGCTAGCGCACTTGTTGTGCAATTCAGAAATTGTTTTCAAGAGCATCTCGGATTTTAATGTTTTACTTATGCTCAAAGGGATCAATGTTTGGACAACATTTCAGACAAAATCAGTAGACTGACTAATGTCTCAGGTCCAGCATAAAAATATTTCCTCGAATAGCTTGATGATTATTGACTAATTTTTTCCAACCCTATTTCGTTGTAGCGTCATCATCGATGTCAAACCAGTCCTTAGCCGGTATTGGAAGTGGCCAAATTACGTCACAACCATATCAAGGCATGGTTCGGGATTCCTATAATGCAGGACATAGCACAATGGGTCAAAATAACTTGGGCCAAAGTACGATGATGGGTCAAGGTATGGCGAATCGGAATATGACGGGTCAAAATACGATGAGAGGTCAAAGTATGGCAGGTCAGAGTGCAATGATTGGTCAGCATACCATGGGCCAAGGTTCAATTTCTGATCCTGCTTTGGATCCGTTTAGCATGAATCAAGGAATGGCAATGGGTGCTATGAAGATGCAAAACAAACCGGCTCAACAACAGCAAGGTATGATTATTAATTACATTTACATTTCAGTACCTTATTGATCGTATACTCTTGTCGTCACCGTAAAGAGCTGTCGTCACTTGCACCAAATTTGCCCAAACTGGGGCTCGATCGGGAAAAACTGCCATCTTCTTGGGCCAACCCGTGTTTCACATGACTGGTCATTTCTTGATAGTATGGTTTTACTGAGCAGTACTTTGAAGATCTCATCTCTCTGTAAACATACCGGGTGTCCCAAAAAAAACGCAGCAGATTTGAAAAATTCTACTGCAATCTGTTTCATACTCATTATCCAACAATTATTTTTATTCAAATCTGCAATAATTAGATTAAATTTTGATATATTTTCAGTATTTTTGGTGACTTGGTTGCAGAGTTAAAAATTAGCAAACTTCAAAATTGCCCCAGGTCAAAACCAAAGCTGCTGCATTAACATTGGTGAATTATAATGTCAAATTGTAAAACAGGAAAATCCCTACAATTGCAAGGAATTGCTGACAAACACGCAAACACAAAATTTAACTGAACATTGAATTGACACTTTCATAAAAATTTTCTGTCAAAACACTGCCATGCTTCTTAAGTGTCCATGATGGTTGCTTGCTTTTTCAAAATGACTAGGCCATTATTAGATTTATACTTTCAATTATAAATGAACACTGAAAGCTCCCTCAAGAAGGGATAACTCATGAATCTGTTGATCCCTTTGTTGCAGTTTCTTGGTGTAGTTGTGTGCTTGTTAATGCAATCATGTAAAGTTTCAGATATTGCCATTCTTTTAACTTTACAGTATACTTTGCGCTAATGCTTGTAGCTCTGGTTTTGCCTTGACAGAAAATTTGAAGTTTGTTGATTTTTAACCCTTCAATAAAGTCACCAAAAATTTTGAAAAATATATCAAAATTTAATCTAATCACTGCAGATTCAGATAAAAATAATCATTTGATTATTAATTTGAAACAGCTTCCGTCAGAAATTTTGAATCTGTTGCGTTCTTTTTTTGGGACACCCGGTAGATATGAGTGTATTTCTTTACACCCAATTGTACTTGATCCAATATGAATTTTTTCTGTTCTTTCTCTGTTTTATTTTCATATATAGTTTATGGCCCATACCATGAAACTTAATCCCCCCACCCCCGGGCACTGTATTTAGTCGTTTTGAAGCCAGCTATATTCGCATTTTCCACGCCTGTCTAATACTGCTTTGCAGGCCAATAAAAAGCAATCAAATTTCTCCGTTGCCTGTCCAAAGAAGCCGTATTTTCGAACTCCATACTTGTTGAGGATACCGAGGACTGCCCCTTTTGTCTAAGCCTTTTGTTATGCCGGTAAAGTTCAAAGCAGATCAACAGCTGGGAAACCTATTACCATGCGCGAGAATCTCTTTGTTTCTTTGCTAATCCTTGTTTGGGTTGTGGTTAGAGTCTCCACCCACACTCTTTTCACAAACCAAACATGCTTTCTACGCGTGATCACAGGTTTCCTTTTTGGGGGATAACCGTTGCTTGGAACTTTGATGGTTCGTATCCCCAACAAATACAATAATAAATTTTCATTTTCATTCGTGAATATACAGTAAAAACCCACATTTAAAAACCTAGTCGATTAAGAACCTATAAGCTGAAATTTTCAATTGTTTATAGGAATCAATCCATTGTATTCATTGTTCAAGAACCCAGGCTGACTTTCAAACTCGTGGCTTCTTATACGGAGGATTTTATTGTATAGTGTACGATTGAAGAAGATGCAAAAACATAAGAAAGCAGGCATCAAATTGATCTTTTGCGAATTTAGTTTTCTTCCACTGCTAACTATAGTTTCACCCACTAGGGCATCTTCATGCCCCAGGATTTTATTGTACCGGGTGTCCCAAAAAAAAGTACTCCTGTTTAAAAAATCACCAAAAATTGATTATCAAACCTTTCATAAAATTTTCTTTTTGAATTGCTTTGTCAAAAAAAAATATTCACAGATGATAAAATGTTTGCTTTTGATACAGCAAGGTAGAAAATGTACACGTTGAAAAACCTTATTTTGAGCTATAGTTTTTGTGCAAAATACTCAATCTTTCCTAAGAGTCAAGATTTTCAAATTCTTTATCATCATTGAAGTCTCCAATGATAGTGCGCATTTATTTCTGTCATTTATGACCAAACTAGAAGTTTTACCCGCACAAAAAAATTGATTCATCAGTATGATTCAAAACCAGGTAGCCCTAAAGAGCTAAATTTGCTCATTTTGAAACCACTTACAAGATTAGCTATGTTTTGGAAAATAATTTGGTCCTTGATCTACTTGACAAGAGAAAAACTTGAAGATCGGCCGTGTAATCAAATTTTGGTGATTTTTTAAAACGGGAGTACTTGGGTTTTGGGACACCCGGTATGACTATCTGTTTCCTTTGGCAGGTGTACAACCATCGATGATGAACTTTGGTAACTCTCAAATGCCAAATGGGCTTATCCAAAGCCAAACACAATCAATTACCATGTTCCAAACACAAACACAGCATTTAATGGGAGGACCACAACAAACAACACCCCATGCACAGTCACAGCAACAACCAACGAACTTATATCAACAACAGAATCCTTCAGGTATGCTGATACCTCAACAAATGAATGCCTCAATGGCATCTAATAATGGAAGTAGTAACACTGGTACGTTTAAAACGGCTGATTTGCATGATCTGTTGATATAATTTAATGATGATATTGCCATTAGAAAGGTGCCACTGGCTGGTCTATACTGGACTTGCCAGCGTAGGGCTCAAATCTATCAAATCTTTAAAAAGGTTGGTGTAAAATTCTATTCCATTTTTCTTTGAATTGAATGGCTTAAAAGGAACTTATGGTACTTTTCTGTAAATCTGCCGTGAATTTGTTGATACATTTGAGTTTTTTCAAAATGGCGGCAATTTAACTATTTTTGAAAAAATTCATGGAAAATTTTCAACAAATTTAAATCATCATAAATCCTTAACTAATAGAGGAAACATTATATAACCTTCCAGAAAAGCATAGTTTATGAAGGTCTACAATATGGTGGCAAGCAGAAATATGTAGCTTTTCTAGTTTAGGATTTAGAAATGTGATGACGTCATAGCCTCAAATTTAATAAATGCCACCATGTTGAAACTAATCAAGATATCAATGAATTGCCACGACAGATTTACAGCAAAAACCCCTAAGTTCCTTCCAAACCATTTATTTCAAAGAAAACTGCAATAGAATTTTACACCGACCTTTTTAAAGATTGGAGCCCTGGACTTGCCTAAGTCTCTTCCGCGTCAATACCAAAATAATGACCTCTGCGAAGGAGGGAAACTAATGATCTCTGTGAAGGAGAGAGTGGTTCCTTTTCTCCTTCGTTCGCAGAGGCTTTCGATCTTTCCTGCGCAGGGGTAACTTTAGTTGGCAGTTTTTAGGTATAAACACAACACGGGAGAGACTTGGGCATGTCCAGTCTATACCTACTGAGTAAACCAGAAAGTATCTCTATTTAAAAAAATCACGCTGCAAGTACCACGCAACTGAATTTGGAAATTCCTACTCCTTTGCAGCATAGGTTGCAAATCTTTAAAGGGGTTGATGTAAGATTTGATTAAATGACCTATGTCTTTGAAAAGAAGTTGATATTGGTCACTAGGGCGCTACCCTGTCTTTATTGGAAAGTTTCTATTGAGCAATGTTAAAGCTCGTATCACTGTTGTGTATGCTCGAAAATTTCGTCAAATTTTTGCAAAGTTCATAAAGATATCACTCGATCCAGACTCGGTAGATGAGCCAAATGGTCTATTGTCGTGTGTATCTTGCATCAAATCTGCAAACAGTGGGAGCATAGTTTCTCGTCCGCTAGGAGGTAGATCAGCTGCAGTTAGAAGTGTTGGGATACTATCCATGAGATTTGCTACAAACTTCATAACAGATCGTTCTTAATTTGCTTTATTGATCTAGGTGGAAAGCCAGGGTTTTGGATTATGGTTCTGTTTTACTTTCAAAGGGAATCTAAGCACATGATACGCCGTTGATAAGCCCCGCGCAGAAGGAGTCTGGGTATTCTATTATTAGCCTATTGTATTTGATGATTTCGAGACGTTCGTGGATATTGTTTAGAAAGTAGAACAATAATGTGCGTAGGAGTTTTATTTGTCCTATGTATAGATTGCCTCTACTTAGCTCCGTTCATTCACTTTAAGGGCTAGAATTTGACTGCAAGTGCCTTTCGAGGCATTTTTGTGTGCTTAGATTCTCTTTAAGTGCTGAATATTAATTGATTCGCCTTTGAATTATTTTGTAAATTTTGCCTTGGGTATTATTTGAAATTATATCAGGATATTTAATTGGCTGTAGTGCAATATTTGGTAGATGAGAATTCTGGAATATTGATAATTAATAATTTGATGGTTCTCAAATCAATAGGTTTACTATTAATAAGGTATTGTGGCTTTCTTAGATTGCTCTTTCTAACAAAATCCTCGGCACAAGTCCACCGTTTTCATTCATCTGAGCTGTCACCATGGAGACTACCGGCCAATGATATTGCTACAAATTTAGGAGTTGCCTGAATTAAACGGTTTTTAGCTGAATTCCACCGAAAGTCCGCAATAGACCTTTTAGCTATACTACAAAAGAGCCTGGATCGAGCGATATTTTTATACATTTTGATACAAGAGGCTCGATTGAGTGGCGTTAGAGCTTCTATCACCATTGTGCACATTCGAAAATTCTGCAAAATGTATAAGAATATCGTTCGATTCAGATTCTTTTTTAGAATAGCTGAAAGGTGTATTTGAATATTTAGATATTGCAATTTCAGAAGTCAGCTATTTAACCAAGGGTGTTAGGACACAGATATTTTAACTGCATATTTATTTACCTTGATTTGATCTTCGTCTTATTTTCTTGTCTTGTTTTCTTCTCTGTTCTGTTTCCTCTTGCTGATGTAAATGCCTCGTGTTATTTGAATATATCTTCCTTATATTCCTGTGTCTTAGCGCGCCTTCGTAGAAGAAAGGTTTTTAAACCGCAATGCAAAGTAGCCACTTTGTTTTTACTTGTTAGCACAGCTGTGGTTGTGCAAGATGCAGCCCCCTGAAATGTTATGAGTGGAAGTGGTCTTTTCTCCTCCGCTCAAGCAACATTGCGAAGCCAAAATGTGTTGCGCATTCGACGATGGATTACAATGGAAATTTGCGGTGATGACTCTCCCATAAGTATTTAATATGGCATTGCGGTTTAAAAATCTTTCTTCTACGAAGGCGCGCTAAGACACAGGAATACAAGGAAGATATATTCAAATAACACGAGGCATTTACATCAGCAAGAGGAAACAGAACAGAGAAGAAAACAAGACAAGAAAATAAGACGAAGATCAAAACAAGGTAAATAAATACGTAATTAAAATATCCGTGTCCTAACACCTTTGATTTAACAAACGAATTTGGCTGTTCAAAGAGGGACAGCCGAATATCGTCTAAAAGGATCCGATTTGAAAAATCACCAAAATTTGATTTCAATTTTCTTTTTTTGTCAAGTATGTCAAGGACCAAATTATTTTCCAACATATAGCTCATCTTGTAATTGACTTAGAAATTAGCAAATTTAGCTCTTTAGGGCTACCTGGTTTTGAATCATACTGCAAAAAGCACTGATGATTGCCAGCTCAATTCATCTGTGCATGCTAAGCATCTTCTTTGGTCATAAATGACAGAAATAAATGCGCACTATCATTGCAGACCTCAATGATAATAAAAGATCTGAAAATCTTGACTCTTAGGCAAGATTGAATATTTTGCTTAAAAACTATAGCTCAAAATAAGGTTTTTCAACGTGTAATTTTTCTACCTTGCTATATCTTGAGCAAATATTTTATCATCTATGAATGTTTTTGGGTCTTTGACAAAACAATTCAAAAAGAACATTTTATTAAAGGCTTGATAATCGATTTTTGGTTATTTTTTTAAACAGGAGTACTTTTTTATGGGACACCCGGTAGATGTTTCATTGAAGCATTCGCCACTTCATATTTTGGACATAAAGTTGGCAAAATATTCTACCGGGTGAGCCAGAAAAAGGTTCCCACTTTCGAAAATTCGTAGTACCACAAGCACTTCATGGATTTGAATGATTCCCATTCTAGTTAAAAACCAAAAGATCAAAGTAGTTTTGTGACTTTTCTCATCTTTTTACGAGGACTGCAAATATAGGTAAATTCAACTTCACAAATATTTCATGTTTGCAAAATGGTTGAAAAAGGGCCCAAAACACTTGATCAAATTGTTAGTAATCTCCTCACACAGAACAATACGCACGGACATTTCACCTCTCTAAGAGTAATAAGAGAGCTTTTCAAACAGATACTAAAGATTTTCAATCCGATGGCAATAAATGTGCAGACGATATCTCTCACCCATGAGAAATTGCATTTCTTTGTTGTTCTGAGCGAGAAGTCCTTTGTGATTTGATCAAGTATATTAGGCCTTATTTCAGTCATTTTGCAACCACCAAGTTTTTCTAAATTCGAATATTCCAATTTTTCCAGTGCTTGTGAGAATGAGAAAAATCACAAAAATACTTCGGTCTTTTGGCTGTCAAGCAAATATTGATTCATTTCAATCCATCCAGTACTCTTGATGCTACGAATTTTCAAAAGGGAAAACTTTTTTCTGGTTCACCCGGTATAATCCAAGTAGCCAATTTTGTCTGTTAGTCAGATAAACATAGAAATGAAACTAATGAAGATTATATGAGATTTTCAATGATTAAATTGATTGATACAAAATAGTGAAGTGATAGAACTACTTCTCTACATAAAAAATTTATTAGAAAAATACATACCCTCCAGTGCAAACTAACATTCTGGAACTACCAATAATCAATGCCTTATTGGCCTTAAAGGGGCTCCGTCGTCAAACAGTAAACAAATCCGTAAACTCGCACGTGTCGCCGATTATCCATTGTTCGTCCACTGTTCTTTGCAGTTTGTTTGGTGGCTTCACCCAAGCCACCAAAAAGTGACCGTTAAAAATCCACTTATATCCGAGCAATCGTAGAAGATATGAATGTTTGGTTTGTTCCTTAGTGAAGTACAAGGATTAATGCCCAAACAGCAACTTTCATTTTGAAAAAAATACGAAAATGCTGTGTGATATCACCTTTCAAAAAACTGCAAAAATCATAATTTTGTTTACATTTTGACGACGGAGCCCCTGTAAAGGGGATGTCAAGCGAAAATTTTCATTGATGCAAATCAATAGCACTGTTGAGTGATGAAAACTTCTGTCAAAATGTTTTGTTACCTTGTTTCATTTTTGAGTTATCCACTATTTTGTAGGATTGGCTGATGACGTCATTTTGTTTGTTTGTTTTATACTCAAGATTAGTGGATAACTTGAAAGTGAAATGAGATATTAAATATATTTTTAAAGGATTTCTTATCATTCAACAATGCTATTCATTTGCACCAATAAAAAAAATCACTCCAGGCCACCTTTAAAAACTACAAACAAGATCGATAAAGATACAACATAATGAAATAAATAATTCAATATTAAAATAATTGATACGGTGGATGAAACTACTGCTAACAACTAAAAATTGATGCGTAATGCGTATCGGTGTTTTCTTCAGTTCACACGGGAACGAACTCATTCCGTTCCACAGTCGTTTCTTCGGTTTTTTCCATTCTTTCCAGCAACAAAAACACCCACGAGTGCGCAAAAGGCAAACATCTTATTGTTTTAATTTTTGGACCAGTTCTACACCGCATTGCCTGTGCACACGGGCACATGCATGCGCCGATTGTGTATCGTTCCATTTTTCATATCACTTTCTTCATCGTTCCATTTTTTGGAACGGAACGATGTTATTTGAAGCGTTCCCGTGTGAATGCAACCACTGAGCGTTCCAGTTTTCGGAACGGAACGAACGCGTTCCCGTGTGAGTTGGGCCTAAGACACCGTTTACACTGTACCAGTTCAATTTTGGATCCGTAACAAAAGTTTCACGGATCAACCTCGTGTTTACACTATTTCTGCTACTCCATAACAAAGTCGTTCCTTCTGTCAATGGGGTAATTTTGTTTTGGAGCAGTGAAACCCCATTCGACCGTAACAACTTTGTAGACGATAAAAACCTTACTGGTACACTGTAAACGTGGTCTGAATTTACAAAGCTGACTTTTCACATCTTCAAACAAATACCAAAATTGTATGATATATTATATATTCAACTCACATGGACGACAATGCAAGAGGTGGCGGACTCGAGCGATACATGCGGCGTTTTTTGAACGGCAATAAATAAGGACAGATCCTGTGAAATGACATCCATTATTGCATGACAAGCCAATAGAATTCGATCGGCAGGACTTCTGCAGTTATAAGTCGAGCCGCAAATGCAGTGAAATAAGGAAACAACAACAGATTTCGCAGCACGATATAGCACCAGCTGCTTTTGATTGACACCAGAATTCAAAGCAATTGGTGACTGCAGATGGAAATTCTCTCAACCAGCAATTCAAAACAACTTGCTGGAATTGTTGAATTATTAATCACCGATCTTTCAAATGTTGCACTGACAGCTTTTATTATATGGTGATCAAGACCTCTCTAATGATTTGAACAAAAAATACTGAATCGACTTTACGTTTCATTCATGAAATAGACCATTTGCCAATTAAGAAAAAGGGATTGGCGCGAGCGCGGCCAATTCCGACAGCCCTAGTAACAGTCGGAAATCCGGGGAGTCCTCTCCGTTACAGTATAATCGGCAAGCCGACCCGGCCCGGTTTTCTGACCCGAAGCTGCATTTGGAGCCGATGCTCGATGGTTACTCAACCAATTTTAAAACAGAAAAAAATGTACAAGAGATGACTTGTTTGTGAGTCTTATCACGAATTTAGGGATCAATATTGCCCCCAAGGGCGGAGCGCGGGGGCCGCGAAAATTGGGAAAAATTTTGGCCTACCCCATTTTGGGCCGTAACTCCATTTTGCGGGCGGTAAACGGCCTCGGCATGTCAAAAATCAACGGGAAACCGTATTCTTTCACTAAAACACTCTTAATCTCGAATTTATCTCTAAAATTCGCAGAATAACGAGCATTTCTTTTTTCAAAGCTGTGGGGAAAATCCCGAAAATTTCTACTTAGGCCCTTTTTCCTCCCAAATGGATCGTGCTCGTTTTCCTACTAAATGCACTTGCTAACTCCAGATTAATTATTATATACCTTAAAAAGGGTTGAAATAAGGTCCTCCAAAAGTTTGTTTTCAGTTTCTCGATTTATCCACTTCAGAATCAGCCCAAGACGATCGGCCAGTTTTCGTTGATTTTTCAAAATTTTCTCCCAAGTTTTGGACTTATTACATTTGAAGTAAGGGGTCAAAATCAGCTGATCGTCTGTTTATGTGCCCTACTCTACAAATCGATCGTGGGAAATACATCGAATAAGATATTCTGAAGGGGAGAGGATTCCCCGAATTTCCGACTGTTACTAGGGCTGTCGGAATTGGCCGCGCTCGCCTCAATCCCTTTTTCCTAATTGGCAAATGGTCTATTGGTCGATCTTTTGAAACTTCAGTACCAAGCAGCCACCAACTTCCTCAACGTAACTTTTCTTTGTAAGTTCTGTTTCACATTAGATGCCTCAGGCCAGGCAATTTATTATATTATCTAGGCACAGTTTATGTCCGTAAACCAATCAAGATGAGCTGCACTCCTAATATTGTAATTTCGATCGCATACCTGACCGGACATCTAATGTTAGACAGAATCTAGTATAGTATCCATTAGGTTCTAATTGTTCGTAGTGTACTGAGTTGTATGGAGTTTAGCATTGCATGTCTCTTTGTCGGCCATGGGGTAGTCATTGTCTTTCGCTCCCCTTGGCATCGTCCCTGTAGTGTTGTATAGTAATTACGAAGGTATAGTTAAACGTAAGATTTATTGTGAAATTTTATATGAGTAAGAAAATAAAAACAAGAACAGCCGCAAGAGATGCCAGGAAACCAGTAGGGCAAACTGTCGCCTTGTGCATGCAGAAGGTGGTTTTTTAGAGAAGTTATGAATTTATAACGAAAGGAGAAGGATAAATCTAAAGATCTGCCTGGCGGATTTGGTTTATTTGATTAAAATGCTGTGTGGTAATTGTTTCATTGTTACGCAAGAATTACAATGCCTTCTACTGTCTCACACAGATTTTGTCTATTCAATTCAGAAGCCGCGCAGAAGACATGATAATTCTCCTATATTTAGAACTCAGATGAAATGAATTACTATTTAGCTCCTGTATCAAATAATAAACAAGATCGCCCTGGTAGATCCTTAGATTTTTTAATCTACCTTTCATGTGCACAAGGCCACCGTTTGCTCTTCTGGGTTTGGGGCAACTTCTATGGTTTTCAGTTCCGGTGTCAATCAAAAACAACTCGTGCTATTGCTGCACAAAATCAGTCCTTGTTAAAATAAGGAACATAAAATGGTCAATCTAAATATTCATAAACGGGAATTCTATTTGTCAAATTCAGGAGCTGACCAGCAGGCAGTCCGATTCACGTATACAGTCTACGTGATTTGTACCGAGGGTATTAGACGAGGGTGTATCAAAAATAACAATCACACTGCATCAGTGATCTTTACTTGATTGCTGTTTCCAGTGTTTACGTCCACAGCTGAATTCGACCTTGAAGCTTTGAACGTTGCAAATGGGAGCTCTTGTCCTCTGGCATTCATTCTAACGGTCAGACTGCGACCGTATTTTCTTACAGCCAAAATAGCAGCAATGATGAGAATGATCGCAATCAGCACTACAGGAACGACGATTGCTGCCACATTTGCTACGGGGATTGGAAGAAAAGTAACAAGTTAAGGTGGATATATACCGGGTGAACCAGAAAAAAGTTCCCACTTTTGAAAATTAATTGCACCAAGAGTACTGAATGGATTGGAATGAATCAATATTCGCTTTACAGCCAAAAGATCAAAGTATTTTTGTGATTTTTCTCGCATTCTTACGAGCACTGGACAAATTAGTAAATTCAATTTTAGAAAAACTTGGTGGTTGCAAAATGACTGAAAAAGGCCTAAAATACTTGATCAAATCGTAAAGGACTCCTCGCTCAGAACAACAGAGAAAAAGCTATTTCTCATGGATGAGAGACATCGTCTGCAGATTTATTGCCATGGGATTGAAAATCTTTAGTATCTGTTTAAGAACCTTATGTCTTATTACTCTTGAGAGAGGTGAAACGCCCGTGTGTATTGTTCTGTATGAGGAGAGTCGTAACGATTTGATCAAGTGTTTTAGGCCATTTTTCAGTCCTTTCGAGAACATGAAGTTTTTGTAAAGTTGAATTACCTATATTTGCAGTGCTCATAAGAAGACGAGAAAAATGACAAAAATACTTCGATCTTTTGGCTTTTAACTAGAATTTGAATCATTCAAATCCATGACGTACTTTTGGTGCTACGAATTTTCAAAAGTGGGAACTTTTTTCTGGCTCACCCGGTACATACATGCAGTATCTTGTGGCATAGCAGTAGCCTCACTACATAAGGACCCTCAACTTACGCTCATCTAATTGAAGTGAATTAATGTTGTTGTTGTCGCTCCAGTCAAGGGCCTTATGGACTAACTCTTCTCAAAACGGCAAAAAAATTCTCGCCAGGAACAAATTTGTTCCTGGACCAATCAGGATGCAAGACTTGAAATAACTTGATGGGATTGGCTGATTCTTCTTCAATTTAAACTTCCCGCCAAAGGCAAACAAACGAATTCGAACAACGCGTTCGACTGAACTGCTCCAACGATCAAAATCTCAAAGTAGCGAACGAATTTACGAGATCTTTTGCGTCCCCAAACAACCAAAATATCACCTATGGGTAGGATTTTTTTGCTTTAATAGCTTGAAGAAACATTCATCTAAGTACTGATAGCTTGTTTTGCAGTGTAGCACTTCAGGAAAACCACTTTTTGTGGTGATTTAGGGTCGGTGGTTTCAAGAAAAAATAGCAGGTGATTTAGGCCATGTCCGTTTCTTGAAGCGTAAGTCCATGAGTCGTAGTTATAGCGTCCATCAGCCTATCAATAGCGATAACCTACGAACATATAATCAGTCTAGCATAGCAGGACAATTGATTTTGATCGATTTGATTTGATCTTTTTTACCCATGGTAGCCCCTCAATAAGAATAATTGATTTACAAGGGGCCATGCTAAAAACTTACAATAACAACTAATTTACAATAAAAATGAAATTTGCTGTAAAACCTAAACTAATTACAATTTGTCATAAATAAACGATAGAAAAATGAAAAGAATCGGTGAATGAATTCATGTTTGCACCTTCTTTTCATCTTTTTAAAAGATCTCAGGGTTGAAGAAATTCTGACTTCAGTGCCAAGACTGTTCCAAAGTTTGGCGCCTCGGTACGCGAAGCATTTCTGCGTCTTGCCAATTTTAATATGGCAACCTGAGATTGTTTAAGAGAACGAAGGGTAGAGTTGTTGACTCTCGTGAACATGTCTTTCATATAAGAAGGCACGTCCCCATTAAGTGATCCGAAGACCATTTTCTGAGCTTCAAAATCAATACAGCTCCCTGACAGTAGGCCTATAAGCGCTCGAATAACTGGTAAAGCAGTCGCATCAAATGGACCCGGTTGGTGACGAGTTTTGCAGCCCGATTTTGAAGTTTCTGCAATTTTTCAATGGCAGTCACCACAGCATTTCCCAAGACAGGACAGCAGTATTTAAAGTATCTAAAGTAACAATTCGTTTGCTTGTTTGTTCGTCATTATATTTCATATCGATCATTTAATCAAATCTCGCTTACTTTACACACGCATTTTTATAAGAAACAACCCATAAGAAACTCAACTCTCAGATCCCCAAAAAATTAAGAAACTCCAGTACTGGGAAAATATAAGTTAAGAAACTATCTATTTTGATAAATGAAATTTTTAACATGTTTTCAATAAATTTTCATTTGTTTCCTGCATCCTATTACTCGTAAGGTAATCGAGTAATGTCTAAGCATTGGAAAGGCTTGAAAAACCTTGTTTTGAAATGTTCACTAGGGGACAGGTAGTGAATAACATGAAGATTGTTATGGAACCTCTTAGAAACTCGTAAGAAACTCTGAGTGCTCAAAATCTGATAGTTTTAAGAAACTTTCAGTACTGGCCCAAATTCTTAGTTTCTTGTAAAAAAGTACGTGTACAATAATGTGCAAATTGAACGAATCTAGATCGATAAATCAATAAATAGATAAACAATACACATATATTTTACATGCCAAATGAGTCACAAAAACGTGGGGTCTTTGTGAACCCATATCTTCGTGAAGAACCAGTCAGGTCATGTTTTTTAATTTTCATAACGGGTGTCCCAAAAAAATGTGTACAGATGTGGTTGACTCCAGCGATGTGAATTTAGCTTTAATCAATGGCTAATCATTCTTAAAATGTTCCTCGATAGTTAAGTTGAGCATAGATACCTCGTTTGTTGGTAATGGTGCTTCGAGAGCGGAAATATCAATCTTGAAAGCTCAAACTTGCGTCCACGTGCAAACCAGAGCTTTGGCCTTTTGGCCTAAGCAAATTCCTGGAGCACATCGAAATTAAGAACTTAAATTAATGAAAAATTAAGAAAGTGACTACTGGACAGCAAAATAACTCAAGATCTATAATATTGCTCAAATTTTATAAAGGCTATCGTTGATTTATAAGCTGTGCCTTAAGAATTTGCTAAAGCTCTGGTTTGCAGGAAGAGGCAAATTTGAGCTTTCAAGATTAACAGGTCTGCTCTCAAAGCACCAATACCAACAAACGAGGTATCTGTGGTCAAGTTAACTATCGAGGAACATTTTGAAAATGACTAGACATTGATTGAAGCCAAATTCACATCGCTGGAGTCAACCAAATCCGTATACATTTTTTGGGACAGCCGGTAGATTTTTTGGGGACACCCGATATTGCAGAAAAAAGATTAAATTAGTTACAGAAATTGAATGTGTTGAAATTGGTCAATCCTGTCCATATTTACCAGCGATTATGTGATATTGCTATTTTGATGAAATGTGTCGTTTGTCTAAGAATGTTCTGCTTTGTAGCAATGCCATTTAAACGAATTGTCTTAGCTAGGCCAACATTTTCCTCTTTGTGCTACAGCACAATGCATGTTGTGTCAATTTTTTGGTAGAGAAACAGTATGTTTGTCATGGTTTAGAAATGCATGAATGTGAATCGAATTGAAGGTATATTGTAGGATTCTACGAAAATTTTCCCGATCACGCCCTTTAGATCGTTGGAAAATGCCCCGTTTTTTGGAGAATTTGCCATCTAAAGAAGCAAAGGATCACAACTGATGTGTTTCTTTCCCTCAAAAATTTTGAATATAGGACTTGCATTTCCCGAGGATACGGACTATTCTTGAATTGCATAATATCGAAAGTGATAGCTTGATAAATTCTGGTAACTTCCTCGAATATAGATAAAGTTTTAATCTAAAAATGAACAAACTTCTGCAAATTATTGCCAGCCCCCCCCCCTCCCCCCACCTCCGACAGATCTGTCGTGCATACATTTTTTTACTCACGACGACGTCAGTAATTACATGCTTTCCTTCATAAATTATTTCGGACTTACTTTTCTTTTTCCACTGGCAATGAGCACCATCTTTCTCAGCTCCTGTCTTGCATGCACAAGTGTACTCTCCGTTTTGTCCAGCAACGCATGTTTCAGTCGAATAGCAATCGTCTCCTCCAATATCGCAGATATTGCTCTCTAGAAACAATAGAAATGCTAACATTAATTTGTGGCATACTGTGCTAGGAGTGCCTCTTGTGTCTTCTTAGTCTGACTACATGAGTCCCAGTTTGCCGCATTAAATTCACTCATGGTTTAGGCTTGAAACTGATACTCGTGGTAGCACAGCTTCAAGCAGATCAACCGGCCATCTGCGCCAGATTTCAGGCGCATCCAATCAGATTGCTATCTTCATAATTAGGCTAGACTACGTGCCTATTCTTAGCGTTTGATTGGCTGATTAGATCAAAGTTCGACTTTGACGCTCGAAGGACAGAAGACGATCAATTGGTTAAAAATCTATTTGGTTGTGAGTCCTTGTACGAGTGAAAATGAAAAATATTTGACAAAGTGTCTCCTTACTGAATCCAAAAATTTCACGCTCTGATGGTGTCTCATCCTATCCTACCGATTCTCCGACCACGTTTACACTGTATCAGTATATATCCTCCTTATTGCGAAATTGGAAGCTTATGGATTAGATGTAAATAGCCTTCGATCGCTTAATGTACAGTTATTTGGATAGCCGTCATCAAAGGGTAAAGAGTGGTTCAAATAGAAGTACCGCAAAAAAAAAATCAAAATTGGGGTCCCACAAGGATCGGTCCTAGGTCCATTGCTCTTTAATATCTTTATTAATGACCTGTTTCTCATTAACCTAGACACTGAGATATGCAATTTTGCACATGATAACACCGTATACTCGTGTGGACATGATCTACAAGAAATAGTGGTCAACTTGCAGAATAATTTCAGTAAATTACTCAAATGGTTTAAAAGCAATGGAATGGTTGCAAACCCTAAAAAGTTCCAGCTAATGTTCCTTGGTTTGAAAGGTCTTAACATCGAGGACGACAAATTACCTACAGCAGATCACGTTAAACTTCTAGGGGGTGGAAATTGACAGCAAATTAACATTTAAGAAACACATTGAAACCTTATGTTCTAAAGGCAATAAAATGGTCAAGGCTTTTTCTTGGGTGAATAATTATATCTCTAGAGAGCAGGCATTGACAGTTTGTAACGCGTTAATTTTGTTGAACTTCAATAATTGCCCTTTGATATAGCTGTTCTGCAATAAAGGTGCAAATAAAGCAATTGACCGCATTCATAAACGAGCACTTCGGGTCCTCTATAAAGACTACGAATCATCATTTGAATAATGACAAGTTTGAAATTTTCCTAGGTTTGAGGAAAAATGTCTCCATAATGTAGTAATGGAAATGGTGTTGACACATTGTATACGCACCGTTCCCATACTCCCAATAATGAAAAATTTCAACTTTTTCGAGATTCAAGGAAAAAGGAATTGTTTTCATCTAATAATGGAAACGGTGTCTACCCATTGTAACTGCATCCATTAGTCCCAATACTAAAAAACAGCAATCGTCAATTACCCTGAGCTGCAAGTGTGCTTGTTTGATCTGCTCCTAAAACAACCATCTTTGTATCATTCAGAGATTGTTTTGAAACATCCAGAATTTGTTTATTAGTGACATTCTTAGCTGCATCGTGCATTATAACACCATAATCAACGACAATGCTTCCCTTAGTCATCTTCAAAACTCGTATGCCCACACAACCAAAAATCTTTGTACAAACAACGACGTAAAGAACATTTTCAATTTCCACAGCTTTCAATTTGAATGGTTCTGTATTCGGATCACCGTACTCCTTTACGTATGCTTGCTTCAATTTTAGGCCGGATACTTTCACGATCTTCCCGGTAGGCTTAATGCATTTTCCATTTCCATAAACATAACCAGCTTTAAGACAACGACAAGTCGCCAATGAACCAGGAACGTTGGAGCATTCAGCACCATTGCCACATACAATGTTGCATCCATCTGCAAATATATGAAAAAGTTGTATATGCAGCCAAAGCACAGAATTCTGGGATTGGGTCATAACAGAAATCCTGGCGGTGCACACCCCTGTATAAATTTATAGTGAAGTACCCCCCCCCCCCCCCCGGGCATGGGAGCTAGAAACTGCTGGTGTGCTGCTATGGAGGAGCACTGCAACTAACATGTACCTGCGGCGGAATAATTTATATAGTTCTACGGAGTAGGTAATCTCTTACGCTAGCTCCTCCATAGTTGTAAAAATGTTTTCCTCTGCAAAAGAACAAGGCCGAGCAAAGCTGTGGGAAGCAGGCACAACTGCGGAGTCTAACTACCCATGGTGTAAGTAATAAAAAGACCAAATTTACATTTCTATAACTTGCTTTCTTCACAATCTGTGTTACCTAACCCACTTTCGATTTTAACACTAGGATTGTACTCTTCAATTGTATTTCCTCTTTTAGCAGAAACTACCAAAGCTTTAATTTGATCTCGAGTGCTATATCATAGTTATGTTTTTGTTTATTTGCCATTCATTTTAAAGTGCACATCCAGCGCAAAACTTTTATTTCATTTTCGGATAGAACTATTCAAATGATGATATTCTGCCAAAAAATTTTTTGAAAATCATTTTCCAAACCACTTTTACAACGGATTTTGTGCAGCTTGGTTGGTTCCATGACCGCGCTCCTCAGTCCTGGGTACTAGTGACGCCTACCCAGGAACACAAATATTGACTTTCAGCAAACTTTCAATGTGAGCACAGGATAACCGTACTTCCACGAGACCGAAGATTGGACTTGCTCGGCTGTTTTATCGAGAAGAAAACCTAAAAACGATGGTACTCATTATCCTTATCAACAGCAAATAGTCTGCAAAGCAGATGGACGTTAACAGAATTGACATGAAGTCAAAAGAAGGGCCAAGAAACCTTGACGGCAAGCTGATCTGCGGGACAGTTTGATAACGGGCCTATCTATCTGCAGACCGTCGTTCGCCATCATTTGTGATCTACTGTTGTGACGGAATCGCTTCGCAATATGAAGTGAGATTAAGGCCAAAATTGAAAGTTAAATGTTGAAAGACATTTTGATATCCAAACAAACAAAATGATATTCAAACATGCAATTTGACAAGACAATCTCTAATGTAAAAGGCAATTTAACATCTAAAACGCATTTCGATATGCCAATACGAGATGACAAAACGAGATGACAAAACGAGATGATAAAACGACATGACAAAACGAGATGACAAAGCGAGATGACAAAACGATATGCTAAAACGATAAGCCATTTCGATAAGCCATTTCGATATGCCAATACGATATGCCATTTCGAAATGACAAAACGAGATGCTAAAACGATAAGCAATTCTATATGCTAAATCAGAATTTGAAATGATATTGCGTAAAGTTTAAATCTGAAATCATTCAACCCCTAAGTGATAGGCCAAAATCTACATCCGAAAATGTCAGACCACTGAGAATAGAATTAGGCTCTCGGACGCAAAGGAGTAGTCGACTCTTAAGCAAGTTCTTTGAGAAAACTAACAATAGTAGCAATACTTCACTAAAGGGGAAGCCCTGAAGGCAATTTTTCCCAGGGACGTCTGAATTAGAAGTAAATGCTTTGTTTTTGTAGAAACATATGAAATGATGCATCGAGATCGCTATCATGTTCTATGCGTAGCTGCCCATTGAATTTTTCCAGTGTGCTGCACCCATGAAGACAATCATTGCTTTGTGGGCTTTGGGCGTACCATTTTCAAAGCAGCACATTACTTGCAGAACTGTGATAGGCAGAGCATGCAGGGGTAAACTGGGTAAGCTTGGGTTGAAATGGATAGGGCCAATAGTGTAAATAAGTTTGGCTAAGATCTAGATTCACATATTTCCCTTTGTTAAGAACCTACACCCTGATTACTGGATGTGCCTCATTGCATAAGAACCTAAACAGGCTGACTTCAAAATCTTAGGTTCTTATGTGCGGGTTTTTACTGTATAGCAACACATAAATTCGCGTATCGAACATGATGGCTGAGGGAAACGAAAGACGGATTAGGGCCTCAAAACTGATGCGCCAAGCAGCGAAAATATTGGAGCAGAAGAGTGTGTCACCATCGACGAACAGAAAGAGTAGAGAGGATAGCCCCGGAGGAGGGTACATGACTTGAGGATGGACGGGGGTCTGCCGCCCGGTTTTCAGAAAACTACCCTCTTCTAATTACCGAAACTTGCTTTAATACCCACTTCTATGATGAATTTTGGCGGAAAACTGCCCATTTTAACCATTTTTTGCGAATTTCAGCGAAACCCCACCCATGTTTATGGAAAATCTGCCGAAAAAGGGCCCTTGTTTAGAGAATTTTGGGCCCAAAAACCCACCCATATGGGCGGCACATACCCGTACCATAAATATGTTATGTACCCCCCCCCCCCCCCTCGGGAGGATAGCAATGCGTTTCAGGTTTCACAGCACTCCTGTATCAAATGCCTCTGCAGCGCCGATAAACCCGCCAAGTTCAACTGTATCTAATAACAGCCAGCCAGTTCCTCGCCGTCGTGCATCGCAAGAAACGCTGCTTTGAAAATGGTATGCCCAAAGCACACGAAGCAATGATTGTCTTCATGGGTGCAGCAGCACACTAGAAAAATTCAATGGGTAGCTTCGCATAGAAAATGATAGCGATCTCAATGCATCATTTCATATGTTTCTACAAAAACAAACTGCCCTTTTGTGAAGTATTGCTAGCTGGGTTTTACTATTGTTAGTTTTCTCAAAGAACTTGCTTAAGAGTCGACTACTCCTTTGCGTCCGAGAGCCTAATTCTATTCCCAGTGGTCTGACATTTTCGGATGTAGATTTTGGCCTATCACTGGCATATCGAAATGGCTTATCGTTTTAGCATATCGTTTTGTCATCTCGTTTTGTCATCTCGTTTTGTCATCTCGTTTTGTCATCTCGTTTTGTCATCTCGTTTTGTCATCTCGTTTTGTCATGTCGTTTTATCATCTCGTTTTGTCATCTCGTTTTGTCATCTCGTATTGGCATATCGAAATGCGTTTTAGATGTTAAATTGCCTTTTACATTAGAGATTGTCTTGTCAAATTGCATGTTTGAATATCATTTTGTTTGTTTGGATATCAAAATGTCTTTCAACATTTAACTTTTAATTTTGGCCTTAATCTCACTTCATAGTATTCTTCCAACGGTATTCAATGCCATTATCATCTATTATTGAGCAAATTAAACATCGGAAAAGAACTGGAAGAACACTGGCGCGTCTTTATTAGGTCAAGGCTTCTGACAATGCATATATTGCATCCAGGCTCCAATAACACTTCACCCAGTTTGAAGCACCTTTATCGTTTGCCAAAGAAAGTAATCTACGTATTGGAGTCAATGGAGCCTATTATTTGGCATGTAGATAGCACAAGGCTGTTATCGATTTATAATAAAAACGTATGTTGTTTTTTTAGATTCCTGAGTGGTCAATGCCAAGCACATTATGTTGTAGTAGAAGGAATGTAGAAATAAAGACAAAGCAAAGATATTGACTTTCACATTCTTCACATTCAAATGAAACAATATTTGTCTACTATGAATAACTCAATTATGTTAAACTCGTATTTATCAAAACATCAAAACCAGCCTGTTTCTGTGAATTGAAGGACAAGACAATTTCTGAAATTTTGACTTTATATGTGGCAATCTTTTTCCGAAATGATTCTGGACACTCAGTAAGCGAGGAAAAGCAAGAATTGGGAAATATGACATGTTCTCAGATACAAGTGTAGGAAGCGGGGGCTACAGCCCCCCCCCCAATTTTTGAAAAATTTCGCCAGAACCAGCCATAATCAGGCAAAAGTTGATGTTGTCTCGAGTCAGGCAGAATTTTCATAAACAATATACATTATTCTTTTATCTGGCAGCCCCCCCCCCTAAATTTCATCTTCTTATGTGCTCATGATCTCAGGGGTAAAACAGATCCAGTAATAATCTTCTCCCAATTGTTCCTAAATTTATTTGGAGAATTTAGGAAACTAAGTTCATAAATCTCCATCAACAATTTTTCTGTAGCAATACGATACATTCCAGAGTGTAGAATTTACTCTGCTAGTTAAAGATATTATTTACAGCAAGGGGTCCTTTACAGACAATTTTCATCACATTCAACAGAATTGGGCTGTTAGGGGGATGGCTTCAGCTAAAATGGTACTTTTGCAACGAAAAGTGAAACATATTTTAAACTGTTAAAGAATGGGCCCTACTGGGATACAGTGGATAATTTTGTTGTATATAACCAAGACAAAAATATGGACAAATTTCATAAAGTCTTGAGATAGCCTCACTACATAAGGACCCTCAACTTACGCTCATCTAATTGAAGTGAATTAATGTTGTTGTTGTCGCTCCAGTCAAGGGCCTTATGGACTAACTCTTCTCAAAACGGCAAAAAAATTCTCGCCAGGAACAAATTTGTTCCTGGACCAATCAGGATGCAAAACTTGCAATAACTTGATGGGATTGGCTGATTCTTCTTCAATTCAAACTTCCCGCCAAAGGCAAACAAACGAATTCGAACAACGCGTTCGACTGAACTGCTCCAACGATCAAAATCTCAAAGTAGCGAACGAATTTACGAGATCTTTTGCGTCCCCAAACAACGAAAATGGCACTTATAGGTAGGATTTTTTTGCTTTAATAGCTTGAAGAAACATTCATCTAAGTACTGATAGCTTGTTTTGCAGTGTAGCACTTCAGGAAAACCACTTTTTGCGGCGATTTAGGGCCGGTGGTTTCAAGAAAAAATAGCAGGTGATTTAGGCCATGTCCGTTTCTGGAAGCGTAAGTCCATGAGTCGTAGTTATAGCGTCCATCAGCCTATCAATAGCGATAACCTACGAACATATAATCAGTCTAGTCTTGAGATACAAGTCTTCTCAAGCTACATCTGTTAGAACCACACTCCTTGAAATATTGAATGTTGATTTAAGTCTACCCTCTGGCAATCATCATTACCCATTGTACCTCAGCCTACCCATTTGGCTTGATAATGGCCTATAATTTAATTCACATCAACGTAATTTATTACCTTACTTTATTTAGTTGCTTGCCATTTCCCCCTGCAGACCCTCACTGGTAACCATTGGTATTCAGGCAGTTTACACTACATAATTGTGATCTGACTGAAGAAATTGCCTTTGGCTTTTCCCAAACGCTATACACATTATTTTAAAAGGAATGGTGCTAATGGTGGCAATGGTGCTAATGGTGGTAGGCTCACAACATGAATGAATTTGATGATAAATCTAGTGGTCCATTAGGATTGCGAGGGGGTGTGGAGCTGTTAATGGCCCAATTCCATTAACTGTCACAAAAAACTGTTTGTTGATGAACCCTAAGAAATATACCAAAAATGTCAAAATTTGCATATCTTGTGCACCATGTCAAATACATTGCTCTGCCACATCAAAGTCATAACTGTCAGAGTTTAACTCTTTGACAACAACTGTAAAACATGATAAGTTCTGGTCAATTGCCATTGTAAACAAGCCATATTTCTATTGCTGCTCATCAGTCAAAGATATGTCAGTGTTCTGTGCCATAGATGTGACGAGGTCGATGAACTAATGAAGGAAAGAAACAAATATGATTTAATCATGAATAACAGTGGAAGACTTCGTGCGACTGCCTGTATGGAAAGACCATTTGCATTTGTTTTCAATATCTAAAATATTTGAAATTGCTCAAAAAATCTCAATGTTAGTGTTTAAAATCAGTGTAAAAATGCAGTCTCTCATTTTGTAACAGTGAGTACAGATCTGGACTACAGTAAGCAAGAAATTAAGAGTAGCATCACAAAGTTATTCAAGGGAATGGTAATGGAAGATTTTGCCTCAAAACTGGGTGTTGTTGTAATCCGCATTCCACAACAAGAATACAAATTATGTTGTTTATCAGAATAGATAAACATCTCATTCACTTTATGCCACCAAGCCTAAACTATTTCTACTCCAAAACAATAAGATAAAGTTTCTATCACACAGAAATAAGGAATGGCAAACGATAACAATTCTTACCTCATACACTACATACAGTGCTTGTTCATACCATTTGAATGACTGAATGAAACGGTGTCGTCGTTTGATCTGTTGATATGTGATAATGGCTATCCTTCCAATCCAAAGCTTGCATAAAGCCGATGTGTCCTACGATCGGCATGGCAATAACCTAACCAACCTGTCTATGCGCTCTACTGCGCCTTGATTTAGACATATGATTTGGACAACGTCGATTTGGAGACTACAGTCTCTACAGCTTGGATACTTGGCACATGTATGACTTCAATTTCATCTCGTTTCTAATCTGGGAATTATTGCCTCTCCTTGGCCCTCCAAATAATTGAATCTCCTTATGAATTCATCTGCTTTGAAATGCTTGGAGCACAGCGTCGAGCTGGCAGTTGCTTTCCATTTCGCTCGCTTCAGCTTCACAAAATCCACCCATTGCCTTCTACTTTTCTTAGAAGCAGGTCGTTCATCGCCATGAAATGGAATTAGATGGTGTACGATCAAACGATCCCGTTTTTTAAATCTGGTAAACTTCCACAGCCAGCTGCAACGCATCGGTTAGGCATATTCAGATATGTACGATTTGGTTTTATGCATGCAAAGTTTACTTGAGTTCCAAGTGAATAGCGTAGGCCGCAAATATTGCCTTCCTGGGTCATCGTCACACGCGTCTCGACCCAGATCTCCCATCATGCTACAAAAGCCCGGCCGTGGAACCGCATTTTGCCCAAATCTTCAACTTCATCAACGCATAAATCAAAAACTACTCAGCCGATTTAATTTTTGTTTTTGACAATTATTATCTAAAAAGTATCGACCAAGTTACAATAGTTGGAAACTGCAACCCAACAACTAAGTCCAAGCAATATTCCAAGCAAAATACAACAACTCTAAATAATTTTTCTCAAGCAAAAACAATTCAAAATAATTTTGCACAAGTAAAAACAACTCTCCTTGGTGATATCTTAAAAGGAGCCAGTTCTAAAGGTTGTTTCAGAAAAAAGGCAACCCAACTAGAATTGAAAACTTGAAACGAGTGAAAAGATTTGAATATATGTGTGTATACCATCTGAAAGTACAATCTTTCTTTTTTCCAATGACATCTAGTTTAGGAGCATTAGTAGAAAGTAGAATCATTCATCGTGTTATCAACGATGAGTAAGTGTTGTCTATTTTACATGCAGGAATTTGGTTGGGTACACAGGCAACAACTCATCCTTCAAGAGAACATATTTTATCAATTTCAATAACTGTATCTCATGGCCGGAAGTATATTTGTATACTCGCTACCATAGGATAGCTTGTAGGCTACTAAAGGACTTCACCTCAAACTCTCCTAGGCCTGAAATGTTTCCCCAACAATCTTTTTTGTGACATTTTACGATAAAACGTAGAGAGGTTGGACAACAGAAAATACTAAGATGTGTTTTAACACACTGACAGAGACGTAGGAACCGGGGGGGCACTGGGGGCACGTGCCCCCACCTTTAAGATTTTGAAATAAACAAAGAAGTGCCCTTTTTATTTTCAGGAAATGCCCCTTTTGCTTAATGGAAAAAGTGCCCTCGAAGTGTCGTGCCCCTCCAAGTTTGAGATGCTTCCTACGTCCCTGCACTGAGGCCTTTCGGACTTGCGTCCTCATCAGAGTGTGATTTCGAATGAATCTAAAGTACCAAGGATGTGTATATAAAAGCATTTACGAGGAAATTCTAAGCTTTTACATACACATCGTTGATACTTTAGATGCATTCAAAATAAAATTCGGATGAGGACACACGTCCGAAAGGCTTCAGTGTGTTAAAACATATCTTAATATTTTTTGTCGTCCAACCTCTCTACATCAAGTTTCTAGTTTTATATTTTAACAATTATTATTATTATTATTATTAAGCAATACCTATTTAAAGTAGGCTAAAAAATGAATAGCTAAATTGCAGCTAATTAAGGCCTACTATTTACAATATACATAATTTACAATAAAACTATTAATATCTATTACAGGACAAATAATAATAATAATAATAATAATAATATTAATAATAATAATAATAATAATAATAATAATAATAATAATAATAATAATAATAATAATAATAATAATGAACGGACTTGAACGTAGCCCCCAAGCCAACAAGGGACCTAAAAGTAACCTAATCGCTGAACGGACTTGAACGTAGCCCCCAAGCCAACAATGGACCTAAAAGTAGCCTAATCGCTAAACGGACTTGAACGTAGCCCCCAAGCCAACAATGGACCTAAAAGTAGCCTAATCGCTAAACGGACTTGAACGTAGCCCACAAGCCAACAATGGGCCTAAAAGTAACCTAATCGCTAAACGGACTTGAACGTAGCCCTCAAGCCAACAATGGGCCTAAAAGTAGCCTAATCGCTAAACGGACTTGAACGTAGCCCACAAGCCAACAAGGGACCTAAAAGTAGCCTAATCGCTAAACGGACTTGAACGTAGCCCACAAGCCAACAAGGGACCTAAAAGTAGCCTAATCGCTAAACGGACTTGAACGTAGCCATAAAGCCAACAATGAACCTAAAAGTCGCCTAATCGCTAAACGGACTTGAACGTAGCCATAAAGCCAACAATGGACCTAAAAGTGACCTAATCGTTAAACGGACTTGAACGTAGCCCTCAAGCCAACAAGTTTTTACCAAGTTTTTACGATAAAAAATGCCTTGATTAGAATTAATCAAGGCATTTGATCTTACAGCGAGTATTCTATATGTCGAGCCTTCGAGCCTCGAGCCTTCGAGCCTCGAGCCTTCGAACAACGGCATAAGAACTTAAGGCATGAGGGCCTTTTCACCCTTGGGAAACTTGTGTTCTCACAATTGTGCTCACTCTCGCTGTGTGCTCACTCACGCGATTTGCAGATTTTGCAGCGATTCTTGCTATTGCCGTGATTTAAATCCTTGCAATTTTGAGTGTGATTTCTGTTAAAATTTGTCATAGGACTTTAATGGGTACTTTTGAAGTCCTTTCAACAAAATCAAATTATCTTTGCCAAAAAATTAGAGCATTGACAATCTATTCAAGCATTAGAGCATTAACAATTTACGAAAGAGACATCTGGTATCAAAAATGGCCTCTTACAGCATGCTGCATTTGAAATTGACCATACTAACTAAAATATCAATTAAATGATAAATAATTTCATCACTCTATCCAAACTTCATATCATTGGAAAGAAGATAAATTGTGCTTTCAGACAGTATACATAACATCTATTCAAATCTTATTATTTTTGACAATTCTCAATTATGGTTGGGTTGCGTTTTTTCTGAAACAACCTGTGTGTCTTATCAAATCATTTAAACAATCTATCTTATGATATAGATTATTATTCAAACGATGAAAATACATACCATAACACCTTGACCCATCCCCAGAAAACCCAGGCTTGCAGCGGCAGAAGAGATGGTCTTTTGGATCGTTACAGAAAGCGTGTGCAGGACATGGAGTCTGGAACTTCTTGCAAGCAGTTTCACCTACGATTAAAAAGATTTAACAACAATTTATATTTCTGAGAATACACGTATTTTTTTTAAGGAAACTAAGAATCAGGGCCAGTACTAGAATTTTCTTAAAATTATCAGATTTGTGCCCTACTGAACATTTCAAAACAAGTTTTTGACGCCTTTCCAATGTTTAAACATTACTCAAGTACTTTTCGAGTAATATGATACGGGAAACAAGTGAGAATGAACATAGGTGTAAGACACAGCCCCCAATGTCGGAAAAATTTGCAAAAAACCAGTCATAATCGGGCAGAAGTCCGCCTTAAGTCGGGTAAAACGTTCTTAAATAATGGATTTTTAATCGGGCAGCCCCCCCCCCCCAAATTTTATCTCCCCATACGCCCATGGGAATAAAGAAAAACATGCAAGGGTTTCTTAATTTTTTGGCGATCTGAGAGTCTGAATTTCGTATATGCGATCTCTTACAAAAAATACGTGTACGATGGGCTACACGTATTTTCTTGTAAGAAACGAAGAATTTGGGCCAGTACTGAAAGTTTCTTAAAATTATCAGATTTTGAGTACTCGCAGTTTCTCACGAGTTTCTTAGAGGTTCCATAACAATCTTCATGTTCACTTCCTTTGCCCACGTGAACATTTCATAACGTCTACTGGCCTCTACTCGAGTACCTTACGAGTAATATGATACAGGAAACAAGTGAAAGTAAAGTAAAAATATGCCAAGATTCCCTTTATCAAAATAAAGAGTTTCTTAACTTAAATATTCCCAGTACTGGAGTTTCTTAATTTTTGGCGATCTGAGAGTTGAGTTTCCTATGGGCAGTGTTCTTATAAGAAACGGTAGGCTCAATTTTTCGAAAGTTAAGAAACAACCCTACCTGAATTGAAAAAGCTAAGAAAGTTTTGTAATTTACAATTTTAATTTTCCTATCGCACTCAAATTTTTTTTGACAGTGACAGAGACGTAGGAACCGGGGGGCACTAGGGGCATGTGCCCCCCCCCCAAAATTTTGCAATAAACAGAGAAGTGCCCTTTTAATTTCCAGGAAGTGCCCTTTTAGCTTAATGAAAAAAATGCCCTTGAAGTGTCGTGCCCCCTCAAGTTGGAGATGGCACAGTGAACTACGTCCCTGGCACAGTGAACAGTTATAGCAACTGTTTGGACATCATTTTGAGTGCGAATTATGTCATTTACTTGTTTTATGAGATCTTACTAAGTAATTTGGGAGCCTTTTAGACAAAACAAAATGAACTCTACACCTCCAGCATTAAAATGGTATAAGAAACACACAAGGAACTTTTGCTAGCAAAATGGTCCAAACATTTAAGCCAAGTATCAAACAGTACAGTTATCGTTGGCCCAGTCATCGTCACTTGTTTTCAAGAAAATATAAAAAGCTACCCCCTAATAAAGAGCCATATTTTCATAAACATCTTAAATGCCATCATAAAAGTTCATGCTACATTGCCTATTGAAGATGAAATCTGGAAATTACCTTCCTAGAAACATTATTCTGACAACAAAAAAGGAGGAGCTGGGGAGAACTTGTTCCCCAAGTGTCTTGAAAGGAACATATTTCATAAAAACTACCCTTTTCCTCAGTTAGATGCTCCTGTTATTCAATTCTGAAAATTTCTTCCCAAAGCAGTAAAAATTCAGCCGTTAGACTTTTGGTGGTCTGGGGTCTGGGTCTGGCATTTATCAGGCTGTCATTAGAAACAGATTGCGGAGGAGCGACACGTGATATTTTCGCGCCACACATTTTGACTTCAACTGTATTTCAACCGTCAAATGAGCACGTTTCGTTCTTTCTCAGCTGATTCACTGTCAAGATCGAACACAGCATTCTACTCCGGCACGAGGATCAATATAAAAGCATGAACAATGGCAAACATTGCAGAAATGTACGAGGTAAATAGGAATGATTTTCCTCTGTATTTCATTTTCAATATTCTGGTAATATCCAACGGAGTTGAAACTTGCAAAATTTTGAAATCTCCTGAAGGTTAGGCCAAAGGGAACATTGAAGAAGTAAAATCTAGAAGTAAGAAGTAAATCCTGTAGAATTAGTGCCAAACATTGCATCTGCATTGCAAAGCTAGGTAGACCTAAATGAATCTTTTATAAGAAACCAACCATTTACCCAGTATCGAAAGTTTCTGAAAATTATCAGATTTCGAGCACTCAGACCTTCTGGGTTTTTATTAGGGACAGTGCAAAGTTTATTTTATAACATGGCCGGTGCAAAACGTAACGGGGCAACTACTTTTTTTTAGCTTGTACAGAACTGGGTCAACACTTTTTACTTAGTACCTAAAGCAATAATATTTGGCTAATTTTGAGGCCATATGCATCCCGCAAAATGTCCGCATTTCACAACAGTCAATATTTGTTTACAAAGTATGAGGCCCTTACTAGACATTACTCAAGTGCTTGCAGAGTGATAAACTCTCCAAAAATGCAAAACACAAGTTTACATACACTCTTTTTTTTATAAGAATACTATAAATTTTATCCAGCCTCAATATTCTTAAGTAACTTTTCGCTTTGAGCCTTAACATATTCTTAAAGTATTCTTATTTTTTCAAATCTGATATGGTTTCAAGGGAACATAGTTCAAACAATTGTCATATCATTATGAAGAAATGGTCGAACGAAAGAAAAATTTGAGCAATTGTAACAATAAGAATGTTATGAACATTGCAAAACAGGCAACTGCTGGAAAATGAGACACAAATATGCGAGCTGAGGCTGAGCAATATTCTTATAATATTCTTAAAATTTGGATGATTCTGAGCCTGACTATTCTTATAAACAGTGTTCTTATAAAAAAAAGAGTGTATATTTCCTTGACCAAAATAGAAATATTTTCTCAGCTAACTTTGTATCCTTTCTTTTTTTGATGATCTGAATGTTAAGCTTCTTAAAACGAATTGAGAAAGTTTGCTGCGGTATAACCACGCAATATGAAGCTTTTTTGCAAGAAAGGGGAGGGGGCGATCAAACACTGAATCGGGGGCAAGGGGCGGATACCTAAGATGAACGGATTTTAAATGCCCCAACCAACAACTTTTTGACGAGAATTATAACGGTCAAAATCATTCATTTGTGTTCAGCAAAAAATAAGATCGTGACAAGATCAGTGATGATGATTAGGAAAGAATTCTAATTCAGAGGCAGTTACTGTATACCCTGGGTACCAGGCTCTCTAGAGAGTCTGGTACCCGGCAGTTATTAACAATTTAAAAATTTGATGTACATGGCGGAGGAGCATCACGTAATTCTTTCGCGCCAACCAACTTTATTTCAACCGTCAAATTAGCATGTGTCGTTCTTTCGTTCTCTCTCAGCTGATTCGTGGCAAATGGCGAGGATCGAATGCAAAATTCTACAGCTCAAGAAACATGCAGAATGATGAATACTGAGAAGTCTTACTGAAAAGTTAATGAGGTAAAGTTTGGATTTCCATTTCTTTTGCTGTTGATCGGGAGCTTTTATTCGAGTTGGTATTTGCAAATAAAATATTTTCAAATCTTATTGCAGTATTTAGGCCAAAACATAAAAGACAGAAGTTCTGATCCATCAAAAGATAAAAAAGACCTTCAGCTAGGCAGTTTCTTAAATTTTTCTGCCATTTTGCTAACAAAAATTTCTTATGTGTTTCTTATATTTTTGATGCCAGAAGTGTAGAGTTAATCTTGTTAGGGCTCCCAAATTACTTAGTAAGGTCTAAAAATTTGCACTCAAAATAATGTTCAAGCAGTTGCTATACTGTACACTTTAAATTGTAAATTACAAAAGTTTCTTAGCTGTTTCAATTCAGTACACGTATTTTTCAATAAGAAACTAAGAATCTGGGCCAGTACTGGAAGTTGGGCCAGTACTGGAAGTTTCTTACAATTATTAGATTTTGAGTGCTCAGAGTTTCTTACGACGAGTTTCTTAGAGGCTCTATAACAATCTTCATTTTCACTACCTGTGCCCCCGCGAACATTTCCATGAAAGGTTTTTTAAGCCTTTCTGATGTTTAGGCATAACTCCATTACCTTACGAGTAATATGATATAGGAAACAAGTGAAAATAAATTAGAATCTGTTCAGGATTTCCTTTGTCAAAATAAATAGCTTCTTAACTTATACTTTCCCAGTACTGGAGTTTCTTGCTCTTTTGGCGATCTGAGAGTTGAGTGTCTTATGGGCAGTTTCTCATAAACAAAATACGTGTAGGGTTGTTTCTTAACTTTCGAAAAATTGAGCCTACCGTTTTTTATTAGAGGTTTCTTATAAAAAATTGAGTGTGTACACAAATGGAAACCAGTCTTTAGGATGTAAAGTGAAAGTTGATATACATACCTTTAGACATAAGTGATTTGATCTCCCACAGCAGTTTGAAAATGTCCCAAGTTGCAAACGTAGCCAGTGGAACATTTTGGGCAACAGCAAAGTCTCCCAGAGAATGTGCATTGATGAATACTTGTGTTTCTTTCGAAATTTTCATTTTTCTCATAACGTCATCGATGCTTTTTGTTGACACTGAGCCTAATGCAAGAAACCTGTTGAGGGGCAAGGTAGACAGCTCTCCGACAGGCTTCTTATACTTGTGCAATAAGTCCTTCATAGATGTAAACAAAACCAGGCCCAAGGTGCCAAGGTTAATAATTCTGTGTCCAATCCTTTCTGTTGAGAGCTGGAAAATTGCATGCCCAAACAATACCTGTGCATATAATATACATGATATAGCAGGTATTAGACTTCTGACCAAGCTTAGTTTGAATTTTAGTGCCTTAAATGAACACAAATTTAGGCATAATTTTGAATGTCTGGACCCTATCTGTGCTTGTGGCACAGGCAAAGAAGATAACGAGCACTTTCTCCTGCATTGCCCTCTCTTTGAATTGCAGCGTAGAGATCTCCTTGGTCAGCTCGGGGGGACCTTCCTGGCATTGACATTGAGAGTTTGGATAGTAAGACTATTTGCGAATTACTACTATTTGGTAACCCAAACGCAAATGTGACTGTGAACAGAATAATTCTGGAAGCGACCATTTCCTTCATCAAATCAACACAGCGATTAGGCTAGAAATAAAACCATCAAATCACAACACACCCCGACAGGTGAGTCAGAGATATATTTCTTTGACGCACCTGGAACACCTAAATATTTGTAACGTTGTTTTTTTTTTTTAGTTAGCGTTGTATTGAACTGTTGTAAGTGTCGTTCGTAGTGAGAACTCGATGACTTTGTGTCCTTTCTCGCTACGAACGACATAATTTTTTTTTCTTTTCTCAATTCTAGTTTAACTGTTGTCGTTGCTTTGTATATTTTAATATTTTATGATGATATATAAAAAAAATTACCTGTGCATCAACTGTCCTAACCCTTGCTAGAAGTCGCTCTTGTTGCACTGTTAGATTGAGAGCTACTCTGATTTCTCTGAGTGACACATTTGAGTATTTGGCTGACAGATCAATCAAGCTTTGCTTCATTAATTCATTATGGTTGATTTCAAACATAATTTTGATGTCGTGCAGTGTCATATTCAGCGCAATAAAACGGATTGATTTTTCTATTGCTTTGATGCTATCACTGAGGCTCTTTCTTGTTAAAACTGCATCAAATAAATCATGAAATGATAAATGATACAACTGCCTGAAATCAATCCTTCCTCCGATCTGTTGAGAAACAAATGTAGCCAACTGTTCGAATGTAGTGCTTCCGATCAACCGAAGAATGGCACTCTGTAGCTTGAATTCTGCTGCAATGACGTTTATTTGGAGTCCAAGGGTGATTTGGGCTACTTGAGCGACCGTGATTTTGGTAATTTGTGACACTGAGATGTTGTGATAATACCCTGCTACAATGATTGGGAGAGCAGCAAAGGCTGAAAAGAGAAAATGAAATTTAGGTTAAACCTCTCGGATGACCGAAGAAAAGTGAAACTCATCGATATTCCACAAGACAGGCCAGTTCAGTTCAGTTCAGTTTATATTTTAAATTCCACTACATACAATTCAAAAATATTAACAATACATACAAAAAACTAAACTACAAGGATATGAGACATGTTACAGAAAAATTAATACATTTGAATGGGAAATTAATACAATATACAAATACTAGGAATAAAATGAATTGCATGCAGGGAATTACTTAAAGGAGGAGCCCCCTCAATAGGTAAACTAATCGAGGAGGGAGCCCCCCCTATCCTAAAAGGTTTTGAGTCAAGGTGATTTCTGAAAAAAACAGTCTTCAATATGGTCTAAAGTCAATTCGATATCTTTCTTTCGTCTTTGTAAGAAAAGTATTTCTTTCTTACAAGACGACTCGGGCAAGTCCATCTAGACTGACTATGTGATTCTTTGTATAAAGATCTTGATTGTCTTCGTTCGATATATTTAATAATCTGATGTTTTTATTTTCAACCAAACATCGTCCAATTTAATGTGGAAAAGTGAGACTCTGGACTTACCCAGTCAAAATCATAAAAAATCACAAATGTTAAATTCCTGCTGAAAAATTACTAAATGCAATCTTTTTCTAGCGCAAAAGAATGCCAATCCATGTAATCTATCACAAATGCGATGCTATGCTATTGCTACCATTTAAAAAAATTAAGATATCAATTATTTCCACGGCCGATTTACAGCAAAGTACCATGAGTTCCTTTCAAGCCATTCAATTGAAAGAAAATGTCAGAGAATTTTACAAGCACCTTATTTTTGAAAGATTGGAGCCATATGCTCTAAGTTCAATTTTCCCAGGTCATTTGGCCGATTTTCCCCTTTTCTTGACCACACAAGGAAAATTCTATAACGTAGACAATATCTGCTATCAATTTTAGACCATTTTTTACATTCAAAATTTTCAATGCCTTGAGCTGTTAGCCGGCTAACTTGGGTTGCTCTTCCTACTATCAGTCATTAGAATTTAAACTGGAATTTGAAAAAAAAAATGAATGCTTACCTTTTAAGCCACGAACTGACTGCAGCAGCTTCATTACAGTCTGGTTGCCAAGGTTTTGCGATGTGATTGACAAAACGCTGGTGCTAAGCAGCATCCGTATTGATGTAGCCTGGACTGATCTGTAGTAGAGAGGAGATATTAAACTGGCTTTTAACAATCCTTCTGCTGATACTGGAGGCAATTTGGCTGACAGGACAATATCTCTAAGACTTGCTGCCATGAGATTGCTCAGTTTCAATTCGTTTAATTTGATGAAGAAAGCTGGTTCCTGGCCAGAATTGATAGCCAATGAAGACAGGAGTTGATTAATTGATGTTCTGCTCAGGACAACAGGCTGTGAACGATACTTGAGGAAATAGAGTCCCTCTTGGATTGTGAAACTTTGAAGAAGATCCAATTTTGAGTACCATCGTTGTTGCACAAGCGAAAAATTAGCACCAGATATAGTATATATCAATTCAGGCAGCGTCATAGCTCCTAAAACAGCATTATTGATACTATACATATCCATGATGACATTCAACTTTATCTGTGATGCGATGAACGTAAAATCTTTGATGAAATCCTTAATCCCTTCAGCAGCACTTCTATGAAGAAAAATGGCCTTTGCAAGGGAATCAAGTGACAACGTATAGAAATGCCTTAAATCTGCTGAGCTGTTTGTTATTTGCTTCGCATATACTGGCAATAGTCCAAACATCATACCTTTGGAAGCAACAAATTGAGCATCTGAAGCAAAATAGATTCCTTTGATGACGCTTTCCGGGAGACCAGTTAGGTTGACTGCTAAATCGGTGACATTAAAATTGGCAAGCTGAATGAGTGAAATACCTTTCAGATGTGCTGCATAAACAATCGGCTGCTTAGACCGCACAATACGAGGTGAAAGCCAAGTTGAGAATGTTTTTAGTAGCTGAGAAATTGCCATTGAATCAAAATCTGATTGGTTCATTTTCAGGATTCTGGTGATTTCAGAAATTTTGGTTCGGTTAATATTGAAACCTATGCTTGTAAAGCCTCCAATTGCACTTTGCAATAACATCAAATCTATTCCAGATATTTCAGCACAAAAACTTGCAACAGTGTGCGACAATACAGTTGATTGATTAACCGAATACATCTGTTTCAGCATCGAGAACGGAACTTTTATCAAAACATATCTGAAATCTTTCACGAAATCTGTTGTCCCCTCTGTCACATTTTTGTGAATCAGCATTGCCTTGGCTATTGAATCAAACGACATTGTATAGTAATGCTTCAGCAGGGAATCCTGTTTCATTACACTCTTCACATATGCTGGCAACGCTCCAAATTTCAGCAATTTGGCGGTATTAAAATCAGCATCGGATATATTGTATAGTATCTTGATCATTTTTTCGCTAATTCCAGTCAGCTTGACTGCAAGACCAAATAGGTTGTGTCTTGCTAAGTCTGAAACTTGAATTCCTTTCAAAAATGCAGCATACACAATTGGCTGTTTGGCAGTGATCAATCCCTTTGTAATTTGAGCTGAAAACGCACGTAAGATACCTTGTATAGTCAGAGCATTGAGTTGTGACTGATTCAGTTTCAGCATCGCCATCATATCAGAAATCTTCGTTTCGTTTAGAAACATATTTGAGGACACACCTGTCGAACTTTTCAACATCATTAAATCAATTCCTGACAGTTCGAAGCTCAGGCTTGCGACAGTATGAGACACTACCGTTGCATGGTTGATTGGATAGATTTGTTCCAATTTAGCAAATGTCACTTTTGTTAAAATGTATCTGAAATCTTTGACAAAGTCCTTTGTCCCTTCGGTCACATTTTTGTGAATCAGCATTGCCCTAGCAATCGAATCAAATGACATTGTATAGTAATGCTTCAGCAGGGAATCCTGTTTCATTACACTCTTCACATATGCTGGCAACGCTCCAAATTTCAGCAATTTGGCGGTATTAAAATCAGCATCGGATATATTGTATAGTATCTTGATCATTTTTTCGCTAATTCCAGTCAGCTTGACTGCAAGACCAAATAGGTTGTATCCTGTTAAGTCTGAAAATAGAATTCCTTTCAAAAATGCAGCATACACAATTGGCTGTTTGGCAGAGATCAGTCCCTGTGAAATTTGAGCTGAAAACGCACGTAAGATACCTTGTATAGTCAGAGCATTGAGTTGTGACTGATTCAGTTTCAGCATCGCCATCATATCAGAAATCTTCGTTTCGTTTAGAAACATATTTGAGGACACACCTGTCGAACTTTTTAACAGCATTAAATCAATTCCTGACAGTTCGAAGCTCAGGCTTGCGATAGTATGAGACACTACCGTTGCATGGTTGATCGTATAGATTTGTTCCAATTTAGCAAACGTCACTTTTGTTAAAATGTATCTGAAATCTTTCACAAAGTCCTTTGTCCCTTCTATCACATTTTTGTGAAGCAGCATTGCCTTGGCTATTGAATCAAATGACATTGTATAGTAATGCTTCAGCTGGGAATCCTGTCTCGTTTGATTCTTCGCATATGCTGGCAACGCTCCAAATGGCAACAAGTTGGCGGTACCAAAATCAGAGTCGGATATATTGTATAGTGTCTTGATCATCTGTTTGCTAATTCCAGTCAGCTTGACTGCAAGACCAATTAGGTTGTGTCTTGCTAAGTCTGAAACTTGAATTCCTTTCAAAAATGCAGCATACACAATTGGCTGTTTGGCAGTGATCAGTCCCTTTGTAATTTGAGCTGAAAACGCACGTAAGATACCTTGCATAGTCAGAGCATTGAGTTGTGACTGATTCAGTTTCAGCATCGCCATCATATCAGAAATCTTCGTTTCGTTTAGAAACATATTTGAGGAAACACCTAGTGAACTTTTCAACAGCATGAAATCAATTCCTGACAGTTCGAAGCTCAGGCTTGCGATAGTATGAGACACTACCGTTGCATGGTTGATTGAATAGATTTGTTCCAATTTAGCAAATGTCACTTTTGTTAAAATGTATCTGAAATCTTTGACAAAGTCCTTTGTCCCTTCGGTCACATTTTTGTGAATCAGCATTGCCTTGGCAATTGAATCAAATGACATTGTATAGTAATGCTTCAGCTGGGAATCCTGTCTCGTTTGATTCTTCGCATATGCTGGCAACGCTCCAAATGGCAACGAGTTGGCGATACCAAAATCAGAGTCGGATATATTGTATAGTGTCTTGATCATCAGATGGTTAATTCCAGTCAGCTTGACTGCAAGACCAAATAGGTTGTATTCTGCTAAGTCTGAAACTCGAATTCCTTTCAAAAATGCAGCATACACAATTGGCTGTTTGGCAGTGATCAGTCCCTTTGTAATTTGAGCTGAAAACGCACGTAAGATACCTTGTATAGTCAGAGCATTGAGTTGTGACTGATTCAGTTTCAGCATCGCCATCATATCAGAAATCTTCGTTTCGTTTAGAAACATATTTGAGGACACACCTGTCGAACTTTTCAACAGCATTAAATCAATTCCTGACAGTTCGAAGCTCAGGCTTGCGATAGTATGAGACACTACCGTTGCATGGCTGATTGGATAGATTTGTTCCAATTTAGCAAACGTCACTTTTGTTAAAATGTATCTGAAATCTTTGACAAAGTCCTTTGTCCCTTCGGTCACATTTTTGTGAATCAGCATTGCCTTGGCAATTGAATCAAATGACATTGTATAGTAATGCTTCAGCTGGGAATCCTGTCTCGTTTGATTCTTCGCATATGCTGGCAACGCTCCAAATGACAACGAGTTGGCGGTACCAAAATCAGAGTCGGATATATTGTATAGTGTCTTAATCATCTGTTTGCTAATTCCAGTCAGCTTGACTGCAAGACCAAATAGGTTGTGTCTTGCTAAGTCTGAAACTTGAATTCCTTTCAAAAATGCAGCATACACAATTGGCTGTTTGGCAGTGATCAGTCCCTTTGTAATTTGAGCTGAAAACGCACGTAAGATACCTTGCATAGTCAGAGCATTGAGTTGTGACTGATTCAGTTTCAGCATCGCCATCATATCAGAAATCTTCGTTTCGTTTAGAAACATATTTGAGGACACACCTAGTGAACTTTTCAACAGCATTAAATCAATTCCTGACAGTTCGAAGCTCAGGCTTGCGATAGTATGAGACACTACCGTTGCATGGTTGATCGAATAGATTTGTTCCAATTTAGCAAATGTCACTTTTGTTAAAATGTATCTGAAATCTTTGACAAAGTCCTTTGTCCCTTCTGTCACATTTTTGTGGATCAGCATTGCCTTGGCAATTGAATCAAATGACATTGTATAGTAATGCTTCAGCTGGGAATCCTGTCTCGTTTGATTCTTCGCATATGCTGGCAACGCTCCAAATGGCAACGAGTTGGCGATACCAAAATCAGAATCGGATATATTGTATAGTGTCTTGATTACTGATGACGTCAATCCTGTGACATTTGATGCGAGGGATAACAATTTATATGCCTTCAGCTGTGTTATTGATATTCCTTCTTTAAATGCTGCGTATACAATTGGCTGTTTTGCTATCATTAAAGCTGTGGAAATTTTATTGGCAAATGTTCCAAACAGGCCCAGCATCGTCATTGTATTGAGACTACTTTGAGAACTCTGAAGAATTTTTTGAATTTCACCGATAGGAATTTGACTTAGTTTTGAACTTGTATCTTCCTTGATAATTTTTTGTAGCGTTGGTAATTTGATCCCTGATATTTGCAAAGACAACGTGAACACACTGTGAGACCACAGATTGTTATTGTCTATCCCATAGATATTCTTGATCTCCATGAAACTCACGCTTTGAATAATGTATCCGAAATCCTTTTGAAAATCAACACTGCCCTCGGTGATATTCTTATCAATCAACAAAGCCTTTGACATTGATTCAAATGATAAACTGTAGAAGTATTTGAGATCCAAACTGCTGTTCATGATTTGTGGAATCTGCCCAAATTTCGTCGTTTTGGCTATCATATAATCACCATTTGGCATTGCATACAACTTCTTTACCACTGTGTCTGATATTCCCGTTATCCTTTTCACTAAATCAATGATTATGAAATCTTTCAACTTGGCCAAGGCAACTCCTTCCTTAAATGCAGCATAAACAAGAGGAAGCTTCCCTATTGCACGACCCTTGCTTAATACAACTTGAAATTTCTTGAGGAAGAATATCCCTGATTGTCGAAGGACATCTTGGAGTGACGTATTTGTCATGTTTGACATCTCACCAATTGTTATCGATTCGAAAAGCAATCTTTCTGCTGTTGTATTCAAATTGCTTTGTATCATAGAAAAGTTATAATTACTCACTCGATTCTTATCGACTCCAATTAGACTGAAGAAATTGAGCTCCATTGGTTGTGATGATAAATTACCAATCGGCTTGTTCATTTGTTCTGTAAAAGATAGAAATTGCCACATGCATTTCATAATTTTTCAGAATTTTTCTTTCTTATAACTGCGTAGCACAAAAATACATTTGTATGCCTTATTACAGCTATTACAATAATAAACAAAACAGAAACTATTACTAATATACGAACAGCAACAAAAAATAATTCTACATGTAGACAGGGTGTCCGAAAAAGTTAACTCCTGTTTAAACTTCTTAAGCTCTCTCCCTCTCTCTCCTCTTTCTCTTTTTCTTTCCTCTTCTTCTATTTTAATATTTCATATTTCCATAAAATTCTACTATTTTATGTTAAAGGGGCTCCGTCGCCAAACGATAAACAAATCCGTAAACTCGCAAGTGTCACCAATTATCCATAGTTCATCCATCGTTTTCTGCAGTTTGTTTGGTGGCCTCAACCAAGCCACCAAAATATGACCGTTAAAAATCTACTCATATCCGAGCAATCGTAGAAGATATGAATGAATGTTTGGTTTGTTCCTTAGTAAAGTACAATGATTTATGTCCAAACAGCAACTTTCATTTTGACAAAATGTGTGACATCACCTTTCAAAAAAACTGCAAAAATCATCGTTTTGTTTAAATTTTGACGACGGAGCCCCTTTAAAAAGAACTTTTCAAGTGGTCTGGAACACAGGGTACCCTTGAATAGATTAAAGGAATTCTGAATACAGTGAATAGATAATTACCTGAAATATTGACTATCTCGTTGTGTTGCAAGAAAGTTGCCTGCGCTGCACCAATCACCAGACAGATCACCACAAAGCATCCTGAAAGAAGGGTCCACTTTGGAACCATTGTCCCCATGTTGAATTACCGAAATATTTATTCGTGAAAGATCCAATTTTAACCTGCAAAAAGAAAAATACGTAATGAAAATTGGTTCAATAGACGAGTGCGCTAAAGAAAGGAACTTTTTACTGAGATGCATTGCGCTGTAATTACGATTCTTTAACGATATAGGAATTCGAGTAAAGAACGCTATGTATCTTGGTAAAAATTCCTGGCCGCTATCTCTAGCGCAATCGAGCATAGGGCTCAAATCTTGCAAATCTTTAAAAAGGTTGGTGTAAAATTCTATTTAATTTTTCTTTGAATTGGATTGCTTGAAAAGAACTTATGGTACTTTGCTGTAATCTGTCGTGAAAATTTTATGATATCTTTATTTTTTTCAAAATGGCGGCAATTTGACAATTATTGAAAAAATTCATGGAAAATTTTGAAAAAATTTAAATCATTGTAAATTCTAAACTAATAGAGGAAACATTATATAACCTTCAAGAAAACCATAGTTTATGGAGGTCTACAATATGCTGGCAAGCAGAAATCTGTAGCTTTTGTAGTTTAGGATTTAGAAATTTAATGACGTCATAGCCTCAAATTTAATAAATGCTGCCATATTGAAACTAATGAAGATATCAATAAATTGCCACGGCAGATTTACAGCAAAAAACCCTTAAGTTCCTTCCAAGCTATTTATTTCAAAGAAAACGGCAATAGAATTTTACACCGACCTTTTTAAAGATTTGAGCCCTATGTTGCGCAATCGTCTATTTCGGGAAACGACAATAGGTTAGAGAAAAAAGACTGCAAAGGTCGAAAGTCTCTGCAAAAGAAAGAAGGAAGTCTGCAAAGGTAAAACACTTTTGAAGCAACATAAATCTTTTGAGAAAACTGAAAATAGATCGTCTCATCTCGTCGTCTCGTCTGTCGAAAAACTTGTTTTTGACCAGATGTATTCTTTCCTTAACAATAATAAGCTTCTTTACTCGAAACAGTCAGGCTTTAGAAGGTTGCCCTCAGTTCTAACTTGCTTTCTAAAGTGCACGAATGACTGGTATTTAAACATAGACAAAGGCAAATTCACATCAGTAACATTCATAGATCTAAAAAAGGCCTTTGACACAGTTAATCATGAGATTCTTCTCAAGAAACTTTACCTGTATAGAATAAAAGATAAGGAATTACGCTGGTTTCATTCATACCTCTCGAACAGAAAACAATGCTGTAAGGTAAATGGGCAGATCTCTGAACTTGAGGACGTTACATGTGGCGTTCCACAAGGTTCATGCTTAGGGTCTCTTCTCTTTTTACTCTACATCAACGACCTACACTTATCACTAAATTACTCTGAGGTGAATATGTATGCAGATGACACTAGCATTTCGTTTTCATCGGGTTCTATCCCCACGATAAAGGAAAGTGTCAATTCTGACCTTTTTTGTTTAAAAACTTGGTTGGAATCAAATAAGTTGTCTCTCAACGTCGCCAAAACACAAAATCTCCTCATAGGAGGTAGAAAGAAGTTGAAAGACTTTGAAAACTCTGAAACACAAAAAGTACAAATTGTTATTGGCGAAAAACCGGTTTCGGCGATAAAGCACACAAAATATTTGGAGATCGAAGTTGACCAATTTCTGAATTGGGACGATCACATTTCCGCCATGACTAAAAAGATATCAAAAGGAATCGGAATGTTACGTTATGGGAAGAGATCTCTTCCTCTAACTACGATTCAGTCAATGTACAGAAGTCTTATTGAGCCATATTTCCGATCCTAATGTTCCGTGAGGGGAGTCTGTAGTACCACTGCTTTAAATAATTTACAGAAACTGCAAAACCATGCCGTGAGGATAGCTACCAACAACAGTCTTCACAACCACTTCTGAAGAAACAAGGGTGACAAACGGTCAGAGAACTTAATGACAGGGAAACCGCCAGGATGGTGTACAGGTCAATTAAGGAGGAAGCTCCCACCTTAAAACTCTGTTCGAGAGGTTGTTGAAAAATAGTGTTAGAGAGCTTCGTAATACTAATACAGACCTGAAGCTGCCTTTCCTAAAAACCCCCTACAAACGTCCAGTGGTCAACGGTGCTTTGCTTACAGAGGAGCACGATTGTGGAATGGCCTTAGCGCTGATGTCAAGATAGCATCCACCTTGAATCGATTCAAAGCCGCATATAAAACCAGTAAGTAATCTTTTCGGTTAAACTCCTTATTTACATACCAGATTTATTTTGATCTTTATCCTTATATGTAAATTCTATAATTAGAGATATTTATTTTGTTACTTTACAGGGCAATTTGGAAATCAGTATTTAACTGTATATTTAACCCTGTTTAAAGGGAATCGACATAGTTAAAAGCTGGCCCGGGCCAGGTCAAAAATATAATCTATTGTACTCGACCACTTTGAAGCATCCGGTTTCATTGTGTAGGTAAAGAAACAATGGGTTTGTGGGCGTTTCTTTGGCCTATTTATAGCGGTTACGAGATATAGCTATGTCTCTTCCCTTTAAAGATTCAAAATGAATGAATGAACGATAGATTTTCTTATAAAGATCGCAACAAAACACACTGTGAGGTCTGGAAAACTATAAACAGATCTTTGCTTGCAAAGAGTTCTTTCAAGAAACTCATGCCAGGAGAACTTCAAGAACCTTTCAGCGCTTTTGTCAAGAGAAGACCACCCGGAGGGCCACTACCATATGTACCAGTACGGGATGGGCCATTTTTTGGGGTACCTTTTTTCAAGCTGAAAATAAATTTTAGGGTGTCATTTTTGGTAACATCACAAATGAACATAAATTTTGGGGTGTCATTTGGGAAGAAAAACGCTTTAGGGTATTGAATTTGATCTAATTTCAGATACTTATTTAGAATTTAGAATTTTGGTGACAACTTTAGGGTATCTATTTTGAATGGCCCGTAAATTTTGGGGTATGGTTTTTGAAAATTCATAAATTTTAGGGTATGATTTTACAATTCAAAATGGCACACCCCCGTCATCCGCCTATTGAAGTTACCCCTGGGGAAGACCAGCAATGAGACTGCTGCTCAAACAAAACTGGGCTCAAGGGCTACTGGCTGTGGCTACCTCAAAATAAAAAGCCGACAGACATTCCAGTTAGTAAAGTTTACAATGCTTTACGGGTATTTAAAGCAGCGAATTGTAATATTGGTATGTAAGAACAATACCTTACAAGACCACTACTACTTCTGCTTTGAATCGTATTTCAATTGACAAAAGGACTTTTTCTATTTCACATGTGAAATCCCTTCCTTTGTTATTCGACTGATGTTCGTTGCGTGCTGGAGTTTTTCAACTGTTTTTCAATCTATCAAATCTGCTTATTTTGTAGTTGTAAGGCTTCTAAAATCGGACTGAGATCTTTCAAAATTGTTTGGGAACTGAATGAAGATCCTATTATCTTGATTTTGTTTGTGACTTTATTCACATCATTCATTCTGCCATCAAAACTAAGATAAGAAAGTTTTTTGACACGAGGTAAGATGGGTCGTAAACATTCCGAGATGAAAACATCAAGAACTATTTCTATGAGAAAAGCCATATAAATAAATACCATGAATAAATGCAAAAGTTTGTAAATAACATGAAGGAGGACAACTTAGCTTCGAATGAACAGATGCGAATGAACTCGTCCACCATTTCATTCAATGTACGTGCATTGTCCAGTAGTATCAGAGTAGCAAAACGACTGAACGTTTGACTAGTAACGTATGCCACAACATATTCAAACAAAACGAATTTAATGTTGTCCACTGAACATTATTGACTGCCTTCAAAATCGACTGAACAACTCTCAACGACGCAACATTTCACGCTGAACATTTGTCCAGTGCATGTTCAGTGCAAACATAGTCAAATTTCCAGACGTCTTACTTGCCATGGATAAATGCTATGCTCTTACAACAAGATTTCGTTTCATTTCGCCCCGCAAATAACTAAGGTAAACTAAGAAAAGGTGCATTTTACCAGAGATGCTATTGCTACGCATCTCAGGCTAATCAATCATCTCACTCATCAACTGTTGTCATGTTTTGATATTTAGTAAGCAATTAGAATTTACTTACCACGATTCGCCATGTCTTTCATATGTTCATATGGATGCGTTTTATGTAAACAAGGAGATAACTTCCTGTACAATCATAGGGCATTCTCAAATTCTTTATTATTTATTTGTAAGGATTTTGAAAGGCCTTTTCTTCTCCTGTTGCTTATTGTATTTCACCTTTGGCCTCTGACCTGCCGGGCTGTGAAGCCGCGAGGATCACCTCACAGGCCACCGTCATTGACCTACTCCTCCGCAGCACATTTTCTTGCGAACGTCGCTGCGGCTCCAGATACGGCCACATTTCTCCTCAGGTGTGATAGGCACTGGACTTGAATAAAATCCATGAAAAATAAACCAACGATCGTAATGCATGATGGTTGCCCAAGATCAGTTAAAGATAACTGATCTTGATAACGGGCTATGCTCGAAACGTCGTGCTTATTTCAATTCGCATCAAAGCGCTTATATTTTACTTTATCTACTTGTTTATCATTGTACAATTGCACTGGACGCAACAAGAAGATTTTTTTGATCAATTAAAGATGAGTAGTAAAACGAAACTTTGCTGACATTTCAAACGTCGAAACAAATTGACTCTCCCAGTATCATCAAAGAGTGTGAAACAAACACGAGAGACAAATAATTAGCAGTTCATATCAACATATCCAATGCAATTTAAACTCGAGATTACTTTCTAGATTACTTACTTTCTAATAGACAACAAAAAGATTGGTGTAGAAAAGATGTTATACAAAAGATCAACTAAATACAGTGAAACATAAGCAGCTTACAGCATCAACTAAATACAATAAGACATAACCAGTTTACATCTACGAGAAGGTATGAAAACTCAAAGAAACACTATTTATAAAACAAATACATGCGAATTCCTTTATGTTTTGATTACCAAATGGTACTGCAGGGCCGTAGAAAGCAGCTTCTGATTGGGGGGGGGGGGGCAATTGCTTTTAAAAACAATAGAGAAAATACACCTAATTAATGCTTGCGAAGTAGCACCATTGTTTTCAAAATTATTGAGGGATTAAGCCCCCTGCCCCCTCCCCCCTCCCCCACTCTTCCTACGGGCCTGTCAGTAGGTTTTGTTTCTGTTCTACGTATAACTTGTTTTGCAGTCACATTCTCCGTCCAAGAAAACATGGAGCGACAAATCTCAGATATTCCAGGCTTCTTCGTGTCATCTCTCACGCAAAAGCAGTAATTAGGTAAAATGTCTCATCAGGTACCAGAAAAACAAGACAAGCAATGAAACCGAAGGGGGACCAAAGTAGAACATTATAGAACGTTTGAAATGTTGCAATTAAAGTTGCGATCCAGGCTAGCAGTTTCGATACCTTGACAGATAGCAAACTAGTTCTATTTTCCCTTCATAAAATCTTTCCTTCCATAATTCTCTTGGATAAAACAAACATAATTTCACGTGTACCCTTTCTGAGGTAAAATTAAAGGTAAGCATCCAAATCTAGTTTTCTTATCTCTGATCATCTGACCAAAATACGAGTATCACATCAATTTCTAAATTTAGGCGGAAGGCAAACATGATCAAGCGCGTTGATACAAATTGATAAGTTGCATTTAGCTATGTACATCTAAAAATGATTACTTAACGAGGCAATAGAACAAGATATTACGAAAATTGGAGCCTTATGAACATTGAAATCGCGCAATGTGAGGGAAATTGCTGATATGATGTTGAAATTCGACGGTTGTTCGTCTTGAAATGTTTCGTGATGTGATTTTAATTTAAATTGGTCAATTTTTAGCATGTGTTATTGGCACACATCATCACGATGTTAAAGCACATTTGTAATGAAGCTGATTGGTTCATGCAATACAATTCTCTCTATTGTTTATTACAAAGCACAGGATCGAGGCCGAATTTTCATTGCAATGAAAATTAATGAAACAGAAATAAAAAGTCACGAAACAATGGAATTCCACTCCAAACTTGTTTGTTGTATTGACCAATTGCTAACGTGACATATGTGCTTTAACAAGTGATGATATATTTAAAGGGTCTGTTTCATCCAGCATTCCTTGCACATGCCATCTCTTGGGTTTCCTTTGTTGTCACCATTTTCATGGGCCATGAAAATGGCGGCAACAAAGGAAACCCAAGAGATGGCATGTGCAAGGCATGCTGGATAAACAGACCCTTTAATAGAATCCCATAGTTTTAGGAGCAAATCAGCTACATGACAGTACCATACTGTATTTCTGTAAATCTGCCATCAATACTATTTGTATATCAATCAAAGTAAAATAATGAAGTGTTATTTTTTTATATATCGGCAAGAAACTTAAAATCATGTGTGATGATGAATTTTTATCCGGACATAAACCATTAAATTGGCCTTAAAACTATAGCTATGGATAAGAAGTAAAATTTCCTGTGCTACTACGGTCACGTCAAGAATATAGGTGCATTTCATCCACAATACTAAATATAAGATATATTTACATTTCAAAGAAAATTGCTTTCGAAAATCCATATTAACAAATAATTTTCTACTATGTATCTAACCTCAGTGAGGGCCACAACAGTATATCTGCATGCGTGAATATATCTCAATACTTTTTCTCGAATTACAAGATTGTCACTGCACTAACTCTGTACAAGTCTATCATATTCTACAACTGTTTCTATGTGCAAATTCCAAGGTTCGTCTCAACCTTGAGTCCATTATGCCAAACAGCCATAGCTTTAGAATGCTTGTAGCCAAGCTCTATTGCAGTAATGTTTGTCCAGTATTCCTGTTTCTGCATAAAGATTCTGAATGCGTTGCACAACGATTTGAGACCACTAACATCTAGAATTTATATCACTGTACAGCATGCTGCAGACAGTACGGTTCCTCTGGAATTAAACTGTCGTATTGGCGTAGAAAGAGCTGAAGTAATTACCGGTCAGTGATACCACTCTACTGCAATGTAATTTGCCCAGCGGTAGCTAATGCTGAGTTTTTCTAGTCTGAGCTCTACTTTCCTGAACTATGTTCTTATGGAATGGACAAAGCAATTGGCTGCAAACGTTTGGATTCGACACAATATGCCATACCTCTTTTGTTGCACAAAGCAATTCCTGATGGGCCAGGTCACACCTTTCATTACTGTTCATAAAATCTCCATCTTCAACGGTCTCATCCTCCAACCTTCACGAAAGAATGTATCATTCACATCGTCACACTTATTTTTCATTAGTCTGTTATTCTTCAGACATTAACCGGGTATCCGTTTGAGTCTGCGTTCGATGTTGTTGATACAGTACTGCTAACACTTTGCAGCCTGGCGAATTTCGCATCAGCGCCTCTTTGTGGACTTCGCAGATGGGGTGATAAATGTTTCATTGGATTTGGAGAGTATTTGCCGTTCATTAAGGGTGGTGATGGCTGTTCAGGTTTTCTGCAATAAACAGAAAGATAGATTATTAGCAAATCAGGGTTTTTAAAGTGAATAACCCGAGTTAAAAGATGATATCTCATAGGTCTATAAATAGCCTACAGTAAATCCCCGCATATAAGAACCTACTTTTTGAGAGCTACGCTGAAATAGGTTCTTATTTCAAAAGGTACTAAGACAAATTTCACGGTATAACGGTTCTTATTTGAAGAGTGCCTTGCGTAGGCCATTTTAGAACCTTTGCCAACGATTTTCAGCCCTACTATTTGTTTTGGCAGGGATGTAATATACATAATAACCAATGCTAAGCTTTCAAACTGCAGGGAAGGAGATTCAAACTTTAAAAGCCCACTGGGACAAAAATGAACTTAATAATGACAATCCAAAATCAACTTTGCTACCCCTGGTATAAGAACATATTTTTCATCAAACTGAAACAGGTTCTTAATTACAAGGTGCATAAGTGAGGAAAAACAGCATATAGGTTCTAATTTTTGTAGGTTCTTATATGCGGGGATTTACTGTATTGTATTTGATAATCCAGCGCGAGGCGAAAAAAAGCAATGCTAAAGAAAACAATAGGGGGATTAGGTGTTTCTTTGTCCTATTTATAGACAAGCGCTGTATATCTCAGGGTCCGGTTGTTCAAAACTCATACCGTGCAAGTCATACCGATAAATGTAAAATGTATCCACTGTTTGAAGAATCATACCACATAAACTACCGGGTGTCCCACAGCCCAAGTACTCCTGTTTGAAAAATCACCAAAATTTGATTACACCACCGATCTTCAATTTTCGTTTTTTGTCAAGTAGATCAAGGGCCAAATTATTTTCCCAGACTAGCTGATTTTGTAATTGGCTTAAAAATGAGCAGCTTTAAGCTCTTTTTAGGGTTTCCTGGTTTTGAATCATGCTGCCATTAACACTGATGATTGCCAGATCAATTTCTTTGTGGCTTTTAAACATCATGTTTGGTCATAAATGACTGAATTAAATGCACACTATCATTGGAAACTTCAATAATGATACAAATTCTGAAAATTTTGACTCTTAGGCAAGATTCAGTATTTTGCTTAAAACCTATAGCTCAAAATAAGGTTTTTCAACCTGTAATTTTTCTACTTTGCTGCATCAAAAGCAAACATTTTATCATCTAGGAATACTTTTGGGTCTTTGACAAAACAAGTCAAGAATAAAATTTTATCAAAGGTTTGACTATTGATTTTTGGTGCTTTTTCAAACAGGAGTACTTTTTTATGGTACACCCGGTATAAAACTAATTTGAAAAATTACAACTCTGTTGTCTGGCTGATAGTTAAACTTAAATTGATAGTTGATAGTTAGAATTTATTCATAATTTACAGTGAGGAACCTTCACCTCGAATTAAGAATTCCCGAAAGCTAGCTTTCATGGGCTTTGGCTAAAACTACTAGTAAGTGGCTCAATTTCATCCATTTCCTAACTATCAAAATGGTAAGTTTCTTAGCCCGCAGTCATTGCTTTCTGAAAATAAAGAAAGTGCTGAATGTGATTATGCTCTCTAATTAATGTTAAGCTTTAAAAAGTCGAAATTTAGGTGATAAGTTCATGAACGAAATGTGAATTTCTATTGCAGAAATATCAGTAAAAATCTTAAGCCTGGCTCACATCAGTTCGTTGAAGTCGCTGAATTCGTTGCAACAAACGATCATAACGACGCAAAGACCTTAAAAGCCCACAATTGAAACGATTTCTTTGCTGGCTGTATCTGGATGATTTCCTTCCTGGCTTCTATCTTGAGGATACTCTTCCGACTGTGCGCGCTCTTTTATCAACTTTTGTAGCTTCTCGGAATAATTAGTACATTCAGTGAAGTTAACAGCGATATGAGGAAACGAGCTAATGCAAGGAGGATGCTTGTCCTGCTTGTTGCATGTGGAGTATTAGTTGTACTGTTCTTCATGCAAAGCTATCTATCCCACCTTATAAGACAGCATTATAGAATTGATACAGTCGTAGTTGTGAATGTTGCACGAGCAACAACACTCAGCGGTCTTCGTAACAAGAACGTTACATACAAGATTTGAACGACGAAACATTAACTCCTCAACGATCTTGGCGTTCCCAACGGTCGAATTTTTGCTGATCACATTCAGTTTTTTCGGGTTGTTTGAGTTGCTTGTCCAACGACTGCAACAACGACACAATTTGAACCAATAATCGTAAGATTGCCCAAATGATACTTATGGAATCATAGCCTACGAGTAGACCCATTATCCTAAAGAATAAAGGGTCTACGAAATAAAGACATAAAGCTTGCAACGCCTGCCCAACTAATTATGTTAATCCTCTATTCAAATAATGTATGAAACACGTTTTAACAAAGGCTGCTACAATTAAGTTCTAGAAATCTGGAACTGTAGTAGCAAGCTTTCGCTCATTGATTCGTAGACCCTTTCTCCAGTTGGATAATGGGTCTACACGTAGGCTAATGGAATTAAGGTCATCTTGACCTTTTAATGCTATCCCTCCCACTGAAATTAGGGGTGTTTTTCCTTTACGTTTTTAAACCCTATATATTTTATTGTATCTATTTTTATGTTATAAACTTGCAAATATTTTTAAGTGGCAAATGTTACATATATACTTACTTTCTCTTATCATATTTTCGCTTTGCAAAAACAGCTAGCATGGAAATGACAATGCCAATGAACACACCAGAAAATATGAATATCAGCCGATCTTCTGTAGGATCTGCAAATAAAGATATATCAAATTAAAATTTTAATTTTGTCAAAAGAAAAAGTCTTTTGATATTGCAGAAAGTAAGCGTGTCGTACAATGTTTCTATTGTAATATAACTATTTAATATAAAATAAATTGCACATTGAAATTAGGATTATGATTAAAACACGGCGTTTCGAGCTTAGCGTTATCAATTCTTTTGATATTGTTCGAAATGGCAATGGGCCCGCAAATAGCGTTGGGCACATGATTAGAGCCCTAGAGGATGTCCTTCAATCCTGGTCCTGCGAGGGAAGCAGTCGACGTGACATTTTCTAAGAAAAATATCCCCGTTGACCATCCGCCTATTTTTTCAATGATGTAACCGTTATGAATGTTGAAGAATATAAACATCTTGGTGTTGTGCTTGAAAGTCGACTTACAATTTCAAGTCATACTCAATCTGCAATCAATTTAGCGAGAAGTGGGATTGGTATGCGACGGTTTTATCTAACTACAGTAAAGCCCCGCATATAAGAACCTAGCATAGGTTCCAAATCTTTAACTCGGCGTAAAAAGGTGGGTGTAAAATTCTGTGATCTATTTCTTCTGACTGAGTGGCTTGAAACAAACTTTAGTTACTTATCTTTAATTCTACCGTTGAACTTTTCAGAAGTTTTCAATATGTTTCGAAATTTCAGTGTATCTAACATTTTAACTCATTTGAGGGTGTGACGTCATCAAATTTCTGAATTATAAACCAGAAAAGTGACAGCCTTTTGCTTGATACCATATTGTAGACATCCATAAACTATGGTTTTCTTTGAATTATTTCATGTTGCTTCAAACAGTTTAGAAATTAAGATGGTTTTAAGTTTTGTTGAAAATTTTTCTTGAATTCTTGAAAAAGTAGAAACAAACTCTAATTCTGAAAATATTGAAGATTTCAGAAATGTCCAACGGTAGAATTATTGAGAATTGGCTGAAGTTTCTTTGAAGTCAATCAGTTCAAAGAAATAAGTAACTGAATTTTACACCAGCCTTTTTAAAGATTTGGAACCTATGCTTAAGAACCTACTTTTTAAAATCCAAGCTGAAATAGGTTCATATTTTAAAGGTACCAAGAACAATTTCAAGGTATAAAGGTTCTCATTTGAAGAGTGTCTTGCGTAGGCCGGTTTAGGATCTTCACCAAAGATTTCCAGCCCTGTTATTTGTTTTGGTAAAGTAATTATGTACCAAATACCAAATTCTAAGCTTACAAACAGAAAGGGGAGGAGATTCAAACTTTAACAGCCAACTGGGACAAAAATTAACTTAATAATGACAATCCAAAATCAACTTTGCTGCCACTGCAAAAAGAACATATTTTCCACTGAAACTGGTTCTTAATTATGGGGTGCATAATTTAGAAAAAAACCAGCCTCTAGGTTCTTATTTTTTTAGGTTCTTATATGCGGGGATTTACTGTACTTGCAAAGAAAGACTCAAAACAAACTTTACAAACTTTCTGTTCGATATCTCGACTATGCTGACGTTATTTATCATATCATTTGAATATATTATTTGGATATCTTTCATTTGCAGACCAATACATGCATATACACGGTATGTGCTATTTTTACATACCTTTACTAAATTTCAATATTCGGGATTTTACCGAGACAGGGAGAATCAAATATGCAAATTCGAATTTGCAGCGGAAATTAATTTTTGAATTTAAATCTTTCGATGTGTCGTTCACACATTGAATATCATGTATCTAATATCAGACATCTAATAATATCAGACAGAATCTAGTATATTATCCTTTATCCATTAGTTTTCTAATCGTACGTAGTGTACAGTTAGTTGCATGTAGGTTAACGTTATATGTCTTTATATTTTTGGCCATGGGGTAGTCATTGTTTTTCGCTACCCCTGGTATCGTTCCCGTAGTGTTGTTCAGTAATTAAATAAGTATCGTAGATTGTAGAATTTATTGTAAACTTTTTATATGAATGATATAAAAAAAAATATCATGTATGATTATTCTCACGAAAATTTCAGATATGAAACCATATAATTTAAACCGAAAATCCCGATCCCGCCAATCCCGAATCCCTGATTCAATGGTAGTTGAGATTTTTTCTCATTCATTGGGAGATGCATCCGGGCGCATGGTAAGATTTGCGTCATTTGCGTCATCTTTAGTACATTTGTCTATCGTACTGACAGTGGAGTAATTTCTTTTAGCGTAAAACTGAATATGTTTCTCATGTAATTGAATTGGTTTATAAAAAAGATACTTTGCTTCCCTCAAAGATGCAGAAAGGTTGTCGTTACAATCAAATATGATTATGAACGAGTGCGACCGGCAAGAGTTTATGAACTTCATCTAGCTTGTTGAAAATGAAGTTCTCGTGTTCATGAGCGAAGAATAGCATATTGCATGTGTGCATGTGTGCATGTGTGCAGGTGTCAGGTCCTTCCATTTACCTCCATTTATCAATTATAGCAAGAGTAGGTTAATAACTAAATGTGCCAAAAAGAGGGCCAAAATAAATCGAAGTAATTATAAGTAAGGCATTGTGAGCTAGGCATGAAAACGGGCGTTTCTTCCACACATCAACTAATTACATACCATGCTTTGAATTGCTTTGAGTTCCAGTGCTTTTTAACGATTTTCCTTCAACGGTATTGTTTCCTTCCCCTCCAAATTTGAATGTCACAGATGGTTTTGTACTGATTTTATTTGATTCTATTTTCGTTTTCTGTGTGCTTGCCAACACAGTCTCAATCGTAGTGTGGATCTGCGTCGTACGAGGTCTTGATGTTATTGTTGTTGCATTCGTATCTTCTTTCGTTCTGGCCATAGTCTCTTCTCCTGATTCACCATTTCTATCATTAATAGCAGGCACCGTGAGTTGTTCTGTGGTGGTAATTTTCGTTGTTGTAACTGTAGTGGGAGTGGTGGTAGGCGTAGTGGTAGGTGGCCTTGTTGTGGGTGGCTTCTCACAGCACATGTCTTTGCATTTGGAACATCCTTGTGCTGTAAAAAAAAGGAAATTAAAGGCTATAAAAACAGCCTCAAAGTCGACTTTCGTATGACCTAACTTCTCTTCTTGTTGCTTTTCATTCGGGGTGCAAAAGATAAAAAAAATACGAAAGATCATAAAGTCAGCAAATTGGCAAAAATAATTTTCTTTCCGGGGAGCAAAACTATGGAATAGCCTTCTCGCTGAATCTAAGATGGCATCCTCCCTAAATGGTTTTAAAAATCAATAAAGGGTTGAATTTCTTTCTCTATTGGAAACAGTGTATAATTGCAAATAGGTTTGTAGGCTCATTATCCAAAAGGAGACAGGGTCTACAAAACAAAGAGCAACACCTTTCTTCTGCGGTTTCCAGATTTCTGGAACTTAATTTATGCTGCCTTCGTTGCGACGTAATTCACACATTACGCAGGATTAACACAATTAATTGGACAGCCGTAGCAAGTTGTATCTTTTTGTTTTTATTCCTTAGGATAATAGGTCTACTGGTAAGCTATGCTTTGTTCTGTCCAACCCAAGAATAAGCTTCAATAATATATCAATCTTACCTGGGTCACAGACTGTAACTTTCAATTTCATATTATGAGTCTTGCATCTCCCACCCTCTTTGTTCTTAAGGCTAGCTTTTGTGCCGTTTGATGTATCTGCAAACAGAAGTCAATCTAAAATTAGAAGCATAGAAAAAACGCTGACCACAACTATATCGCAAGCTTAGATTGAGAAGAAATGGTAACACTAATACAAGTCTCTTACCAATTACTAAAGCTACCGCTACATTGTGTTCAACATTTCAAACCTTGCTCGTACAGCCTACATTCACAACAACAACAACAACCACAACCACAACCACAACAACAACAACAACACAAATGTCGAAACTGTGGAATTCTCATTCGACAAACATTGGTAAAGTGAAGTGAAGAATCTAAAAAGTAAATCCATAAAACCTTTCCATTACCACTACAGACGAGAGCACTTTCTCTGCATACTTTTGATAGCGAAAATATTCTTCCCTAAGTTGATGGCGAAAATCAATATTCGGGATGGAAATTTTTAATAGCACTAAAAATCCCCGAAGACAAGATCTCCGAGGAGGAGGCAGAATGTGTTATGCGTTGAATGCAAAGGAGTTTCTACCAGCTAATGTTAGGATGCTATGAAATCGGCAGATGGATGCACCAAACCGAAAATGGAGCCCGAGTGGAAAAAGTCAACATTTCTTATCGCAGCCTCGAGTTTTGTGCGGCAAATGTCGGTAATGATGGGAAAAGCATATGATTACTTTCAACTCGATAACGGGAAGACAATGTCAAGTAGTTGACGTAAATAGTTCGTTTGAAAGATGATTTTGTCATCTTTGCTAAAGTAACTTGCGAATTGTGCACGGCTGGAACAAACAAATGGTACTATTTAAGAAATTGGGTCACCGAATCGAGTGGGTGTTTTCTTTGAGATCAGGAGAGCTTGTTTGATCTCCTATCGACCACCTTTTCATCTTATATTCACTCATTCAATATTAACTTTTTGCTAGGGTTTCTTTAAAGTTAAAAATAAACAAGGATATGCGGCTATTTGATCTCCCTATGTTAAGCAAAGAAAAACTATCCTCTATTTGTCCTCTGCCTCTATTCTGGGTAAATATAATTTTGGCTGCTGTGAAAACCTCCAGAAATACGACAAAACTGTCATTGACAGATCGAGTCAAAGTTCCCTGTGGAGTTTTTAAATTCCGAAATGATGATGATGATTTACCAAATTAAGAAATTGTTGCTGCTCGCGACACAGTTACAGGGAACCTTCTCGACGGTACGAAATTCTGCCAAGGAATAAACCTTTTAGCTATTCTGTTAAGAATCTGAATCGAACGATATTTTGCCATATTTTGTAGAATTTTCGAATATGCACAATAGTGATAGAAGCTCTATCGCCACTCGATCGAGCGTCGCGTATAAAAATTTATAAAAATAACGCTCGATCCAGGCTCTTTTGTAGAATAGCTAAAAGGTATATTCAAGGTTTTAGATTCTTACTAGCCATGCGATAAACGGGGTGTTTCTTTGAACAAAATTCATGAAACATTTGTCAAATTGCCAGAATGAAAAATGATCTCAACATTGAACATATATACGACCTATTGGGTGTTAGATAGACTTGCCTCGAGAAATAGACTTGAAACAAGTCTAACGACCAGAGTGTGTCCATGGAAAATGGTAAGAAAGAACAATGCAGCAAGGATGTTTGCAGTTTTAGAAGCAACAAGGTCTAATCACCCTTTCTGCATTTTATAGTATCCTTTTTAAAGCAAACATTCAGAAGATTCAAACTCATAACAGATAAGAATATCTACTAATTCTAAACAAAAATCAAAGAAGATAAACTCGTGTGAAAATCATCAATTTCTTCGATAAGTCATTGTGTAGCATTCGTTAGACAAAGCATGTCGTTACAAACACACCATATTTGGAAGTTGATGATAATGTCATGATAATTAATTCATGATTATGACTATTCAATAAAAGAAGATAAACCCCTGTGAAAATCGTCATTGCCTTCAGTGCTTAATTGGTGGGCAAAGCATGTAGTTAACAAAATGACATGTCAAGAAGCTAATAACAATGCCAGGATAATTAATTCATGATAATGACCTCTCGATTGTTGAATTTAACTATCTTTATTAGTTGTATAGATATGGATTCATTAAAAATGATAAACTAGAAACAGTTCCATTATTGATTGACTTTTAAAACCACAACATCATTGACACGGCATTTCAAAATATCACAGCTTCAAAATATCAGCGCTTGTTCCCAGCATTAAGATGCTTTATTTAGGTAGCGCTACCTATTTGCGGTGTTGTTGTATTTCCAATTGCTTACAGAGTGTGACCGTAGTCTTAATTGAAAATTCATTATGTATTCAGTCAGATATTGATATTTCTCTTCTTTAACAACAACGCTTTCGAACTATATGCTACTGAAAGCATACTTATGGACGATTTGGAAGAGTCATTGAAGAGTTGAGGAGCATTTGAGACATCATTAAAGTGTGATCAGAAACCTAATTCGCGAAAGTTTATTCCCGAGAAATTTCCTTCCCTTAAAGTAACCATTTGTACCAGATTTTATCTAAACCACTATTATTCAAGTTGGGCACCAATGGTCTGGGGCGTTTCTGCCAAACTTATTAAAGCAATTTGAACCGTAAGACCAAATCAGACAAATCGGAACCCTTAAAATGGATTGGACCCACATTAAAACCTAGTTTAATTGGATGACTGTATCTATAAATATTCGGTACGATGAGGGTAACCGTCCTTTAGAATTTCTTTACCAAGGCTTAAGTGGTTTTCGTGAATTATCAGCTTATCAGACATTTAGGCCCTTAGGTCTATGTATTTTGAAACCAGCAATTTGTACGTATTTGGATGAAGATCAGAACACGCCTAGCTCAGAGTGGTCTTATTTGTAGACCAAATGACACCGGGGGAAGGAACCTAAAAACAAGCAGCTCATCACAAAGTTAAAGCTTGATTGAAAACCTCCACCTAGCACTCATTTGGATATCTTTGTAAGTATCCACCCCTGGTATCCATCCAAGACCTTAAATGATAATTGAGAATGTGTTGCTGCAAACGATCCTATCCTGAGCCTATGTCTCCGTTTTGGTTATTCTTGAGGATATCCCCGGTGGGTGCAATTCAATAGTGAAAGGTACACCACGCTCGTCCATACCATTTCATAGGATACCATTTTCTCTGACTTTCTAGTTGGTGAAAAGACCCCTTATCATTGAAAATTTGAAGATACCCCCCCCCCCCCCTCCGTAAAGGAGCTTCACTGAGCCCTAAAGAAATCTGTTTGGTACAAAAACTGGTTCTGACAGAAAGGTTTGGAATTTTTACACTTTTTTACCATTTACTTTACTGATTTCTCTTTGTTGTAAACAGTAGAATCCCATCAAACTTGGGGTATAAAACTTGGGCCTGGTGAAAGTGACTTTTATTCTAGGGTCCTGAGTCCACCAGCATTCAACTGTTTTTGGGTTGGGATGTTTTCGGAAGAAAAATACCCCGTTTTTTCTGAGATTCTAGGTCCTAGGATTCTGCTTCAAATATACCCCTTTCTCAGTGAAGTCACGGATGAGCGTGGTGTCATGTTTTCATCAACATTGCAACCACCGGGAGGATATCAAGGATTTCAGTTAAAGGCTAATGATAAGCCAATGACGTACTTTGCCAATAAAAAAATGGGTGGGGAATCTAGGTGAGAATTTCTTGCCCTGTTGTGTGTCTTCGCAGGGGCGGATCCAGCCCTGAATTCTGACCGGTGGGGGCAAAAAAGGGGGTCTGGGGGCGAAGCCCCCAGAAAAATTTTTCGTGACCACGCCCTTCAGACTCTCAGAAAACAAGGGCAACGCCCTTTTACATAAATAATGATGGGCTGCAGGTCTAGAGCTTTTCCATGTAATTTCTACCCCCCATCCTCTGCATAATAACTTTATCGACGAATGTCTGTGCACATCGATGTTCGTCACCACCCCTCAGACCCTTAAGATTTAAGTTAAATTCTCTTACGCCTTCCTTCAACTTCAAACTTCCTAAAATACACTCGTATTTTTGTTTTGTGTGCTATATCTCTCCTTCACTCTTCTCTTCGATGGCACTGTGAAGTCGATAAAGATCTTCCTTTTCTGGGTCAGCCATTGCCGTCTGCTGGCCCTTCTTGTTCTTGTTCTATTCGATGAAAATCTACTTCCTTTGCAAACATATTTTACTTCCTACAGAAACGGTTTACTTCCTAATCGACACAGGTTCACTGATTTCGAACAATTGCCGACCGGTTCACGGAAGTCGCTGGACAGGTTCACTCAACCCTTATTGGTTTATCAGATTACAAGGACTTGATATCAAAACAATTGGGAACGTCACAGCCATTCAAAGCGAATCAAATGTGCAAATCTGTTGCGCAACTTGAAACTGATGACGCAGGTTTCGAATCACATACCTCCTGGAGAACCATATCAAATAAAGCCAAATGACTGCCATATGTAGGTTGCTTATTGTTTATGAGAAATTTTGTGAAGAAGTACCCTATGTCATGTCTATGAAGACTATCACTTTTTGACTTGAAACTAGTGAAAATAGGTTCAAGTTATTTTACTTTTCTGTAAAGTGTGAGACTACTTTGGTAAGACTGCTGCTTAAATGCAACCTTCATACCATAGTGCAATTTCGTCCAATTTGCAAACAGCAGACAGTTCAGTTTTGGACTCAATTTATCAAAAATGTTAACAAGTTAAGTGTTCAGCAATTAAGCACAAAGGTCTTTATTTCCAGCAAACAAACCAACCAAACAATACCTCCATAAATAGCTGCATGGTGATAGAGCCCCAGAGGGATGTGGGTTCCGTTATTTACTCAAACATCTATTGGTGTAATCTTCTGTAATCTTCACGAAATCTTACAAGAATTGACGATCGCGTTCCAGGAAACAACCAACGGAAACACACTAAGGTAGAATTAATGCAGCGGTTACACAGTAGAAATGAGCGCTGCTTTCCGAGGAAATGATGAATAACGGTACGAGAATAGTAGAACGCAAGTGAAAGATGAGACAAGGAACTACCAAAGGGTTAAGCTGCGAGTCCTATGGTTGGGTTTTCCCACAGGATGTGACCTTGATTAACAGAAGATAGTGTGGTAATTGAAGAAATATAGAGCCCTTTCTATTTTGTAATTGATTTAGTTGGAATCCGTTTAAACTGTGTACACTTAAACTTGTTGACAACGCGAATAATCTCAAGACTATCAATCCACTATCAATCACTTCCAGGAAAACAGTCACCTTGCCCAGTGGCACAAATCTGTTTCTGTTTTTGCTCTGGCACAGAAGAAACTCCATGACCATGACTCCATGAAACGCATAACTCCATGACATATCAAATCATTTCGCACAATCTGCAAGTACACTATGGTAGATACAGAGGCTGTTGATGTAGTTTACACGTACCAATTGAATTAAACGCACTCTTTGCTTTGCTTAGACTCATTACAGAGTCCCAGTTGTCGCTATTTTGCAACAACAATAACATGAACCGAGAATTCATCCAGTCAGCGTAAGAAGGTGGGTGTAAAATTCAATGACCTATTTCTTCTGATTTCAATGGCTTGAAAGGAACTTTAGATACCTGTCTATAATTCTACCGTTAGACTTTCCAGAAATATTGAATATTTTCAAAATTACAACATATCTTACATTTCAACTCATTTTAGGATGTGACGTCATCAAATTTCTAAATCATAAACTAGATGAGTTACAGACTTTTGCTTGATACCATATTGTCGGCATTCATAAACTATGGTTTTCTTCGAAATTACTTCATGTTGCGTCAAAAATCTTAGAAATTACGATGGTTTTAAGTTCTATTGAAAATTTTTCTTGAATTCTTGAAAAAGAAGAAAAACACTCTAATTCTGAAAATATTGAAGATTTCAGAAAAGTCAAATGGTAGAATTATAGAGAAATCGTTGATAGAGAAAAAGTTTCTTTGAAGTCATTCAGTTCAAAGAAATAGGTCACTCAATTTACACCGGCCCTTTTATAGATTTGGAGCCTATGCTATTTTTCAGTACAATTCATCGCGCTGAAAAGGGACTGCTAACAATTCTGATCGAAGAAAATGAGAGCAAACGCAAGATCAGATTAACTTACTTATAAAGTAATAGGTGTTGTTGGGTAGAAAGACCCATCCATTCCAATTCACTCTGTCGAATGTAACTTGCTCATAATTGAGTAGATTGACATTTGATGACTTATCACATTCCACCAGCAAACTATTTGATCGATCGACTTTGCATGAATCGAATCCTTCTTTGTTCACAAAATGTATGTTTTCATATAAAGTCTCTCTTGCTAACCGTTTTTTCGATTGTGATACATCGAGAAATACATGGGGACAGATGAAGAATAACTCTGCACCATATTCTACGTATATGTGTGCTGGTTCTGTGCACAGCTCTCTTTGTTTGGGGTTCTTTTGAAATCTATAAAGAACAAAATGAGCCATTAGTATTGCAGTAATCATTGGCACAAGGAGGGGGTTCTAAATACTGTCGCTGAAATTTGCGGAAATTTTCTGGAAAAAGTAAGAACATAATAACAATAATAATAATAATAATAATAATAATAATAATAATAATAATAATAATAATAATAATAATAATCACTTTATTTACAGTTGGATATACGCGTCACGTAGTTTGTGCCAAAAGGCAGAAACTAATAGATATTAGATACCAACAAGGACAGATTTGGTAAGACAATAGCACGAGTTGGTTTTGATTGACACCGCAATTCAAAGCGATTAGCGATCGCAGACAAAAGAAATTCTTTCAACCAGAAATTCAAAACAAACAAAGCGGCAAGAGTTTCTCTGGAACACAGGTGCTAGCACGCTCGTTGTGCATTCCAGAAATTGTTTTTAAGAGCAAACATGAGCAAATATCGAAAGAAGAAGGATACATCTACACATCTACCACGGGTATTTTATTTTTTTGGTTCAGAGGCTGAACAGTAAGTGTTTCAACTACACCAAAAAATATAAGAGAATTGAATCGCCTCCCAATCGGCTTTTGTACCAAATTGATTAAATGCCCGTGGCAGATGTGTAGATATATTCTTCTTCTTTCGATCTATGCTCATGTTTTCTCTCAAAAACCATTTCTGGAATGCACAACGAGCGAGCAAGCTACCTGGATTTCAGGGCAACTTTTGCGGCTTTGTTTGTTTTGAATTATTGGTTGAGAGAATTTCCTTTGTCTGCGATCGTTAATCGCTTTGAATTGCGGTGTCAATCAAAAGCAATTCATGCTATTGTCTTACAAAATCTGTCCTTGTTATAGATACCAACTAAATTAATTAATTTACAGCAATGCTGTTTACAAATTTTAAAATTGAAACCCTCCCCAGCCCAAATTTTTCTGTTTTTGCCAAAAACAGAGACTGTATTGCTGCTCTTAATCACATCAGGTGTACCGTTTTGAAGTATGCTACCTCTGAACGCTATCGAATTTGTACCGAACGACGCAGTCGATGTCTTGGGAAGTGTGAGAACATCTTTGATTCTCAGGTTGTAATCAATTTCTTTCCTTGTGAAGAAATCCCAATCCTCTGACTTTGCAGCCAGAACGATCAGGTGGACAGGCTTCGATACCCGGTAAGGCCCCATGACTTGAGCGTCATGACAAGGAGTCGCTGACTCGATTAGTGCTTTGCTACTTCTGTGATCCCAGCGCTTGGAGCTAAAACCGTTACTTCACGTCACTTCATTTCACCGAAAATTGTCGTAAACTGATAAACAATGAAGTAGGGCTGCATCAAACTTTAATAAAAGCGAAAAGCCATCGCCTCGTAGTTTTCCATCGCAGTAGCAGTGGCCTGGAAGGAAAACTGTCCGACCTATGAGTCCCGTGACAATTGTGCTGTGCTGAAAACAAATCGAAAAGGTTGCCTTTGTGTGACTCTTTGCGACTTTATCTTAATCACCCTTATTATAACCCTTAAATCTTGTATTAGGAACTCATATGATGAAAACAGGACAGCGCATAGATTGCTTTTCGTGCTTTAATTAAGTCCCTTCGTGACAAGGGACATTTGTGAACATGTTGGTCAAATGAAATAATAAAAACAGTTATTTTAGTAAATAAAATGAGACTCAATGGGACAGTGGACAAGGCTTCTTTGTAAAACAAAGACCGGATTGATCTTAAGAGTTCTGTGGTGAGATTGAAAATGAAAGAAAATGAACGATAAACTACAAAATCGCATTTACTTTCAATCACATAAAATCACGGTCATACGTTTTAATATCCTTACGAGTAAACAAGGTATTATTAAACTTTGCTCTACCAATAGAGGTTATGGTTGTATCGATCACATGTTCGGGTTCTGGAACAGTCTTGTGAGATGTGTCAGTTTTCCGGACACATAAGCAAGGCTAATTACGTAATGGTGAATAAAATTCTTTAACTTCGAAATTAATTCTCAGGAACAGCTTGTACTTTTTCGGACAGGGAGAATTAAAATGTTTTGCAATAATCGTTTCTGACTTTTACCGAAATTAGCACAAGCTACTGTCGTTGGAACCTATCCCTGGCAATTACGATAATTTCCCAATGATATATTTCCCAATTTGAAAGACTAAAGCGACCAATGCTACAATCCTGGCCAAAAGAAGCTGGGACACAGGCAAATTTCAGTGTCTTCATGATGTTTCCTAAAATATCGAGGAGAAAACATACGTTTAGAGTCTCCAAATCCCCCCTCCCCCCTATTTCAATGTTGAAAAGGTCGAATGGCGTTTGATTCAAGCAACTTTGAAACGGGGGGAGCGGGGGGCACGTAATCAAAGACCGTAGTAGTGCAATTTTATGATTTGTCCCAAGTATTTTGGCCAAGATTGTAGCTTAAATTGAAAAGTTGGTATGATTTCTTAAACGAGTACAACTCATTTCCTTATACAAGAAACTTGGCTCTGTGGTAGAATTTCTTAACGTTGGGTCCAATCATAGTAGACAATTCGTGTAGATTTTCTTGATTTTCCATAAACGTTATTTCAAAATTTATCATAATTCGTGGACGACCGCTTTCTTGAACCGAGGATTACAAGAACCAATCATAAACAAAATAATACTTGTAGTTTTATTTGGTATAGTAATACACTTTCTGTCAGAAAACGCTTTGTAACTCATAACCACATTTGAAAAAGTTTCTAACTTTTAATTGACCTATGATCTCTTCTAGTGCAGTGTCTAAATTTTCTGGAAGATTCTGTTCCAGTTTCTTACAAACGAATTCTTATAAGAGTGCAAAAAATGTCACTCGTTTCAGAGCCTTCCGCAAAATAGCTAAAGATGTTTGCTTATTATTCATTCATCAATAGTTTCGACCAACAACGTTCGAATGTCTAATGTTGATCTGAAAAGGAAGGAAATTAACGAAAGAACTGTGTGGCTTCACTGACGTTGTACCACAAACTCACGAGCTCAAATATAACACGGAAGAAAAAATGTTCTCAATTTTCGTACCAAAAATAGCTCTACTTTGAAATTTACGAGAAAATGGGTGCCGAGGAAGTAAACATTCCTGCTACGTAGATGAAGGAAGCAAAGTATTAAAGAGGAAGAAAGTCTTGTTTCTGTCAGCACAGGCATTAAGGTCAGCAGAAAGTTAAAGTTCTTGTCAATAGAAGCCTTGATCCCTAGACATATAATTGTTTTCCAAAATTCTTGTTGAGGCAGAATATAGATTTGGACTATTTCCTTGAACTGATGTGAATTGTGAATCGTTCAGTTTGTTTCCATGAACTGAAGCCTTGATCCTTTCCGTAAAAACACATGACTACCCTAGCTGTTTTTCTTCGTCAAAACAAAGAGTGCTATACTTCCCACGATCGAAGAAAACGTCGGGAAAGTAAGGCTAGAGAAGGATGCATTGAATTGCTAATTCAAACAATGCATAAAAACGTTTCCTTTCCTGTACCTGCTGGTATGTTTTTCGCAAAGATGTAGTTTCGAAATGTCATTGAAATTACATAGAATATTCTGGGTTCTACGGATCTTTTTCGGTGTGGTCTGGTTTCTTTGGTGTGTTTTTGCATTCCTTAACTTTCAGAAAATCATAGAAAATAGCAAAGAATGTTTTGGATTTTAGAATGTTTTGAAGGAAACGAATTCATATCAACGTGGCCTAACTTCTTTTGACCGGAAACAAATTGTCCCGCCATCTTTCAAGAAAAATTCATAATACGTAATTCAATTGTTGCCATGACATGACGCTACTGAACCAGGCATTGAACATGTACTTTGAGATTCACATGAAAATTCTGTATTCAGTTTGTAAGGTCAGCCTATACCTCGCCACAATTCACTGTTAATCAAACCAATGTACCTTATCTAACCAGCATACTCTAGAAGCGGAGAAAGAACAGTCCAAACATCTCGACATTTGCAATATAAGACGGACAGAAGTCAGAACATTTAATGTTGATTTTAAGTTTACATTTTGCCTGCCGCATAAGCATCTAGGAAGGCTAGGGCCAGTATCAAATGCAGTTTTACTTTCATCTATATTCGAATCTCAACTTTTATCAAGAACACTTCGAGATCTACGAGGAAAAAGGTCGCTTGGATATCACGTTACTACGTGATATCCGACTACACATCGGACTACACTTAATGATATCATGTCTACTGATAACAAGAGCAAAATACAACGAATTGCCTGAGGGAATAAAACCATGTGAAAAAAAGTAGAAATTAACATACGCAATATGAAGCGAAAGAGATGCAAAACTCTTGATTGGAAATATTGCTACAAGAGATGGTTGCTGCAGTCCCAGTTATCGCAACAACGACAATAATAACAACAACAACATTTTTTTAAATTTTTGAGGCGACAACTACAACTATGTAATCAGTCTAGGTAAAATGCTCTTCGGCCAGAACAACAACAACAACAACAACAACAACAACAACAACAACAACAACAATGCTTGTTTGCAACAGAACGAAACGAAAGGAGTGTTCATGGAGATGATAGGGTGCTGCTAAATTGTTTTGGCTTCTGTTAAGCCACACCTCATTTGGAACCGACTCAAAAACAGGCTATTTTGCTCATCTCATTGCCAAGAACCTTGCCAGTTTCACAGTCATAATTGAACCCTGAACTTTGCTCTCTCTGAAAGCTAACAGTTCCGAAGGGACATCGCAGTTAAAGCAGCATGAAACGTCGATAGAGTAGATTTAATTTAGTCCACCTCTGTTTGGAATGAAAAGAAACAGTTGAAAAAACTCGACAAGCTTGAGATGTCACAGCGAAAACCTTCTGGCGCGATGACGAACAACGCAGTAAGGAAATACAGTCGAGCGCAAATGATGCATGGAGCGAAAGGCAATTCATTTCTGGTTTTAAGAACGTTTTGTAATGCGCAGTTACCAGCATTTGACAGTTGGACGTATGTAGATTTAGATCTAATTGAAAAAGGAAGGAATGAACAAAAACATATGTCACTATCTCCCATTTCCAGGGACGTAGGAAGCATCTCAAACTTGGGGGGGGGCACGACACTTCAAGGGCACTTGTTCACTAAGCAAAAGGGGCACTTCCTGAAAATAAAACGGGCACTACTTTGTTTATTACAAAATCTTGGAGGGGGTGCCCCAATGCCCCCCCCCCCCCCGTTCCTAAATCTCAGCTCATTTCTTCTGCTGTGTTTTCTTCTGCTATGTACGCTGAACAATCATTTCTACAGCCAGGCAATTGATCTATCGACGAAGGGAGTTTTAGAATGTGAAGTATGAATTATCCGTCTTACAGCTCCTCTAGTCATTTAGCAGTGGGAATTGCCAGCAGTAAATCTTGTCGCTAGATCGCAAACATTTCTGCAGTCAATCAACTGGCCTCTTGATCAAGCAGATCTACCTCTTTCCCATTTCTATGTAGAGTTTATTGTTACGAGGTCATGTCACTATATTCATATGTAAGCTGACGCAGTAGTGAAAGGCCTGCCCTGTTTAAACATTATTTATGAAACTCTCAGAGATGGCGCCAGGGAAGAAATGCTAGGGGGGCAAATACTGTCAGAGTGCCGACAGTGAGAAATTTTTTATGAACGAGTTCAATTCTAGTTCACTGAGATGACAACCCAGCAAAGAAAGCTGGAGGTGCAGGTTATGAAAATGCCGACAGTGCCTAGAAATTGTCGAAAATTTAAGTGCCGATGGGGGAGCTGAATGAAATTTTGGGGGGGCTCCTGCCCCCCCTAGCCACCCCGCTCGCGCCATCCCTGGAAACTCTGGACTGAATGTTGTTTAATGACAATTATTGACTGATCTGTGGAACAAAAAGACTTCATTCAGGCCAGTTTAAAATTCATTTCCACGTACAGAATGCAACGTGACTTGACACGAGCTGTTTTTTTTTACTTGATCATAAGGCGGACTATGCAAATTTCCTCCTTTCATCTAGGTCAAGAAGTAGGTTAACTTCCTTTAGCACCCACGTATTCTAATTAACTTCCATGAAAGATTTAACAAGAGAGTCTTGTTAGAACGTAAATTTACTTGATTATTCAAAAGTTATCTAATTTACTTCTCGAACAACGTGCTGCGCTATGTCATGCGTCTTTAATAAAGTCAATTTCATAACATCTTAAGAGCAGTGGGTACTGATCTCTCTATCGTATACTATTGATCTTAGAATGCAGCCTTAAGGGGAAATAAAATGACCACTGGTGTGTACTTAGAGTGAGGTCTCTCTCACTTCTAAAGTATAATTTTAGCTTCCTTAGACGATATTATGACAACATTTACAACAGATACCCATATTAAAACTTTGAATCCCCTAAAAAGATGCTTGTGACACAAAGAAAAGGATATTTTCAGCGAATTTATATTCTGGACCAGTCAGTAAGAATCGGTTTTTTCTTTATTCATTTAAAAAAACAACTACAATGCCTGCCAAAAGTCCTTGGAACACTTAGGCCATTTCTTGACAATCCGCAGTTCTAACCATAGCGATTAGGCTTAAACACCCCCTCACCCCCAAAACAATGTTGATTTGCAAGGTTATTGTCCTAGCATTCCATCAGAGCCGCGAATCGTCCTGCCATCCCCATTTTGTCATCACAGAACAACATTGTTCTGAGGGGGAGGGGGAGAGGGGGAAATCGCAAAAAAATGCAAAAATAGCAAAGGTGTTCCAAGACTTTTGGCAGGCATTGTATGTACAAAAACAACAAGGCTAATTAACTACGTGCCATCCATAGTGGGAAAGGACTTATAGTCAGCGAGTTCCCACTATGTATGTCACTTACAATTTAATTTAAATTGTTCCAATAATAGTCGTAAGAGAGGGACAGTAAGAGAGGGACAGCCCGAGAGCACACAATTCGCCATATTGTTATTGGCGCTTTAAGGTTTGACGAGCAACATGAACAACCCAGAGGTCCTTCGGAGAGAATAGGTTAGTTTATTGCGGAGTACATTTGATGTCATGGTTGTAGCAGATACTTCACTTACGCAATTCGATGCTTAAACTTTCAGTGTTGACGATACCAAAAACCACTCTGCTAAGTCGTTCTTTTGATAAATGATTAAAAAGTGATGTCAGTACCATTTTCACCACGTAAGAGGATTTCTTTCTTCAATGTGCATAAAACGTGTTGGAATACGATAATGCGGTTGTCTCATATTTCATATAATCACCATCTCGTACACTTTTCAGTCATAAAACTTCTTGAGCTCCTCAGATTTGAAAACCAAACGTCGATGGGTTTACGTGAAACAGGTGCCTATAACAGTTAGCAATGATAAGTTTGACAACCTGGAACGGTTCCAGCCAACAGATTTCGAATGAAATGTCAAAGTCGTTTCAAAATTATTTCTAAATATTTCTCAAAAATTTAGGCAATACCCTTACCGTCACAAATGTACGTATGTATGTATCATTTGCAACGTTACTTAAAAATATTTACAAGTTTAAAATATAAAAATAGATACAATATAATATATAAGGTTAAAAACGTAAAGGAAAAACACTAATTACAGTGGCAAGGATAGCATTAAAAGGTCAAGATGACCTTAATTCCATAATGGTCCCCTCAGAAAAACGAAAAAACGTAAGAAAAGAAATATTGTTGCTGATTTCCGTGTAAAACATGGACAAATTGGAACAAATGGATCAACAAAGCCTCCACTGTTTGACTGCAAATTACTAGCGAATATTTGAATGGTTAGGACTGCGTTGAAAATAATCATTTACCGTGAAAATAAAACCTTGTTGGGGAGACGAGATCGCTTTGTCCGAGTAAATATATGTGCCCCTCGTGCAGTGGGTTAAAGTGCATGCGCTCGTTAGAGCTTCAACCCCAAAACGCTAATGCGCATGAGCTTTAACCTACTGCACGGGGGAAGCATGCGTTTCCTCGGGCGAAGCGTATCTCGTCTCCCCAACAAAACCATTGAATCTCAATCAAAATCTCTGCTCAATTTCGTTCAAAATCTTTCTGATTGGTCCCAATGAGGGGCTATTATACTACCAAGCAAAAATATCGATGTGATGGCAGGTGTCATGCATTTCCAAGCGATGTAAACATGAATGGAAATGTACACAAAGTAGTACCCTGGGTACCAGAGGGAGGGCAGAGGAAAGGATACCAAAACAGGAGATGAAAATCCTAAAGACAACTGGAATATGGTCATAGTGAGCTCTTGTTCCGAATTTTGGGACACGATGTCATAATCCTAAATAAGACAGAGTATGAGCATGTAGCATCCAAATACAATACTCATTCTAAATTTCCCACAGTCATCCCCGGTAATTAATACCGGTAATGCAAGGGTTTGAACAACATACCGGTTACAAAAAGGAAAGAAATGTTGATTCGGAAAACGGTCATCTTAAGGCAAGGATTTCGCAATGTAAATTACGGATGCAAGTTCTTAACACCTACTGGTGGACTAAAGATTCCGAAGAATATTCTCTCACGTGAGTCAACTGTATGTTTAAACTTCATCTTCCATTTTCTTTCAGGTGCATTTCTCTAAAAAATAATCTGTGAAGGCTGTTTCATTCCGACTAGCATGATTCAAGGGTTCAATTCCGTTCTTGTTATTAGGACGCTTGTTCCAAGTAGAGCAAAAGGCGGGGGGGGGGGACTTTACGTACTTTACTGTCATTAAATGCTGCCGTTGACTAATAACAACAGAAAAATGGTACAATTTTCAAGAAAGCCATCGTTTATGAAGGGTTATAAGTTGGTTCACCATTTAGAAATTTGTTGGTGACGTCAACTCTCAAACAAGTCAGAATATGAAAAACGTTGTAGGTTTGAAAATAATCAAGATATGAGGAATTCAAAGGTAGAATAACAACAGTAACGTGCCTAAAGATCCTTCGAGAAATTCAAAGCAAAGAAAGATGTAATAGCCATATACCCTAGCATGTCGAAAGATTTTAAGCCGATGCTGTAAAACAAATTTGCTGATGTTTTGCATGTGGCGATGTTGTGGACGGGGCTTGGAACTTGCAGGTATGGAGATTCGTTCTTGTGGATTCTGTGTCATTTACATGAGGCTTATTTTTGCAGAGTGACAACCAAACAATGAATGAGCATAGCACCGAAATGACGTTGACAGTTAAGGTGACATCGCAATACACAAATATGATGCATACTCGTCTATCATGCGTCAATCCGCTGCCTACACAGTGTTCGTTTGCGATCACCAGCACCGGATTAGGCCTCCCACACCCAGCGCAACAGCCAACAAGGTTCAATTCAAAACCGCTCTTTCTGAAATACAATGTTATTCTTTGACGTGTTGTTACGCTAAAAAACAGTCTTAAGAGTGGAAACTGTAGGCTACCATAGTGCATCACGGCATGGGAAGTTTAAATATAGCCACGAGCAAAAATATCTTGCAGAGCTAAGTTTAAGAGAAAGAGATATGTCATCGATCAAGATTGCTGGAGATCAGTGTGAGGCACTTGCTCTCGCTCTTCTCAAAACCGTAGCCTTACATTGTCAGGAAAGAACGAAGCTTGTAACTGTTTGCAGTATTCTATGATATTTACCGGTTATGAGTAAACAACAATTCCTCTTGCTATTTTGAGCATTAAATGATGTAAGAGCATTAAAAGTGACCTCATACAACAACGGTTTAAACCGTGCTAGGTAATAATCCGATGCAGGCAAGCTGAAATCCAGAGCTAATCACCTGGGAGGAGATTACATTGCAGCTTCTTAGCCTTCTCACGCAGGCTACACAATGAATATAATGACGTAACTTTGGACGCATCGTCGTTTCCCAGCTTCATCACTGCCCTCTGCAATTCTTAAATATTCCGTAGTACTGCTGGTTGGCCTTTTGCAGCAGAGCCTCTCGAATGTTTTCAGTTCAATGAGAACAATGAGTCTTTCTAGGCTTTGAGCAAATCCTGCTTAAATTCAGTCAATCTTGTTATGTGCTAGAAGCAGGCTATTGCATACATGCACTCATGCAGAAATCGTCAACAAGCACTCTATACTTATTACTAAAAGCTGGGCGAGACACCAACGCTGTTCCTAGGCCAAACATTCATTTCCCAGAATCTTAGAACCTTAATCCTAATGTAACAGACTCTTAATTGTAACAAAAATATCCGGTGCAGAAGCGATGCCGTACTTACAACTGACAGTTATACTTGAGACATGAAAAATTAAATGAAGAAACCATTCGATGAAGAGACATAGCAATGGCTGAAAGAAGTGGGAGAAGAAAACTCTATTCTGGTCAGGAACAGGATAATATCTGCATGCTATCACTCCAATCCAATATGCAAGGAAATTGTCATAATCTACATTTAGAATCACTCGGAAGCAAAAAATGCGAAGGATGACCGAAGGATGACAATCATATACCCTTGTGAATGACTCTTTCATGAAGTTTGGCCTTGAAGAAAAGTGGGAAGGAAGGATGCTAGCGGGGGCATCAACACCCCTTTACCAGGAAGGTTCTAATCTAGGTTGGGTAGAAGACTCCAAATTATTCCCACGATGAGAAGAACAGGCTCTTATTGTGCTGACTAACTCTAAACCAAAGAGTGGGAAGAGCGAAATTCTAGGATGATCCCTTTAGGGAAACCTAATACTGTTAACGGAAGGTTAACGGTTTTCACTAATTCCAAACCACGCGTTGGTTTAGCAAGCTCGTTTCAGGTATCTTCTAAAAGGGCGATAACGTGTCGTTTAATGATCACACAAAATCCCCTCTAATGAACAAAGATCCACCACGATAAGCTCTCGATACTGGATTCAAATTTTAGAGATTGCCATGTTGCGCCACAATGAATTGAAGCTTGTGCATTAGGCATCGGTTTGCCAGCCCGCCTCACTAAATCACAGTTACCCCTAGCAAATGGACTCCCACTAGGAAGAATTAGTACATATTGCTAAGGAACAACAGTTTGTCATGTTTCTACAATATGACTTCACAGTTATCTTATGCGCAACTCATTTGAGTAGTCAATATTACAAGTACAAGGATCAGCCAGCCTACAAGGATCAGTCTTTGTTCCATTCCTTTTTAAATCCATTTCCACGCATTACAAGTAGTTCTTGGGAAATACGGAGGAGGGGTGTGTTTTTTGTTATGCGTCTGCAATAATAGCCTAAGCTTCCAAGAGTATAAACAAAACTTTCTTGTAATCACAGAGTGCATTAAGATAAAATAGACGCAATTGGCGCATTTTATCTCAAGTTGCAGGTAACACTTTATACATGCTATGGCTATCAAATCAAGAACTATCAAATCTCTTCGCGATGTTTTTAACAACTGACAGGCTCCTGAACAAAATAAAGTCTGCAGGCCATGTTTAGCCTATTCTGAATCAAAGAAGCGATAAATCTTAGTGACATTTAATACCATCTGACACAAGCGGTTTCCTGACCAGTTACCCAAGAAAGAAAAGTAGCTTTGAGAGATCTAATTTAAGTGCATGATTACGAGTTGCTAGAGAGGTCGCTAACCATAATCCATTGTGGGTTTTTCGGGTCGTCAGGCCAGAAACTCAAGTTATTAACTCTTGGTACATGTGATTAAATTTCCCACTGTCTATCGTCGTAAAGTAACCAGCGTTAAGACCCAGGGCCGTAGGAAGAAGCTTCGGATTGGGGGGCAATTGTTCTTAAAACAATAGAGAACAATACATCTAATTAATTCGTGTGACGTAGCACCATTGTTTTCAAAATTATTGGGGGGGCTTGAGCCCCACCTGCCCCCCCGCTTCCTACGGGCCTGGTTAAGACCACAGAGTCTTGCGAAAGATCTTTTCAAATGAATGGTTGCCAGCCGATGAAATAAAGAACCAAAAGAGCATAAAGATACTTTGGCAAACGTTGCTTTCGTTATTTTGAATTTAGTTTACTTGATTTTGCTCTAAAGCGGCTATTTTCCGTGAAACACTGCTCACATCTTTCTATCTTCTAAAGAGTTTTTGTGGCATATTTTACATCCCCCTAACGTACAAACAGACGGACGGACAGACAGACACGATTTTAATTCAAACAGCTATTTTTGTTATGTTCATAAGTCATAAAGAAAAGGAGCCTCGATTATCTATAGTTTTCCACGAGGTGACCTAAAGTAAAAGAATGCTAAATAACAAAGACGCACTGCATTGTGGTCAAACGCGGAAGTTCAAGCGATGCCAAAGACTCACGTACTAGTACCTAACAAAAACGCCTCTAAGGTGATCTAAGGTACAGGAATCTTTGGGGTCCTCTGAACAGATGAATTGAGCTCAAGTTCCACAGGAATGCAAATGATTGCCTACAGCTTTCTTGTTTGACTATAACATGTAATTTCTCCAAAACAAAATAATTGCTTTTGATAAAATCTTGGCTGCTTCCTTGCAACTTTATAGTTCATTATGAAATAAATTTTTCAGGAGACCTTGACAGAATACAGGTAATGTTCTTACCAAGGCTTTCGATTATGGCAAAACAATTATAGCAACAACATTATCAGTTGATTATTTGGTGTTGTTTTCATTTCGAACTGTGTAACATTTTGCAATAATGTATATGAAAGGTTTCAACTGTATGGTCAATATGTGGTGAATATAAAACCATAAACATGAAATGAAGTCTATGATAAGAACAATATATGGTCTGCATTTCCTGACCATAGCATTTCAGATTTCCTGTGAGATTCTACATGTTTGGTTAACAATTGGTAAAATAAAGAGATTTGTTGTCATTAAACTTATGAACTTGAAGCAAATACTGGTTTAATATTATGACATTCCTCAGTATAAGCCCAGATAAGTAAACCAAGTTGGCCAAATACTTGGCAGAGGTTTACCAAAGTTTTTGCAATGTGTGCAATCAATTCAAGATATTGAAGTTTGATTTGAGGAGATCTCTTTCCCATTGAAATCGATCTAATAACAAGAACAGCTTTACAAACTTGCCATATGATTTTATCAGGTGTTCAATGTTTCTGTATATTTCATAATATTAACTGAGACAGCAGAAACTCTTCACAACTTTGCAATGGATGCAATTGCTCAGAGACATGATGGCACCTAATAAATGGGGCCTGCACACAGCCTCGACTCAACTCAATTGAGGCTGCATGCAGGCATAATAAATGGGGGCCATTGGGCAATTAAAAGCCAAATCAACTTCAACATCAAATCAATCCAAATTCTGGTGAAAGTTTCTGTTCCTTTCAGATCCATCGGAAGCGAGGGGGGTGGGGGCCCCAAAAGTTTGCGCAGTTTGTTCACTTGTGTGTGTGAAAAAGGCTGTTAAAGCCAAACTGAATTGAAAATTCCAACTTATCTTACAAGGAAGTTAGCTGAGCTAATATAAACAAGGAAGTTAGCAGAATTTATCAAGCTATCATCACTTTTGATATTATGCAATTCAAAAATAATCTATCAAGGTCCTATTTTTTAGATGTTCCCAGAAAGACCCCCCTAAAATGCAAATTCCCCAAAAATGGAGCGTTTTCCAACGATCTAAAGGGGTGATCATAAAAATGGACCTCCATTTCTGCTCGTGACGCTCACATCGAGTTGCAGCCCCCCCCCCCCAATATGAATTTTGTTTCGATGGGCCTGCCTTATCTTTAGTTCCTTGGCTAACACTGATGGGAGTGCAAAGAATCCACAAAAAATAAACGCTGATAGAAATTTCTCAAGAGAACTTAACATGTCATTTGGTCCTTATGAGTTTGATCCAAGAACTGACTGAAAAGGGATCATTCACATTTATATCATTTAGTCTGTCATCTCTTGAGGGCTTTGAAAGCAGGAGTTGGAAGTAAATGAAAGAATATAAAGGTAGGAAAAAAGTGAAAGACAAACCAAAAGAAACATTAAAGCTGCTTTCATTTCTATGGGAAGAATATGATACCCTTCAATTCTAAGTGGGTGTAACAGCAATATGTGGCTTTCTCTGTTGCACATAGCACCAGTGGGCTTGAGCTTTGATCCATGTACAAAAGGTTAACCGGTTAACCACAGAAAAAACCATCCAGTCCCTCCAATCCATTTCCTCCAAGCTGGACTTTGTCTTAGGGCTCTGTCACAATCTTGTAATAGATGCCACTCAAAGTGACAAAAGTTGAATGTCTATCAGTGCCAAAATTGTCAAGTTTGAGTTGTGGGAAATTCCAATTGCTTTACCAGAGAAACAGTTGTCTGAGCTCTTATCTGTTCTCAATTCCTTTGACTGACAATTCAATTTCTTGTTCTGGGAGATGGGCTGTGACTAGCGAGATTGAAGGCTCTCCAAAAAATATCAGGCTAGGCTGTGACAAGTTCAGAAGAAGGTACATGACTTGTGGACATATTACAATTGGCTGAACAACTTTACAGTCACAAAGGTTGTATGGGCATTTTCATGCAAGATGACTGGGGGGAGGGGGGGTGCAACTTCTGTGCTTCAAGTTTTGAAAGGCTACTTTTCATGAATTTGAGTTTTCCAGAACAAAATTTGTCTGCATACCCATAATTCAATTCAATTTGCAAAGTGAGACAAACATGGACATTTCTGAAAGTCCCATTCACCTATGGAAATTGCTTCTCACAATTCGGATTTTTTGCAAGTTGGATACTTTTTTCAGATCCGAAGCAATACAACATAATGCAAGTTTGACTTTAACCTGAATTCGTTACTTAGTTATGGTTGTCTTCAAAATAATAAAATTCCAATTTCAGCTTTTATATAGATCTCAAAAATTTTAGAGCCCGCATCCCAAACTTTATAAACACAATTGTTTTGGCAAAAAACACAGATATCCTTTAAATGTTTAAAACAACAAAAAGGCACAAATAAATCTTATTTGGATTGACAGCCCACATAGATCCTTTCCAGGGTTGTGTAAACACTTTAATTGATACTCCTGCTACTATGGAAATGACGATGTCAATTAGATCTAGTGAGCTCACTGCATGCATCATTACATGCAAAGTCTCTTCCTCTTCAATGCCTCATCTATTGGATTACCTCCCTTGATTATGCTGTTGCCTTGAACAATGCCCTGTTTAATACTGGTATTGGGTATGCAAGATAACAACATTATGGGTTCCACATCTCTTTATTTTCCAAGCTTATTTCTCAGTGGTATATAAATTACTCTTTTTGAGTATGCAATATATAAGACCACCAGCTATTTATCCCCAACCAATTTTGCCACAAATACATTTAGCACTGCCCTCTTTTCGCATTGATTTGTGTGTGTAACCGAATAACAATGTTTTATGCATCATAAGCGTTTTCAACGTTCTGTAATATTTGAAGTTATTGCCCAATACGTTATCAGCATCTCTCTGACATGACAATATATAAAATGACTTGGACTTTTCCTCTTCTAATAAACTCATGATTTCGAGTTGGCACTTGTAGGAGTGATTTGCTCTCGCTCTACCCACATCAGTTTCGAAATCGTTTTCCTTGAATCGTTCATCGCAAATTCCCCCCGATCTCAGACAGTCCCAACTAGGAAGTGATAACTTTGGATTGAAACAAAATTTTGCCAGGCGATCTTTCCTATAGATTAAGGCAGGAGAGAGTTTGAGTTTGATGCTTTACTTGCGAGAGTACATAAAGAACGACATTTCGCAATTTTTAATGACCAAGCTTTTCATTAGATAGTAAAGGGGCGTCACGAGAAATATTTCCTATCACGTCAAACTCACATTCACGAACAAAACATGCGATGATCGAAGCAAACATCGATATTGCTGTTCTGTTTCCAAATGATGTACGATACATTTGAAGAAATTTCGACAGTTTAAACTATTAAAATTGTGTTTAGCGGCCCACCCAAAGACAGGGATTCGTATTCATTGTTATTTTTCAATACACAGCTGATTTATATAACGGGTTTGACAACAACCCTGAGTGCCCTATTCAAAATCGAAGTTTCGTCGCCCAATTTGACAACCATGTCAAAACAATCTCATCAGGAACGAAATAAACAATTATTACAACTTAGCAACATATTCTAGCATCCATTGACGACAACATATGGCGCACCGTTGAGATTTGATTCATCAAATTTATTTTGAAACAGAGCCGTGTGACCGACTGATGGAATATGAGTACTAAATCCTTGTTTTATACGACTTAGCCGGCTACTGTGGGCCTAATAAAATTGATAACAATATATGAACGATACTTACAGTCTATGTCTGTAATTCCAGTGAAATGATGGAACTATCTTCTGAACAGAATTTACTTCTAGAATCAGCAAAATAACCAATAATAAGATGCACAAAATATTCATCTTCGATTCTCTTGGTTTCGGTCAGAGCAGAGTCACGACCACACGAACTCTATACAATTCTTGTCTTGATTGATGAGAAAAGTTGAACACTGATTTATAAAGATCACTTTGCCAGGATCTTCCTTCCGATATCTAAAACCTTTGAAGGTCCAGGAAACGAAACGAATTCACAATGGGACAAGGCAAATACACTGTTTGATTCACAGCAACTCAATCTTTACCTTTACAGCATCTCAGAGGTTTCACTTTTACTACAGACACGCAACTGTCAATTTCATCAATGGAATTAATCCTTTGTCAATCATACGATCAATTCCACCAATCACACCGCGTTTATTGTTTGCTTTCTATCGAAATCATGCGGGTGGGCGGGAAGATAATTTTCTCCTTCGCAGTCATGATGGAGGGAAGTCGATGGGAGAGGAAGCATGAGCAAGGAAACACATTTTCACTTCGTCATAAAGGTTTATATCACGGAGCTCTATAAAATGAGAGTAACAGATGAAAAGATAGAACCTTTACGATTTGCAATTTATCCAAGTTCCTTGATTTTTCCTTTTCGAAACCCTTTTAATTTCCGCCTTTGAAAGTCAAGACAGTCAAGTTATTGCACATTTTGACTGTAGTAAAATATGTAGTAAAATATGTTAAAAGCAGTGAGAAACTTTTAGAAATTAGATCCAAGGTTTATGGTAGTTTGTCGTTGAACCTTTATTCATGACTAAAATTTAGAAACATATCTGTAGAAATGGTAGAAACTGCGTCATAATCTTTGAGCTGGTAAAATAGACAGAAACCTTGTGTGTTATCATGCAGAATTAAGAAACTGTTATAGTACTACGGGCTGATCCAAGTTTTTTATAAAAACATACAATTAATTCTCGTTCTATTTTGTAACCTGTTGCTCCCCTGCTTTCTTCATATCAAGATATCCAGGCAACAAGATCTCTAGATTATCCTGCCCTCCCCAACACGCCCCCAACCGAGGAGCGTATCACTCTTCCAAAAAAGCGGTACGAGATTTTTTAGAACAATAGGACTTTCAGGGATTTTTTTACAGTTTTTTGTTGAAAACAAAAGGATTTTTGCCATAGATGTAAGAGATTTTTGCAGAGTGACACATCCATCGCCCCTAACATTACTCACAAAAAAGCCCCAGATCCCGTTCATCGGCCTTCATCCGGTTAGAGTTTTACATGACCACAAAAATGTACCCCGAGGAAGGATACCTACACCTACAACAGATTTGAGAGAAGAGGTGGATGGATTAAATCGCCAGCGTTTGAACATACCACACAGTTTTTATACCCAACCCAATGAACTACAATGTAGAAGAAGAACGTACACGAAATGTTCCAATTTGCAGGGCCCGTTTCTTGCTCCCTTTACCGTTTTCGAACAGGAGATTGACCCGCTTCTCAATAGGACATAGCATACTTTATGGATTCATATGCGTGATAAAGAGTTTACCAAATTTCCTTTCAGGATCAAGAAACTCAGCAAGTCGGAAAGCAAATGACGCATGGAACAAACAAAACCAGCACCGAGAGCCTCGAGAACTTTAGAAGGTAAATCAAACTTTGGGGGGGGGGGAGCATTGGGCTGAAAACGGGAAAGAGAAAATAACTTTGCTTCAAATTCTTCCATTTTCTTTCCTTTTATTTATTATTTTTGTTGACTCCCAGGGTAAATCTGTAAGAAAGGGACGAAGAAGGGAATTACTGAGATTGACTTCTGGGGTATGACCAGACACTCCAATCTTAAATGGCTTGATTTGCTACAATTTCAAAGTTTCCTATTCATCATGACACATAACTGAAAGTAACAGTAAGAACAGTGAATCATTCAATAGTCTGAGTAAAGATCAGTCCCTTAATGCTAATAACTCATTGAGCAGCTGTAAAACATCGTACGACAAACGTCATCCAATGCGATTGAAATAATGTCCGGAGAAGAAAATGAATGAAGATAAAAGCACCTGCGCGACCTGCATTCATCTTACTACAAGGAGATTCAAATCATGCTTACAGTAAAATAACAAGTTAAACAATTTTAGAGGAGAAACTGAGTAGAAATTTCCCCGGGGGGGGGGGGGTACTCTCATTATGGCCCAACAGGGGGGTCCAGTCGGTTTGAGGGTCTTACGAAATGACTACCAAATGGCCCTATTTATTAAATCCTACTACCGATTGGGGGTATTCCAAGATTCCTGGCCACTTATAAGATTTCAACTCTGTAGGCTCCTCCGCACGGCAATATGGTCGTTGCAGCAGTAATTATCATTGAATTTTGAAGTTTTTTGCTTCGTTCAATCAGTTTTTACAATAGAAATTTTTGAAAAACTGCAGAAAATTTTTGCTACCAGACGCTACCAAATTGCCCAATTTTTGGTCCATCAACTACCATTTGGGGGTTTCTATAAAAAGATACTACCATTTGAGGTTATTTTCCAAAAATTTTGCTTTGGGCCTCTTTAACCCTGACTGGACCCCCCTGTCAGGCCACAATTGGAGTACCCCCCCCGGGGAAATTTCCAAAATATTTTGCCAACAATATCTGAAAATAGAAACAACTTACAGCTGGAAAATTGACAAAAAACGTAAGGATGTTCGAGCCTGCTGACAGCTTAGCCTGTCTCTCTATCCCCTTGGTAGACTTTCCCCGAGTCTATTTTCAGATAGACTTCACACAGTTCTTTTCAACACAGTTAGGGCGTTCGTTTTGTCCCATTTCAGCTACTGTCCTCTTGTTTGGATGTTCTATGATAGAGCTTTGAATCATAGAATAAATCATATTCAAGAAAGGGCATTACGCATTGCATATAAAGATTACGAGCATGATTTCGGTTTTCCCCTGGAGCAATCTAAATCGGTGCCAATCCATGTAAGAAACCTACAGTTGCTCATGACTGAAATTTATAAAACAAAATGCGGTCTGAATCCACCATTCATGAAGGATATTTTCATGCAACGAAATATTAGGTACTGCCTAAGGCATGGTAATGACGCTCAACTGCCAAAAGTACGAACTACGGCCTTTGGAGTTGAGTCCATTACTTACCTTGGAAATAAACTGTGGCAGCATTTACCGCAAGAACTAAAACAATTAAACAGCCTTCCTATGTTCAAAAAACGAATTAGATGTTGGAATGGTGGAACATGCAACTGTAGGCTTTGCAAAGTATATATCCCACAAGTTGGGTTTCTAACATGATAGATTTTAACTCTGATTTGTCCTGTAACATATATCAATTTTAGTTTTATTGTAAATCATGTATATTGTAAATAGTAGGCCTTAATTAGCTGCAATTAAGCTATTCATTGTTTAGCCTACTTTAAATAGATATTTAATAATAATAATAAAATAGTTGACAAAACAGATACAACAGATACAGTTGACGAAATAGACTTGGGGCAAGTCAATCGCTTTGGCTGTCAGGATAGGTTACAACAACAACAGCCCTTGATGAAGCCAGTTTAGCCTTGCCAATACAAACTTGTTCAGAGAAACTGAATCTTAGTTTTTGCAGAATTGCTTTGTTTGTTGGAGTAATGAAAACTCTTTGGAATTCAGACGAAAGCAAGTTTTGTGAAAAGTAGTTTCCGATGAACTGAAATCAGGATTTAACCGGTAATATGTCCAGCAATACTGAGCCAATTTCAAAGGCATGGATACCCCAAGATAAAGGCTCACACATTTACGATGAGAATCTGTCAGTTCCTATTATCTTGAATCACAAGCTTGGATCACAAGGCAGTTGTTTTTTCATTTTCGTCTTTGGTTTCTTTATCTTTTGTTCATCAAAAACATTTAGTAGAAAATATCTTACTTGAAAGAAACAGTAAGTAAACACACGAGTAAACATCTATCTCAAAGAACAAGGTTATTACAAGGAAGATTTCATGAAACTTTCAGCCATCACAGACTAGGTACTAGGTTGCCATGATGCTGCAAAGTGTTGGTCAACCCAAAAATTAGTGGGTGTTTGGCGTTTACGAGAAATTGTTTGAATATGGATTATCAAAAGAGGGCAGGCGGAGGTGTGTAATTTGGGCTAATGTAAAATGCAAAACAGATCAGCAGACGGTGTCGTTCTCTCAGCATTTTAGCCCATGTGAAACAGGTTCTAAGTATTTATCCGTATTTGATAGTTTTATGTGTAGTTCTTTGCAATTGCATTTTCAATCGTAGTTTAGTTGCAAGTTCTTTACGTAATGGGCAAGAAGGGGTTGTCATTGTCTTTTGTTCCCCTTCGAATCGTCCTCATAGCGTTGGTTGTACATCAGCTCATACGTCGTGTCTTAAATATTTATTTCTGTAAATTTTTCATTGAACAGAAAAAAGATCAGCAGCTGTCATTAAAAGTTTACATGGGTTAAATGGTTTCTCTTCTACTCTAAAACCCGCTTATTTTCAGCTTCAAGTTGATCTCAGTCCACATGCTTTGATCTGCAAGAAAATGTTCTGTGTGTTGCGCCTATAACTTTCCCTTTCACCCACTTTTAAAATGGTCCAATGCAGCAACTTTCACTATCCCATTAGCAATGTGTTGCTGCATTGGACCCTGTTTTGCAAAGAGAATGACCTCTCTTCGCTTCAGTTTCATTTCACTTTCATCCATTATCATCAATCCAAAATAAAATTCAGCATAAATACTCTACAACCAAGATACATAACAACACTAAAGAACTAAAATCTGACAAAAAAGATTCTTTACATGATTATGTATTTAAGATTGATTCATCGAGGAGCTTTCTATCTGATTTTCACCCTTAAAGTACCTTTATCCATTCTGAGGATTACTCTAGCCTGCGCCCATACTCAACTGGTTTACGCAAAAGTAAGTTTAGTTGCATTGAGATTTGCATTGAAACCTTATACCAAGAATCCTCGCAAAAAATAGCGCTCAACCTATTTGAAAATTTTGGCAAGCCAAATAATTGAGTTCAGTAAAGTTCTCAAAATAGAAACTTTTGAGAATTTCAACTGAAGTTCAATTTCATTCTATTTATTGTCGACTATGTAAAAAAATAGGTGGATGACTGCCAAACACGAGATTACTTTTTGGCACACCCTAGTGGGATACAGATCATCCAATCCAAGACAAACAATTTTCAAGACAATCAAATTTCTTTCTCAGGCTAGCGTTCTTATAACACTTTCTCGAGGAATAAATGAATTTATATAGATCATAGTTACAAATATTTACCATCTGCCTCAATTTTCGTCTTGATTTCCCCAATTAAAACAAAAAACGGAATCATTTTTTAAGCTGCTAAGTCATTGGTGGCACCGTGTAAATTAATTTCAGTGGAAGCTGACGAGTTTGTTGCTAATTGTGACGGCATGTTGTAAAAACCAGACCCTAAGACCCTGGGACCACTGAGACCCCTAGGACCTTTAAGTACTAGAAATGAAAGGACCCTTAACACCAGAGCGTCATAATGAGGAAGTTGTGTATTATTGACTTCCCCTCTTCCATCCCATGAACTTCCACTCTTTCAAACCAAAGCCAGGAATGATGCAGAGAGTTTATACCATGAAGAAGTACTATTTTGACTATCTCCTATTGTGTTATTTTAAAGACTTTCTGCATGAATAAAGGCATCCTGACGTTGGTTTGAACGGACGAAAGTTCGTAGGATGAAAGATGGGAAGCTCATACAACACGCAGCCTCTTGTTCGACAGCTTGATGACATTGATCTATTGTTTGTTTGTGGTGATGTCCCTATTTTTAGTACTTAAAGGTCCTAGGGGTCTCAGGGGTCCTAGGGTCTTAGGGTCCGGTTTTTACAACATGCCAATTGTGACAGATCCCAATATGATACATGCATCTCACACACCACTATCACCTTCATCCTGTGAAAACAGCGGAGGCTGGGCCTAGCTGTTGGCACATGTTGTCAAACGTCATAAAAGTTGCTACATAATCGTATGTGGTACGCTGTATTATTAACAGTTTCAACTTCTGGTTAATAAAGATATCTAATGAAGACTATTTTTGACGAATTCCTATATCTAAGTGACAACCATTATTTTTAAACGATTGGGACGATCAAAAAGTATCATACATCAAAGGGTCTGTTTCATCCAGCATGCCTTGCACGTGCCGTATCTTGGTTGTCCTTTGTTGTTGCTAAACTATCGTTTCCTTGAAGGTTATATCATTTTGAATAATTTGAAAAATTTAATTTAATTTGACTTACGATGATATAAAGTTTTTGAAAATTTTCAATGAATTTTTTACAAAAATAATTAAATCGCCACCATTTTGAAAAAAATCAGAATGTCAAAACATTTCCACCGCAGATTTACAATAAAATACTATAAGTTCCTTTCAAGCCATTCAATTCCAAAAAAATGTCATAGAATTTTACATCCACCTTTTCAAAGATTTGAAAGATTTGAGTCCTATGCTGGATATACCTGCATGTAAGTTCCGGTAATAGACCTTTTAGCTATTCTCAAATAGAATCTGAATCGAACGATATTTTGATACATTTTGTAGAATTTTCGAATGTGCACAAAAGTGATAGAAGCTCTAACGCCATTCAATCGAACCTCTCCTATAGAAATGTATACAAATATCGTTCGATCCAGGCTCTTTTGGAGAATAGCTAAAAGGTCTATTCGTGCTGAGCTGAGCATCCTCGTGCATGATTATCCACACGCTTGCATGTAATCCATTCTAATTTTTCAAGACCCCTAAATCAAGCCACGAACTATTACCCCCTTTGATGAAAGTGGTGGTAGAGATTATATCGAGGGGGGCTTTGGGGTTTCACGGGTTGCGGGTTTGACCAATTTTAGCCCTCGGGTTTCGGGTTTTGCGTCTAAATCGTGCGGGTTTTCGGGTTTTGAGATGCTCCACGGGTTGCGGGTTTGGCCAATTTTGATGCTCGGGTTTCGGGATTTCTTTCAAAAATTCCAATGTTTTCGGGTTTTCGAAGTCATAAATTCCCTTTTAGTTAGCTGAGATCGAAAAACCAGCTTCCGAATGCTTGAAACGATGCACAGAGTGTCAATGAGAACGAAAATGTCGGAAATAGTCGAAGATTATTACCGAAAATTGAAATGTTGCGTTCCGAAGTGCAATTTCGGGTTTGGAATTTTTTGCTTGCGGGTTTTCGGGTTTTTGCTAATTTTGGTCCGGGTTTGCGGGTTCTAGTACCCCCCAAAGCCCCCCTCTATATCCACCCTATTCTCCTTATCAAACACGTCATGTTTCCATTAACAGCTATGAGCTATTAGCGTTTTAATCGTTTTCGCAGGTTGTATACTCCATGCTTACTGTGTCTTCTGGTGATTCTGCACGGTCTAAACAAATTGCATTATTGCATTTTCGCTTCACCTTACCGAGAAATGAAAGGAGCTTTCAGTTTGTACACCCCATGCCTAATGTGGCTCTAGTGATTCTGAACGGTGTAGACAAATTGCATTATCACTTCTCCTTACCAAGAAGCGAAAGGGGTTTTGAAGTTCCTCATGAGCGCATCTTCTTGTCACATTCTTTCACCTTTCACTTTCAGTCCGCAAACAAAACGCCACAAAACAATTTTCTCAATTGTTATTTTATTTCATGGTAAATCGTTTCTATGAAAATTTGTTCCACCTTCAAACTTTGATAATAAAAACGATGCCTTTCGTTACAATACTTTTTGCTTTTTTGCTGCTTTTGATTGAAACGCCAATGTTAAGCAATTACACGTATTTTTATAAGAAACTAAAGTCAGGGGCTGGTAGGCAGTTTCTTAAACATTTCGGCCATTTTGCTGCCAAAAGTTTCTTACTTGTGTCTTATATTTTTAATGCCAGAAGTGTAAATTTAATCTTGTTTTGTCTGAATTGTTCCCAAATTATTCAGTAAGATCTCAAAACAAGTAAATAACATAATTCGCATTCAAAATAATGCCCAAACAGTTGCTATAACTGTACAGTGTCAAAACATTTATTTGAGTGCGAGGGGAGAGCGCGAAAATTAAAACCACATGAGCATACCGTTTCCTATAGCGGTGTCTTATAAAAAATACTTGTAGCTATCACAATCAAAGGGATTTCTACGATCGATAAGCCACACCACTAATGGAGTCAAAGCACTTGTTAGCAGATTCCTTGATACCTTGATGCCCTACTCACTCATTGTGCACGCGAACAGGAATATTTTTTGGAAGACACTAGTAGGGGGAACTGGGAATTGAAATAAGGATGAATCGTAACTCTTGCCTTGGGAATTTTAAATCCCTAATTCAGAAGGTGTTAAGAAAGAGAAAGAGAGAATGAGAAAGAAACTTGTAGCTGTTTAGAATGTTGAAGTGCTCTGATGTTTACTTAATTCAATTTTGCTGACCCAAAATTAAGGTTGTGTTTTGGATTGCTTCGGCACCAGCATCTGTTTGTGGAAAATCTTGAAAATGTTCTTCATCTTAGTCCTATCGCATTCCAGAATATGCCATTGAAATAATACCATCTCCTACATCAGACCGATCTTGCCATTAGTTCACAATGCTCTCAAGAAGGTGTTGTGGCGCAGTGGTGTAATCCACTGATTTTGCAGAGAGAACAGTCAGGCGGACAGGGTTCGATACCCGGTAGAGCCCCACCACTTGAGCGTCATGACAAGGGGTCTTGGACTCGATTAGGTCTTCTCTACTTCTGCGATCCCAGTGCTTGGCGCTAAAAACGCAACTTCACTTTCACCGCTCTAGCTGGAAGAATAGCTAGGAAAAGTATGTAACGTACATGTATATGTTATTCTAATAGATTCTTTTTAGTCTTACTCGAAATCTATCTGTGTTTGCTTCGGCGGAAGAGACCTTGCTTAGTGAGGCAGCCAGCATTGCAACATGCAGTGGCTGCTCTTACCACACTACGTTTCTCACCCACACCAACACTGTTTTTAAAATCCAAGCAAACAGGGGACGGCTCGAGCCAAATGTAACTCCTCTCAAACTAAACAATCAATTTCCTATGATCCTAATTAAAACCTGCTACATTGTGCATTATACAAGATTAACCATAACATAATCAGGACCTGTGCGTTGCTTGATACAAGCCATATGCTTTTGACAAGATTGTTTTCCGATAGCACGTGTATCCTTATTCAGTAAATGAAACCCATAGCAAGATAAGACACGTTTGATGAAAACTTAATGAATTCTTGGGAAGCAACGAAAAGCGAAATCATCTCATGCTAACAAACAACCCATGTCAAGTTCCAGAAAAACTTACCGTATAAGGTGTGTCTGCTGCTGCACATGTGTGCAGAACAGTAAGAGGCAGACGTTATTAGAGTCTATTGATAGAAGCATTTGATTCTTTGAAACCGTTACACGAGGTTTGTAATGATTTCTGTAGATGCAACGAAAAACGAAATTATCTCATGCTAACAAACAAACCACGTCAAGTTGCAGGGAAAATTACGTTAGAAAACAGCCTCGTTCAGGTCGAAGGCAAAATGGGTGAAATTACATCATGAATAATGACGTCATTTCGCTCATTTCACATATTGAAATACGCAATTTCGCAGAGAAAAGACAGAGAAGGTTGGAAAAAAGTACGACACACCATTCACAACATTGTGATCTTTCATTTTATGAACAATTATTCCAACCCGGACTTGTCCTTTAAGGTATATATGTTGCGGCACAGAGGCATTGATTGCAGCATGACATTTACTGCTTTAATGCCTCTACACGAGGCTGTTAATGTTGTTGCTTATCCACAGCTTCTTGCAAATAGGCACATGTTGTTACGAGACTTGGAAAACACAGCCGACGATTGCCCTGAAGCAGACTTTCTCTGCACTCATTGCCATGTAGCAAAACTTAGGAGAATTGTAGAAAAAAACAGAAATTTGAAACGCTAAATGTAAATACAAGCCACTAGCCAGTGTTCCAGACCAAGCACATGCTACGAGAACTGCATGAAAGCTGCAACAGTTTTCTGTTAAAGTTCATATTGAGGATTTTCAGGCCATATTATTTTATGAAAGAAACATTTGTAGAAAAGATCATTTTAGGTGAGAAGCTTTTTCTCAGTCTCCACACACTTACTCGCGGCCACAGAAAAAGTTGCGGACAACTTGAAGAACTTTGTGGGTGAAAGATGCATCAAATGGGCACGAGAACACAGGACTGATAAAAGATCATTTTACTTAACTTGACAAAAATTGTACTGCAAGAAACATTACAGGTTAAAGAAAATGTAAGCATATAAAAGTGGCTCGAATTCTAGCCTATCAGATCATGTCAGTATTTCCTGTGACCCAAATATGATTCGCCACGTGTTACGGCCAATTGTCTTTGCATAGCTATTTTTATCGAAGTCTTATACAGTTAAGCCCGAAATTATTCATACCTATGCCAAATTTGGAGTATTTTCAATCGTTATATATGCTACCCAATTCACAAGATATTTTATTCCTTGAAATGTCTCGTGAAGCACTTGTTTCAGCCTTTTATCAAATTCTTACGAAACTTCAGCCACAGTAAAATTGGTCCTCAAATAGAACGATGCAAAATACTCAGAATTTGGCATAGGTATGAATAATTTCGGGCTTAACTGTATATGCTTAGATTCCCTTTAACGGGGAACAAACTAACAGTAATTGGCTTGATAAGTTGTGTCTCAGACATGCAGTCAGAATAGGGATACTTTCACAGTAAGAACGAAATAAAAGCAGAATTGAGCTCATCAAGGATTACTCAAGAAAGCTCTTTGTAGGAATGAGTCTGTTTTAGAAACCTGTGCAGGATATTTTCGATCCTGGGGAATAAAAACAAATATTAGATGTGGCTAAAAGTAAAATATAATCTATCTTTGCTTTGGATACGCACTGAGACTATTTGGTCAACAAAAAGCTAAATTAGACTATCTGCTTTATTCTTGGAATTAAACATTCTTTGAGATGATTACAAACTAAAACTGTCAATTGATGTCAAATTTGCCGCAACAAATAGCATTTTTATTATGACAATCTCCAAGGCTAATTCTTTTGGTTGTAATATGTGCTGACCATCTGTAACGTCAAAGCTTCTCTTTTCTTTTCAATCATTCTTCATCTATTTTCTTCGTCAGTCATTCTTCGTTAGTAATTCAAAGAGGAAATGCGAAGAAGCGAAAATTGAAAGGAGGAGGAAGAGGACATTTTCTTTCCCTTCATGTATTTTTTATAAGAAACTAAGAATTTGGGCCAGTACTGAAAGTTTCTTAAAATCATCCGATTTTGAGTACTTGGAGTTTCTTTCGCTACTTATCTTCAATCCTACCATAGGACTTTTCAGAAGTTTTGAATATTTTCGAAATTACAGCGTATCTTACATTTCAACTCATTTGAGGATGTGACGTCATCAAATTTCTAATTCATAAACCAGAAGAGTGACAGACTTTTGCTTGATAACATATTATAGACATCCATAAACTATGGTTTTCTTCGAAATTATTTCCTGTTGCATCAAACAGTTTAGAAACTACGATGGTTTTAAGTTATTTTCAAATTTTTTCTTGACTTCTTGAAAAAAAAGAAAAGCACTCCAATTCTGAAAACATTGAACATTTCAGAAAAGTCAAATGGTAGAATTATAGCGAAATAGCTGAAGTTTCTTTCAAATCATTCAGTTCAAGGCAGTAGGTCAATGAATTTAACACCGCGGTATGCCCTTTAGACAAGGGGGAGGCAAATCGTACAGTTGAACGAAATTTTCGTCCAGTTAGTATACTAAATATCTTCTCCAAAATCTATGAAAACATTTTGAAAAATCAACTTATTCCATACTTAGATGAAACTCTTTCGCTTTTTATCGCTGCTTACAGAAAATCATATGGCACGCAACATGTCTTGATAAGAATGCTTGAAGAATGGAGGGTCAAACTCGATAACAACAATATTGTAGGGGCTGTCCTAATGGACTTGTCGAAGGCTTTGATTGCATTCCACATGATTTACTTATAGCCAAACTGCATGCATATGGCGTCGATGAAAATGCTCTTGTCCTTATTTACTCCTACCTGAAAAGGCGGAAACAGTCTGTGAGAATCAATAATACGTATAGCTCTTTTCAGACTATTTTATCAGGAGTACCTCAGGGTTCTGTTTTGGGCCCTATTTTGTTCAATGTTTACATAAACGATCTCTTTTTGTTCATCAAACAAGCAACATTACATAATTATGCCGAGGATAACACTCTGGTTTATTTTTCCAAGACTTTATCAAATTTGATTGAGGTACTGGAGGAAGAAGCTGGGGTTGCTTTGAATTGGCTGAAACAAAATCAAATGATAGCAAATCCGGAAAAGTTCCACGCACTCCTTATTAGAAAGGATCAAGCAAATACCAGTGGACAAGATTTCAACATCCAAGGTAAACTGATAAAGTCTGAAGAAACTGTCAAACTACTAGGTATTCAAATAGATTATAAACTAAATTTTGAACCGCATATATCTAAACTTTGCAGGAAGGCTGCATCACAGCTTAATGTCTTAAAACGGCTCAAAACATTTATTGCACAAAAAGAAAGGAAAATTCTAGTCCAAAGTTTTGTATACTCGAACTTTGATTATTGCCCTCTGGTATGGTACTTCTCATCAGCTAAATCCTTGCAAAAAATCGAAAAGATTCAAGAACGTGCCCTTAGATTTTTATACAATGATCATCATACATCTTATATCGACTTACTTGTCAAGTCAGAAAGGTGTACAATGCATGTTTCCCGTCTGAGAGTTCTCTGTATTGAGATTTTGAAGACTTTAAAAAATCTAAATCCATCTTTCATGCATGATATTTTCAAAATTAGATCCTCTGAAAAACTCATCACGAAACCCAATGATTTGCAACATTATAGACCAAATCAAGTCACCTTTGGTTCTAATAGCCTACAATCATTGGGACCTCAAATCTGGAATGGACTGCCAAATGAAATAAAATCCGCCGAAAATTTAAGTAGTTTTAAACGTATGATAAAAATGTGGAATGGCCCAAACTGCAAATGCAATGCTTGCCAGTATGCCTTTGAAAGTTAGTTTTGTGTATTCCAATTAATTAGTAAAACACTGTAAAAATATTTATTCATGTATATTTATCTAATAATAGAATTAATTTATCCATTTAGTTTGTTTATCGATTTGGATTAGTTTGCTTGTTCATATAAAATTGTATATAGTAAGCTAGATGTAGATAATCGATGTAAAATAAGTTAACAAACAAACAAAAGCCTTTTTAACGATTAAAAATGTTATGCTGGATGCAGCTGACCGCTAGGCTATTTGGTAAGACCAAACAAATAACAAAATGTTGTCTGGAGATAACGTAAAAGCTCTTTATCTTCGTTACATTTTAGACATAAAATCAAATCACCAACGGAGAACTTTGCATGTGAGTGGTGGTAAACTTTGATAACGCAAGGATCTATCTCTGACAACACAATTTCAAAATGAATTCAAACCCTGCTTAGAAAACTTTATCAGTCCAGGAACTTTACCCACTCACAGATGTGGCTGATAACTTACTATCAGGTCGGCTATTGCAATAGAAATGAAGTCGGTGCACTCAACTCATGGACAATTTTTTTCATTCCACGGTCTGATTAACTATCATTTAGCGTGCAATAAGGTGATACTATATGCCGGTTTTATTCAGACGCAGATAACGAAGTTTATTGGAAAGTTCTGTAATACACAATGCTTTTTGGTTATCTGAAGATAGACAGCTCAAAAGGGAGTTAATGAGCAGAATTAATTTCACAAAGAGCTGAGTGAACAGACGGTACCTCCGTTGAGAACTAGTCTGTTAAAAAGGGTTAAAGGGGCTCCGTCGTCAACATGTAAACAAAACGATGATTTTTGCAGTTTCTTTGAAAGGTGATATCACACAGGATTTTGCTATTTTTTTCAAATAGAAAGTTGCTGTTTGGGCATTAATCATTGTACTTCACTTAGGAACAAACCAAACATTCATATCTTCTACGATTGCTCGGATATAAGTCGATTTTTAACGGTCGCTTTTTAGTGGCTTGGGTGAAGCCACCAAACAAACTGCAGAGAACAATGAATGAACAATGGATAATCCCCGACACGTGTAAGTTTACGGATTTGTTTACTGTTTGACAACGGAGCCCCTTTAAAATCTAGCCATTGGCTGCGCGAAGGTGCACGTGCATCTGAGGATTATTAAAACGCATACCCTTTCTGTTCGCGGACGATCAAATCAATTATCTCATTTAATTTTGGACAAATTATTTTGCACCCTTTATTGCCATTATCGCACCCTTAAAAGCAGGTTTTCATTAAGTACCTTTTTGTCAGAAATTGTTGTGGGAACGAAAAGTTGCGAAATTGCAAATGTTTACCATGGAAAATTGGAACGTAAGGTAGCAGGAATTAAATATTGTGAATGGGAGAATTCTATAAAGTTGTAGGAATTAAATATTGCAAAATTGAGAAATTTTAGAACGTTAACAGCACTTGCTAATTTGCAGCACCGAGATAAGGCTGAAAAAGAAACCAATTGCAAATAAACTCAACTTACACATAGATCTGCATTTAGCATGGATAACTATTTGAATAAATCCTAAAAAACAGCGCCAATGCTGTTTTTGTGCAGTAGCAATCCTCGCCACAGCTTGCCCAGCTCAATGTTTACATTTACTTCAACGGCCCACTCCGCGGCAGCCATTTACCAGAACTGCATCCACCATTGACCAGAACAAACCGCTCTCCCCAGTTTCCGATTTCAACTGTCGAATTGGTCTATTTCTTGGTTTGAATTTCTAAAGCTTATATTACCAAGAAAAATGCTCTTATAATAACTGTAGCGTAAAAAACAGCATAAGAAGGTTGCAGATCAAATATAATATTTTCAAGAAAACGGCGCTCGAATGGCAAGAAAAGTTGCTATTTCGACGAAAAGACTAGCGAAACTTAATTTCCGCTACAGTTTTTCCTGCAACGATTTGTGACAATAAGGTATATGGTCCATACTCCATAGTGCTCAAGAGAAAATTATCAGTTGCACATTGCTAAAGTTTTCGACATGTAACATAAAGAAGCCAATACAGTTGTCCCTGTAACTATCATCTCATGAATCAGAAAAATGTATCTGGCTAAAAATATCTAAAATATAAAATCACGTAATACTGAAATCGTTGGATTAGCAGCATAGATAAGGGTCGCTACATAGATGTCTGATAAATGATATATCTTTAATACACAGAAAGTCATATAAACTAACAAGTAAGCGGTACACGGGAACATAGATCTCTAAAGAGTAAATTTGTTTTCATTGCAAACCACTCTATTCTATGCCTTGGAAATGGATGGTTCTGCAGTCAAAGAACAACTAAGAAAGAGATTCAAAAGAGCAATGCATCCTGCCTTTGCTCATCAACTTAGGGCCCGTTTTTACGAGAACAAAAGCTTAAGTTCAACTAAGCAGGTCATAGAACTTTACATAAACCATTTTGAAAGTTTGGAGCCAATTCTTTATCGAGCTGTTATGTGTCACTTCTAAAACGAAGCAAAGTTGCAACAGAAGAAAATTCTATTTGGTGCCCTCATTAGATAGGTCTTCTTGACTTCAAAGACGTGGTTACTACAGGATGGCCCATAAAAAAACTTGACGAGCTAGATCATAAGTAGCACTCTGAAATCGAAGGCTGTTGACAGATGTTGTAATAGCAGTACCGGGTGCGCCAAAATAAACTATGCATGTTTGGCAGGCCACAATAAATCGTACACTGGACCGATTTTGAGGATTTATGACTCAATCGTTAGCAGAAAGCCTGAATTAGATACTGGGATTTTTTGCAATTTTTTTCATTTTCAGTTTTTAGAGCTAGAAGCGAGTTTCCTAAAATTTTAGTTTTCGAAAACACTGAAAACGATCAAAAAACATCGATCAAATTTTCTAAATAATCGACATGAATAGACAAAGAGAGAACTTGTTCGTGGTGATTTGCGATTTAGATATCGATCAATTGTAATCTGCTATACGAGAGTTCGTACTAAACCCCCAAATCCCCCTGAAAACGTTTTCTCTTTGTTCATTCATGTTGAATCTTTTAAAATTTAATCGACGTTTTTTCATCGTTTTCCATGTTTTCGAAAACGAACATTTTAAGAAACTCGCTTCTAGCTCTAAAAACTGAAAACGGAAAAATTTGCAAAAAGTCCTAGGATCTAATTCAGGCTTTCTGCTAAAGATTAATTCCTAAATCTTCAAAATCGGTCCAGTGTACGATATATTGTGGCCTGCCAAACTTGCATAGTTTATTTTGGCGCACCCGGTAGTAGTAATTTATTTTAAGTCAGCGGTTTGTCAGCAAAATTAAGGATAGCGTTAACGCTCATGTATTAATATGGACTCAATGCCTTTAAGTGAAGCGAAAACAGAGTCATGCTAATTTTTTCCCTGGAAAACAGTTTTTTTTTCTTTTTAGATGGTAAAGTACTATATGTAACATTTAACATTTTATTTCAGGTTATTGATATCTTGAAAGAGAATAAATTCATTCTGCCTGATATTGGTGAACTAGCAACAGCCATGAAAGCAAGACTCGCAGACAGTAACAAGAACCTGGTATGATTTATCTTTTAAATTGTGAAGATCATGTTATTCCCATCGCCATTTAGTCTTGTTTGATTTGAGACCTGTTGATACTTTTTAAAGGATCCCTGATTTTTTTTCAGTAATTTATTTTAAACTGAATGACCTGAGATATATAGCGCTTGTCTATAAATAAGACAAAGAAACTCCTATTCCCTCTATTGTTGTCTTTAGCATTGCTTTCATTCGCCACGAGCTGGATTATAAAATACAATTGGCTATTTATAAATCTATGAGATCTCATCTTTTAACTCAGGTTATTCACTTTAAGTGGGCTGATAGGGTTTCTAGCTATTTAAAGCTAATTTAGGCCCACTATGCATGCCGCATCCAGGCATGGGACCCCTAGTTTAACGTCCCTTCCGAAGGACGGTGCGAGGTGAGTTGCGAGGTCAGGCCTCAGAGGTCACCCACCCAGAGCCTAACCTCACTCGACCGAGCTTAACTTCAGTCACCTGACGGAAACTGTTTAAGCCACTCGGCCACTCACCCGGCCATGTTTTGTTTCAGCGTTTAGTTAAAAGGCATGGCTATCTTTCGAGCTGATGTATGGTCACTTCTGTCCGAAAACTCAGGTGAAAAGAAAATGTCGTATCTTGTATTTCTCATTTAGAGTGAAATAGTGGTCATCCTTTTCCAGTCAACGTTTCGTGAAAACTTAACATAGAGATAGATTTGATGTCGTCTGGGAAAATCTAGTATTTGCAAAATGACTGACCTATGCTCCGTATTCTAATTTCGTGCTCCTAAGCAAGTTCAGCTTTTCATGGACTGGAAAGGATGGGAAAGCCGGAGAGATGAATGGCAACCATGTTTTTGACTCTGGTTTTTCGAAGAGCCGTTATAGTTTGTAGCGCAGTGGTGTAATCCTTGTCTTTGCAGCCAAAACAGTCAGGCGGACATGGTTCGGTCCCAGGTAGAGCCCCACCAGTCGAGCGTCATGACAAGGGGTCGCGGACTCGAATTGGCCTTCTATACATCTGCGATCCCAGCGCTTGGCGCTGAAAACCACTACCTCGCGTTCAGTTTAAACTAACTAAACAACGTCTCAAAAGATAGCTATGCCCTTCAGCTACATGCTGATACCTTGTTTATAACATTCACTTTCTAGAGGCTAGGCATAGTCTTGCTCGTAGAGTTTGTTTTTTTTGTCAAAATTCCTGACGGAGCGGAGAAACGGAGCCTGTCTATTGCCATTCCCATGAGTGATATCATCTGTATATCATAATCATTGTCATCATCCTATCCTTTCTACAAACAACTCCTGAGAGAAAAATGTACACGTTTGGTCTATTTTAGCAGCAAAGAAGCAAAACGTTAGCTGTATAGTAATTCACTAAATCCCCGCATATAAGAAGCTACAAGAATGAGAGCCAATAAGCTGTATTTGCCAATTATGCACCTTGCAATGAAGAACCAGTTTCAGTTTGATGAAAACATAGATTCTTATTATCAAGAGAAATAGATTTGATTTTTTATCTTCCTCATCAAGTTAATATTTGTCTCTGTTGGCAGCTAAAATCTGAACCTCATCCCCAAGCTTACAATTCGTTATTAAGTGCGTACTAGCATTGACGAAATGAATAGGAGGGTTGAGAATATCTTGGTGATAACTCCAAAAAGGTTTACACAAGAAGCCCTTTGAATAAGAACTATTGAGAACCTTTATACCCTGAAATTAAAGGTAGCCTGTCAAGCATCTGATGAGCTTTAATAGAGTCAGAGCTCAACCAAACGCATTTCCTTGTGAATCTAAGCATAGGTTCCAAATCTTTAAAAAGGCTGGTGTAAAATTCGGCTACTTATTTCTTTGAACTGAATTACTTCAAAGAAACTTCAGCTATTTCTGTATAATTCTACCGTTGGACTTTTCTGAAATCTTCAATATTTTCAGAATCAGAGTGTTTTTCTACTTTTTCAAAAATTCAAGAAAAATTTTCAAACAAACTTAAAACCATCGTAGTTTCTAAACTGTTTGAAGCAACATGAAATAATTTCAAAGAAAACCATAGTTTATGAATGTCTACAATATGGTATCAAGCAAAAGTCTGTCACTTTTCTGGTTTATGATTTAGAAATTTGATGACGTAACCCCCTCAAATGAGTTGAAATGCAACATACCCTGAAATTTCGAAAAATATTTAAAACTTCTGAAAAGTCTAATGGTAGAATTATAGATAAGTAACTAAAGTTTTGTTCAAGCCACTCAATCAGAAGAAATAGATCATGGAATTTTACACCCACCTTTTTACGCTGAGTTAAAGATTTGGGAGCTATGCTCTGAATCTATGCATTTATGATAAAGGAAGGTTGACCAGTTTCATTTTCTAATCAGGATCAGCAGCCATTCAATTCTTCTATTCATTGAACTATCCTTATTGGGTTTAGCCAATAAGTGGCTTAGGTGCTAATGGCGTGTCGGTTTTGTTTTGTTCGTCTGCTATAAAAGTGGCTTGTTTTTATTGGTAATTTGTTCTTCGCACGAACCAAACTGATGAGAGTGCGATGAAACTAGTATTTGTTGATTTCACGTTTATCTTCTCAGCAGTTACTGGTGAGTTATTAACTTATTTCTTTCCTTTCATGTTTTAAGGTTAATTCGGTTTTGTCTTACAGGATTTACCAGTTTTTCTCTTGTCACAGGCTTCTTTTGGTTATTGTTTCTTTTACAGGAGTTAATAGTCTTCTTGCGTTTATGGGTTTAATATGTTGAGTCCGTTATTTAAGGCTATTTTTAAATGTTGTACCACGAATCATTTGTGAACTATCCTTATCACCCAATCGAATGCGTGACAGGCTGCCTTAACGTAAGGACCTTCAGCATAAGCGCATTATTCAGCCTGGCTTTCGAAAAGTATGTTCATATAGGCGAGGATTTACTGTATAAGAATAAACCTTTGAGGCAGTAAGTGACAGGCCACATCACTATTCCACGTGTTCATGGTTGGTAATACCAGCTTCAGCATTTGATGTGTGATTCGGGTCTTGGCTTGCTTCGACTTCCCTCTCTTTTGCAATTTGTCTATCACTGCTGTTCAATGTGACCAGCACAACCTATTTGTGAATAGACATGCATTTTAGACACTATTATTTGCTTTGTGAGAAGCTTATAACATCTATTTCAAACTTTTTTTTTTTATATCAATCTCTAAGAAAATAAACTACAACACAAGAATCTGAGCCAATCATAGCGGGAAAAGACACATGGTCATCTAGTCCCCACTATGAATGACTCTTACAATAAATATAAACAATAATCTAATTTAACTAACAAAAGAACCCAATACCACACTACACTACTCCACTAAAAGACACTAAACTACACAACGAGAAGACACTCTAGGTACAACGAGAAACCATGTAGAGCAGAGCGGCTCCTAGACTGAGGACATTCGTCTAAGTTTTGCTACATTGAATTAAATTGATGTTTACTGTCCTGCTATAGTCATTCAAATTAAAATTATAGTCATTCCAAAAAAGAAGGCAGCCCCACTCTACATAGACCCAAGTTGCACTTCACACTACAGTACAGTAAAACAATCTCACACATTACACTACAGACGAAAAGGGATTGCTGCTAATGTTGGTATTTAGTCCAACCGCATGGACCTCTCAATGAATGACATGGTTGCTTCTAGGATTATTCTATTGTCGATTACAGTGAAATATAATCGACTATTTCAAAATCAAAATGGTAGTGAAATGGCAGTAAAATGGCAAATGCAAGCAACGAAAAATGTCTAAGAAATTGGGACATTGAGACCTTTCGAGCCTATGTTATCATCAGAGTGTGACTAACTGAGCCAATGCAAACTCATATACCGTAAATGCTATACTAAGTCCCCGGGGGCTTATTTAATTTCGGACACTCCAGCGGGAGGCCTAAAAAAGAGGAGGGGGTGGGCTATTTACAAAATCAAATTACAAGGATACATGTGATAGCTTTTTAGTTCTTTTAGACCATATTTCTCGGATTCTATATACCATTTTTAAAGTGAAATACATAAATTCGACACAGTTTTATCTGAAACCATATCAAAATTATCATGCACACTTATTTAGCTCAATAAATGGAAAACCTTTGGAAGCCTATGGAATTTTTTATAAGTGGGAGGGGGGGGGGGCTTGATAGAAAAGGGGCTCATCTAAAATTTTGGCTCAGAGAAGAGGGGCTTATTAGAGAGGGAGGATTGATAGATAGGAAGGGCTCAATATAGCTTCTACAGTATTTCGAAATCGTAAGTGTAGAATTTTGATAAGTTTTTGCGATTAATCGTGTAACATACCGGGTGTCCCAAAATGATGTATTATTGTTTGATTGCTTACATGTCCATAACCAATGAACCGATGTTCAAACAATTTGTTTATTTGATTGCCTAAAAGCTAAAATGTATTTCAAGATGTTGGTTGTGGTTTTACCAGTTTTCGAAAATCGGTTCATCTGTTACGGACACATAAGCAATAAAACGATAATACATCATTTTGGGACACCCGGTATATTGTGCATTACATACAGAACATACAACGAACAGAATTATAACTAAATATCAACTAAATATGCGACTACAAAAAACAGTATAGGACATAGGAAATACAGGAGTTTTAGGAAAATATCCAAAGCATCCCACAAACGTAGGAGTGAGATGAAATATTCCACAGCCAACATCCTTTTAATGTCAATGTTAATTTGCTGATGTTGGGGTAGACTGATGATATGGTCGTAGTTATCGCTATTGAAATACTGCCGGACGCTCCTAACTACGACTCATAATCAAACGCCATTATTTTGAAATGACTATGCCTGCCTCGTTTCGATAAGGGCCTAGGCACAGAAAAGCACAAACATTTGTAGTTTTCAAATGAAACACATTGATTTGAAAACTTCACAATAAATCAGTTAATGCTTAGCGAAAGCAGCAAAATAGTACCTACGTACAAAATTTGATATTGTCGCCAACTGTTTTCATGGTATTCTTGTTCATAAGACTTTGTTCTGTCCGGCCAAGCTCCTTGAAACTCTGCTTTGAGCTTCGAGTTTCCGTTGGTCAACATCAATCAATCGAATTTGCAGAGATTCTAATGGCGTTGTATTTTGTTGTATACTTTGTACATGGCTGTGTATAGCAGCCTCGTTCCCAAGGGCGTTCAAAAGTGAAAAAAGTCAGTCCAAAAATATTGCCGTAATATTATGAGTCCCAGTAAGAGCGGTCTCGGTCTGGTGTAATAGTCTCGTTTTGAATAGCGATTACTGGGACTCATCGTAATCAGTCTAATGTTGGGGTTGATGTTGTTATTTTTATTTCATTTTTAGAACCTATTTTCAAAGTTATTATCTTTATTGTTATAATCAGAAAGCCTTTTTAAACCACATACCAGTTGGGATAGTGCTGTGATATATAAAGAGAACATCATTTTGAAAGACCAAACCAAGGTACTGAAACTTCAGCCCTGCTACCCGAGGTAAAGATATTTTGCCATCACATAGTGAGTTTCAGCCCGGGCTGAAAATCTGTCAAGCGCCAAAAGTAGACAAAAGCGCATGCGTCATTGATTTTTCAGCCCGGGCTGAAAAAACATTTGCCATTACATAGGAGCGCGTCACGTAAAACATTAGGGAAGCATGCTAATTAATGGATTAAAGACAAATGACGGATATATAGTGCCTAGTTTAAAAATAGAACAAAAGATGGCTTAGTGCTTTCATTTGTCTAATTGATTTGCTAATCACTCGATATCATCAAATACAATGGAATTCAATAGGTTATATTTAGATTGCCCAGGCCCCTGATTTAAGTCACCTTATATCTCCGTCATTTGTCTTTAACTTTTCATCTCCGCTAGCGCAAAGCGAGCTGAAATTTCAGCTCTGGGGCAATTTTCAGCCCGGGACGAAACATTTTCCATATAATGGCAAACTGATATTTACAAGCTTTTGACCGTAGAGGAGGGAAGAAGTTTCACCTCGGGAAAACGGGCTGAAATTTCAGCCCGGGCTGAAAACTGCCCTATAAACAGGCCCTTACATCTCCACTTGGTGATTTCACTTCCATGTCGTAATCTTCTGAGCTTTGTCTGAAATTGTAACGAGATGGACGCCATTTACGAGGCATGAAAGACCAGAAAAATCCTCGATAGTCGAATAGAAGGTCTGGGTTTACATCATCAGGGTCTCCTGGTCCTGAAATAACAAAGGAATACATTAACTGAATGATCGAAATGTATATACCGAGTGTCCCAAAAAAAGTACTCCCGTTTGAAAAATCATCAAAATTTGATACGGCCGATCTGCAATTGTCTTTTTTGTTCAGTAAATCAAAGACCAAATCATTATCCATGGCATAGCTGATCTTGTAAATGGTTTAAAAATGAGCAAATTTAGCTCTTTTTAGGGCTACCTGGTTTTGAATCATACTGCAAAAATCACTGATGACTGCCAAATCAATTTTTTGTGCATGTAAAGCTCATAGTAATCTGTTACTTTTGATTGACACCCAAGTACAAAGCAATTGGCGGTTGCAGACAAAGGGAATTCTAAACCAATCGGTCAAGTCACGAAGAAAAACAAACCAAGCTGCAAAAGTTATTCTGAAATTAAGGTGGCTAGCTCGCTCATTGCACATTCCAGAAATATGGTTTTGAAGAGAAAACATGAGCATATAGCAAAAGAAGAGGGACATATCTAAACATCTGCCTCGGGCATTTTATTTGTTTGGTTCAAAAGCCGATGAGGCGCGTTTAACAGTTGTATTTCTTGGGTGTAATTAAAACACTTACTGCTCAGGTTCTGAACCAAACAAACAAACTGCCACTGCCACATGTTTATACCTACACGTTTCTTCTGTGTTCATGTATGCTATTAAAAACATTTCTGGAATTCACACCGAGCGAGCTAGCTACATGGGTTTCAGAGCAACTTTTGCGTCTCGGTTGTTTTGTGGACTTAACTGATTGGGCATAGAATTCCCTTTATCTGCAATCGATAAGCGCTTTGTGCTTGAATGTCAATGGAAACTAGCGGATCCTATTGTAAAATCATCTGTCCTTGGTGTATTGAATGAAAAGTTAAACCTACCGAGAATCCAGCTGAAAATAACACCAGCGACAAAAGTAAATGATACACCAATAGCAGCATACCAGAGATATGAGATGCTGTAGAAGTTTGTAATGCTTGGTCTGAAAGAGAAAGCATAATCTAGACTCGCAATTCTTTTTTTTTCAGTAATTTCTTTTGAGTGGGCAGGAAGCATTTCTGACTACTTAAAGCCAATTAAGCCCACTATGCATACTGCATCCAGTCATGGGACAGCAAACTAAAGACTTGCAAGCGTTTTATTTTAACTTTTCTTTACTCGCCCACTACATGGTTTTCTTCGAAATTATTTCATGTTGCGTCAAACAGTTTAGAAACTACGATGATTTTAATTTTTGTTGAACATTTTTCTTGAATTCTTCAAAAAGAAGAAAAGCACTCTAATTCTGACAATATGGAAGATTTTGGAAAAGTCCAACGGTAGAATTATAGAGAATTAGCTAAAGTTTCTTTGAAGTCATTCAGTTCAAAGAAATGGGTCACTCAATTTTACACCAGCCTTTTTAAAGACTTGCAACCTATCCTACTACTCATAACTTAAAAGGAACATTTTTAGAGATCATGAAATTTGAGACAGCAGAAATTCGTTACTTACCCATGACTTTTCATTGTATCATAATATATTCCACTGAAGTTAGTAGGGTACTTCGTTGGCAATGTATGGCTTGTTGGGTATGTAAGGTTCATATTCTTAAACGCGAGATAACTCGGACATTGCTCAACGGATATGGGTGCCTTGAACTTATGAGGTGGGTATACTTGTGCTCCAATAGCCAACCAAAGTGTTGTGGCAACACCAACGAATGCACCACAGTATGCACCCTAAACAAATACATAACACAAATGTCAAATTTACAATCGCAAAGGCTGGTTCATATTATGCGGTTATTAAACGACATGGCTAAAAAAACGAAGTAGCGTGGTAGCGGCGCTACAAGGAAGGTAGCTGAAATGCTGAAATTTCCTAGGAAGGAAGAAGGGAAAAGGAAAAAGAAACGGAAAGCAAGCGAAAAGAGGAGAAAGAGATGGAGGAAGGGATGGAAAGGGAAGGGAAAGAAACTAGGAGAGTAAGGAGATGAGATAGAATCTTTCATTCATTTCATTTTTTCATTTTAACTTTTTTATGCATGGTAATCCACTCAATATTTACATACTGCTTTACAGGGAGCCATGCTAAAGTAATATTAAAAATTAGACAATAAATAAATAAATATATAATAGACTCCTATTTACAATAAATCGTTGACAAAAAAAAGAATTGCCCCTCTGTAAGCAAACGATTTCTGACCAGTTGATGTTCTTAGTAATGGTAATCTAAGGCCCGTTTTATATATGGGCAGTATATATGGAAAGAAGAAGGAAGTATGTATGAAGAAACTAAGGTCCTACCTTGCTACCGGAAGAAAACATTTTTTGCGCCCTGTTAAACGATCACGAGGTCAATGCTGGAAACTATTTGGACTGCAGTTTGATGTACAGACCGAAAGCAGTGAGGTCCGTGCAAGGAACTAAGGTCCAAATATTTTCCAGCATGGATTTAGTAATCATTTAATAAAGGCTCTGTTATATGGCAGAACCTTTTGAGAGCATTGTTTACATTATTGTACTTTTCTATCGTGTTTTTGATCCTGCGTATCACCGTAGTTGGTCGTTTCGACGTTAACTACATTGACATTTTCTTCGTGTATGATTGCAAGTTCGTCTTCAAAGCAAAGAAGTCTTCGAGGAATAAGCTAAACTTTGACTGATAATTCTTGCAGCCTAAACCTACACAAGAAGCTCCTCCCTTGTTGTCGATTAAGGGGCAACGCCCGGTCCAATACGGCTTTGAAAAATACGGCTTTTGAGGACCGATCAAGCCCCCGATCAAGAACCAATAAAATTTAGCCTGCATGCAACCTAATCAAATTGCTGCATTGCAGGTTCGCGGAGCCGTATTTTCGAACGCCATATAATAATAGCTCGTTGCAGTCGATGGGAGTGGCTAGGATCCAGATTTATGCATGACCTGGAGTCCATTGATTCACTGTGCTTTTTTTCATTTCTTTTTTATTCATTTTTCATCAGTTGATACCAAAGCCTAGACTGATTATATGTTCGTAGGTTATCGCTATTGATAGGCTGATGGACGCTATAACTACGACTCATGGACTTACGCTTCCAGAAACGGAAATGGCCTAAATCACCTGCTATTTTTCCTTGAAACCACCGACCCTAAATCGCCGCAAAAAGTGGTTTTCCTGAAGTGCTACACTGCAAAACAAGCTATCAGTACTTAGATGAATGTTTCTTCAAGCTATTAAAGCAAAAAAATCCTACCCATAAGTGATATTTTGCTTGTTTGGGGACGCAAAAGATCTCGTAAATTCGTTCGCTACTTTGAGATTTTGATCGTTGGAGCAGTTCAGTCGAACGCGTTGTTCGAATTCGTTTGTTTGCCTTTGGCGGGAAGTTTAAATTGAAGAAGAATCAGCCAATCCCATCAAGTTTTTTCAAGTCTTGCATCCTGATTGGTCCAGGAACAAATTTGTTCCTGGCGAGAATTTTTTTGCCGTTTTGAGAAGAGTTAGTCCATAAGGCCCTCAACTGGAGCGACAACAACAACATTAATTCACTTCAAATAGATGAGCGTAAGTTGAGGGTCCTTATGTAGTAGTAGTAGTAGTAGTAATTTATTTTAAGTGGGCTGATAGGGTTTCTAGCTATTTAAAGCTAATTTAGTGAGGCTAACCGAAGCCCATCAATCCAGAGGACTGCTTTGCAGGGGGCCGTGTCAGACTTTACAATATTAATTACTAAAATGAAATTGATTAAAAATTATATCTATTTACAATATATAAAATAATAAAATCAACAGATTTAGGCTGAGAAAGGAAAATTACTAGGTTTAGTTTAAGCCGCTTTAACTGGCAAGTGTGAATGGGGTATAAAACAGAAATCGGTGCTATAAGCAATTACTCACTTTCCATGTGGCTGAAGGCACCATCATGCCAAGTGCAAATATACCAAGACATGGTCCACCAATGATACCGAAGATACTATATGCAAGCTGTCGAGAAAATAGACACATGGTAAAAAGAAGATATTGTTACATTTAATAATATACTACTCAGGGAAATAGGAGAAAAAAATTCAGAACAGGAATGCTGAGCTGAGGGAATAGTGTAATTGTGAAGCAATCGTGAATTAATCTATTTACCTCAAAACCATTTTAAAAATAGGCTGTGCTGTGGCTATACTTGCAGGATCTTAAGCATCAGTCCACGTTTTTCCATTTACAACATATTTGATCCTAGGGTCCGATCCAATTTAGTAAACAATTAATAGCTGCTTTTCAGCGTTCCCAGCAAGACCAGAAACATGATGATGAGCCTAAATGTTTTAGTTTTCGATGAATCGCTGCAATTGTTTCCTCTCGCAAACAATTTCCTTCTTTTTCATTACGTAATTTTTCTTTTATAGTCTTGTTACTTGTTTCTTTTATATTTGTTGTAAAGTCTGTTCCAAAATAGTAACCAGGTAAGGCTTTTGACCATCATCACTATTACTCATACATATCTCGATATCCATTGACATTTTCCGAATGTCTGACCTGGCATCTATTTTGGAACAAACTTTGAGTTAATTTTGAATGGCAGCAGGATTGTTGTGAAATTCCACCAATGATAATACAGTAATAACATCTTAAATGAATTTGAATCATCGAAAAAAAGATTTAAAGGAAATTTTGTGACTGGTTTCACAACCAAGTTGTCGCTGTTTTTGAACAGAAGCAGTTTTTTGGGACACCCCGTACTATCATGAAGGCTGAAGGGTGTATGATGCATGCAGTAATCTCACCTGCAGAACCATTGTGCCAACGAATGAAACCAAGAAGGCTCCTCCAATGATAATCATACCAAAGGTGCATGCTGAAATTAAGTACATCATGCCATTTCAAAGGAGCTGTACACGTTAACCATGTAAGTCTTGCATTCAAGAAATATATTTTGGCCTGTCACTGTTAGCCCATTCTTAGGGTTAGGGATTAGGGGTTTTTGTGTTAGCCCACTGTTAAGGAGTGGAGGGGGGGGGGCTCTCTCCTCGATTAGTCTATCTATTGAGAAAGCTCCTGCTTTAAGTAATTCCCTCTTCAGGGACATTCCATGTCAAGTGGGACCAAAAAAATGCAATTTTGGATTTGAATGTCGTAGATTTCTTTCAAAGTCTACACATTGCTTCATCTATGAATGCTATTTGTATGAAAAAAAAAATTTTTCAAAAAAGTCTCATGACCTATTAATTACGGCCAATCGAAGTTTTGCCGTTTGCGGCCGCTCCGCTAACCTCTAAATTACCTAACTCTGGTTATACTTGTCCTACCAACATGCAGTTTTTGTCATTTAAAAGCTCTCTGTGCAGAGATGCCATTTTTGCCATCAAAATAGGCCTTGTAATCAAGCTAACATGATAAAATCATATTCCAAGACTTTGACCTTTGACCCTGTCCGGTTGTCAATTGGGAAAACAAAAAAAATGTTTTAAGATGTTAGAAAAAGCTGTACTGCATCATTCCTGAAAGTTACAGAATGGGACATCCATGGGATTAGTCACAATCACCAATTATACACACCTAGGTCACTTTCAACATTTTGATGATAAGGATTTGTACTGGTGAAATGAACCGTTTTGAGGTTTCTATGTGCATCTATTTGCATAAAAGCTCAAAGTAATTACACTAAATTAAATAGATCATTTCTAGCTATTAAAAGTATGTATGTTATTCCTGGTTCAGTTATACAGTTTTTTCCAGTCTCTTTTTCAGTGCAGCGATTGCTCTATTTGTGTCATTCCTCTGTAATGTGTATGCTCGCCCGGTAGCTGTTGAAGGGCTTATCGGTATCAACACATCACTGATGTCGACCACAAGAGTGTCTTGGGGCTCTGGAAATAAATATGATGGACTAGGGCCATGTGGATGAAGAAAATTGACCGAAACTTCATGGGTCCCTGGACGTAGCTCATCAACATAGGCAACCCACCATTTTTCATTGTACTCAACAGCAATGTAACCTTGAATTGCCTCAAGTTCCAATTCCTTGATTGAATTCTTTATTACAGAAACAACCGTGCTGGAAGTGCTGTTGCTGTATTCTCTGACTTGCAATTTTGTTTCTGAGACTGGCACAAAGGAATGCAGCCTTTGAGTGCCAGCAACAGTTTTGGCAATAGCAAATCTCTCAGAGAGAAACTGTTGTTCTTCTTTCCATTCTGCTACGGTCATAAACTGAGCCTCAATGCCAGGCAAACTACTTTTTACAAAGTTGAATAACTTTAATGGAGTTAAAATCTGATCGTTGAATGGCCTTTGAAGGCTTGCCCTTGTTGCCTCTCTCTTTACCGTTCCTCCTATTCCATCTGATGGTCCTTTGCCATGAATTGTGGCAAAAAAATGCCATTCTGCTGGGATGCCAAAGTCTTTCTCCTGACAGCAGAGATCAAGGAAGTTCTTTAAGTTTTTGTACTGCCCTGCACAGCCATCTGAAAAGTAAACTATGGATTGCAGGACAGGGTAATTTTCTTTCAAGTGATTCACAAGACGCCTTATAAAGTAGTGAACTGCAACAGTATCATGTGTACCACAATCTGAAATGATGACAAGATTTCCATGGAGAACTTTGTTATCTTGTTTGTAGTAATATACAAATGGATGGAGGGTGGCGCTACTGTTGTTCCAATGGAAGGATTGGGCAGCATCTTGGCAAACGAAAATAAAGTTCTCCGAAAAGTCTCCAATTACAAGGAATTCTCCCGCCTTTAAATTATCTTTCCTTTCATTCAAATAAATTGCCTGCTGCTTTGCAATAAAGTCGTGTCGCTTAAGGGCATCTAATTTTTCAACGAAGTTATCAAGGAAATCCTCCGTTGTCTGAACCATTGTCTCCATATTTGATCGATCAGTTGTGGTCCACTGCTTAAATTCAATCTCATCGATCCCCAGCCTCCTCAAAGGAACGTTCCAGCATTTCACGTAATGGCTCCTTTCCAGGGCAACAAGAGCACGATCCCAAGTGGCACGAAGGAAGTGATGGGTTGCACATCATTTTAGCTGGTGCATGGCTGTAGTGAAGCAACGGAGCTTCCTCACTGCTTGTTATCGTGGCCATTCTTGCATTCATCATCATAAGCTTCACGTTATTGTAAATTGTGCAAACACATACTTGATGAGTGCCACTAGCCCCTGCAAGAACACACTCTTTTGGACGCAACATAGCAAATTTAGAAAAGCCTATTTTCTTGTCTGGATACTTTTGCTTAAACTGTGCATAGACTTCCTTAAGGTTAGCAAGAATGAGTCGTTTTTGCAGCTTAACTTTATTTCCCCGAACGTCCACGCTCAAACAGTCTTTCTTTCCTGGCATTATTCTACTGATATCGTCATGGTGATAAAGCGCTCTAACTGCCTCCGTTGTATCATCTTCTAAAGCTCTGCCAATTTTTGGATTTGGGGTAGAAAGAATGCCCTTTTCCAAAGCAAGATGCTTTGCTTGTGTTGCCATTCTATTTGAACAGCCAAACTTTGACATAATTTTTCTACGGCTCCATGAAGGTGCAAAAATTGTTAAAATTGATATCTTCTCACTTCTGTTGGCAGTGTGCTCATACTTCTTAACAAGGGACTGGACTATCTCTTCTGCATCTTCCTTTTCTGAAATCTCCCTTGCTTGTGGAGTGCTTGTATGTGGTGCTAATGCTGCATCAATTTTTGATGACATGGCTTCCTGTACCCTCCGTTTCTTACGTGGAACATACGACGTTGTTCTCTTCACGTTTTTCTCTTTGAATGGACTAACGCCAATGAGCTCAAGCGATCGATCTATTGATTGTTCCCAATTCTGATTCAGGAGATGCAAAGCTATCATCAATATAAATTTCTGATTGGTCCATCATTTCCCCTTGAATTTCTTCTTCATCCTCTGCAGATGAGCCAGAAGATGATTGTTGTGTTTCAACTGGCAATTTGGCTAGCCTCTTTCTACATTTGCTGCAAATCTTTTGTCCCAAAAGAACCCTAGAAGGATGACTTTTAGCTTGGCTTTCCGATACCCTTATCAAATCTCCTTTCCATTTGACATCATGATCATCAAAAGGATTACAGCAATACTTATGTCGATTGTTGATATCAATACCATCTCTATTGGCAGACATTTTGAAGCACAAATAGAACGATTTTCAAGTGAACTTGGACCAACACTGTTCAGAAAAGAACTGATTGAAGAACTAATGCTTGTTCTTTATATAAAGATTTCGTATAATGCTTTGGACATTTAATGATGTGTTTTTCTTGTGTTATATTTCATCATTTCCTGTTTTTAATATTTTTGCAACAAAATATTGTACTTATATTACCTGCTAATGGCTAGCATGTGTTCATAAAAAAAGTCATTTCCTGAGATATATAGGAGGGCTGGCCATTTACACCCATGGAAAGATTCTTCACAGATGATTTTGTCATTTCCGTCCAAAGCATATTTAGATTAAAATAGTATGCTTAGAGTGTCTGTGGATGCTTAACATAATTTCATGGATTGATACATTTCCTGTTATAAGAGTTGAGGCTACTCCCATTTAAGATCATACCTCAACTGACCTGAGAACAGGATAAATTTTAACTATCTCGGCCTAAGTGACTTGGCAAGGATAAATATTTGATGTGGATAAATTTTTAAGCTGTAGATAGGCATATATATTTTATAGTTTTTTCAGTTTCATACTTGTATTACTGTATGCGTGAAGATGAACACAGAAACATCAAAAAGGATCATTTCACCAGTACCAATCCTTATCATAAAAAATTTCAAAAGTGACCTAGGTGTGTATAATTGGTGATTGTGACTAATCCCATGGATGTCCCATTCCGTAACTTTCAGGAATGATGCAGTACAGCTTTTTCTAACATCTTAAAACATTTTTTTTGTTTTCCCAATTGACAACCGGACAGGGTCAAAGGTCAAAGTCTTGGAATATGATTTTATCATGTTAGCTTGATTACAAGGCCTATTTTGATGGCAAAAATGGCATCTCTGCACAGAGAGCTTTTAAATGACACAAACTGCACATTGGTAGGACAAGTATAACCAGAGTTAGGTAATTTAGAGGTTAGCGGAGCGGCCGCAAACGGCAAAAATTTAATTGTCCGTAACTTTGGACCAGGTCAACTTATGAAGCTCAAATTTTCGATGAGCATTTTTCTTATCAAGTTGATGCTGCTAGAAAAGTTTCAAGGATATCCATGACAAGTGTGTCCATGACTTGGTCCCACTTGACATGGAATATCCCTCCATACAATTTATCTTCTTTCTCTGTGTGTATTTGTATATTGCATTAATTTTCCACGGTATCAATTTTCTCTAATATTGTCTTATTTCCTTGTAGTTTAGTTATTTGTTGGTATAGTTAATTATGACATTGCATGTAGTGGAATTTAAAATAAATGAAACTGAAACTGATGCTCAAAAAGAAGACTCTAGTTCTTTCAAAAATGACTGATTTCCATGTTTCTCACTCACCAATGATTTTGGAAATCCTCGTTGACCAAAGTTCGGATAAACCTGGATGAGTTCTTTTGATGATGTCTTCCAAAGTTACAGCTGCGATCGAATTAAGACCAGATGATGCAGTGCTGCAGGAAGCAAGTAAACACCATAATTACAAAAAAGGTTTGAAGTTGTACAGTGTGTTTCAGAAAAAGTGTAACCCAACTATAATTGAAAATCTCAAAAAAATGATAAGATTTGAGTAGATTTACTGTATACCATCAGTATGTGCAGTCTTTCTTCTTTCTAATTATAAGCACTTTGGATAGATTAATGGAATTAATGTAGCCTATGTCAATTCTTTAGAAAACTTGATCGATGCTTTTTGATCGTTTTCAGTGTTTTAGAAAACTAAGATTTTAGGAAACTCGCTTCTAGCTCTAAAAGCTGAAAATGAAAAAATTTGCAAAATATCCCAGTATCTAATTCGGGCTCCCTGCTAACGATTAAGTCATAAATCTTCAAAATCGGGCCAGTGTACGATTCATTGTGGCCTGCCAAACGTGCATAGTTTATTTTGGCGCACCCGGTAGTTTAGACATTTCACATGATGATACGAAATCCTTATGTACATTGCTTCTGTTTGACCTCCAGTGTTGAATGTAATTTCTAACAGAATAAAAATGGAGGCTACAATATCATTTATTAAAGCAACAAAACGGCTTGATTGACTAATATGTTACAAATGCACTTATTTCAGTTTTGATTTGATAGTTTTGATAATGTTTTTGATTGTTAGTTTTTGATAGTTGGTGTTTGTTTGTTTTTTGTTGCTTGTTGGCTGCAGGATAGATGTGCTTGATCACACCTCTTGGGGTATAGTCGTGTAAATCGTCTTGTGAAGCGTCTCGTATTATCTTGTAATCGTATCGTTAATGCACTTTGTGTTATATCAATCATAAGTTTCTTGCAAAATTTTAAAAATTGTATTAGCTTTACTTCGCTATTGTTAACTTATTTTGTAGTTTTGTAATTTTTCACTGATATATCAAAAAAATATGACTGCTTGGAATGCCTTTTACTGTAAATGAAACCAAACCTCATCACTTTAATGAGATCAACATTTTGCGAAAGAATTTGGCGTGTTCACTCTACTTTACCGATAGTCAGAAAAGTACTTGTTTCATGTACACGTAGTAAAGAACGGGGGCAATCAGTGACAAAATATCAAGAGGTTGTGAAGAAGAAATGTCGCTGATTTCCACTGGCTCGTCTATGGTCCCAGAAAGCCCAATAGTTTTTCCAGCCCTTGTTATTATTGTCTGTCTATTTCGTCATTTGTTTCTTCTTTGTCTTCTTTTGCTTCTCTTTGCACAATCTTACATAAGAAGCAATGCAACTAATGTGTAGAATTTGAAATCTATCATCTCCCTGAAACTTCAATTTGATTTACGAGAGTCTTCTCGTGAACTTAGGTTAAAGGCACACTGTCGTGGCACTGATTGGATGAATAAGACAATATGATAGAATAGAATTCGGCAGAATTCAGTAATTTCGCTGTACACTGAAATTCACGAAGATGATAACGATCAGACTCCCTTTACTCTCGAAACAAAGTATGATCTAAGAGCATAAAGGCTTTATAATGATCCAGAGGTCAGGTCTTTTGTTAGGGATTCCAACTTATTTCCTTCTGACATCTGGAATTGGCGGTGCGATACCTAGATCAGATCTTCAAATAAACAAAATAATGAACAGAGACCCTGGTATGAAAGCATGGGCGTGCTGTCTTTAAAGCGATGGGGATTCTAGACAATGAGCATTGAAAGCAGCAGTTGTTATCATTGTTGCTCTCACTGCTGGGGTCCCGTTGTTCAGCATTATTGCTCATGTTAGCTCGACATAAACTTTTAACGAGGAGTTCCTCGTATCCCTGCGCTTTTTTACTTCAAGATGGCGCTTCGGTCAACAGAGACTCATATTACTACTGCACAGTGATCCAGAGCAGTCCAGAAATACCAAAAAACAAATTTTGAAAAATGACTTTGGCTCTATTTTTACTCCAAAGATAACACATGGATTAGTCTAACACAAAAAACCTCATTCTAATCGGAGTTATAGTCGTAGAGCTAAAAATTCACAAAGTTAACGTAAACAAATGAAATGCAACATTTAGTCAATTTCAGGATGAAATCCACTATTGCCTGCAATAAAATAAATTTTCAAATGTCTGTAGAATCACTTTGCCATATTGGATCTTTACAAACTTTTTTTTACTTGAATGAGAAACACTTTGACCATATTTTGACCTAAAAGATAAATTTTCGCGATTTTCGTTCCTTTCAACTTTTGCGAATGTCGAGATGTACTTTTTGTGAATGCTTAGGCCTGAAAATTGCTAATATTTTGAAATTTGAGTTAAAAACATGAAATACATGTCAAAACATGTCTTCACAACATACTTTGTCGTTAAATTTGAAGCATTGGCTGCACTTTTACCAAAGGTTTCGTACATATTCGTACCCAAAAAATTTTCATGCAATTTTCTTCTTTTCTGGTATTTTCGGGGAAATTGGCAAATTTCTGCAACAATTGCCATATGATATGAAATGTGTTTCTGAAGTTGTGATATACGTAAAACCGTGCATGAACCAAATGAAGATATACTTGCAGACAATCTACATGCCCTTTTATGCTACTTTTATAAGCATATTGTGCTCATTTTGTTCGTGAGCAGCGCTCTAAAATCCAAAATTATGAATGGAGATATGGAAACTAACAAGAAATGAACAGATATATTTTTGAACGTATACTGTAACCGTTTCAGTCAGCAAATATACATGGAGTTTATGACCATTTAATTCTTGGTTAAAGTATCGAGAATTTACGTTTTAAAACTTTCTGATGTCCTTTGACTATATCTCTACAATAGTACCCCTTAACTGTTTGTATACAGTTTAGGCCTCATTAAATTTTGGGCCGTTTCTTTGTCCAATTATATATCGTTTCATGTAAATCAAATTGTTGTCCTTTCATCCCGCAAATCGTGTTCGTAAGTTACCGGGGAGTTAGAAAGCACGCAGTAAATAAGGCAGCGCTGAATAAAGCAAACCTAATGGAAATATTTTATTTCAACAAATTCTTTCGAAAAAAACATGGTGCAGCTAAAGCTACTCGAAAATTTTTATTCTTGAGAAGTTTCAACCAACAACTGCTTGGCTTTGGTCCGAAATAATTTAATAATTGATAGACGTTACTATAAAAGCTTCTTTGCTGATTGCAGAATCCGAACACAAAAAGAGAAGTCATTTCATATTGACCTTTTTTTATATTTCTCTCCTTATGAATTCCCTAGAGACATATTTTGCAAAACTTACAAATCAAATGAGACCATACAAATTGAGCTTTCAGAGCATCATTATTTAACTTATTTCCGTTCAGAGCTTTTGTTCCGGAGAGTGTCAGTCTTGAAGTAACCCTTTGTTTTGATGCACCCTATGTATCACCATTGCATGTTACGATTTTAAAACACTGCCTCGCGAACAAAATGAGTAAAATAGGCTGATAAAAGTAGCATAAAAGGGCATTTAGATTGTCTGCAAGTATATCTTCATTTGGTTCATCCACGGTTTTATGTATATCACAACTTCAAAAACACATTTCATATCATATGGCAATTGTTGCAGAAATGTGCCAATTTCCCCGAAAATACCAGAAAAGAAGAAAATTGCATGAAGAATTTTTGGGTACGAATATGTACGAAACCTTTGGTAAAAGTGCAGCCAATGCTTCAAATTTAACGACAAAGTATGTTGTGAAGACATGTTTTGACATGTATTTCATGTTTTTAACTCAAATTTCAAAATATTAGCAATTTTCAGGCCTAAGCATTCACAAAAAGTACATCTCGGCATTCGCAAAAATTGAAAGGAACGAAAATCGCAAAAATTTATCTCTTAAGTCACAATATAGTCAAAGTGTTTCTCATTCAAGTAAAAAAAAGTTTGTAAAGATCCGATATGGCAAAGTGATTCTACAGACATCTGAAAATTTGCTTTATTGCAGGCAATAGTGGATTTCATCCTGAAATTGACTAAATGTTGCATTTCATTCGTTTACGTTAACTTTGTGAAATTTTAGCTCTACGAATATAACTCCGATTAGAATGAGGTTTTTTGTGTTAGACTAATCTATGTGTTATCTTTGGAGTAAAAATAGAGCAAAAATCATTTTTCAAAATTTGTTTTTTGGTATTTCTGGACTATTTTCTCATTTCTGGATCACTGTGTACTGTTGAGCAAGGTTTACTGCAGGGATACAAGGGACTCATCGTCGTAAGTCTAAGCTCGACATCCATTGCAACTGGCTCCAGTATTTATCTGACAAAATTGTCTATGTAACTTTCTTTTAGTTGTAAATTCAGTTGCAATTCAGTTACATATTATTTATGTAATGGCCACGAGGTAGCCATGGTCTCCTGTTCTCTGGTGTGGTAGTGTACAATCTCGTCCCCAGAGTGAGTTCGTTGCTCTACCTCTACTCTGGGATGCAAGAGGCCATTCTGCAATTTGATTGGCTATTCGAAAACAATAGCAAACATAAATTATTTCTCGAAAAACTTCCTAATTAGTCGAATAACAACAATGTAATCTTGTCGCTAAGCAACAACCATTATGATAATGCTTCGTTTGTTTGTTTGTTTGTTTTTTTGTTTGTTTGTTTGTTTGTTTGGAATCCAGGGCGTATAATTAGCATTGCCTAGAAAAGTGCAATTTCATCATGGCTGCTAATACACCCATTTTCTGGGAGTATTTGATCGAAGTGTACCAGGGTGTCCATTTGGCTTCGTGATGAACGTATATGAGTCAAGAGCACCCTGGGAACGAGGTTGGGTACAGTAGTTCGTATGTAGTGTCTTGTAATTCGTTTTTTGTAAAATTCTATATTGAATATATTGAATACAAAAAGGTGTCGTATGTAACCTGAGGGCACCGCTGAACAAGCATGATGTGAAGAGTCCTGGAACACCTTGTAAGTGTCCAAGTCTGTCAATAATGAAGTATGGCAACACCTGTAGAATTAATAAAAATTTGTTGTAAGATCTAAGATATACAGAAAAAAGTAGTAAGAAGCAAGCAGCTTAAATATTTTAGAAATATACCCAGTGAGTAAAACAACTTGCATCTTTTGATAAATCACCAAAATTTCATTATATCAACAATCATGAAGATTTCTTTACTTGCAGTTGTGTCAAGGATCAAATAAGTTCTATAAATATTTTCAGAGTTTTGAAAATGGCTGTGAATTTGTAGGAATTTTTGCTTTTTGAAGCTACCTAGTTTTGAATCATACCTCGAAATCATAAGGCGTAATCATCACATTAAATCTATTGCCCCAATATTAAGTTGACTTTCTATGCCCTTGATGAAGCAGAGTCAATAGATAGATGAAGCATTCATATTGTGTTAAGACTCAAACGCTTATATAAAATCACAAATTAAAGATTTATCGGTAGAAATCTCAGGGTCTTTAGCAGCTATCAAAGGGGCTGGGTCACGTAACCGCAAAAACTTGCAAATATGACCTGTACTACTATAGTTTAGACACGTATCTATTACTTTCTACACAGATTTCGGTGGATGGGGCGAATCCACAATAAAGTTACTTTTAGAAATCCACCGATATCTCTGTAGTCTTACAACATATGATGTTTCTTTTCTTTCTCTTTGCAATTCAAGGATCCATCCTCAAACAAACGCCTTCGCTTTGAAAAATTAGGGACGATCTATGTGAGGCCTACCAAAACACTGCAAAATCATCATTTCGGTTTGTTTACGATTACAGGACTCAGCTTCTTTAAAGAAAACCTACTTGATCGTTGCTTGTAATTTTCCCTTCACTCTGAAGATCGCATTTATGGTAAACACCATAAATAACCAAGCCATCCAGCACACAAAGACTGACGATGAAGATTAGGCCAACAATATTCAGGTAAAGAGCCCTAAAAATAGACAAAAGTGCATTAAATATAGATCTCACTGAACTGATAAAGAACCAATGAAGCACAAGCACGACTACAAACAAAAACCTATTTCAAAATTACAAATGCAATACTACAAGTTGTTGTGTGAAAATAAAATATCACTTTTTGAAAGGGTATGCTATGTTATAAACTGCATCAACTTACTCCAAAACCAAAGAATGAATTTTGTTGCCTTGCTACTGGAAAATCCGAAAACAATTGTCTCGTACAAACCCATACAAAGATCACTTCGTGTCTCAAGATACGCAGATCTCAATACCAAAATCGAAAAGGCGCTCCATATTTTGAAGAAAGTACCAGAAGCTGTGGTAGCATATGTGCAGCATTTGGGTAGTTTCCTTTCTCCGATCACAGAATCCTGCATGGCTTGTAAAATTTTAGCCCGTGGACAGGTCAAATAAAGATGCAAAAATGAATTCAGTTTTTCCTGCCAGTTCACAGGTAGGACCAAAACATATAGGATCAATTCTTTCTCTATAGTTCAAGGGATCCAAGTCGGGCTAGCTTCCGATCAGCCGCTTTATCAAACAGTCTCAGTTCTGCTCCGCGATCAGGCTTTTCCTTTTACGTTTCTTTTAATCGTAATTTTTCATTTGCATTTAATTCCTTAGTTACCTGTAAGTGTCATTCGTTGTGGGAACTCGCTGATTACGTGTCCGTTCCTGCAATGGGTGGCACAGTAGCTGTATTTGTTGCATGTTTCTGTGTTTTAATTGATATAAAAAACAGGCTAGTAAAATTTCAGAAGTCTTTCTACCTATATGGAAAATATAGTGGGTTTTGATAACTTTGAGAAAACCGCAAAGCAGCCATTATGACTTCAAAGCTTGGTTTCAATTGAGTTCCCCTTATTCTAAAGTATATCTGCTATGAAAATTCTCAGTCATCCTGTACAAAAATACAGGCTAAACTTGGCCTTGTATAGGCTGAGTTTTAGCCTTGTAGCGGAGATTATGACCTTGTTATACCCTTTGAAGAAATTCACAAGGCTACCAGTAAGATTCCAAGTTATAACGAGTCTAACACAAGACTTCCACAAGGCTAATGAGCATTTTTCCAGCCATTTACAAGGTCACAGCAAGGCTCTTCTAGGCTAGAACAAGGTTACAAGGCCATAACTACAAGGCTTGTATGTGGCTATTACCAGGCCTTGTATTTTCGTACAGAATAGGCCAAATGGAGACATGTTAACTTTGCAGTCTTAAGAAAAAATCATGGTCACCAAGCACAAAATAAGGCAAATACATCAGCAATGTTACCTTTGTGCAGTCTTCAGTGATTTAGCTGACAAAAACCTTTGTACTGCTGTCTGGCTGACAGTCCACACTGGCATTGCAGTGAATGCTCCTCCAATCGACAACGTCCAAAATGTATTTCTGATTCTTGGATCCGGGTTGAAGTCAAATATTTTTGATCTTGCTCCTTTCTTGGCGATGTCAAAAATATTTGTAAATCCCCCTAACTCCACAGCACCAACAATGAGCACCACAACTAGTCCAAGTACCATCACACCAGCTTGAAATACGTCAGTCCAGATAACAGCTTTCATTCCTCCCTAGGATAAAAGGAATTTATAATTCTGCTATTCTTAGAATTGAAATTGATTGATTGATTTCCACATGTTCCATAGTGCAAAAATTATCATTTTTTCTTATACTTTATTTAATGTTGGATACATATTCTGCCGAGTGAGTCAGAAAAAAGAATCCCCGCTTGGAAGGCCACTGCTCCATGAATATCAAAGCAATATTATTCAAAACAGTCGTATTTTGTTGCCAATATGTTCAATTAGGTTCAGTAATTTACCCGGCTTTAATCGGCCATTCCTTCCCATGGATATGGGAGATTTTCTGCAGAAAACCCCTTCCAAAAACCTGCAAAAACGAATGAAAACGATGAGCAAATTTTCCTTCCTAAAATTGATGACATTCACATAAATTCATGTATTTTGTCCTCTTGGGAGAATGGAATCCCCTTGAATGGGTCATCGATACCAGGGGGAGGACTTGTTCATCCTCCCAAGAGGATAGCACGTGCTAAAGCGTCCACAAGTCAATGCTGTAAGGCCATCGTAAGGCAGCAATGTAAGAGAAATTTGTTCATGATTTTGGGCACGTTTGAAAGGGTTTTTGAGAGGCTTTCTCGAGAAAATTCCTTCATAATTTCAGAATGGAGTCGCCGATTTCAGTCAGGTAAATTTTATAGTAGATTTGAACATTTCTACCATTAAACTATATATTGCTGATATCATTGTCTTGATATCCAGGGAGCCGTGACCTTTCAAACGGGGAGTCTTTTTTCTGACTCACCCGGTAGCTTGGTTATAAATAGACACAATCAGCTAAGTGATACCAACTAACATAACAACAATGGCCAAAAACTGCATATATACTATAACGTGTTCGTAGATGATATACAATATTAATCTATTTGATGTATCCCAGGTTTGGTATCTACTGGTTGTATAATTTGCAGTAGCAAGGAATCGTAATTAGTTTTATTAGTCTTTTGAAGATTTCTAGGTTGTTTGCGTTTCTTACTTCTTGTTTCTATACGAATGGTAAGCGTGGAACTGTTGTGCCATTATTCTTTAGTTGACTGTTTGAGAAGTCACGGGGCAATAATATTCTCTGTTATGAAATGATTTCATTAATGCTACAGGAGATTCTTCATGAGTTTCAATAAAATCCATTTGGAATAACAGATTTTCCTTATATCCTTCTCGTTTTTTCAAACTACAGGGTTCATACAACGGCAAAGATAAAAAATATGGCCCAACTAACTCCCGATAAATTCGAAACGATTTGGAGAAACTCTACTTTCATCAATTAATCATCAATCAAATATATATTTAAAGTAGGCTAAACAATTAATAGCTAAATTAGAGCTCATTAGCGTCTACTATTTACAATATATTTTATTTACAATCTGATAAAATAAAACTTAATATATCAATGTATATTACAGGACAAATAACCATCACTGCTACTTTGAAGTCTTCTTGCGAAAATAGAAAAGGTAGCTGATCACATATACCCAAAATGGTTCAAAAAAGTCTTTGAGACTTCAGCCGCAAAGTGTCAGAAGATTCGCAAAAAATAAAGTATCGCATATTTTCTCAGGTATGTATGATCAGGTTTAACGAAAGCTTTATACGACAACGCATTGTGTACCAACAGGCACCAAGGTGGTGGGTGCAAACTTTCCAGTCCTTTTGGAGTGCAGATTTGGCCCCGTTCACACTGCTCCGTTAAGCAAAAATTTTCCGTTCTTGCCTTGCGTTCACATTGCTCCGCTGTGAAAATGGAACCTTTCAAAAACGCTAATGAAAATGCATAAATTTGAAAACGGTGAGTTTTGAAAACTATTCGGTTTCAGTCTGAACGCCAAAAACAGAGACATTTGAAAACGCTTCATATTCCTCTGTTGATTTACAATGGCATTCAAACTCACGATTGGCTCCCTTTTGACAGCTACTAATAAAACGCTTTGCTTCGAAAAGGGGATTACTGAGACCGTTGCGTTTTGCTGGAGCAGTGTGAACGCCTATCGTATTCATAAAGTATTTATTTGAAAACAGAGCAATGTGAACGGGCAACGTTTTCATCAACAAAAACCGATAGAAACGAAGTAGTAGTAGTAGCAGTAGTAGTGATTTATTTTAAGTGGACTGATATTTCTAGCTATTTAAAGCTAATTTAGGCCCACTATGCATGCCGCATCCAGGCATGGGACCCCTAGTTTAACGTCCCTTCCGAAGGACGGCGCGAGGTGAAAACGGAGCTCTGTGAACGTACCCTTAGAAACTAACGTATTATATGCCAAAATTAACTCACGATTGGCTCCCTTTTGACAGCTACTAATTAAAATGCTTTGCTTCGAAAAGGAGATTACTGAGACCGTTGCGTTTTGCTGGAGCAGTGTGAACGCCTTTCGTATTCATAACGTAATCATTTGAAAACAGAGCAATGTGAACGGGCAACGTTTTCATCAACAAAAACCGATAGAAACGAAGTAGTAGTAGCAGTAGTAGTGATTTATTTTAAGTGGACTGATATTTCTAGCTATTTAAAGCTAATTTAGGCCCACTATGCATGCCGCATCCAGGCATGGGACCCCTAGTTTAACGTCCCTTCCGAAGGACGGCGCGAGGTGAAAACGGAGCTCTGTGAACGTACCCTTAGAAACTAACGTTTTATATGCCAAAATTAACTCACGATTGGCTCCCTTTTGACAGCTACTAATTAAAATGCTTTGCTTCGAAAAGGAGATTACTGAGACCGTTGCGTTTTGCTGGAGCAGTGTGAACGCCTTTCGTATTCATAACGTAATCATTTGAAAACAGAGCAATGTGAACGGGCAACGTTTTCATCAACAAAAACCGATAGAAACGAAGTAGTAGTAGCAGTAGTAGTGATTTATTTTAAGTGGACTGATATTTCTAGCTATTTAAAGCTAATTTAGGCCCACTATGCATGCCGCATCCAGGCATGGGACCCCTAGTTTAACGTCCCTTCCGAAGGACGGCGCGAGGTGAAAACGGAGCTCTGTGAACGTACCCTTAGAAACTAACGTTTTATATGCCAAAATTAACTCACGATTGGCTCCCTTTTGACAGCTACTAATTAAAATGCTTTGCTTCGAAAAGGAGATTACTGAGACCGTTGCGTTTTGCTGGAGCAGTGTGAACGCGTATCGTATTCATAACGTATTTATTTGAAAACAGAGCAATGTGAACGGGCAACGTTTTCATCAACCAAAACGGATAGCAACGAAAACGGGGCAGTGTGAACGTAGCCTTAGAAACTAACGTTTTATATGGTAAAATAAACTGATTTTGAGGTCTTTAACGTACCTGGTCAACGTATTCTTGTTTTCCAAGATTCCGGATGAAATTTTAAATACTTAAAGGGAATTGACATCGCTACATCGAGCAGCCGCTATAAATAAGCAACGAAGGCGCCCACAGACCCATTCATTCTTTAGCTACTGAAAGAAGCGGCATGTGCCAAAGTCAACATATGCAGTAGGCTGTAATTTTAACTTGGCCCAGGTCAGCCTTCAATTCCGTCGATTCCCATCAATTTACAAACTTTGAGCAAATGTTCTCAAAAATACCCAGGAGAGATTTTTTCACAAATCCTGAACGCTTGCTATATGCTGACAAGCACTAAAAAGGTATATCAATGAATTACTTACCAAAGTTGTGTAGAAATTGCATACCAATCCAGTTGTTATGATAGTTGCTGTTAGAGGAACTCCAGCAACTAAAAAAGAAGACGTTTGATCAATGTATCTTTTATGAAATTTTTCGGCAAACTATCAATTAAAATCTTACGGATTCTCTCCAGAAGAGCTAGACCTCCGTCTAAGAGTTTTGGATTCAGCGCACTAGTGATTGAAGGGTTATCGTCCTTCACTTTTCCTCTGTGAATTCGCCCATGCCCCAAAGCTCTTCGCCCATTCTATTGACCAGCGAGCCAATCAGAGTTGATGTCCTTTCCATTGTGATTTACAAAGGGAGTTCGCAGTATCCTGCACGAGAAGGAAGAAGTTTAAAGTATTGACCCTTATTGAGCTTCAGGGCAGTTCTTGATGTGACTAGGGCTAGAAAAACATTGACAGTATCTCATGAATAATTCAACAGCATCGAGAGTATGACAAGCACCCTCTCTGCCAGACGGGACTGGATCATATTGACGAAAAGGAATTAAGAAATTAACGTTTCTATTCAAACCAGCACCTCTCATAATACTTGAAAAATTGCTAGAGTTACCTAGCCTACGAGTAGACCCGTTATCCTAAAGAATAAAGGGTCTACGAAATAAAGAGATAAAGCTTGCTACGGCTGCCCAATTAATTATTTTAATCCTCTATTCAAATAATGTATGAAACCCGTCTAAACAAAGGCTGCATAAATTAAGTTCTAGAAATCTGGAACTGTAGTAGCAAGCTTTCGCTCATTAATTCGTAGACCCTTTCTCCAGTTGGATAAGGGGTCTACACGTAGGCTAGAGTTACCCCGATCTTCAAAGAAGGAGAAAATTCAGAAAAGTCGAAATATATCAAACCATAGGCCCATTGCACAGATAATGAACTTTTGACTGCGATGATCTTTATTCACCTCAAGAAAGCGTTTGGTACGTGTATCATAAAATCCTTAGCAAAAACCTGGAGCACCGTGGGGTAATCGTTATGGAACTATCGTGGTTTAAGTCCTGCATTGCTAAAAGAAAGTAGTATTGTCGAGTTTATGGTGTAGACTCTGATATGGGGCATATGGGAATGAAAGTCCCACACGGCTCTTGTCTGGGTCCACTTCTATTTCTAGTCCACATAAATGACCTTCCTTTGTATTATAGAGAACTCAAAAGTGTCTATGTATGGTATGCCGACAAAACAAATTGCTATCATTTTTCAAAAGACACGCTTAGTTGTACACTGCTGTCAATGACGATCTACGGAAACTCGATAGGTGGCTAACAGGGATCAAACTAGCTATCCCTCCCCTATCCCTTAACGCAACCACAACCAATCTCTCTTTTAATTACAACTAAATTTACAACTAAAGAGGAAGGCTCTCGGGATTTCCAACCAAACTTTCTAAACTTCCATTCGAGAGATGAGAGACGAGTGTCGTATTGCATTAATGCTGAACACCTAGGTGTCCACAGGGCTCTTGTCTCGGTCCACTCCTATTTTTGTAGCTTACATAAATGACCTTCCCTGCATTATAAAGTACTTACAAACAGAGCAGCTCGTCTCGTACATAATAGTCAGTTTGACTTACCAGCTTGCAGTGCCAAACTTGGTGCATATAATACAACTGACAGATACAGAACCTGCAAGAAAACAAAGTGGAGTCGTTCGAAGGAAGAAATGCCACAGTGATGTGAGATATTCAAAAACGAATAAGGAATTTAGCTGTGTCAAGAAAATGGTAAAAAAAAGATTGAGATCTATCAAACTCTACCAGGTTAGTCAAAAAGATTAAAACGTTTGTACGCCTGCAGTTTAGTAGCTGTAGGTTAATGCTCGTGCGCAGTAGCGTTTTGGGTGGGAACTCTGACGGGCGCATGAGCATTAACCTACTGCACGGGGGATGCGTTTCCTCGGACAAACCGTATCTCGTCTCCCCAAAAACGCAGCAATGTTTTGTCGTTTGCGCCGGCCTAAAGTTAATATGCTAGCTGCAAAATGATTAAGGTTATAAAGAAGTTGGTGAATAGTCACCATAGTACAGGATTGCAAGAGCTGCAAACTTGTGACTTTTTGAAAACCCACGAGGTATGGTAGTGGGGCACTAAAACCGCTGACTAGAGAATCAAAGATCTTTCTGAAACTTCATTTGTGCCCGAAGATCGCTCTGCAGAGACGAGCATTCTTGCCATGAATCTACATAAGTTTCCTCGCAAACAAACCCTGCAACTACACCAAGAAATATTCTCTCCGTTGAGCAAAACGTTTCCACAAGGGAGAGCTCGCTTGTTATAAAAATCCCATTTTGCCATTTCAGTCATTTTATCGTAAGAAAGGTAAGTCATTCTTGCTTTATTTCACAAGTATTCATTTCCTACACACATATTTTTTCATAAGAAACTAAGAATTTGGGCCGGTACTGAAAGTTTCTCAAAATTATCAGATTTTTAGTACTCAAGAGTACTCAACAATATTCATGTTCACTGCCTGTGCCATTGTGCACATTTGAAAACAATATTTTTAGCAGCCTTTCCAATGTTTAGACATTACTCAAGGACCTTACGAGTAATATGATACAGAAAACAAGTGAAAATAGAGTAAAAATATGTCAAGGATTTCCTTTATCCAAATAAATAGTTTCTTAGCATATATTTTCCCAGTACTGGAGTTTCTTAATTTCTTGGCGATCTGAGAGTAGAGCTTCTTATGGGCAGTTTCTTATAAAAAAATACGTGTAGTCTAGCCAGGACGTTTTCTTCCATATACTACAAAATCTGACCCAGTCACAGCAGAACGTTTTCTATTGCAAAGCCAAACAGTCTTCCCCTATTATCAGGTCTGCTAAATCTATTGCAAACAGAACGCTGTAACTGAAAATCACAACCTCTTTAACAGTGGTTTCTCCACTGGAACTTTCTATACAAATCTGAGTCAACCAGTAAGCCATTTGATCTAAATAAATCGACCCAGCCGTCAAACATTTGCTCCTGCAGTGTTTGAACAGCTAATAAGCATAACAGGGTAATCTTAGATTTCCACATTTCATTTATTAATTTTGTGGCTTTTGCAGTGTCAAATAAGTGGAGTTCACGATTTCTTGAGATCTGGACAAAGAGACCTGCAACTGAATCGGGTGTTAGATGCCAACTGTTTGCTTGAAACACACCAATTCTTAACGGGAATCGACAAAGTTAAAAGCTGGCCCAGGCCAAATCAAAAATATAGTGTATTGTATTTGACAACCTTGACACATGACTTCATTTTATAGCTAAAGGAACAATGTGTGTGTGGGAGTTTCTTTAGCCTGTTTACAGCGGCTACTCGATATAGCTATGTCGATTCCCTTCAAGGTCTTTGTACTTCCTGCAATGATTTGATGCATTTGAACATTGAAAAAAGTTCAGAGGTTATCCAATGTTAAAATTCAATTTAGATTTCTCAATGGAAAAGTTTGACATGAAACTTTCTCCTGAGATATCATTAAAAAGGGTGAGGAAAGACTTCCATTGGTAGAAAACCTGGCAGGCCATGACAGACAAAATCGTCCAATTGCAAAAGGTCCGAAGAGGCCGGTAAAAATTATGTACCTATACACCGATTATCGCAAAAAAAGAAACAATAACACATTTTTACGACAATTTATCAGTTTCAACGGTTTTTGACCATGCCCTCACTGCATAGCAAAATCAATTCGTAATAAATTACAGCGCTTCTGACAGTTGAATTGTATTGGGTAGTTCAAAACTTTCATGAGGATTGCAGTGACTTACGACTCGATAGGCTGGGATGGCAGATCATTGGTTGGAGATGGGGTACACGACGAATGCAGTTGTAGACATCAAAGCCTGCATTTGAGCATGAACAAATTTCTCACTGATTTTTTACCTTGCCGCTGACAAAATATCGTTGACTCATATGCACATACATTTTCTATAAGAAACTGATGAAGCTTAGGGACTGTTCATTATTTATAAAGGGGTTGGTACCGAAGAGAAATGGGTTGGGTAAGAGAAATTTTCTAACATAAAACGGTTGGGTAAATATTTTTTCATGTAATTGCAAGGTTGTGAAAACAAAATTTTCCCACCAATTAATAACAAATGTTTAAAGTCCAAAATTATCAATATCATCATCAACATCATCAACACTATCCATTTCACTTTCAGTGTCTACTTTGTTCATCTTTGTCATCAATATTTACAGTATTGAATTGATAATTTACATCGTTTGACATTGAAACCATGTTTGTAGGTAGGGGTTGGGCAAAATGTTTTCAATCTGAAAATTGTTGGGTAGATGTTTTTGCTGTCACTTTTAAAGTTGAGTAAGAAGATTTTATGGACAAGAAAACATTTCTCTTCAGTACCAACCCCTCTGTAAATAATGAACGGTCCCTTAAGTAATTTTTCATCAAGCATTATTTCTTAAAAGGAGTGTTTCCCTCATTTTCCGAGAGCGCAAAGGGCGTGGACACGAAAATTTTTATTTGGGGTCCCGTAGTGAAATTCAATCTGGGGCCCGAGGTGGCTCTCGACGGCCCTGTGCACCACTCTAAAATATTGCATTTGATGTTCTCAATAGATTATCAGACCAAAGGACAATACGTGGCACATGTCCTTCATTTTTTATATTTCTGGATTGCATTGCTATATCTCCTTCCATTTGCTTACAATTTAATTCAGTTTTAGCAGAAGAATGCTAGTTACAAGAAAGTCATAGCCTGTTAGTGCCACCCCAAAAAGCAGAGCTTCTGAAATCCTTTCATTTTCAAGGAACATCCATCAAAAATCTGTAAAAATCCTTTCGTTCTGAAAAATCTCGTACGCTTTTGCGAGTGAGTGAAATACCCCTCCTCTGTTTAATAATAATAATAATAATAATAATGATAATAATAATGATAATAATAATGATAATAATAATGATAATAATAATAATAATAATAATAATAATAATAATAACAATTAGAAGTAGAAAGTGCGGAATCTTACAAGAAAAGACGAAAAGAAGAGAGAGGAACAAATATCTGGGGAAAGGAACTTCACGGGCAGCATTTTAGACAGATGAAAGACGTAGGAGCAAAGGAGTCGTGGACGTGGCTACAGAAGGGAGAACTAAAGAAAGAAACCGAAGGAATGATAATGGCTGCACAGTCACAGTCCCTCAGAACGAATGCCATGAAAGTAAGGATTGATAAAAGCAGGGAAGATGCCAAATGCAGGATGTGCAGTGAAAAGGATGAAACAATCCACCACATTGTAAGCGGATGTAGCAATCTTGCGCAAAAAGAATACAAACGCCGACATGACTGCGTAGCCAGAGCACTCCACTGGGATATTTTACGTCAGCGAGGGTTTGAAATTAGTGACAAGTGGTACCAACATCAACCTGAGAGCGTTGTTGAAAATGAACACTTCAAAGTATTATGGGACTTTACAGTACAGACGGATCTTGAAATACATGCGAGAAGGCCAGACATCATAATAGTGGATAAAAATTTGAATGAAACGATCATAATAGACGTAGCCATACCAGTTGATGTGAACATAAGAAACAAGGAACAGGAAAAGATCACAAAGTACCAAGATCTAGCCAGAGAAATCAGAAAGATTTGGAATGTGTCAACCAAGGTCATCCCAATTGTCATAGGTGCCCTTGGCACTGTAACAGGCAGACTTGAACAGTACCTGAAGGAAATAGGTGTAACAACAAGAATTGAGTTAATCCAGAAGTCAACCCTTCTAGGCACGGCGAGAATCATCAGACAGGTTCTTGATATCTAAGGACACTAGATGTGACCCGATATCTTGGACAGTAATTCCAAATGTTAATTCATTTGTGCGTAATATTCATAATAACAATAATAATAATAAATGTTGGTTAAGGGGCTGGAAGGCCAAGGCCTAAAAAACCCTGATTGTCTATGATTACTGATCTAGTCTAGTTTGAATTCGAATTTTGAATCCCCGTGTAGGCGGTCAAAGAGTTTTTCAAACGTTATCGCAACCTTTGCTTCGACGATGTTAGCTGGCAAGCAGTTCCACTCTTTTATGATGCGCCGAGAGTAAAGTTCTATCTCACATCTAGTCTGCATTTCTTCGACACTATTTTGTATTTATGACCCATTGTATTATTGTTGTTGATTTTAAAGAACTTTGAGGGGTCAGTGTCAACGAGGCCATGAAATATTTTATACGTTGGTTGTGCTTATGTCACCGCGCTTTCTCCTATACTGAAGAGTCGGCAGTTCTAAAGCGTGTAATCTTTCGTTATATGATAATTGGCTGATGCCGCGAACAAGCTTTGTTGCTCTTCTTTGAACGGCTTCTAGTTTAGCTGCTTAAGTTCAGGAACATATGTTTTACGAAATCGGTTTTTGCTTTTTCTCTCAAAAATTAGAAGGATCACTCTTTTCATGCTCTTTTGCTATCATACTACAACAGGAGCTACAACTCAATGAATACATGTCAATGCTGTGCATGTCGGAATGCTTTGTGTGAAATTTGAAACCAAGAATAGGTGCTCTGTACAGTAAATATACAGTAGTAGAACTTGTACAGAGGTAGAACCTGTGTGTAAAAATTGAGTGCGAGGGGTAGGAGATTTCAAACTCATCCTATCTAATTGGATGTGCATGAAATAGATAGGGTTGAGAATTCCTTATTCATCTTATTGTTTTATAGTATCTTTCAAGACATTTTCTGCAGACGTTTTTAACTGAGATCACACACCTTACTGGCAGTCTGTAGTTTTCACTCTCAACAAAATTTAACTATTATTTGGTATATATCTATGTAAAATACAAAGCACACATGAGGGGGCTGGGGGTGGGGGTGATAGACCCCAAGCTGGGAAATTTGGGAAATTTGCAAAAATTGGCCATATTCAAGCAAAAATCTGGCGGCCTGAAGTCATGCTAAATTTTGATAAACAATTGGCTTTATGGGCAGCCACAGATTTCATCTTCATGTACGCTTATGGTCAAATAGTGCAATGGAGTATTGTCTGGTTGTTATCTGGAAATACTATGCCAGCCGCAGCAGCAGCAGCCGCAGCAGCATATTAGCATGATTTCCGTGCATCCTAAAAATGCAATTTATGTTTAACTGTTATTTATTGAACACATTTCTTATGAATTAATTCTTGGACCCCATCTCCCCTCTCCGTACTGGTCCTCACAAAACAGCTAATCATTATGCAAAGATGCAAGGGTACTTACATACTGCAACATGAAAAGGAGGCAACCAAGTGACCTAACTCCAGGAGAGAAGCGCAGCTCAAGATACTGAAATAAAAATAAGATGCTAGCATCATGCAGTAATAGCATATTAGCTGAATCGTGCAATAGCATTAATCAAAAATTAAATTCATGACAAATGTGCTGCTAGACTTACCACATTGATCCTAGTTATCACTGACCTTGCCACTAAGCTGCATGGTGCAAAGACAGGTGCAAGACTTGGGAATAGTTTACCAGGACACTTGAAGGTGTTGTGGCGCAGTGGTGTAATCCTCTGACTTTGCAGCCAGAACAGTCAGGCGGAGTGGGTTCGATACCCGGTAGGACCCCACCACTTGAGCGTCATGACAAGGGGTCGCGGACTCTATTAGGTCTGCTCTATTTCTGCGATCCCAGCGCTTGGCGCTGAAAAACGCAACTTCAGCTTCACCTTCAAATGCAAAAACCACAGGGGGTTCTCCCATACTTGACCTGATGGGATGTGCAACTCAACAGGGTGTCCTTTTGTGGTAAAAAGTATGTGCCAGGATGTCTTTTTTCCGACAAAAATTATGCGAAAAGGAATTATAATTGATAAGAAATTTTGGGACAAGGTATCATAAAGAAAGGAAAATTTTTAAAGCTCTCGCGAATAATTGATTATGTATACTTTTGGCAAAAATGTATGCGACAGGGTATATTTTTGGGTCACTTTTTATCTGACAGTGTACAGGGTGTGGAGAGGTTTTGTGACACACCCCCGTCACTTTCCTAGTCAAGTACCCCCCCCCCCCAGAGCAAAAACATTTTTTGACAAAATAACAAACTTGTCAGTCAGTCAAAACTGCAGTTAAAAGTGTTGCTTCGTCAGTCAAGCATTCTGTTGATGCACAAAGAACATCATGGCAAAATTCTACTTTTGAGCTGTAACATTTTATGAGTCCTTGGAGCAAGAAGTTAACGGTGAAGGTAGTAGTGGCGATAACTAGGACGAGAATGATAAGTCTAGGATGCTGCCACAAGTTTCCAAATACTTACCCCAATCACATACAGGGGATATCTGCTGTCTTGGTAATGGGAATGAAAATTTGTTTGAGATGGCAAATATTCAAGATAGCAGAGATTTAAAACGTTTACTACAATTTAGCTCCAGGCATAAAATATTGTAAAAAACGTGATAGCCGACAAAACACGATTCAGTTTACAAAAGAGGAATAGACACTACCAAATGTTCCAACTCCCACGACCATGAGCTAAGAAAATGCTTGAACTGTACCTGTGCAGTTTTAATAGGAGACAAGTTTTCTTGGGGGTACTCTACAAATAAACTGGAACAAAGAAACGCCCATGCACGCTATCTTTCTTCCAGCTAAACGATATCCATGCACGTGCCGAAATCATAATGCAGTATCGCACACCCTCTATTTAGGGTTTTGGTAGGGTTTAGTTAGGATCAGGCACAGTGTGCGAAACTGCATTAGCGCCCCGAGCTCTAGAATTAGCTAATTTTTTTGCAGGGAACAGGGATAACAATTTCTTGGTACATAGCCCGGGGGGGTACTCCCATTGTGGCCTGACAGGGGGGTCCAGTCATGGTTAAAGAGGGCCAAAGCAAAAATTTTGAAAAATACCCTCAAATGGTAGTACCTTTTTACAGACACCCCCAAATGGTAGTTTGTGGACCTAAAATTGGGCCATTTGGTAGCATCTGGTAGCGAAATTTTTTTGCTGTTTTTCAAAATTTTCTATTGTAAAAACTGTTTGAACAAAGCAAGAAAACTTTAAAATTCAATGATAATTATTGCTGCAACGACAATATTGCCATGCGGAGGAGCCTAATGAATTGAAATCCTATAAATGGCCAAGAATCTTGGAATACCCCCAATTGGTAGTATGAGTTTGACAAAAAGGGTCATTTGGTAGCCCTTCCGCAAGACCCTCAAACCGACTGGACCCCCCTGTTATGCCATAATGGGAGTACCCCCCGGGGTACATAGCTGTTGGTCAATGATTGCCTAGCCTCAAAAACCGTAATGTGTATGGTGAACCGGTGAGGAAAATAGCCAGCAGCGATAGACAGTAAACCGGTACCGGCGAAAAGTTCGGACGACAAGCCTGCTGCATATTTTCCATCACGCATTTCGCTGTACCATTTGTTGTTTGAAGCTTTGATCCGAGGGGCGTATCACTCTGTAAAAATCTCGTACACCTTTGGCAAAAATCCTTTTTTTTAAGAAAAACCCATAAAAAATTCCTAAAAATCTTATTGTTTAAAAGAATTGTGTACGCCTTTTCGTCGTAAGTGATACACCCGACCCCTTGGTTTGATGTACAGTCAGCATTAGGGAGTGCCCGAAAACATGACTAGCATAAAACATTCTCCGTCAAGGCATATGCAATTCTCAGACTGTTCTAAACTGATTACAGCGGTAGAACGTAACTATCTTATAACCGAAATCCTATTACCGCAATCGTAGGAAGTAAAGAAACAGACGTACAATAAACGTCTGACAAATAAATATCAGAAGCTCGAAGCAAAATGTAAACAATGCGATACCTCGTGTGCACTTGTCAGGTTCAATCTGTAGAAAATCGGGGCATAAATCACAGCAGCACAAGTGCAGAGGATGCCATAGGACAGGATCAATACAACATATTGAGCACCATATGTGTAGATCTCAGATGGAACTCCAAGCAGTGTTATTGCTGATAAGTAGGAAGCCAAAAGTGAGACGAAAATTGGGAAACAGCTCATTTGCTTTCCTGCCATCAGGTATTCTTTCGTTGATGATTGCTTGCCTCCGTATGCATGGTAGACGCCAATTGCACTTGAAACAAGCAGCATGCAGGCAAAGACGATATAATCAGCGATGCTAAATCCTTGTGCAGCCATGTTTCAGATGAGCCTTTGCAAAGCATGCACTCTTTGCGCTGCCCAGCTACGAAATAACTATTTGTTGTTGAAATTTGATACGAAGTGCTCGTGTGTTTCTACGGTTTCTGTGCAGTTGAGGAAACATTGACATCAATGTTGACACAAATGCTTCGTCAAAACACAGTGGAGCGGAAATGCAATGGTGTGCTGATTGTGCAACCAATTGCGTATTTTCATTGTTGTTTTATTGCTCCAGTGCGTCAGGATTGTTGTGGGTAATGCCTGGTCACAGTGATATGATAATCCAATCTATCTAAATATGATTAACAGAACCTTTGTGGAGCTATATCCATTACAATGAGACATTTGATATGTGGAACTGTCAGAATGGACGGGGGAGCGAAGGATGCAACTAAAATAGCTGAAAGTAAAAAATGTTACAATGCTTTATGATAAAATATGCTGTAAAATTTCTGCGGTTAAAGCAATTCCACCGCCCCATAAACCCTCTCCAGGTTATCTGTCTAAGAAACGTTAATGGCAGTTGGTCTTATAAATCCTTTCCAGGTTATCTGTCTAAGATCCTGTGACTATGGTCTAAGGAACGTTAATGGCAGGATGGCAGTTGGCAATGTGTGCAATCGCACTGAGATTGTAAACACTTTAAGAGAGGACCATGGAGTGAGGACAGCAAACCTGCGTCACACACCAGGCTGGGAGGGAAGCCATTAACGTCAAACAACTTTTAACGTGAATCAACTGAGTTTATAGTCAGGACCGTTGAGAGGGGGGGGTAGCCAGGGTAGTTACCAGGGGGCCCGGGGCCTATGGGGGCCCGCAAGAAATAAGGTATGTAACTTTTCTAAATTTAGGCCTATAGCAAATACTTTAGAGGAGGGCGTGGCCCAAGGATAAAAGGGCAGTTCGGCGCCGGGGGCCCCCTTTCCACGTACAGTTTAAGCCCGAAATTCACGTACAGTTAAGCCCGAAATTATTCATACCTATGCCAAATTCTGAGTATTTTGCATCGTTCTATTTGAGGACCAATTTTACTGTGGCTGAAGTTTCGCAAGAATGTGATAAAAGGCTGAAGCAAGTGCCACAAGAGACATTTCAAGGAATGAAATATCTTGTGAATTGGTTAGCAAATGTAACGATTGAAAATACTCCAAATTTTGCATAGGTATGAATAATTTCGGGCTTAACTGTATCTGATTGCCTGCAACAAAGTCAGAGCTCAACACAACCATAGTTCCAATCATGTCCCATCCCAACCGATGTCTCTGTGAATTGTTACACTTGAAACAAACAGGGCTGATCTTTAGCACCCTCTACGGTCGTAGAAAGTCAGTAGGTTCAGTAGCCATTCGATTCTCCTATTCTTTGTATTGTCCTTATCACCCAATCAGATGGCTGACATACTGCCTTTGATATATACCCTGTTCACACTGGCAAGTGACTGTAATAAACCATCTTAAACAAACCAAGTTACCAAATGTTTTGTTATTGGTTAAGTCAATTTAACGAGTTGAATGCATTTAATTGGTTGAAACCAGACCTGATGGGGGTAATAGATGAGCGAAGTTCAGCGAAGGAATTCCTCGAAAGTTGCCTACGCATGTTATTGTACCTCTGGCTGAACAATAACCACACACGTGTCGCAATCATCAAATACAATAGGCTAATTCTATACTTGCATATGCAGCTCTTGAGTTAACTGTCTTTCTCCGTCAGCTAACTTTAAAGGCATACTGTCGTGGCGTGGTGCTGATTGGATGAATAAGACAATACAAAGAGACTAGAATTAGGCAAGCTTCAGTAATTACGATGTACACTGAAATTCATGAAGGTGCTAACGATCTTACGCCCTTTATTCTCGAAACAAAGTATAATCCAAGAGCATAAAAGCTTGGTAATTATTCAGAGGCCAAGTCTTTTGTCAATGATTTCGACATCACGACTAGCCAATCACATCACAGCCACGACAGTGTGCCTTTAAAGGCAGTCTGTCACGTATCTGATTGGCCGCAAAAAAGTTAGAGCTCAACACAATGGATTTCTTTGTGAATTTGTGTATTTGAAACAGAAGTATAGGCTGATCGTTATCACTTTCTACCATCGTAGAAAATCAATAGGATTAGCATAGCAGCCATTGAAATTTTCCATTCTTTGTATTATCATTATCACCCAATAAAATGCATGACAGACTGCCTTTAAAAGTTTGATCCTCTTCTGGTCCAAGTTACACAATAAAACATGTTTGCTGTGTAACTCTGTCGTACAACTTTCTTTTCTTGTTATTTATTATCAAAGTTATGAAAACAATGTGGGATTTTCATTATACCCAGCCCAAATTGGCTTACCACAAAAATCTAAATATGTACACAGCCGTGAGTAGACGACTTAGGCAATTCCAAGCTGTGAGCCAGAGGAAGCTTTTTCTAGTTGATGTCATAGTTGAGGAAGGTTTAGCCTTTTTGATAAAAAACCTAAGAACATTGGGGTTCTTTTCGCAACAGCAACTATGATTCAATTTTATGGCTACAGACGTCGCGAGGAGCTTGAAAAATCTGGCTATTTTAACTTTACAAAATGAGGAAGTTCTGAATAAAGGAGGAAGGAAACTGGAAACAGGGATATGGAGGAAGGTTTGATCTTTGCGCTCTGCCAAAATACACCTCCTCAGAAATTCTATCAAAATATGGTGGCCTTTTCTAGAAAACTTTGTCAAAAAGATGACATTTCTCCGCGGAAATTGGAGAAACCTGTTTACAGTTCCTTGAAATTTCGCCCAAGAGCGTAATTTGAAAGTAAGAATGGGAAATGAAACTGTATATAATTAAGTACAGCGATTGGAGCGATTGGAGCGATTGGAGCGATTGAGTGTAGTGATGAAAAGGGAATTCCTGTAAACCAAACATGACTTCTTTGTAAATCAGGTCATAACATCAGAATTGAATCACAGAGAGTTCGATGGCGTTAATACAACTCTTCGCTTCAATGAAAGTTTGCTTTCCCTCACAAGCAAAGATTGAAAATTGTGGAAATCTGAAATTGTGGAACTGAAGAGTACAATACCATAGACTTGAGGATATTTATCAATAACAATACAATGTCCATGATTTGTGACAATTAGTCTGAAACTAATACATATAAAACAGGTGACAGAGAAAAAGGAATAGAAATGGAGTTGCTTCTAATTCTCGATAAAAGTCCGGCCCTAACCAACACCATGCTATAAACACAAGATAGTTATAAACTCCAAATAGTCTGGAGCACGATGGCATTTGGAGGAACATGTTTGTTAGGGAAGACTCACAATACGATTTCGTGACTTCTTAACAACATCGCCCGCCCCACCAAGAAACGTCCATCACATCACATCTTAAACTTGAAGGGTCTGTAGAAGAAGAAGAAGACAAGGGACGCTTAAGCCTGCAGTGGGATATCGTGTGTTTAGGCTAAACGCATCTGAAACTTGTGGCCGGAATCCGGCTGTATCTCCAAAATTGTTCATTGTTTTAAAAATTTGATTGCACTGGCTAATTCTTTGGAGTTCAAATTCATGGGAAATATCTTTATTTGCAATGTAGCTGCTGTTTTTGACTGCAGTAGGGCGAGAAAGTCAAGGTTTTTTCAAGTTCAGCTTACGCAGCCAATTTAAAAAAAGATGTTTTGTAATACTTTTCATTGTTGAATGCATATGGCTTTTCCCAAGCGATATCCGGCCTAATGAGGGAATCCATGCAGCTGCACGTAAATATAGCACCGTTAACAGAATAATTTTGCGAACGGTGCTAAAATTACATACTGCTACAGTACGAGAACGTAACAAAATTATAATGGATTGCAATTGGCTTTCTTTTCGATATACTTAAAGGGAAAAAATCATTTGAACATAAATCGATATTAATTGACAAAACCATCCACACCCCCCCCCCTCGTTTCGAAATCGAGTTGTGAATTTTCCCTCAAACAATATTTTGAAAATGTAAGTTTCCCTGCCTCAGAAAAGGTATTGTGAAGGATGGTAAATGCAGGCAAAATAGGCCAAAATTTATGTGTGTTTTTGTGTTTGCACAATGTGAAATTGACCCATAAAACAGACATGTGACAATCTCTCAGTCAATCAAGATTCTGTACCAAAATGCTGAATAAACAAAATTGCGGCCATTTGGTGCAATCTATCTTTGGAAAATGCCCTTGTCCGTCATCTCTTCATAATAGTCTAGTAGAACCGCTTATCATTACACTAGTAAACCTTGCTTGTTTGCTTACTACACTGACAGACAGTGCTCTCTGTAACATGACTACGCCTTTAAAAATCACTTCGAGACATTTCAAGGGCAATGTTGAAATTCTAGCTGTACTGAAAGTGGCTTACCAAAGCAAACTTTGGTAATGGTCAGTTTTGGTCACCTTGAGGACAGCGAATAATAAAACCATTGTAGCCTGGAGTGTAAGTTCATAGCTACTGATGATTTCAGTTGATAGACTTTCTATGACAATCCGTCTGGATTTTATCAGCTTTAAGCCCACAATCTATTCTTGAATCCACCCACAACTCTCGCTCTGTCTGAGACCATGAATCAAATTCTTGTAAGGGGGGGGGGGGGTGGATATTCCACGCTATTTGGGATTTTGGAAGGTGGTGAGAAAGTATTCGAGGCAGCTTTTGAAAGGCACAAATATCCAGAAACCGAGTGCCCGAAAAAATTTCAGACGTTGAAGAATCGTATTACCTTGAATACTTGATGGATTTGAATGAAACAAATTATGTTGATAACAAAAAGGATGAACTGTTTTTTGCAACTTTTTTTAATTTAATGGACATTGAAAATTAAGGTAAATTAAGGTGAATTCGACTTTACATAACTCTGTTCTTTGCAAAATGCCTGACAAAGAGCCTAAAATATTCTTGATTAAATCGCAAAGAAACTTCTCGCAGCGAATAATTAATCAAGAGTACAAATTTTCAAAAGAGTATCGGATGCTGTCTGCACAATTATTGCCATGGGATCGAAAATCTTTAGCATTTGTTTGAAAATTCACTTCATATAACTCTTGAAAGGGATTAAATACCCGACCTGTCATGCGTGAGAGATCCCTTACAATTTGATCAAATATGTTAGGCCCCTTTTTAACTATTTCGCAGAAAAAGAATCTTGGTAAAAATATAGAATTCAGCTATCTTTTCTTGGCACATAAAAATGCGGGACAAATCACAAAAATTCTTTCATCTTTCTGCTACGAAGAGCAAGGACATATTTTGTAATACAATTGCATCGGTTGCTTTTGATTGACACCTCAATTCAAAGCGATTAGCGACTGCAGACAAAGGAAATTCTCTCGACCAGTAATTCAAAACAAATGAAGCCGCAAAAGTTGCCCTGAAATCAGTAGGGCAAACTCTCGCCTTGTGCACGCGAAAGGTGGGTTTCAAGAGAAGTTATGCGCTTATAACGAAAGAAGAAGGGTAAATCTAAAGTTCTGTCTCGTGGATTTTGTTTGTTTGATTCAGAAGCCGAGCTGAAGGCATTGCAATTCTCGCGCATTTCGGGCTTAAATTGAGCAATTACAGCTCCTGAATCAAATAAACAAAATCCATCGGGTAGATCTTTCGATATAAGCACAAAGCCAGAGTTTGCCCTACTAGTTTCAGGGCAGCTTTTGCGGCTTTATTTGTTATTAATTACTGGTCGAGAGCATTTCCTTTGTCTGCAATCGCTAACCGCTTTGAATTAAGGTGTCAATGAAAGGCACCCGATGCTATTTCTGTTATTGATCTTATATTCATTATCATTATTATTAAAAAAAAACAATATAGTTATTTGTAGTTTTGAATTTTTAGTTATTTGTATTTGTAGTTATTTGTAGTCTTAAATTTTCTTAGCGCTGTATACCGTTCTGTTTTGCTGTAAGCGCCCCAGACTCGATAAGCTTTGCTTCTTCTGGGGCGTATGAAATTATATGTAGTTAGTTTAACTCATATGTTTCATGAATCATTATCATCATCATCATCATCATCATCATCATCATCATCATCATCATTGTATTTCAAATATGCCCTTGTTCAACCTCGGCACTATGATTTTTCAAACGCCTTAACGTTTTGGTGCACCGGATAGTGTCTGGATGCTGTAGGAACTTCGCACCAGGGTCTCATCATTGCGTGATCAGAATTCGATATGCTAGATATCCTTAATACGCCACACAAATTGCAAAACTGACAAGTCATAGCTCCAACATATGTTTTGCAAATCGAAAGCACAAGATATATTGAAAAAATTAAAGGCTGTCTCAAATAAGATGTCACCTGAAAATACCGCGAACAAAAAGAATTGACGATATTTGCATGAGAAACTTTGCGTTATCGCAAATCTCACGTGACATCTAACATGAGACAGAAGACTGCTGTTGTCATACCGGGTGCGCCAAAATAAACTATTTACGTTTGGCAGGCCACAATAAATCGTACACTGAACCGATTTTGAAGATTTATGACTTAATCGTTAGCAGAAAGCCTGAATAGGACTTTCACTTAGGACTTAGGACTTTTCCTAGGACTTTTTGCAAATTTTTCTGTTATCAGTTTTTAGAGCCAGAAGCGAGTTTCTTAAAATGTTTGTTTTCGAAAACATTGAAAACGAGCAAAACACTTCCATCAAATTGTGAAAGATTCAACAGGAATTAACAAAGAGAAAACGTTTTCAGGGGGATTTGGGGGTTTAGTACGAATTCTCGTACAGCAGATTACAATTGGTCGATTTTTAAATCCCAAATCACCACGAACAAGTTCTCTCTTTGCCCATTCATGTCGATTCTTTGGAAAACTTGATCGATGTTTTTTGATCGTTTTCAGTCTTTTTCGAAAACTAAAATTTTAGGAAACTCGCTTCTAGCTCTAAAAACTGAAAATGAAAAGAATTGCAGAAATCCCAGTATCTAGTTCAGGCTTTCTGCTAACGATTAAGTCATAAATTTCCAAAATCGGACCCGTGTACGATTTATTGTGGCCTGCCAAACGTGCATAGTTTATTTTGGCGCACCCGGTATCAAAACCGTTCTTGAACAGCAATAATAGCAGTGCAAACAATAGATGATACAGCCTAAGAAAGGGCAGGGGCGACTATCCATTCTCAGCATCGTTCCAAATCTTTATTTTGGCGTAAAAAGGTGGGTGTAAAATTCAATGACCTATTTCTTCTGATTGAATGGCTTGAAAGAAACTTTAGATACTTATCTACAATTCTACCGTTGGGATTTTTTAGAAATTTTGAATATTTTTGGAAATCACAGCGAATCTTACATTTCAGTTCATTTTAGGATGTGACGTCATCAAATTTCTAAATCATAAACCAGATGGGTGACAGACCTTTGCTTGATACCATATTGTAGGTATTCAAAAACTATGGGTTTCTTCGAAATTATTTCATGTTACGTCAAACAGTTTAAAAATTACGATGTTTTTAAGTTTTTTTGAACATTTGTCTTGAATTCTTGAAAAAGAAGAAAAACACTCTAATGCTGAAAATATTGAAGATTTTAGAAAATTCCAACGGTAGAATTATAGAGAATTAGATAAAGTTTCTTTGAAGTCATTCAATTCAAAGAAAAAGGTCACTCAATTTTACACCAACCTTTTTAAAGATTTGGAACCTATGCTTCCATTCCCAGGTATAATTCAACTGCTCACCATCTTCAGCAGTGTCAACTATCACGTGGATATGAAGCGAAATATTAATATACTAAAAATTTCTTCAGAGAGTCCTTCTAACGTTACCATACATATTGAACAAAGATATTTCCTTGTCCTTTCAATATGACTGTCTAGTGTTCTGTTGCCCAGTTCAATGCTTTTGTTTCATTTTCAAAACACAGTGACTTTTCTTGACATCCAGTCCAGCATTCTAGCATAATCTGAACTGTTCAACTTGATTAGCGTCTCTTTCCTCCAACGCGAACAACAAAATTTGTTCATACCAAGTCCCATTACATAAATGCCTCCATGTATGCAAGCATGACAGTTATGACGGTTATAAATGAAATAACGCTACATTGGGGGCATCGGTAAATTGGGGTTCAAATATCGAAATCGTTGTTCACCTGGAAATGTTAATCCTTGACTGAAAGATGGAGGTGATAATCCCATTGGTTTACGTCTTTTTGATTCTTGCTTCGGTTCAGTCAAACGGTGGCCTTTACATTTTCTGACGAATTTCTTCATTAGTGATTGAATCTTTTCTGGAATTATAGGTCTGTTTGACATCGTTACCTATGAGAATAAAATCAAATTTATTATTATCTTCATTCATGATAAAAATTGTTGATGTCTAATTAACAAAAATTAGAATTTTATTGGGAAAAGAATTTTCGAAAGGACCGAAGTTCGTACTGTCTGATGGGTACATAATTAACTCACTTAATCCAAAAACTATTATTATCGCTGAATACTTTGGCGACACCATCACCAGTAACCAGGACCAGTAATATATCTACGGTGGGTTTGGAATCCTTCCTCTTTAAAATCACCATTTACCCACCAAAGATTTAGAATTGCTAAAACCATGTCAAGGAAGCCTTCCAGATTAACTTAAGATGACTCTAGTCTAGCCCTGCTTATTTTCTTTCTTGCGACTAATTTCATTTTCCATCATTCGTTTCATAAAAGAGAATCTACATTGTCAGAGCTGGCCTGGGCCAAGCAGTAAAATTGCCAGTTACATTTGGTGAAGGGGAAGTTGCGGTTTTCAGCGCAAAAACACTGGGATCACCAGAAGTAGGGGAAAGCCTATTCGAGTCTGCAACCCTTTGTCACGCCGCTGAAGTGACGGCACCCTGCCTGGGATCGAGCCCTATCCGCCTGATTGTTCTGGCTGCAAAGTCAGATGATTACACAAATGTATATTAACACAAAAATGTGGTACCCATGGCATGCACTGTTTCATTGTGTATCTGATAAAAAGATTGGGGAGAAAGCATTTTCTTTAACCTATTCATAGTGGCTACTCAATACACCTGTAATATCTTTCTGCTTTAAAAAGAGCTAATCACATTGTTCAGGCACAACCTGTTCTTTTGGACCAGCACCCAGCCAGAATGAAATGTCCCCAAGTTCAAGAATGCTAGAACTACTACAAATCCATGATAATCCATATTCTTTCATAAGCAAAAATATCAGTAAATCTTATATGCTGATTGACAGACATAATACCTTGGAAAGACACGTTCAAAAAAAGATACTTAAATTATGTTCACCGTTCATTGCCTGATGCTGCTTTATAGCGTACTAAACGTTTTTCTTTCTTTTGCCATAAAAACAAAAGAAACTCAAACTTCATCAAACTTTAAACCATGGAATTGTCCCTTGTTTGATGCCTGATCCTTGCTTGATTGTCCATACAATCCTCCTCATCAAGCTTCTAATCAGACTAAGTTTTCCCCTGGAGTTGCATCATCTTACTTGCTGAGGAGATGAGATACGATTTGTCCGAGGAAACTTATTAAAAGCTCAAAAAGCCCAGAGGGGGCTTATTTAATTTCAGAGACCCCAGAGGGGGCATAAAAGAGGGAAGACTTGCAAAGTCACATGACTAGGATATGAATACCAACTTTTTACTTCTTTAACCCCATATTTTGCGGAATGAACACATGCTATTTTATCAGTCAAAAACACACATTCAACGCAGCTTTCATTCAATTTTGGCTTAGAAGGAAGTGGCCTATATTAGCGAGGGGGCCAAATAGAGCTTTTACAGTAAACGTTACATAAAAGTGGAAGCTTTTAAGCGCAGATTTCAACATTATCGTTAGCTTCACTGTGGAAATGAAAGTTGTAGAAATTGCCTTATGTGTAGTTCAATGCAGGAATTTAAATAAGGACGGATTTACCATGAATAAATAAAAAAGTAAGGGTGTGTTTGATTGGTAAAATCCAAACCTACCAAATTCTGAAAGTGTCGACTTAGCAGAGACTGAAACACATTTCCCAAACAAACACTAAATCCTTCAAAACAGCGGTTTGAGATACATCCTGGCGAAAACAAAGTTTCCAGTTGTAAGACACGAAGACGAGTTTGGAGCTTCCCAACAAAGAGTAAAAATTTACATTTACTCGATTACCGTAGCAATGTGAGCAAATTTGCCTCGTTTTCAGATTTTTGCAGATGAAAACGAGTAAAAGAGAATCCTTTCTGAGTCTGCCAAACCTTCTGCCTTTTGGAGCAGAAGGTTCAGCAGGCCTTCCAAACCTGCCAAACCTGCCGTTTTCGGAATTTTGGAGTCAGTCAAACACAGATTCCAAGTCTACCTTAAGTCTACCATTCTCAGAACTGGTACCAATCAAACACACCCTAAGTGTTATCAAATACCCAAATATCAGCAAACCTGTGGAACTGCTTTCCGCAAAATGGTTTTGTATTCTTCTTTTGTTATTTCTTTTGATTTGTAGTACCCCTTCAAGACTTCTTTACATTCTTGCTCCACCCTTGATTGTCTGACCAACATGTCTACCGTCTTTTGCTTGAAAACAAAAAACAAAATAAACACATAAATATCATCACTGATAAGCACATTGCATTTGCCACTCACAGTAACAATCTTTCAGCACTGGTAAATGGCAATATCTGAAGGGAAACTGAAGGGAATATTCAATTTATCTAATATTCAAATTTTATCTGCATTTTTTAAAGGCTTAAAGGCAGTATTGTCTCAAAGATAAACAACCTGGATGACCCCTTTAAAAATGCAGAAAAAAATTAAATACAACACTAGAACGCTTTCTTTGAAAATTCACTTAATTTTCACATTGTTGGAGAACAATAGAAATGCTGTTTTTCAAGCAACCGCTTATTTTGCCTTTCCTCTGCTATAAATTAGTAGCCACTTGTCAGATTGACTCCAACTACTGTAGTTCTAAAACTTTAAGTTGAAGCATGACCTGTGCAACTGTGCAAAAAAACTGAGACAATTGGAGCTACACCTCCTCCACAGCAGCCACACAAGCGGGGGGAAATGTTTTTGGACACCCTGTAGTAGTTTGTAAGTGGTGTAGCACATCAGTGTCAACATCTCTAGATTACAAAACTTGATCTGTGACTCTAAGTGGGAATTCTGTTGATAGATTATAGCTACAATATCAGCGTAGAGCTTATGAAATCAACCAGGTGCAACAATATTTACTCATCTGGTTAAACTCAAACTGGAAAAAATTCAAATGCAATTTTACTTAAGAATTTTACTTTGAAAAAAATCCTCCAGGAAACACAGCCCAGGCAATTTTATTCTTTAGATCTAAGGTAGCGTTACTGCCAGACCCAATGGCGGTACTCAACTTAAATTTGTACCATGGGTGCCCACGACAAAATTTTACCCTGCTCCACAATTTTTCGCTCCAAATGATAACTGATTCTAGAAACAATTGGTAAAAAGCATACTCCAAAAGATATGAATTTGACCGAAAAATGACCCCATCTAACAAAATATCCCCTTTTGACTTGTTTTGAGAACCTGCTTCAGAAAAATTGCCTTCTCTTGATACCCTGCGTTAGAAAAATAGGTCAAAACGATACCCTGAAAAACAGCACATCCCCATCAAACAAATATACTAAGTACCCCAGGGTGCCAGAAAAGAAACAAATCCCACAAACTGAAAGGAATCAATTTTTTGGTCACATACGGTAAAGCTAAAAGATTAGGATAATTTATGGTTGTGGCCAGCCAAGCCGCAAAAACTTTTTAATACCTATCTTGTGGTTAATCAGAACTTAAGATATGCAATAACAATAAGGCAAAATAAGGCAAACATACAGTAAATGCAACAAACAGATAAAAAAGTGCATTTTATCATATACCTGTCTAGATGGCCTATGCTCGTGACTTCTTCCTTTCTCTTGATGACTTTTCCTCTTTTGTCTTTTCAATTCATGTTTTGACTTAGCTTTGATGATCTTTTCCCATGTTGGATTTTCATATCCAGAGAAAGGCTCCTTCAGCCTCATTTGAACTGCCTCTTTCAGGGCATCTCGTTGAATGTTACTGGCATCAACTGGCGAAAAGTCCATATCCATAGGCATCAGATCTTCTGGGTTATAAGGAGAGTCATCTGCTTCTATATGGTAGTAGCTATCAAATTGATTATTCTCTGGTTCTCCAGTAAACTCCTCTGGTGGTGTATAAGGCTGCCGCTTCTTCAGCTCCTGTTCTTCTTCAGGGGACAGCTCAGGTGTTTTTGGGACACCTGTCTTTTCAGGGGATGGTTCATCATCAAATAGCAAGGGAATCTTTGATTCTGAGATCTCCCTTTCCACCTCAGTTACTTCATCCTTCATGGGACTTTCAAGACCAGGAATAGAAACAACTGGTTCCAAGCCAGGAATGATTGTTTCTTCAGGGCTCTTTGATTTCTTGCCATCATATTTCCCATTCTCCATTTTCAACTGAGGAATCTTCTTGATGGGTGATTCTCGTTCTTTCTTAGCATAGTCTTCTTTGAGGCTTTTTCTTGCATTGCTTGATCCTGATTGATGGTGATGTTTTCTGTGTGATGATCTTTTCGGGCTTGTGTCGTCATCTCCAAGCATCTCTGCCAGGCCATCAGTTTCTTTTGTTCCTTTATCTTCTTTTGAAAAAATGTCATCAAACAAATCATCTTTTGATTTCCTGGAGGGAAATCGAACAGGTAATGATGATGGTGAACCAAAAGGAACACAGACACGACATTGTTGTATACTGTAAGTTCTTGAATAAGCCCCCCATCCAAAATTTGTTTTTGCCAAATAAGCCTCCACCTTAGAATAAGTCTCCATGAGGGGTTAATTGACTGTGTTGTTTTAGTGAATACTTTTGATTCTCTTTTTGACTGAATTTCTTCCTGTACTTTGGCTTAAATATTGCCTTGAAAACAATATATCCCAATATGTATATCTGCTGTTTTAAGTAAAAGAAAAAGATTGTTCCTGGTAATAATTTTGGCTGCTGATAAATAAGCCCCCCCCCCTCGAATAAGCCCCCACCCAAAAACATGTTTGCAAAATAAGTCCTGGGGGCTTATTCAAGGAGTTACAGTACCCAACTTTTTACTTTTGAACATGTCAATCATAAACACCCTAAGCTCGAGTAAGCAAAATCGTATCAATGTTTGACAAACTGTACAGAACAAGCTTGTACGCATGGTTTTCTTGCCAAACAATTTTCAAGAATTGTTAAGTATTCTTAAGAAAAGATTTCCGGTCTTTCATACGGCTCAAGAATATTCATCATATATAATATGAAACATTCTTAACAAATGATTCTAAAGAAGATTTTGATGCAAATTTGGTTAGCTACTCCTAGTCCTTTGAAGCTTTTCCAAACACATGTTGAAAGTGGAATTGCCAATAGCTCCTGAAAATAAATTTCCACATAAGTTCCCTTTGTAAAGAATGTAATTTGCACAAACTTTGCCATCATTTGCATTGAGTATGCTCTATTTTTCATTTTGGAGTTTGTACTGTTCATGGAAATTTGTATATTTGCAGAAAACTTCAAAAAACTGTTTGTAAACTGGTTTGGTGCAAAATTCAAACTCTTTACAAAATTTACAGACTCCTAAATCAGAAACATACTCGAAAAAACTCACAACAGATTTTGCATAAATTGCTGAAAATTACAGTAAATGCAAAAATCAAATGCAAACTGCATTGTTTTGTTAGTGGTTAGCCTTTAAGTTAAATATAAAGTGAATCAGAGTACATTTTTTCTCAATCAGGGTTTTTAATATCTGCATGTTTGGGGGGGGGGGCAGAGAGTGGTGAAAATGAGTGGAGCAAAGTTTCCAGGAAAAAAATATTTGATGTTTTGCAGGGAACAAATAAAACCACTCTGCCCAATGTTAGAGCTCTCTGCAGTTTGATTTGCTCCTTTTCCTTTTGAAATAAATTAAATTCCATGCTCCAAAGATGCAAACATGACTGGTGAGAAAGTAAGAGATGCTGACGTTTGCCCAACTGGTGATCAATCATGGTTATTTTGTGATAAATTTTAAGTTACTATATGCACCATGACCAAGGAATCTAAAGTCCATCTCAAATTAGATGCACCTGAGATTTGCAACAACGCTAAATTCCTTTGCAAAACACTTCTATTGTTGTCAATCACAAACATTTGCAGGTAGCATCTAATTTGTGAAAGATAACTAAATTAGTTCAACCATCATATTGAAGGGAAGCATCTCACATTTTGTGTGAAAAATACATGTTCATGGATCCTTTCTTTGCACATCACCTTAGGGTATCGCACAGGTCTTGTGCACATTTTTTCCTCCTGAAGACCTCTTAAGAATTCTTGAGAAAGGTATCTTTCTTGCAAATTCTTGTTTAGATATTTCTCATGCCTTGCAAGAATTCATTTCAGAATATATAAAGAATTCTTGAAAATTCTCAAGAACTCTTGAAAGGCTGATGTGCACAAGCCTGTGTTCGCTCCTTTGTCATATCAGAGTAAACTACAGTATAAAAAAATAAATACTCACTTTAACGCCTTTCTGGACTTCTTTTCACTTTTACGTTCCTTTTTCTTTTCTACCTCTTTTACTTCTTTCTCCACAATGATATCTTCTTCTTTCGGTGACAAATCTTTTACTTTTGGTGACAAATCGTCTACTTTTGGTGACAAATCTTCTACTTTCGGTGACAAATCTTCTACTTTCGGTGACAAATCTTCCATCTTGCCTTCATTTTCAACTGGCATCTCAATAGGAATTTCATTCAAATCATTGTCTTCAACTCCACTTACACTCTCCTTGACCATCTCTGCAACAGTAATTTCTGTTGCATTGATAACTTCCTTTTCCATTGACTCGCTCAATTCTATTTCTGGTTCTGCATCCATTTCACCCTTTTCAGCTATCTCATTAACCACCTCTTCGGTGATGTCCATGGTTGTCTCTTTATCTTTAGACAATAGTTCCTTGTGGAGCTTCTGAGTTTCTTCTCTGCTAAATAGTTTGAAAATCCTTTTCTCACCAGAGGGAAGCATAGAAGAACTTTCCATGGGTGAAACTAATTTTTCATTATTCGTACCTGATTGTCCTTCTTTGCTGCTTGAGTCTAACTCAAGTTTCTCAAGAGTATTGTCAATTGATGGGAGCCCATCATCCCCACTGTGCTTAGATTCCTGATTATCTTCAGCTTGAGCATCTCCTTTAGAGGAATCTAACTGCAGTTTCATTTCACCTGAAGCCTCTGGTGCTTCATCTACTAATTGTACTTCTTCTTCAACTCCTGCAGCAGTTTCTTTCTTAATTGGTGCTGCACTCTCTTCTATAGATTTCTCCTCTTCTATCTCCCTCTCCATATCACTAAGTCTTTCAAATTCACTGTCAGTATCTTGCCCAAGAAGTCCTTTATCATGACTAACTTTATCATTGCTTTTTAACTTATCCTCAGTTACTTTAATTTCCCCTTCCTCCATGCTTTCTTTTTCATCCAGCTTCTTACTTTCAACAACCTTGGGATCTTCCTTCTTTTCAGATACATGTTCACTTTTGGAATGACTTTGCTTCTTTTCTGATTTGCTCTCAAGTTCTTTCCTATCTGATTTGCTCTCAAATTCTTTCCTGTCTGATTTGCTCTCAAATTCTTTCCTGTCTGATTTGCTTTCAAATCCTTTCTTATCTGATTTGCTCTCAGATTCTGTCCTTTCTGGTTTGCTATTGGATTCTTTCCTTTCTGCTTTGCTATTTGATTCTTTCCTTTCTGATTTGGTATCTGGTTCTTTCCTCTCTGATTTAATCTCTGATTCTTTCCTATCTCTCCTCTTATGATCCTTGTGCTCCTTACTGTGCTCTTTGTCATGTTTTCTATGCTCTCTATGTGTAGATGATTTTGATTTACTTTCATGGTGCTTTCTTACTTCTACAGCAACTTTAGGCTTCTTTACATTGGGAGCATCTTTAGACTTGTCCTCCGTATTTTCTTTCAGCTTTTTCCTGTGAGGAGAATCTTCTGAAACTGATGTTTTCTTGTGACTATCTTTAATCTGACTTTCTGATTTTCTATCACTGTGTTTTCTCTTCTTCTTGTGCCTTTTAGCTTTCTCGTCACTTTTCTCTACATCAGAGACTTCCTTCTTTTTCTTCTCACGTTTTGTATCATTCTTACTCTTGTCACGCTTCCTGTCTTTATCACTCCGCTCCTTTGATTTATCTTTACTTCTCTTTTTCTTTTTCCTTTGTGGCTCCGAATCAGAACTTGAAGACCTTCTATGTCTACTTTTGCTCCTCTTCCTCTTTGCTTTGCTAGATTTGCTATCTTTCTCAAGTATTTCCTTCTTCTTTTCCTTATCTTTCATATCTTTTGATCTACGTCTGTCTTTCCCTTCTTTAGGTGTCTTTACAAGACCCTTACCTTCCTTAGCATCTTTCTTTGATTTTTTCTCATGACTATGATTCAATTTGTCTTCTGCTTTGCTAAGGGGGAATATATCTTCATTTGCAACAGCAAAGATATCAACACTATCTATAAGATTCAAGCCAGGTGAATCTGCATCCATCGTATCATTAAAACTGCTAGTTGACTTATTCAAGCTCTTCCTATTTTTCTTATCAGATTTCTTTTCATTCTTATCCCCATCCTTCTTTTCCTTACTTCTCCGTCTACCTCTATCATCATCATGCTTTGTTTTCTCTCTGTCTTTTGATGACTTGTGCCTATTTTTGCCCTCATCTTTCCTAGATTTGTGTTCATCCTTGTGTTTCTTTCGTTTCTTTTTGTGCTTCTGTGTTTCTAATTCATCTTCCTTGACTAAGCTTAAATCCAGCGATTCCTGGCTGTCTATATCTTGACTATGTGTTTCATCCTTTGCAACAGTGTCCTCTTTTTGCAATGGTATATCAAAATTATCATCAGATAGAAATCCACTTTCTTTCAAGCAATAATCTAAAAGCTCTGTATCATCATCTTCAAAAGCTGGCACAAATTTGGTCTCAGGTTGACTGGAGATACTTTTCCACATTGATAGACTTTTCTGCTCTCCATTTGCCTTTTTTAAGAATTTTGGTTCCTTGGGTGTAATTTCTAACAATTTGTCTCTGACCCTTTGTTCAATCTCTTCATCATTTTCAAAGCTCTGATCATCCGAATCGATAGACAAGGGGCATGCTGGATCATATGGAACATCCATTTCTAGAAACCTTTTGTGTACAAAAAGTGAACAATGTTTCACCAAAAACCGGCAGACCAACTATATTGTGCTTGTGCCCTTTTTCCAAGGAAAATCACTTCTGGTTCTGGTTAGATGTATCCCAATCAAAAAGAAGCTTCCTAAAGTAGATAAAACATCGCATCAAATGTGTGCAACGAGATTACCCTTTTGAGAGCTACGCAGAACAAGAATCCTAGCTGCTTAGGCCCAAGAGCCTTTCTTACGGGGCGATGAATTGAATTGACGTTTGTTTTCAGGCCACAAATTAATTCGCCTGCATTCCACGAAACATCACTGACAGCACTGCGTTACAGCATCTGAACATTCTTCAGTCTTGTGTCAATGCAAATTCGACCTCTTAAAAAGAGAAATCCAGTAGAAATGTGAATTTAAAGCTGAAATTCGAAGCTGACTTCGAGTAGTTTTCCACCACAGCAGACGACGCGAGTCAAAGCCCAAAACTCACGCTTTGTGTATCAAGATTTTGCCTCTCTTCCGTGGCTATCCTCGATTTCAATTCTCGATAGCTCCTCCGCAACTCCCCCACAAAATGATATTCAACCAGACACTGCTCACAAAAACTCAAGAAACTCCAGAATAAGAATACTACTTGTTCAATAAAGGAAATGCTTTATTTCATGTTTTTGTTTTATTTTTACTTGGTTTCTGTGTTATATTACTCAGAAGGTAGGACACTTGAGTAAAATTTCTGAACATGGGAAAGGCTTCAAAAATTTTGTTTTGAAATGCCCATGGAAGCACATGTAGTAGACACGAAGACTGTTATGGAACTCGAAGAAACTCTTAGCTCAAAATCTAATTATTTTAAGAAACTTTTAGTACTTACTTGGTTCAAATTCTTAGTTTCCTTTGAAAATATATGTTTGTCTCCTTAACTCCACCATTATCTGTCTCACAAATTTCCATTTTGTTTTTTCGTATTTTGTTTTCACATTTTATTTCCATACACTGCTTGGAAATACATTCCTATTTCAATATTTCACATGAAATTTGACCTGTCCTGGGATGTATAGCTTTAATGGACATACCTGTTCCCACCTGTTCCGAAATAAAGGCCTAAAGGTACAACTCTATCCTAGAATGTTTAGCCGAAAATGGGACCCTAATGGCATGTATTACGCAGACTCACTTGCACCGGATCCATATACGAACTTCTTTCTCAAACCAATAATTGTAGATGAAACATTTTCAATCATAAAGCATAAAAACTAATGATGGGAAGGGAATGATCGTTGTGTTAACTAGGTAGGCAAATTCGTAACTATGTGCTATGCCATTCCGATTTCTTTGTAATCTGTTCGAATCCTTTCAGATGGATTCCGTTTGAAAAAGCTAACCCATATATTCTGGCAATGTGCCCGGAGGGGGGGGGGTTACTTGACCAGGTTTTGGTTGGGGACGTGCCATCGAAGCCTCAAAAACATACCCGTTCCTTATACCAATTTTCCAAAAAGCATACCCGACTTTATACCAATTTTCCGAAAATGTATATCCGATCTTATATTTTAACCAAAATCGTGAAAATCGATACCGTTCCTTGTACCAAAATCGCGAAAATCGATACCGTTCCTTATACCAAAATCGCGAAAATCGATACCCTTCCCGATGGCACGTCCCCGTACCCAAAATATTTGAAGTACCCCCCCCCCCCCCCCCCCGGGGCAATGTGACCCTGTTTCAAAGATTTCTCTGGCACAGAAACAACTTGTCGAACTTGTCTACGAGAGTGCAGTGGATGGGTCGCAAAATTTCTCTTACCCGTGTTTGAAAAGCAATGACTTTGTTAACTCTAAAAAAAGTAATTTAGCTAAAGATACACTCTTTTTTTTATAAGAATACTATAAATTTTTTCCAGCCTCAATATTCTTAAGACATTTTTCGTTTTGAGCCTTAACATATTCTTAAAGTATTCTTATTTTTTCAAATCTGATATGGTTTCAAGAGAACATAGTTCAAAGAATTGTCATATCATTATGAAGAAATGGTCGAATGAAAGAAAAACTTAAGCAATTGTAACAATAAGAATCTTATGAACATTGCACGACAGGCAACTGCTGGAAAATGAGACACAAATATGCGAGCTGAGGCTGAGCAATATTCTTATAATATTCTTAAAATTTGGATGATTCTGAGCCTGAATATTCTTATAAACAATATTCTTATAAAAAAAAAAGAGTGCAGGACTTTGTACGAACACTTAAGAATAGTTCCATCAGATATCAAGATAGATGAAATGATACAATGATCTTTGAAAACTAATCAATTTACGTGCAGTAAGAGTAAAAGCAGAAAGCATGTTTGGAGGTTTTTATGTCTAAAAATATATCATTCAATTTACATTAATTTGAAACATAAAACAATTTATACTAAATTATTCTCACAAATTCAAATGTGTCGTCAATATTGCTCATACAAAATAATGCTAGTGCTAAGGAGAAAGTCAAGAATCTAAGTGCACACTAGACTTGTGACGATGAGTACCTCGTATCCCTGCGGTGAAATTTGCTCAACAGGGACATGAAAGTATGAAAAAGCTGGCCCTGTAATATGCATTCATCAGCCGAATTATGATGTAATCACGGCCTCTAATCTCGAATCTCGTGCGAATGTTATCACTTATTCAATCGAGTCGAAAGTTCTATTCTGGTTGCCATCACCATAGCAATTCACAAATCTCACCTAAATAGGGTGAGGTTTCTCGGAGTAATATTATGAGTCTCTGTTGACCGAAGCGCCATCATCAAGTCAAAGAGCATGGGGAAACAAGAGACTACATGTCATAAGTCTAAGTACACACCCCAGTCTAAATGCCCAGGTGAAAACACAGATATTTGCCTCCTGAGTATTGGTGAGAGGAAAAAAAGAGTCAAATTTGTCCGAGATGCTCCAATATTAAACTGAGTACATAGTATTATTTTTAGATGGGAACTTTACGTTTCTGCTGGTAAATTATTTCGCAAGTTTCTCTCCGATGTCTACCCAATTTGCACTTGGAGGTTGCACTTGACAAGAGCTTTTTACTGGTGAGACTCAAATTTCATCTTGGAGCAGATTTTGCCTCATTTATGAATCTCCGTTGTGGAATGTCGATGTGGAATTAGATGGATCAATTTTTGGTTATTTTCTATAACATTCATAGAAACATTCTCTGCGCACAGCTTTTTGTCTATCGTAACTTTGTATTGTCACATGTGCGGAATAATTAAGTACCCAATCTAGAAGTCAGTGTATATGCATCTCTAAACTGCCGAATAAGAAAATCATTTACTACGTATCAAAAGTGAGTTGCTGGTTTCAGAAGGTAACAAGGATCAATTGTCATTTTGTGAAGTCTATATCTTTCGCTGTAAATGTTCTCGAATTCTTCTTTATCCTGATCTACAATCTTGACTAATATTGATTCTCTACCATTTCACGTAATAATGGCGTCGTCAAAGTGAAAATGTTTTCTAACCAGTGCACACTGAAGAAGCATTCAAGACTCATCCAATACGTTTAAGCATGGGTAGTTAGACACTGCTGGTGTGCTTCTATGGAGGAGCGCTGGATAATATGTATCTGCGGATGAAGTATTGTTTAGTACTGCGGAGGAGATATCGAAAGAACGAAGAGAGAAGAAAGAGAGAAGAATTTCATTTTAATATTTTCATTTTCTTTCTTTCGATACCTCCTCCGCAGTACTAAACAATATTTCCTCCGCAGATACATATTATTCATTGCTCCTCCATAGAAGCACACCAGCAGTGTCTAACTACCCATGGTTTGAGTGTGTACATAGGAGTGAATAGGTCCTCCAAAAAAACAAGAAGGGTACAAGAATTGCGAGGACAGAAGGAAATTTAAGGATTTTTGAAGGGAATATAAGCCTATAAAAGTGGCTCAAGCCACTGTGGTGAAATTCTAGCCAATCAGATATCATTTCCTGTTGGCGTGGATCAGTTACCCAAATATGGTGCGACACGTGTGACGGTCTATTGTATTTACACGGCTATTTTCACCAAATATGCTTAAATTCCCTTCCAGGATTTTTGAAGAAGGATTGTCGCCGGGGGTGCGAGACTTTTAGGCAATGATTCACCCTTAGTTTTTCCTTCTACTATTCTTCTAATGTACAAGGGGTAATCCAAATCTTTTGGTTACGTAAAAAGACACAGTTTTCAGTATGTAAACAGCAAAACAGTTGTCTCCACGAACATTCTATTGTGCACTGGTTGAAAACAAGCTGCTACCATGCTAGCCTAAGTCTTCATTGCCTCATTAATGAAGTTACAAGGATTCTCTGCTGTCCTGTATAATGATATCATAATGAGAATAATCGCTTTTCGCTCGTCACATCTAATGGTTTCTCTCTCCTATTCTATTTATAGTTTGTCACACTATTTTCTCTCTCTTATCTTTGACATTAACAGCACTTCCTACATCAGCATATGGATCTTTCTTTCTAGTAACCAACGGACTTCCTTCTTGCTTAGGCAATGCTTTATCATGTACTGATGTAAGAGACGCTACAGATTTTCCTGTCAGCCCTGAAAGTCCTTTCTGTGAATGCTCGCTTTCTGATTTGCCAGACGACCTAGTAAGGCTCTTTCCGGTGCTCTCTGATAACATATTCTTTATATTTTCAAACTCTTCTGTGGCTGCAGAATCTAGATCTTTCTTAGATCCTGATATATCATGTGAACTCTTCTTCACCAATGAGCCAACATCTGCATAAGGATCTTTGACGCTCGTTGTTTTATTTAGATTCGAGCTGATGAGATTTCCATCTTTTGATTTCTCTAGAATGGCTTGCTCTTGATCTGCTGATACTTTCGATATTTGCTTTGCTTTTTCTAGCAGCTGGTTCAAGTTAGCTGTTAGTGCAGAGATATCAGCTTTCGTTTTTGCATTTTCGCTCACAATCTTCTCACCTTTCTTATTTTTGATTCCACGTCTACGATCAACTGTATCGCTGGATGTCCCTACATCAGCATACGGATCACCAGTTTTCTTTTGCATGTGATGCTCAGAAATGGGCGACGCTAATGGCTTAGACTTGACATCAGATGCCTTGTTTGTAGCACTCTTCTTCTCTGGGAAGTCAATGGAGACACCCATCTCCGAATAGGGGTTTTTTGAACCTTTGACTCCCTTTGCCTCATCTGACGACACAACAGTACCGTTGTTATTCTCCATCAAGAACGATCTTGAAGAGATTTCAGATGATTGTTTTCCATTGGCTCGCTTGTCTGCAGTTAAAACTTGTGATCCCATGTCAGCATAAGGGTCTTTCTTTCCTCCTACTGCTGAGGTGCCAGCTCCTACTGAAAGCATTTTGCTGGTTGGATTTGTCAGAGGAAGTCCACCCATGGTTGTTTTCTTTGCTGGCCTATATCCTGAGTCGTCTGTTTCGACCACCGGAACGCCTACAAGTTGATAAAAGCTTTCAGTAAACGTGAATCACAAAAGGCAAGGTAATAAAAATTCCTGTATCCAGGTCCTGAATCATTCATTCATTCAAGACAAATTTAAAAGCCATGAGCAAGCATCATAAATTGTTTTTATCGATCGAAAACATCAAATACAATACTTGTCCCTCCTTGTCAAATCTCAGAAAGTCTATCATAGACTTATTCACTCGCCCATTTATTGCAGATAAATGAAGTTGTGATGGAGATAAGTTACCCCCCCCCCCTCCACCGGGGTTTGTGGTAAGGGCAAAACGCTTTAAATCTTTCTTATGAAAAGCAAAGTTTAAAACTGAGTTTGTTTCAAGAAGGTTAATATCAATGATTTGTGTGTTTACAGACAAAGCAGGAGAAATGCTTTGAATTTCAGATATCAAAACAAAAGATGGACATGCACAAGAATGTGCTTCATCGCTTATATATATAGATGACAGAATACTGAAAACAATTTATGACAAAACACTTTCAGTGTGGTTAATATTGCTCTGATTTCCAAGCAGCCAGAATGTTATGTTAAATTATTACTTCACTGAGGGATAATTGATACCGTATTACGAAACAAGATCTTGTAGCAGCATCTCCTTTCTTTGCAGGAATTCAATCAAGATGAATATTGCAATGATTGGATTTCAACAGTTTGAAGTCAAATGTCAATGGCACATAGTGGGGCAAAGGAAGTCAAAAAGCAGAGGCTCGGTGAATGGCAACACACAGGGAATGCAGCTGTACTGTAAGTGTCAAGCAACAAAGCTGGTGAGTGACTTTGTTTTTTTTTTCTATCAATCGATTATTCGAATCACCTCAAAGCAACTCATGCTTCGTCTAAAGACCTAAGCCTTGCAAAACCTTGTGTTTTACGCTAGCCTTTCAAGGTGTTTGCAACAAGAAAACTCTGAATCAACCGTAGTTGGACCGTTCGCTGCAAAGGCTGTGAAATCTTATCACGTTTTATCGAAATTATTAATGATAGAATGGTGGAAAGAAATTCGATTTGTGGTGACGCTGTCGGTAAATGTATCCGCTGGTTATTACTGCGAAAGAGACTGATTTAATCCTGGTTACGGGGATTCTGCTGCAGATCAAGGTAGGTCCATTCTCCTGGACACCATTTTAGAGCTGCCATGTGTCCTACGAACAATGTTATTGAGGATGCGGAGCATATTTTTGTTGCTCTTCCCTTCTTTCGAGATACATCGACGAGATATTTACACCAGTGTTCTTGCTGTGGTGCGACCAGTTGGATATGTTAGCCTTTCAAATGACAATTTCCCACAGCTTTTACTGTATTGCGGTAAAGACCTTATCAATGATTTACATAGAAAGATAATCGAACAAACGCTGCAGAGTTGCCATAGACTTTTGTTTTACATCGCCTTTGTAGTATCGTAATGTAGCCTGTAACTTTTTGATTGATTATGTAAGAAAGGATGGCTAACTAACTCTTTTTGCGTGAGAAAGGGTATTGATAAAAGAAGACAAGGGTATACATCAGGATACGAAGGACATATCTGAACATCTACAGATGTCTAGCACAGAAACTGGACTGGATTAATCGTTTTTATTTTTTGCCTGTGGTTGATCCATATAGGATGAATCCTTTCTCCATAGTTCAAAGGATCCATGTCGGACCGGCTTCCGATAGCCGTTGTATCAAACAGCCTCAGTTCTACTCAACGATCAGGCTTTTCTTTTTATGTTTCCTTCAATTATAATTTTTCCTCTTGCGTTTAATTCCTTAGTTGATTAATTGTGTCACTCATTGTGGGAACTCGCTTTGCTGACTACGTGTCCTTTCCTGCAATGAGTGGCATAGTAGTTGTATTTGTTGCATGTTTCTGTGTTTTAATTCATATATAAAAAGGCACTGAATGGGAATATGCAAAGGAAAATGGGTTGGTCTGCAAATAGGGATTCATTCAAAAGCTATAAAGTTAAGTGAAATTTGAGTTTGCCTTCATCAATATTGAAAGAGACACTTACCCATTTGTGCATATGGATCGTCCTTGCTTGGGCTTCGTCCGTTTCCTGTAAGATCAGCCTTCTGCTTTGAAGCTACTTTTTCGACACCATTAGATTTTACAAATTCTGAATTTACATTGCTAGCTGTTTCTGCAGCAGTGTTCTTTTGAGAGTTTGAACCAGTTGGCTTTTGAGCAGCATAGTCAGCTAGACCTAAGAGAAAGTAAATACCGGTTGAGTCATAAAGGTACCACATTTGGCGGGCTGTGCGATTAAAAGTACGTGGCCGATGTTCAAAACTAAGATGTCAATTTATCAATCGAAGGAAAACCTTATTCTGAGCTATACTCTTTAAGCAATATCGTTAATCTTGCCTAAGAGCCATTATATGGAGATTTTTTTCATTATCTTCCGAATCTATAATAATAATCTGCGCTTCTTTCTGACCTATACTACAAAACTAGAAGCTTAACATACAAAAAATTAATCTGGTAATCATGAGTGCTCTTTGCAGTACGCTTCAAAACGATGAAGCCCTAAAAAGAGCCAAGGTCACTGATTTTAAAACCAATCAAAAGACCAGCTATGCCTGAAAAATTAATTCGGTCTTTGAACTACTTACAGAAAAAGAAAACTTGAAGATCGGCCTCATAATGACATTTTTGGTGATTTTCAAAGAGAAGTACTTTTTTTGGGACACCCGGCATCTTCTGATAAATAGTTACAAAAACTGATGGATATAGGTAGGTAGCTAGGTAATCATATTTAACGTGGCTAGCCTGCGAAAGTCTGAGAGAGACTTATTTCCAGCGGGGGCCACGGATGTTTTACCATCAACCCGCCGCAGCTACCAGATTTCCCTCACATGGCTCTGGTCGACCCGGGCTAGAGTTACGGACAGCGACCAAACTGTCCAGCGTGGGATTCGAACCTCGGCCGTTCTGACCTTTGGTTTACGAGTCAGTCGCCTTATCCACTCGGCCACGCACTTATCAGCAAACTTTTTTGTTAAAAGTAAAAGGAGGAAAAGGAATATGAAATTTTCTTGATCAGCTTGTCGGTAAGGGCACCTGAAACATTTCAGCAGCTCGAAATTGTCTTGATTTGGTAGTAAAATTGTTTTTATTTTTTTTACTTTTGAGTTTTACCACCGTAAACTGAGAAATACATCAAATAAGTGAATAATTTGTATGAAATTGAATTTAACTAGATGAAAGCCTTGTATATTCATTTTCATTGATGTCAAAGAGGATGAGCCAATAGGCTGATTGAAAATCAAATCTTACCAATTTCTGTATAAGGATCTTTTTTATCCAGCTCAGTCACTGCAGATTTGTCTTCACTGGTGGTCACTGGAGTTGCTGTATCAGCAGACTCAGTGGTCGCTGATGCGTCATTTGGTGTATTCAAACCATCAGCCATGGTATTCTCTCTTATCACAGGGATTGGAACTTCTTTAGGTGCCGCTACTTTCTTATGATGACGCTTACGGGTTAAACGTTGTCGTATTTTATGACGTGATTTACCGCGAACGTGTTGTTTCGCCTTTCTCGTGAAGTGATGAAATCCTCGTTTATTGCCACGATGACGACGTTTGTGTATGATATTTCGTTTAAACGGAACGGGAATTTCAGTGCGCTTAATATCAGCATATGCATCGTTACTTGCATCTTGAGCCTGGCTGTCCGGTTCTTGGTATATCGTCTTTGGGACCGATACGCTTACACCTGGGCTGGTTCTTGCAACGATTTCTGGAGTAGTGTCGTCTTCAGATGCTGGCCGAAGATCGATTTGGATCGGGCGTCGCAGCTTTGCAAGTGGTCCACGTGGATTGAGCGTTATTCTTACAGGGACTTTGGGTAGCTTGCCTGCTAACTGAACGATTGCTTCTGGGTTGTCGACTCCTGATGCATCTGTTAAAGCCTTGAACAAGGAGGCCCTTACAGATGCCTGATCTGTGCTATCATCCTCAGGCGAGAGTTGGTCACTGTTAGAGAAGGTACTCTTCTTTGAGGATCTCTTGATTCCTTTATTTGGATGATTAACTTGTGCTTCTTCTCCTTTGTAGAACTTCTGATACGGCTTCATTGCAATTTCATCCAAGCTTCCAAAATATGCGTGAGCTGTTTTGATCAACTGTTTCTCATGACGACAACTTTCATCGACGCAATCATCATAAGAGGGTTCATCCTTGGAAGAATTCTCATCAACTTGAAATGATTTCTGGTCTTCAAAATCCCGCTTTTTGAGCTCATCGATCAATCGATTCAGCTCAGAACTCAGCATTTTGGATCGTTTGCTAACTTGGTTATCTGATGCACTGTCTCCATCATTCAACTGGTTGAGGTACCTTTCAATCTTAGGCAAATATTTGTTATAAGAAACAAGGCTTTTGGCTATTCCGGGATAATGAGTTTCCAGCTGCACTTGTTGCTTCTTTAAGTCATCAATCTTTCCTCTAAGACTTGTCATTGATTCTCCTTTGCTGGAGCTCCTTAGGCCTAACTCACTCATCAGATCTTTGATCGCCATTTTGTACAAAGATACCATCATATCTTTATCAAATAAAGACAATAATTGCTTCTTTAGTTGATCATCCGTGCTTGTCTTATCGCCTTCTTCCGTCAATGCTTTCTCGAACACTTTCGCATCTGAGAATCCTTGCGTGAAGCTTTCAGGTTTTGTCTGTGTCAATGTTGTATGCGTAGCTGTTGATGTTGAATGCTTCTTCTCTCCTGAATCACTACTTACTGTATCATTCTTTATTTCACTTCCTTTCTCTGATGCATATGTCTCGATGTTTTCTGGCATTTTAAGCTCAAATTCAGTGTTTCCGATGTTACTTGTGAATGCAGCTTCTTCTGAATCTGTTTCACTATTCTTCTCTCCTTTGCTGTCTTTGCTTTCCTTTTCATCTTCCTTTGCTTTCGCCTTCTCTTCCGCTTCTTCTTTTTCCACCTTCTTCTTTTGTTCTTCTTCAGCTTTCTTCTTCTCTTTTTCCTTTTTCTCTTCCTTTTCTTTCTGCTCTTTTTCCGCTTTCTCTTTTTCCTCTTTCTCTTTCTTCTTCTTTTCCTCTTCTTCTTTTTCCGCTTTCTCTTTTTCCTCTTTCTTTTTCTTCTTTTCTTCATCATCACTATCATCTTTCTTTTTATCATCCTTATCCTTATCCTTATCCATTTTCTTGATATCTTCTTCACTACCAGCTTTGTCCGCATCCGGTTTCAATGCATTCATCGTTATTGGATCCGGATCCTTCTTCTTATCATCGGTAACAAACACTGAATTACCTTTCTCCTTATCTTTGTCCTTTCCAGACGACTTCTTATCCGCACATTTCAAGAATGCATGCTGGCCTTTAGGCAAACTGACCATGACACCCCGTTTGTAAGCCTCCGCCGGCACCAATAACTTAGGTATATTTACTTTCTTTTCAATTATACCTATCTCCTTACTGATGATGTCATCTCTTTTAGTGCCAGTTGTCACCGCCTTCTTTGCTTTTGTATTCAAAAGAGAGAATTTGAAATTGTCGTTGGGATATTCGAGCACAGTCCTTGCAGCAGCTTTCATAACACTGACAGGCCCGATAGCATCAACTGTTTTATCCTTGTTAGCATTGAACTTCATTTTGATAGCTAACTGTCCTTTTAGCTTGATTGCTACTGGAATGGTGACTGTACATGGGGGAGGTGGTGGTGGAGGTGGAGGAGGTGGGGGAGGAGGTTGAACGATTGGTATGGGGATGTATACAGGCTCCGGTGGTGGGGGAGGGTGTTCATGTATAACATGAACAGGTTGTGGGTGATGATGATGATGATGAATTTCTGTTTCATCATGATGGATCTCTGGATGGTATTCTGGTTCCGGATGATGATACTCCGGTTCGTGGTGGTATTCTGGATCCGGATGATGATACTCCGGTTCATTGTGCATTGGTCCGGTGTGAGGAACATGAACGGCATCAAATGGGTTATCCAAACCAACATGGTACTGATGCTGGTTTACAATGTTTTCCATTTGCGCTATAAAAGGCTCCGTACTATCCGGACCGGCATTATTTTCAGAGTTCATCCCTGGCATCGTATCGATCGATCCACCAATTCCCAAGCCTGGGATTTCAACGGTATCTCTGTTTTTGCTGCCTTCATCCTTTTGCTTGGCAGCTTTGCTCGTAGATTTAATCTCAGCTGAAATATACAGAGATGGAGTCAAAAAATGAATACACAACTAGATTGAACATTTTTAGCAGATGCAGTTTTGACAAGCAATGTTTGGGGCAATTTTAGTTTAATTACAGCCATATGCAGCCAGCAACCATCGATCTAAAAATCTTCAAACCCTAACGCAATTGATACAAAAAAATCCTTTTAAAATGTGCTCAATGTTCGTTCTTGCTGTTTCATACAGTTTTTATCTCATGAAAAATGGAATTTCTTATAAACGCCCAGACTAATAGTCATGTAAAAGTAAACTTCCTTTTTCGACCATCTCAAGGTTCGACCAAGGCACCTACCTTGTAGGAACTGTGTTTATGATGATGATGACGTATGAATGAACTTTGTGGTTTCAAATTTCGGTGTTGATGTAATACGAGATCAACTGTTATACGAGTTGGCCACAGGGAACCAGACAGCGGGATCTTTCATTGGTCAACACTAAGAGATGCTAGAATTTGAAAATCCTTGTAACTATACAAAGATTAACAGGACACCAATCACTCTGTGTACTGGGTCACAGGACACCAATTACTCTGTGTACTTGGTCACTCTGTGTACTGGGTTACGGGTACGGCACTGGGAATAAACACAGTTCCTACAATGTAGGCGACCTTGGTTCGACCAATCACTTTCGAGATACAGCAAGTATCCTTAAAAGATAGGCTTAGTTTTCAGTCAGTTGAGCTGTCTTAACCCTGGGGGCCCAAACTTTTGATCATAAAACCCATAGTAAAGAGAGCTGAAACAGCAAAAAAGATTTTAAATTGGCAATTAAATTTCAAGCTTCATTGTCATACAAAAAAACAAAAACAAAACGAACCATCGCAATTCATGCCGGTTACCCTTTTAGTGTATCTTGAGTTCATGCAAGATATATTTTGTTTCTAGTGGTAGTGATGATTAATCAATACTGTGCCTTGAGAGCTCTTCAAGTATGATTTTCTATACCTTCACATTAGACTCATTACAGGGTCCTAGTCATCGCAACAGCAGCAGCACATTGAACTGAATTATTGCAACAACAATAGCATATTGAACTCAATTATTATGTTTGAACGAACGAAGTTTTATGCTATTCTGCAGTTGCGTATTTTGGAATTTCGGCATGGAGTGAAAACATTGGGACGAGTTGAGTAAGTCTCATTACAGGCATGCGATAGTCATGGAAACTAGTTTTAAATCATTTACATCTACAAAATACGAGTTACTTCAACTTACCAGCGCTACATGATCTTTCTAAGCCCACTCCTACCACCAATATGAATATGGCTAACAGATATTTTATCTGGAAGAATAAAATGATGCTCTTGGTAAAGATTTTTTATACCAAGATACCATGAGCACCAGGAGACGAAATGAGTGATTTGAATGACCTAAGTTACGAATGGCCTAAGTAAGCTACTCTCATCGGGATTTGACTACGTAGTTAACTCATTCTGCCGTTAAAATATAATTACAACTTACTCAAGTTCTTCTTTGTCGTTTCCTAAGTTCGCAGTTACTACCTGAATCACATTTTCCATGCCAACACAGTCAGCATCACAGCTCGAGATCGCCGCCATTCCGCATTAACGGTTTCTAAATCAAGATTTGCTCCGCCACAAGGAGCCTTCCAAAAACATGCTCCCACAAGCCCGTTTTCGCCAGATTGCTTGCAAAGGAGCGAAAAGTCATTTAAGTTAGTGGTCGGTTGTATAGGCTTGGGAATTAATATGTCGGTTGTATAGGCTTGGAAATTGATTAATTCAAATTATGAATTTGCAATTAATTCAAGCAGTAATTGCAAGATTAGAGAACGACAAAAAAGGACTCTAGTATAAAGTTCCCATTATATTAGTTGCAAATTCAAATCATTATGTCTCCTATTGCTCATGAACATACCATCACAGATGTAGATAAAACGGAGATGAAATGTTGCTACAGACAGCAAGGGTGGATTTGCAAAATAATACCGGGTGAGTACAAAACATTTTAGACGTTGGAAAGACCATAAAACAGATTCGTGTAAACTGATGATACTTGCGTAGCTAACGCATTAGCTTAGATAAGAAAACTATAGTTTGTCAAAATCAATCGTATTGTTCACAAGCTGAAATTACAGGCGATTTATGAAAGCTCTTTTCTAAGAATCCATTAAAATTGGCCCAAAAGTTCTTGCCCATGGATGAAATTTCAGCCCAAGGCGAACATTTTCCATGTAATGGCAAGCTGATATTTACTAGCATTTGACCATAAAGAAGGGATGAAATTTCACCTTAGGCAAACGGGTTGAAAATTCCCCGCATCACAAAAATCTTTAAGCTTGGGTCACAAGAGAGCACAGTGGCGTTAGAATTGGGATACTCGCATAAGATTGCAATTAGATATTTCGTTAGATTATCAGATCTTTTATGGAAGTGAAATGGTAATGATATAACGCATTTTCTGAATTTATTTAGATGCATTTGAGTTAGTATCCTTTCCAAAAGAATCAAAATGATCTGGGTTGATTCAAAATGATCTATGACGTTTTCAGTTTCAGAGACATGACAGGAAATCTCTAATAAAGGCTAAACTCATCTCGACGCTATTTCTGTCTCTTTCTAGTGCATCTTTACACAGAACAAAACTTGCACAAATTTTACCTCTGAAGCATTATTGGGTCTATCAGGGTAAAAAATGAGTAAGCTTGTGATATAATGGGTGGGTAATGGAAAGATATATTAATATAATTCATTAACATGTTGATAAGCAGAGTTTTCCTAGCTGTATATGTTGGAAATGCACTCAGTGAATTTGTAAACGTTGATTGAATGGTCCAGAGTCTACTGCTTTCATGCATTGTAATCAACGCTACCTATTTACCCCTAAATATACCCATTTTCCCATGCTGACCGTTGCGAATAAAGAAAGTATTCCGACTTCCGAGTGTATTTTGCTAACACGATAAGGTTCGTGTTATCATTATATCTTGCAATCTGAAGATAAAGCGGACATCGTATCTATGCAAAATTCACTTACCTGTCGTAATCTTCGTAAATCCATAAACATTTCTCGTAATTTTGCTTTTGCAAAAAAGTCATGTATCCATTAATTCATCCAGGCCAGCTAAAATATCATCGTTACGAATTGTTACGCCAAGATTGCAAGGGCCTAAGTCCTTCGTGATCTTCTAATCTTGCGTTTTTAGTATTGATTTTAAAGCGGTGATTTTGGCTGCTAGGAAGTTTGGAGATCTAGAAAGATTAGTTGAAATGCATGAGTGATCGAGATGAATAATTGAGTAATGCTGGGTGCTAGGCCATCGATTCAGAGGCGTTCAAAGTTATGCTTGTTCACTGACCCGTTAATTACTTGGATGCCCATGTCGCCGCCTCACAAATGATGTTTGCAACTTAATCAAAAACAAAAATATCAATCCTAAACATTGAAAAATAGTAAACAAAGATTATCAGTTGCTCCTGGGCTTGGAATTATCAACATGAAGAGTGTTTCTCCTTACATTCTCCACGTTTAGGAAATTTAAATTCTGATTTTTAGCCAAATTGCTCAACATGGAGCAGGTTGAAATTGAATCGGTTTAGATAGCGTATAATCTCATGACCTATTTACCAATGATCTAACTCCGCAATATTACACTAAAATCGGAGCTGGCTGGGAGATATCAAGCTTTGTTTTCTTTGGTTGAGTAATCATCTCGCTGGTTGTTACACTTATATCAGCCCTCCCATGTTGATTTATCTTGGACTGCGTTTTGGGCCTGACGAGCAATGTTAGTTAAAACATGAGCAATACCAATAGGATACTTTAATGTTGTTGTTTGTATGAGTTTTGCTTCCCTATGTTTCAAAGCGACGCAGCGCTGTGCAAGAGAATTGTAAATAAATATTTTATCCCCTTTTTTCTGATGTAACATTTGTATTTTAAAATTTTAACTAACGTTGGAATTAATTAGCTGACTACTTTTAGCTATATTTTTTATGTATCCAACGGTAAAGAAATTGATAATAATAAAAGAATACATGCCAACGTCGCTGCATTTTTCGCCTCGTTCTCATTTCTGCACCCACGCAGCTTCGTTAAAAATGCAGCGCACTGCCATCGTTATGGAAAACAGACGAGAATACCACAGATTGCATTCTCGGACTGCGTTTTCAGCATAGCAACCAATGTTAGTTGAAACATGACCAATAGCATGCTTTGGCGAGCTTTGCTTTCCTTCGTTTTCACAATGATGCAGCGCAGTTGAATGCAAGTCAATGTTGCTTTGTTTTATCTCACTCTCACTTCTGTGCCAACGCAGCTCGACTAAAAATGCGGTGCACCGTTATTTCTAAAAACAGGAAAAAAACCATAGCGAAAAACTGAAAATATAAAAGTATCTGATTGCTCATGGTAAAATAACCAGGGACGTAGGAGGCATCTAAACTTGGGGGGGGGGCAAAACACTTCAAGGGCACTTTTTCATTAAGCTAAAGGGGCACTTCCTGAAAATAAAAGGGCACTTCTTTGTTTATTGCAGAACCTTGGGGGCACGTGCCCCCAATGCCCCCCGGTTTCTGCGTCTCTGAAAATAGCCATTCGAATACCGCATAACCCTGCATAAAAGTGCTTGTGGTTTTCTGTAGCAGGCTGAAATGCCTCCTATACATCTATATTTAAAGTTGTTGTGACCCAGTGGTGTAGTCTTCTAATTTTGCAGTCAGAGCAGTCAGGCAGACAAGGTTCGATACCCGGTAGAATCCCATCACTTGAGCGTCATGACAAGGGGTCACGGATTCGATTTTGCTACTTCTGTGATCCCAGCAGCGTTGGCACTAAAAACCGGAACTTCACTTTAACCGTCACCATATAATGGTTCTAATATGGAAGGTGCTTAATTGATCAAAAATTAAAAACAATAGTTGCTCATTTATTTTCTTCTTTAACTCTGTTTTAAGATGGACGTAGAGCCAGGGGGGTACTTGTATAGTTAATTCTGCGGGGGTATGACGTTTTTCATGGCATAATTTTCATATGAAACTTCTGGCACGGCTTGGTGAAGTATATCAGACCTCCCAGAACACGGTATACATTGATAGAAGCTATTCAGGCGCGGGGCAGTTAATTTGTAGAAGTAGCCGTATTTACTTGCGATTATGAACCTTGTCGCAATATCACATTTTCTTTACTGTAAATCCGAGAAACATTCGTGTATGTGGAAAGTACTTCTTTCATTGTTAGTTTCAAATTTTCTGGCGCAGGGTATCTTCTTGCCTAGAAAAGCTGTACTTTCCAGAGCAGCACCAGTGGTGGGCCAGACATAAAAAAAGAGTGAGGGGGTGAAAGTAGAAAAATTAATACTGGGAATATTTACCCCCTCATACCCCCCTGACCACGCCAACTGAGCGGACCAGACATTACAATGCATTGAGGAAGACTGTTACCCCCGTTACACGTTTTAATTTGTATGCAAATAAAAACCCTAGGGCCATGGTCAGCAAATTCTTCAAATTGTGTCATTTATAGAGGGGAGAGACGCAAGGTCATCAAGTTCCATCTAAAAATTGCACTTACAATATATTTAACTGCATTGTCATACTAGAACACAAAGACGAGGGACAAAAAATATTAAGATACGAAAGCAACGACGAAACGAATTACGGAACAAACCAGCAAACAAACAAACAACGAAAACGAACATAATTGTCATCATTCTGAAAACTGAAACTGAAACTTTTCATTCACAACAATAAACTTAGTACATTGTATTGGATAAAAGAACCGCTAATTAAGATACATATAAAAAATTACATACAATGGATATACAGTTCAATAAAATTTGCTGCCGGGCATATGGAAAGAACTTTCAAGGAGCTATCTAGGCCATATGCCCGACTTGGCGTGTAGAAAGCGTACATTTTTTTGTAAACGAAAAGAAGGTTTAGAAACTGTAACAATATGAATAAGAATAAGAAAATATTAGTAGGTTAGTATTATTAGTAGTGTTCAATATTAAAAATACGGTAATGCGGTGTATGATGATGATATAAGTCTATATAATAAAGTTCGAAAAATAAATTAGTCAATTCGACTCTAAAAAGTAGTTGTTCAGCTTTTTTGTGAAGGATGGCTTATTTTGTAACTTTTTTCAAAACAAAAACAAAACAAACACAAAACAAGGAGGTAGTTGCATTTTTGTGTATTATTCAATCAAACCGTTGGATAATGGAGGATAAAAGCTATACCAAGGCATGTATATGACATGTTTGAGCAACGACCAATGTCATCTGTCAGATAATGAGGAGAACATGTCCTCCCCAATCTTCACCCGTCTCCTGACACCCTGACCTTGAAGGTGTTGTGGCGCAGTGGTGTAATCCACTGGCTTTGCAGCCAGAACAGTCAGGTGGACAGGGTTCGATACCCGGTAGAGCCCCACCACTTGAGCGTCATGACAAGGGGTCGCGGACTCGATTAGGCCTATTCTACTCCTGTGATCCCTGCGCTTGGCCCTAAAAACCGCAACTTCACCTTCACCTTCAATTCACCATCACACCACCTCTGTATACGTTGAACAGAAGAGAAACCACGTCTTTGAGGAAAATGAAAATAACGTCGTTGTTTGAAGGAATTGTGAAAAGAGACGGTTCAAACTTGCATATTGAGAAAATTCGAACGAAAAATAAGCCCATATTGTTTCCATAGAGACAGAAGTTGCCACAGCAACTTCAAAATTGGCTCTGACAACATACCTTTTAGTTCTCGCCCAATCAAGTTGCAGTTTCTACGGCCATTATGAAGTTGGAATATCTCATATGAAGATTGCTCGGAAACAGTTTTGTTTGATGTTGGCAAATAATTTGTTTAAAAGTGGAGAAATTAATTGCAAGAAGAGCAAATTTGGAGGAGATCTATGTATCTGAATGAGAAAGCGTTGCTGGTTCTTCTATTCGTGTGCATCCAAACTGCAAGTAGTAGAAAATCAAAAACAGGTACTGTTGTTATTTCTTCTTGTTTCATACTTGGCCTAAACAATCAGGCTAACTGGTCGTGTCTTCAGCTTTATCAATCAATCACTGCTGCAAAATACATTGAATTCTATATTAATTGCAACGAGGAGGGAGGGAGCACCGACGTTATGTGTCTGTTTGTAGTGATGTGGGTGCAATCCCACATAAGCCTGAAAAGTAAAGGACTTGAAATGAAATAGTTGCATCTACTACAAATGCAACTACTAAATTCATGACGCTGACGCTTTATTCATTTCAATCTGATTAGAATATAAAAACTTAGTAGAATCAAAGCACAGACTGGCGATGTGTCAGTGATAAGACGAATTAGGTGATTGCAATTTTTATATCTCTTCAGATGAGCTTGAAAGTTTCTTGTAATTGGCTGGTAGTCTAAGACCCTGGTTAAACAATGCCAGCATTTCACTGAATATCACCCAATATTGGCTATTATTCAATGCATATGTGATCAGAAGGCTGCGCTTCTGGCATTTGTATTTCATCGCATGCCTGACCTGACATCATAAGTTAGACAGAATATAGTATAGTATCCATTAGGTTTTAATTATTCGTAGTGTACCCAGGCTAGTTGTATGTAGTTTAACGTTGCATGTATTTTTAATTGGCCATAGGGTAGTGATTGCCTTTCACTCCCCTTGGCATCGTCCCTGTAGTATTGAATAATAATTAGGAAGTTATAGTAGAATGTAAGACTTATTGTAATATCTTATATGAATAAAAGGAATTAGAAGGAGCTAGGATCTCACAGAGTATAAATGTTGGGCGATATAACAAGGACAGATTTTGTAAGACAAAAGTATTAGTTGCTTATGTTGACACATGAACTCAAAGCGATTAGCGACCGCAGACAAAGGAAATTCTCTCAACCAGTAATTCAAAGAAACAAAGCCGCAAAAGTTCTCTAAAACCCAGGTAGCTAGCACACTCATTGTGCATTGCAGAAATTTTTTTTAAGAGCAAATATGAGCATATATCGAAGGAAGAAGGATACATCTACACATCTACCTTGGGCATTTTATTTGTTTGGTTCCGAAGCTTAGCAGTAAGTATTTTTATTACACCAAAAAAATAAGAGAATTGACTCGCCTCTCAATCGGCTTTTGAACCAAATAAATATAATGCCCGAGATAGATGTGTAGATATATCCTTCTTCTTTCGATATGTGCTCATATTTGCTCTTAAAAACAATTTCTGCAATGCACAATGAGCGCGCTAGCTACCTGGGTTTCAGAGAACTTTTGCGGCTGACAGTTTGTGACAGTTTGTCTCCAATGATGAGTAAATTCTTCCTTGTTTGCCATACTTGCTCTAATATTGGGGGGAACAGTGTGTATAAATCATCTCTATCAAGTGGCCTATAAACGGTTCCTATAAGTATCTTCTGAGAGCATAGTGACAATTCTACCCATATACTTTCAATGTTCTCCTCAGTGGCGGACTGGCCCACCGGGATACCGGGAAATTTCCCGGTGGGCCCTTGTCAAGACAATAGCCACTTTTTGTCTTGGGCCTTTTGGACACAAATGCTTGCTGGCGACCCACAATAAAAAAAACTTGCAGTTGTAACTGATATCTTAACACTTTTCAAGCCCATCTAAGTAGAATATGCCTGAAATTTTTCAGCTCGCTTCGTTCGCACTTCAAGACGACTGTATTCTTGGCTAATGTCGGCCACTTTGTGAAACTTTGTATGCCAGTGGCATGGCGCGGCCACGGATGGGGATGGGGATGGGGCCATTTGCCACCCCCTACTTCTGTGAAAAGATGATCCTCGAGATTCTTTAAAAAACGAAGAGAAATTGGTTATAGGTAGGGAAGGGTAGGAATCTATCCGAAAAATACTGGAGAGTGGTTGAGGGCATTGGGAGAGTCGCTCAAAGCCAAAGTAAAGGTGCGCCTTTTACAAAATTTTCCCAATGAACCATGAGAAATTATGACAAACCATGATAGCATTGAAATAAGAAAATTAGACAATAGAAAACTCAGTCTCCTCAAAGAAATTTACTGGGGATGCTAATTTGAAAAAACAATTGCGAGAAGTATTCTAAGCCAAAGTATAGGGCGTATCCTCTGAAAATGTTCTCCCCCAGACCCCCTCATTTCAATACCCTACCACCTAATTTGTCATGGCTGTTGTATGCTTTATTTGGGCTCTCATGAAGTCCGAACATGAAAACATTTTCTTGGAAGTTAAAAGAAGTGGTACTTTAAATGTAAAGCTCGTTTCACTTGCTTCTTTCTTTTTAGCTGTGCCATCATCAGACGAGAATTTGATAAAAACTATAATTTTTTTAAAGCTGCCACGAAAGTCTCCATGGCTTAATTCATTTTTTCCAAAACATTTCATTTCACTTGACTGCTTGAAGGCTCACCCCATATCCAATTAGAGGCGGATTTTTCGAAAATAAGTGTGCTCAGCGGCATTGTAAAGAAAAGGGTTATCGTAAATTGTAAAATTGTAAATTGTACACTTAACAATTTTCCTAGACCGAGGCCTAGGCCCTCGTTTCACTTGATTTGCCCAAAGTTGCCTCCTATTGAGGTAAAAATCTGGCTACAGCACTAGAAATACTACGAAGTAACTTTTCAAACATGCTAGCTAGTTTACAAATATAATTTGAACTTCTACAAATGTGGGGCCCCTAACAGCTAATTTCCCGGTAAGGAATTGATGCCCCAGTCCGCCCCTGGTTCTCCTTTTGGTATTTTTCTATGTCAACAATGTTTAAGTTATCCTTGAAGTAGATTGCAACTCCACCTCCCTCTCTGCCTTTTCTATCGCTGCGTTTTATTTCGTATCCATCAATACTAAGTTCACGATCGTCGATCCTATCTGTTAGATGGGTTTCTGTTAAGGATAATAGATCTACCTATGTTTGTATGTTGTAGCAGCAGTTTGACTTTATTGATGTTTGTTACAAGACTCCAGACGTTTATATGTCGATTCATACTGTCGATTCATACTGTCGATTCATACTGTATCCGAAGTTCATTTCTCTCTGAAGATCTGTCTATTTTTATTTCATTAAAGCCAAACCACTAATGATGACAGTGACGTCAACAAGCAAAGAGTACTGGGTACCAAAAGTGAAAATGACGTTATTGGTAGATGAAGACAAAACAATAAAAAGCATTGTCGAACAGTTGTGCTACATATTTCATCGATCATACGAGATGTCAAAGTATAAAGAGAACTACCCATGCCATAAACGATCAAATATGTTACTATTATACAAAAAGAAACACATGAAACGAATGTACAGTAAGAGAAGGGACGGAAGTCAGATTAGATTAAGTCATTATAGAATAAAAAATGGGACAGATTTCATTTTGAATTATTCTTAAAGAGGCTCCGTTGCCAAACTGTTAGCAAACCTTTAAACACCGCAAGTGTCCATTGTTTTCAATTTTTCTCTGCCGTTTGTTTGGTGGCTTCACTCAAGCCACCAAAAAGTGCTCGATAAAAATCCTCTTATATCGAAGCAATCGTAAGAGATATGAATGTTTGGATTTTTCCTCTGTGAGGTACAACAATTTATGTTCAAAAAGATGCTTTCATTTTCGAAAAAACGGGTAAGCGTCTGAGTGCTATGGCCCATCAAAAAGCTTCAAAATCACCGTTTCGACCGAAATTTGGAGACGGAATCCCTTTAAAGGAGCTCCGTCGCTAAACCGTAAACAAATCACCGAAATGTCCACTGGTTTCAACTATTCTCTGCAGTTTTTTTGGTGGGTTCATCCAAGCCATCACAAATCACCGTGTAAAATCCACTTGTATCGGAGCAATCTTAAAAGATATAAATGTTTGGTTTGTTCCAGTGTGAAGTACAAGGATTTTTCTTCAAAATAACGCTTTCACTTTGAAAGAAGATAAAGAGCTTGTGTGATATTACCTTTCAAAAAACTGCAAAACCATCGTCTTGAACGAAATTTTGAAAAAAAGCCCCTTTAAAGTAATAACTGATAACAGATAAGATCAGCCCAATCTTGAAGGAAATCAACCCTGATGAAACTAGAGAGTTAAAGATGGAATTTAAACCATGAGCCCTCTGCTTTCACCTCACTTTATACAGGACCGCCGAGAGAGGGGGGGTAGCCGGGGCAACTGCCCCGGGGCCCGGGAAAATGAACGTTTGTTTTTTCATTGAATGTTGCAATGATATCATCGACCTGGGCCCCGCAAGGGGCCCCGGCAAAATCGAATTTTCTTCTTGTCTAATGCACATTGCACTTTGAAATGATATCACGGGCCTCAGTTAGTTTTGAAATGATATCACGGGCCTCAGTTAATTTTGTTTGTAATAAACTTTGCGTTGAGTTGGAATTTTCTGGCCGAATGTAAAACAAATGCACAGGAGTCGAACAGGAGTTTAGCTACAATCTCCTCGCTGCTATCTTCTATGCAGTTGCCTCCTATATTTGGAAGTAATGCGTTATTTACTCCAAAGTTGTTTCTTTAAATCGTATTGAGAATAAGCGACAGGAAATATTGCTGATGCTATTACTGATGTTTTTCGAATAAATAAACCCTGTCAGCAAGTTACTACCCTTCTATCTACTTTCTTCAGGCCCGTCGGAAGAGCTTTCATTTTTTATCATATTATGCAAATCAAAAATTATCTATATCCTCGTGAAATTGAAGTCCTATATTCAAAATTTTCCGGAAAGACCCCAATCAGCTGTGATCCTTTGCTTCTTTAAATGGCAGATTCTCCAAAAATGATGCGTTTTCCAGCGATCTAAAAGGGCGTGGTCATAAAAAATTTTCCCGGGGGCAGGCCCCCGGACCCCATTTTAGCTCGCTGCGTTCGCATCGAGTTCTAGCCCCCAATGTAAATTTCGTTTCAAAACAGGCCTGGTTCTTACAGTGCATTATTTTGCAGCTAGAAATCAATCAGGATTGGACATTGCGTTGGACTTTAGTCTGAAAATCCGACCAAAAGGTTCACAATTTTTATGTTCTGGAGTTCACGAAATGTTCCCAATTGTGCGCTCTTAGTAGACTCATTCCAAAAGCCTCTTGTTTTGCTCCCCTTGCTGACTTGATGCAACAACTGGGGCGATAACAGCAACAACAGCAACACGCGAAAGGTAGAGAGACTTATGCAATGAGTCTACGCTTTTGGTTCCAGTATCAAGCAAGGGGCCCGCATCAACGATTTGCCCCGGGGCCCGCCCTCGCTCTCGGCGGCCCTGACTTTATAAAAGGTGTCTCGTTGGACAGATAAATAAGGATGTGGAATAAGAACCTTAACATTGTCGATTCCCTCTAAACGATGTATTAGAATTTGAATGCTTCAAGAAAGACATATGAATAATGCATTATATGTGCTAACGTACAAAATAGTATTACTCTTGTACTCTTGCTTTACTGTTTGTTCTCAGCATTGGCTGAATGAAACGTCCTTTAATGATGATATCCCAGACACAATGGAGTACTTCAAGCAAAACCGCTCACTACTGTTCATATATAATGCTGTATCTGTTAGTATTAAAGCATATCAATAATACATTATATATGATTTTGTACAGCATATCATTACTCTTGTACTCTTGCTTGATTGTTTGTTCTCAGCATTGGCTGAATGAAACGTCCTTTAATGATGATATCCCAGACAAAATGGAGTAATTAAAGAAAAACTGCTCACTACTGCTCATACATATCTAATGCTGTCTCTGTTGGTACCAAAGCATATCAATAATGTATTACAGTACGGTACTGTAATACATTATTGATATGCTTTGATACTGTCAGAGACAGCCTTAGATATGTACGAACGGTGGTGAGTCTTGTACTCTTGCTTGGCTATTTGTTCTCAACATTGGCTGAATGAAACGTCCTTTAATGATGATATCACAGAAACAATGGAGTAATAAAAGAAAGAGCGCTGTCTGTTTGTTTTGCAGCATACAGATGCAATATCTATACTTTCGCACTCCCATTTGTTGCCAAAGTACTCCTGAATGATTGCCCGTTCTCTACATTATCTGAAACTTTCTCCATGTAGCTTATCCTGGAAATGACGACATCCAGGAGAGAATGAAGTACTTCGAAAATTGCTTCTCTGATTCGCCTTGTCCTATAAAAGTATATGCATGGGTTAAGACTACTATTCATATATAAAACTGTTTCTGTTAGTTTTGCAGCATACAAATAGTCACTTCCATCCGCACCCAGATAAGCAGCTGTTTTGTGAACTAACTTTGGCACATAGCACAAGAAGTAGACAGATACAATTATCAACGTCGTTTTATTCTTCCGTCTCTGTGCAAGGACTTCTGTGCCTTGCTGCTCGCGGATCATATGAGTGATCCGTTTCCTCCGTGCCCGGGCTGCACGGCTGACCTTTACATAACAAACGACGATAACAGAAAATGTTACTGACCACAGTACCATTGTAAATTTAAACAAGATATCCGCTTGTAATAATTCTGCATACACGAGACTCAACCCAATACCTGTAGCTAGCCATTGTGCAATTATTATTCTCAAGTAAATCGGTTTGAGGTCCTTGGCTCTGTAGCGGAGTGGGTATGATACGGCGATAGCGCGATCTATGCTGATGTATCCTATCATCATCACTGTAAGAATGCCCGAGTAAAATGCTGTGAATCCATACACTTTCTTGACGGTACATAAATGAATGTCGTTGATCTCGTGAGAGCGCAGTACAGTGAATAAGGGCTGTACGAGAACACCAACAATTAAGTCGCTGCAGCAAAGACTTGTAAGCAAGAGATTGGACGCAGTATGAAGGGTCTTCTTGGTGATCATGACATATATTATTATCATGTTTCCAAGAGTTGCAAGTAAGGAACAGACAAGGTTGACAGATGCACTGATAATTGCAATTACCGCAACAGCCGTAGTTAGATTGAATTCGATCTCTCCAAGATGGAAACAAACCATTCTGTTGCTTGAAGTGGCATTCATGATCACCTTGCGTTGAGAGCGAGTAACCTATAATAACGAAGCAAAGATACATTAAAGGGAATTTAAGCATATATTAGTAGTGGCTCAAGCCACTTGGAGTCAAATTCTAGCCTATCAGATCCCAGTATTTGCAGTTGATGTAGATCAGTTACCTAAATATGGTGCGGCACATGCCATGGACTATTGTCTTTGCACAGCTATTTTTATCAACCGCTTATATATACTTAGATTTCCGTTAATATTGTGAAATTTCCCATTGACCCAATGATCAAATTGAGGGAAATTGATGTCGTTCCCCCTCCCCGGACGCTAAAAGGATTCCGTAACCCGTAACTAAGCAACCATGTGAAAAAATGATTGACAGGTAGAGAGAGAACGTGAGAGTCTTCAAAAAACTACGAGATGTGAGGAGAGTTTTGTAACGTGTAATCTCTGGAGGTGAGGGGAAAATCAATCCGATTCACTCTGCTCCGCATTCCATCTTGTGTATGTAGCTGCACCAGTCCGATGTGGCCCCACTCCATTTGGGCTGCGCAGTTGTCAAAGTGCAGGGTGACTTAGAAGTGCGCAGGGTGACTCGGTGTCGTGTAACTGCAATCAAAAATGGGTTCATGACAATCCGGTACTTAGTATATTTGTCCGACGGGGATGTGCCGTTTTTAAGGGTATCGTTTTCACCAATTTTTTCTAGCACAGGGTATCAAAATGAAGCAATGTTTCTAGAGCAGGTTATCATTTTGAGCGAAAAAGTCTGGAGCAGGGTAAAGAAAATTTTTCGTGGGCACACCCCCGTACAAATTTAAGTCAAGTACCCCCCCCCCCCCGGGAATCCGGTGTCGTGCAACTGCGTGCGATTTTGACGAAAATGGGTCGAAACCAATACCTTGCAAAAAGCAATCCGGTATCGTGTAACGCAGGCCTGTTTAGGACTTGATTGAAACTGTTTAGGGCTTATTCATTGTGTAAAAGTCGTCTGAAGTATGCTCGTACTTGAGCACATCGACTACACATGGCACTGTGATCCAGTCGGCTTTTTGTTCCAATAAATGCCAAAGCATTACACTTCTGAATCCCAAATTTGTTTTTCGTGATTACATACGTGCTTCAAACATTTTCAGAATTAGTTATCAGAGAGCCGAGATATTGATTTTCAAAGGTGAATGTCTATGCTTCTTTTCAATGCTCTTCGAATATAGAAAATGCTTCAAAAGTAAAAGATGTTCATTTTTTATTATGTTACCAATATTTATACACAATGCACCTTTCAACCTTCAAACAAATCATTTCAAAGAAAAAGATAACAGAATAATTTGTAAACAACTTTAATATGCTGATCTACCAAGGGGTCGTGTTTGAGTCTTGTAGCTTCAAAAGATACTAAGATACTTTCTAAAACCTGTTTTAAAACGAGCGATTGATTATTGTTCTCGAGTGTTCTCCGGGATATAATTCCAATTTTTGTCACTAGAGAAGAAGAAACTTCGCTTTGCATATTCTAGCCTAACTTTGGGAATTTGCAGCTCTCCATGATTTCTGGTTCTATACTCTGAAATCATGGATCTTCCAGTGAACTTATGGCGAAGATTTTCGAGACAAAGGTCATGCAAAATTTTATATGTCATGGCTCCTTTGTCAAAGGAGTTCCACAAGTCCTAGACTTGCCCCAAGTCCCGCTCGTGTCAGAGCCGGAGAAACGGAGCAAGCGGGACTGGCGACTTCTGCCTCCTCATGAATAATTAATGAGGCAGCCCATTGAAACATCTAATCACATCTGGTGATAAAAAAACACCCCCGTTTTCATATGTAGTGAATAAATTCGCAGAGCAACGTGATTGGTTATTGTCTGAAATCCCATTGTCTTTTTGCGGATCGAATCCATCCGCAGACCTTGGATGTCTCAATGGGCTGCCTCATTAATTATTCATGAGGAGGCAGAAGTCACAAGTCCCGCTCGCTTCGTTTCTCGCTTCGCTCGAAACTCGTTCCTCTGGCTCTCGACACGAGCGGGACTTGGGGCAAGTCTAACAATTCCGTAACAGTAAGACCGATATGATAATGACATATTGTCATCTAAGTTGGCTTTTCTGCTTCAAAGTAATTGGTGATTCCTTACTCTATCCAACCGTATACGTCCTTATAATAATTTTGGCCTAGGCCAATGATTTACGGCTTAATATGTCTTAACATACTGGATAGTCTTAGCATACTGGATTGTCGAATTATCATGAATAATGTTCATTGAACTGTCTATTTTTTACAATAATTTTAGAATCCATTTTTATCATCATGACTGATGATTCATTGAACTCGATCAAGAATTGATGATCGTACAGTCCCAGGGGGACTCTGATATATCTAGGATAGGGGTGCTCAGGTTATTTTTTTGGGTCAATGATTCGTACAGTTATTTTTTTAGGTTCCTGAAATTCTGGGTTACTTTTTTGGGTCTCAAATATGAGTAAAATAAAAAAATCAGGAAAAACATAATTTGCAAATGAAATTAACATCAAGTAACATTACTAAGATCAAAAAACGTGAATATCCAAATACAATAAGGAGAAATGTACGCAGTTAGGGCAATTTTCAACAGATTAAAGATACTGATTTCGTAACTTCTGGGTATGTAGGGTAAGAAACATTATTTTTTGGGTCTATTTTCATGCTAGAAATTATGCAAATGTTGGGACAGCCAGTATTAATACAACGCATTTTCTTCACATTCGACACTTTTCTAATGCTGTGATTTTTACCTTACAAGGAAAAACCTAGACTAAAGAATTTTCAAATTTACAGTAATTCACAAGTCTGTTAACTTTATTAAAGAATTCTGCTGCGTGAGTATACCATACACTCACCTTCTTTTGAAGATTACCCAATTATCTTTGCATAGCACAAAGCTAGCTCTTGTTTGTGGGAAATGCATTATGTTTGATCGAAGCAATCACGAACAGTTAAAATACGCTCAGATTTACAAGAAAATTCAGATTTATAATAATTTACAAGACAGTTACCTTTATTAGAGAATTCTGCTGCGCGAGTATACCATACACTCATCTTCTTTTGAAGATTATCCAATTATCTTTGCATAGCACAAAGCTAGCTCTTGTTTGTGGGAAATGCATTATGTTTGATCGAAAAGAAAATTCAGATTTATAATAATTTACAAGACAGTTACCTTTATTAGAGAATTCTGCTTCGCAATGATACCAAACACTGATGATTTTACTTTTTAAGTTGGCTCAATGATCTTTGCATATCACAAGCTCCAGCTCGCGTCTCTTGCCTTCAGGGTGTCAAACCATCTTGTGCTGATAAAAGCAATTACGAACAGTTAAAATGCGTTGAAACAGTTTGTCCAGCATCAGCTGTCGTCAATCTCACGCTCATTCAAAGATAATTTGCAATTCCTAATAACGAACTGTCCATAGCTTAGGAATCAAATGTTTCCGCCAATTTTTGCTCGTGGCCCATGGCCGAAAACCTCCAAAGCCTCATTTCATGGACCAATCAGACGGCGAATAAGCGAAGAGGACAAAAGAGATTTGTGAAGATTTTTCTAAATTTTACCTACCTTCATAAAACGCAATCGGGACAAAAAACTGCTGGAATTTTCCTGAATTCTTTTGAATAAATCTACTGTCCAGATGTTTGGTTATGCAATTTTGGATGCCGGTTAAATATCTCCAGGGTAAATACCATCATAGGACCCAGCATTCCAACTACAGAACAATGAATTGCAGGGACCTACAAATCCCAAGAAATAATCTTGAATATGTCAAGAAAGGCTTTCATTATTCGGCTCTGAAAGCTTGGAACGATATACCCATCAATATCAGAGAGCTCCCTGCACTTAGTAGATTCAAAAAACAGTTGAAAAGTTATTATATGAGCTTAACACAACCTAAAACACGACGCCCTGGAAGAGCAGCTGCTATTAGATAGGTTACTGTACATAATTTTGCTTTAACTGTATATAGATTATATTAATGTAATTAGGATATTTATTTTCTTATTTAAGTATTGCGTTAATAAGCTGAAGGGTTTTTGTGTATAAATATTTTAAAATGAAAAATGAAAAAATGAAAGTAGTTATTGCCTCTCCAAGAGAACATCGGCTAATACTTGTCGAAGCTTGTTTGCAACATTTTAAGTCTGGTGATAAAACCTCTTTATAAAAGCTCTCTTGAATTTTATAACTTATTTCGCACCATGGAAACTTTTGCCATGAATGCAAAAAGTAGTAGAAATACAGCATAGGGCTCAAATCTTTAAAAAGGTCGGTGTAAAATTATATGGCATTTTTCTTTGAATTGGATGGCTTGAAAAGAACTTATGTTACTTTGCTGTAAATCTACCGTAGAAATTTTTTGAGATCTTGATTTTTTTCAAAATGGCAGCAATTTAACTATTTTTGAAAAAATTCATGGAAAATTTTTGAAAAAATTTAAATCATCGTAAATCCTAAACTAAGAGAGGAAACATTATATAACCTAAAAGAAAACCATTGTTTATGAAAGCCTACAACATGGTGGCAAGCAGAAATCGGTAGCTTTTCTAGTTTAGGATTTAGAAAATTTGATGATATCATAGCCTCAAATTTAATAAATGCTGCCATCTTGAAACTAAGGAAGATTTCAATAAATTGCCACGGTAGATTTACAGCAAAAAAATCTAAGTTCCTTCCAAGCCATTTATTTCAAAGAAAACTGCAATAGAATTTTACACCGACCTTTTTAAAGATTTGAGCCCTATGTTTAGAAATACAGAAACTTCCCTAAGGGTATTGCCATATGACTTGAAATGCGTAAAAATCCTTAACAAAAAGAATTGTGGCGGAAGGACAATAGCAAGAATAATTAAAGGCAGATTTGGCGGTTTTGGGTCGTTATTACAACAATCACTATTATCATTACTATTGCCTCTCGGCCAGAACTTCCATTTTTCAAGGTTCAGTGCCTTATCGGTTTGTGTGTGAATTGGAGAGGCCATAACTCCTCGAAGACAGGCACTAGATCCTTATTGGCTAACAAAATTGACACGTGACACGTCCTAAACCAATCAAATGGAACCAACAGCCGACCGGGAAATTTGAAATATCAGATTTTAGGCCACTTTTTTGGATTTTAGGCCGCTTTTGGACGATTTTACCACCCTTCGCCAAGATATAAATCGACAGAAGGAGCACAAAGATTTCAAAAAATTTTTCATAGACCTGTTCCCAATACACAGTACACAATAAACAGTTAATCATCGTCGCTACAAATTATTTCAAAATTTGGAGAAATGCCACAGTTTTGAATATGACATCACTGACGTCACTTTGGCTTGCTATTGTAAAGATCTCAGTAATGGCTAAAACGTATGCACATGGAGAATTAATAATTTGCTTCGAAGGTCTTATTCTTTGTGCTTAAGTATCTTCAAAACTTCTTCAAAAGATGAAAAAGTTTAGAGCAATATCTGGCTCTTTTTTCTGTTTGAGGCTAACATAAATATATCCAGATATAGTCAAGATTTAATGCTGAGGGGTAGGATGAACAACAGGAAAAGTTCACTTTACGGGCCTAACAAAACACCGCACCGTGGTTATAAATTAGAGACGAATTAACTTACGTTTCTATCTTGCAAGAAGATGACCACTAACTGAAAACGTGAAGCAGCACAAATGCCAAACATACTTTTGCCAAACGTACTTTAACTCGTTTTGACAGTAAAAGTCCACGTTTTCTACCGCAGTCAGTTGCCAGTTTCTGAGTTTTACCACAAGCAAATCGTTCACATTTTCCTGATGCAACAACATTGTCAGCAAAAAGAGTACATTAACTTCAATGATTAGCTACATGCCAGACCTTCGCAGCAAATTATTAATTCTCCATGTGCATACGTTTTAGCTATTACTGAGATCTTTACAATAGCAAGCCAAAGTGAGGTCAGTGAGGTCAAATTCAAAACTTTAGCATTTCTCCTTATTCTGAAATAATTTGTAGCGACGATGATTAACTGTGTATTACAGTATTGGGAACGGGTCTGTGAAGAAATTTGTTGAAAATCTTCATGCTCCTTCTGCCGATTTATAGTTTGATGAAGGGTGGTAAAATCGTCCAAAAGCGGCCTAAAATCCAAAAAAGTGGCCTAAAATCTGATATTTCAAATCTCCCGGTCGGCTGTTGGTTCTATTGATTGTTTAGGGCGTGTCACGTATCAATTTTGTCAGCCAGTAAGGATTTAGCGCTATCTTAACTCCTCGAAACCTTGAGATATTTTACGCAGGCTAATTTCAACCAGCATCCAAATTTTTAAAACTTTTATAACGAAACATCTGGACAGTAAATTTCTTCCAAAAGTTGGGAAATTTGTGGCAGTTATTTGTCCTGCTTGAAGGTAAAATTGAAGAAATCTTCACAGGTTTCTTTTGTCCTCTTTGCTATTCACCGTCTAATTGGTCCGTGAAAATGAGACTTTGGAGGTTTTCGGTCATGGACCACGAGCAAAAATTGGCGGAAACATTTGATTCCTATGCTACTGTCCATTAGCTTCTTCCTTATCTCAACTGACCGGCTACAGTGTTTGAATAATTATAAAGATAAAAATTAATCTGTATTTTCTATATTATTTTGCTCAGGTGATTAACGATGCATATTTATATCAACGTCGAAAAATTTGGATGGGGCAAAGTACCTACAAATGCGCGTCTGAAATTTTTCCCATGAACGTTTTAGATTGTTCGAAAGTTTGTTGTTGATTGAGTTGAAGCGCATGGAATCGTTCAGTAGAAATATTCTGTGATGCAAGATTTGAGATTCACTACATTGTTGTTTCAAGTATCGACATTTCTTTCCCTACAAATGATTTGTCAAAAAATTGCAAACGACTGAGGTAATTTAGCATCCATTTCAGTTTTTGTGAGGGTACCAGAAAATTTACCTCAAAAGACCGATTTTTGTCTCATAAAATTGGATGATTTCCGCATGCCCTGGCAACCAGAGAGGATTTGAGCCTTTTCTTGCTGTAAGAGCTCTTATCACCATTGTGCCTAAGGGCGCCTACCTTGTAGGGACTGTATTTATTCCCAGTATGCTGTTAGTTGTTATTCCTATTTGTTGTTTCAGTTGTTGTTTCATTGTCAGTATGATGTTGTTATTCCCAGCAGTACTGTATTCGTGACATAGTACACAAAGCAACTATTGTCCTATTAATCCGGGTAGTGATTTTTCAAAAGCCTGGTTTCCATTAAATGGTAAGGGGATCGGCGACAGTCTGCGATCGGCGGCGATCCCTATCTTCCATCTTCCAGCATCTTCCATCTGCGATTTCAGCAGAGTGTTTTTAGTCGGCGACCAGTCGGCGACAGTCTGCGACGCACCTTTACCATGATCCTTTTCAAACCCAAAAGATAGCGCACAAGCGTAGCAACAATGACTACTATCATCTAATTGGCTAATCAGAGCCACGTGATCATAGCTTAACAAAAGCGCGTCTGCGATGTGTGTTTCCATAAACATTTTCCCAGATCGGGACAGTAGTAACGATCGGGAAAGTTGAACTTAGTTCAACTTTCCCGACGCTTACGATCCACGATCGCCGACGGTCTTAAGGATCGTAAGCAAGTGTTTCCATTAAATCGGGAACGCAACGCAGACGATCGCAGACGATCGCAGACTGTCGCCGATCTCCTTACGATCGCTCTACGATTTAATGGAAACCAGGCTTAACGTCTACTAGTGTTGCCCAATCAAAAATCGCGCAGTTTGGTTCCCTGTTGTCATCTCGTATAATGATTACATCAACACCGAAATTTGAAACCACAAAATTATTCTTACATCATCTTGACAGAACAGCAATTACTCTGTGAACTACAGGGTGTCCCAAAAAAATTGTGCCCCATTTGCCTGAAGATTGCGACAAAACGGCAAAAGGTTCTCGCCAAATTTTTAGATGATGTCGCTCATCAGATGTTCAAATAAAGTTTGCCGCCATCCTGGTAAAAATCCGTTGAAAAATGACGGAGATAAGACTTTCAGAAGACCAAATTTGCCTGATGACTGACACCAGAGGTCGGCTATTTTGTCTTATCGTTTTGCAGCAATAAATAGCTTCATGGGTGGAAAATGAAACAGCAGCCTCCAATGTCATAGCTCTCGTGAAATTTCCGATAATCTTAAGAGATTTCCATTATTTCTGACCTCACAGAAATTATTTCTTACCTCACGTGAAGTTATTTATCACTGAAAATAGTAAGACAAAATGGCCGATCGCTGGTTTCAGTCATCAGGCAAATTCGGTCTACTTAAGGTCATATCTCCATCATGTTTTAACGGATTTTTACGGGGATGGCAGCAAACTTTATTTGAACATCTTAAGAGCAACATCATATAAAAATTTGGCGAGCATCTGTTGCCGTTTTGTCGGAATCGTCAGGCAAACGGGGCAAAATTTTTTTGGGACACCCTGTATGCCACGAAAACAGTACTAGGAATGAACACAGTTCCTACAAGGTAGGTGCCCTTGTTGTACCATGCTCAAAAAGTAACATAATTTTCTCACGAAATGTGTGCCTTTTGTGCAATGTGTTTGTTTTGACTACCCCCTTAACCTCCTGCGAACAATGCTTCGCAGTAAACTGTTTAATCACAGGGGATCGATCAGTAAAGAATTTGAAAGAAGAAGGCACTATCCAAATATCTACGCAAATTGTTTGATCAATGGACAATTCATACAACATATGAGAAAATCTTTCCGTTTTACATTACACGCGTATTTTGTCATAAAAAACTGCTTGTAAGAAACTCAGCATAGGGCTCAAATCTTTCGAATCTTTAAAAAGGTGGGTGTAAAATTCTATGAAATTTTCTCTGAATTGAATGGCTTGAAAGAAATTTATGGTAGAAATTTTTTAATGTCTTGATTTCTTTCAAAATGGCGGCAATTTATTCATTTTTGAAAAAACTCATAGAAAATTTTGGAAGAGCACTTTGAAATTTGATGCTGTCATAGCGTCAAATTTAATAAATGCCGCCATTTTGGAACTAATTCAGATATCGAAAGATTCCACGGCAGAATTACAGCAAAAAGCCCTAAGTTCCTTCCACGCCATTTAAATAAAAGAGAACTGTACTAGAATTTTACACCGACCTTTTTCAAAGATTTGAGCGCCTTGCTGTCCTTGATACAAATGCACATCAAGGAACTTTGATGACCGGCAATTTAATCAAATTTTGATGCTGATGATTTTGTAATACAATAGCAGCAGTTGAGTTTGATTGACAGAGGAAATTCTCTCAGCCAGTAATTCAAAACGAACAAAGCCGCCAAGATTTCTCTGAAACTAGTAGGGCAAACTCTCGTCTCGTTCAAGCGAAAGGTGGTCCTTAAGATACTTAATGTGCTAAAAACGAAAGAAGAAGGGCAAATCTAAAGTACTGTCGGGTGGATTTTGTTTATTTGATTCAGGAGCTGTTTTGTATTCTTTTCATTTAAGTCCTTTTTACGCGAGAATATGAATGCTTTCTGCTCGGCTCCTGAATCAAACAAACAAAATCCGCCCGGCAGAACTTTAGATTAACCCTTCTTCTTTCGTTATAAGCACATAACTAACTGTTGCTATTTTATTACAAAATCTGCCCTTGTTTATGCCGGTAAGAAATGAATACGGCATGAAACTGTACCGTATAAGTCTACCGTTTACACAATGCCAGAGTCTTCAATTAAATACTGCACGAAAGGAATACGCATGCCAACCGACTTCGTCATTCAACTGGGATAGCGTAAACGGCGAATACGGCATTATCTAATGTCAGGTTCATATCGAGGCGACAATTTGGCAAATAAGAGCATGCGCCTTAACGAATACTTGCTATGCACATGGCCGAAACATATCGTATTCGTTTTATATTGGCATAGTGTAAACGGTGAATTTGTTGGAACCAAAAAACCAATACAGCACGGTTTTATGCCGTATTCGTTTTATTCCGGGATAGCGTAAACGGGGCCTCAGATTTTTTACTCATCTGGTAAGTTATCGACAATAAAGTTTCAATCATATCAAACCAAGAACAAATATACCCTAACCACATCCTGTACAAATATAAATATAATATATGACAACCAACTGTATTTCTGCTATATATAAATTAAACGGTTCATATCTACATACTGATTAGACTGATAACCTAAGTCCCTTGTACCCTTGCGGTAAACCTTTCTTCAAAGAGGACTAATAACGAAACACAACCTGGATCTTCCGAGGGCCAGTTTTCTCACAGGGGGTCCAGGAGTGCCAGTAAAGACTGTAGTTTTGGTTTCTTTGGTTCCCTGTGATCCGGTTTATGAAAACAGCAGCTGTGTAATTTGATACAGATCACATCATCATTGCGGTCAGCGTGTTGTTTTTACAGTGGAAAAACTTTTGTTATGTGAGAGCTGGTGTCTCATTGGCTGCGTTTTGAACTCACAGTTTTTTCAAATCCTGCGCATGGTAACGGTTACTGTAACAATAGCAGGCCGACCGCAACGAAGATGTAATTTTTATCAAATTACACAGCTGTCGTTTTCAAAATCCGGATCACATGGAACCAAAAAAATCAAAACTACAGTCTTTACTGACCCTACTGGACTCCTGTGCTGGCGGTAAACTCCTTTTGAGACACGGGAACAAGGTTGAATGAATCTGGTTGTGTGCAAGCTGGATGCCACAACAAGTTCTTGTGGCGAGGGCCTAAACAGGGGGCAAGTTTTGCAGAGTAAGATTACAAGTCTCTCTTGACTGAAAAGATACCATTCACGTCAAAGGGGACAGGAAAACAAAGGACTCAAATAATAAGTCTACATACTGTTCACATCTTACAATCAAATATCTATAGAGGACTGGTCAAACGAGCAAACATTGTTTTGGAAAATTTCGATTCATACTTTTCTTATTTAGGATGAAGTAATCGACATCCTTTTCCAGTCAACATTTTGTGAAGGTTTAACATAGAACTATATTCGAAGTCGTCTGGAGAAATCTATCGTTTGAGAAACATTGATCACTTAGAATTCTGCTTTTGCTCACATTTCCAACTTTGGACTGGAAGAGATGGCAATAGTTTAACTTTGACTGAGAAACGGTTTTTCGGTGGGTAGCAATGACTTAAATTGACTGAGCCAGAGCTCAAAAGATAGACTTAAGACTTTTCGTCCCTTATTTCCCCCGCGTTCTTTGATTTGCTGATATCACTTGCTCAATACCAATACTCAATGCTCAAGCACATCTATGCAACAAAACTGTAGGCCTGATATGCGGTTTTCATCCTTTATGTCTCTTATATTTTCATCTTAGGTACGATTTCATAGTTGCTCATGACTTGTTTATTTTATTGTTCATATGCCGCATGCACCATCGTTTGATCTGATGAGCTTCCGACATAGCAAAGCATTGAGCATTGGTATTGAGCAAGTGATATCAGCAAATCAAAGAACGCAGGGAAACAAGGGACGAAAAGTCATAAGTCAACTCAAAAGATAGCTGAGCTCTTCCACTACATGCTGATACCAAATTTGTAATTCATAAACATTGCTTTCAGGAGGCTAAGCTTGATCGAGCTAGTGAAGCCCATTTTTTTCGGTCATCTGGTAGCTTTTTGCAAGCTATTCTAAGAATATGATTTGCTCTGAAGGTGAAGTCGCGGTCTTTAGCGCCAAGCGCTGGGATCGCAGAAGTAGAAAAGGCCTAATCGAGTCCGTGACCCCTTGTCATTACGCTGAAGTGATGGGGCTCTACCTGGAATCGAGCCTTGTCCGCCTGGCTGTTCTGGCTGCAATGTCAAATGATTACACTACTACGAAATAACACATGCACATGTCAAACATGCACCCTCCCTTCTAACCTTCAAGAAGAGGCTAAATAAGAAATTGTAGAGGCTTTTTGGTTTTTCTTGTATTTTTCTTTTGATTAATTTCGGAACATTTCTATTTATATCGTGTTATTAGATGAACTGTAAATTAGGTTTTTAATTTGTGGTATTTTGCACGGCCCGCTGTAAAGCAGTATCTGCAGGCTGACGGGGCTACCGTGGTGAAGAAATAAAAAATGGAAAAATGAAAAACGAAACACTTTCAACTTGTTCAGCTCTTTCAACAACTGAGCTGGACTTCAAGTTTGATAATTCAATACATCTTGAAACACTCAATCTTGGAATAAAAGGTAACGAATATCACAGGCCTGATTTTATGTGATTAAGAATAGACCTTTTAGCTATTCTACAAAAGAGCCTGGATCGAGCGTTATTTTTATACGCGAGGCTCGATAGACTAGTGTTAAGAGCTTCTATCACTATTGTGCAAATTCGAAAATTCTACAAAGTGCACTTTGTAGAATTTTCGAATATGCACAATATTCATAGAAGCTCTAACGCCACTCTATCGAACCTCGTGTATAAAAATAACGCTCGAGCCAGGCTCTTTTGTAGAATAGCTAAAAGGTCTATTGCCGAAACAGCGAAATCATCGTTATAAACACTCAAATGAAACAGGAAAACAACTGTGGGTGTCTAAATTCTGTACTCTTAAACAATGGTTCACATGTTATGTGGGATTTGTGTGCGGGTTTTCAACTGTTTCTTCTCTTCCAGGTCAAATCAATCGAAATAAATGGGGAAATTCCTTGAATAAGTTAACAGAAACTCTATTCGGCAGATGGTTTGGTGGCATAACCTTTTACTTATGACGAGAGCATTTGCCTCGCTAAAATATGAGCTACAGTAAGAAACCGCAAAATAGAAACCAGTTTTTTCAAAACAGCCTGTTTATTTCTTTTTAAAAGGTCATTAATCTGGAAACAGGCTGAAAGGTTTCTTATCACTTGGTTAAGAAACCTTCAGCGCTTTCAACTTAAATGTTTAAACAAACCCAGAGCAAACACTATCGAACGGTATGTTCTTGTTACCTCTAAAATTACTAAACCAGAGCATACATGCAAAATATATAGATAGAGATGCTTTTAGATGAAATCTCTAAAAAATGTTTGGCACCTGGTTTTAACAAAGATTATTAAATATGAATTTATTTGGGTTCCTCCTATAAGAAACCTTCCTTAAATCAGGCTGAGAAGTTTCTTATATGAAGGCACCATTTCTAGCCTGAGGTTTCTTATAAAGTGGTTTCTATTTTTGCGGGTTCTTACTGTATTGCTTTTTAAAGTATTTTCTCTCCTTCCTCTCCTATCTTCCCTGACTTAAAGATCTTAAAATTTCAAGACTTGTTTCAAGTAAAACTTCTTTCCTTTGTCTATGAATGTATCAATAAGATTTCTTCTGTCTGTTTTCACACATACTTTGAATCAATAAAGTTTGTTCATCAATATGATTTTACTCCGTAAACGGCAGATTAACTCCCCTATCGCCCTGAGACCATTTCGGAACCCCCTTTGCACCGAACCTGAAGATAGGACTAAGAAAAGAGACACAGTTTGGCAGCTTTTGGGGTCGCATCTGGCATTCGATATGTAAACAATTAAGAAACTTTAAGATCCCCTAGGTCAGCATAGGAGGTACATTTTGTCCTGCCATGAAGTACCTGAGGTATCAGTTGCCCCAGCTGATTGTGTTATTTTTCTTTTTCTTTTTCCTTTGAATTTTTTCTTTGCATCTTTCTTGGTCCCCCGTAGTGGGTACTTGTGAGGCCAGCTGCAGGGATTTCTCCTGCCCTCAGGTCCTCTGTCCCAACAGCGAGGGTACCAGACATGCCTCTTTTCGTAAACATAAGCTTTGAAGATGGTCGGCAGGCTTTTTTCTTTAACACAGCTCTTAGATTGCTCCAGAAAATGCTTGAGAATAACCTCGAGCTTTTTTACAGCTTTTTACCAAACATGTCATAAAAAATATCGCCACCCCAATTACACTGGGGCCGTTTGTCCGTGTTTTTCAACGGTAAGCTTGTCAGTTGTAGTTTGAGCAAATACGAAAATTCACTTCAATAAAGCTTAAGAGCAAAACAGCGAATCAGGTGATAAGTCTAGGCGCGACCAAACACGAATACTTTGCTTAGAAGGCACATCTCTCATCTCTAAGGTTTCCAAAACAATGCTCGTTAGTTTGAACAGGACCTACTCAGTTTACATACCGTTCATGTATTCTAAGCAACAGCATATAATATTCCTTTACAGAAACTTCATTGAGAACTTTGTCTCCAAATCTTTAGAAAATTCTTCTTTAATTTTAGCAAGGCATCTGGAAAAGAGAACACGAGTGTCAATTGTATGACAAATAGGAATTTAAAAGAAAATTACTTGAAAACTATATTTGAGAAATCTGTAATTGCTTTTTGGTTGAGTTCTTGAATTGATCTCGTTTTATTTACATTGAAAACTCGCCTGTAAATACTGTATCATATGTTTCTAGATTTCATCGAGTTGGGTCATACGATAAATGATATAAACTCAGAAAAAACACATTCGTTAAACGTTTCGCTGTAAACCTCAGTAATCAGTAATCAGAAATCAGCAATCAGTAATCAGTAATCTACTGTAACAATAGCAGGCGACCGCAACGATGATAGAATCTGTATCAAATTACACAGCTGGCTTGTTGCTTTCATAATCCGGATCACAGGGAACCAAAGTAACCAAAACTACGGTCTTTGCCGACATTCATAGACCCCCTGTGGATTCTTTACAGGGTGTCCCAAAATAACTGTGCCCCATTTGCCTGAAGATTGCGACAAAGTGGCAAAAGATGCTCACCAAACTTTTATATGATGTTGCTCTTCAGATGTTCGAATAATGTTAGCTGCCATCCCCGTAAAAATCCGTTGAAAAATGATGGAGCTAGGACCTTCAGAGGACCAAGTTTGCCTGACGACAGAAACCAGCGGTCGGCCATTTTGTCTTACTATTTGGTAGAGATAAATAGCTTCATGTGAGGTACGAAATAATTGAGCTCTCTGAAGATTATCGGAATTTTCACAAGAGTTATGACATTGGAGACTGCTGTTGTAGCGATAAATAGCTTCATGCGAGGTACGAAATAATTGAACTCTCTGAAGATTATCGGAACTTTCACAAGAGTTATGACATTGGAGGCTGCTGTTTCATATCACCCATTAAGCTATTAATTGCTGCAAAATAGTTAGACAAAATTACCGACCGCTGGATTCAGTAAACAGGCAAATTTGGTCTCCTGAAAGCCATATCTCCATCATTTTTCAAAGGAATTTTATGGGAATTGTACCAAACTTTAATTGAATATCTGAAGAGCAACATCATGCAAAAGTTTGGCGAGAATCTTTTGCCGTTTCGTCAAAATCTTCAGGCAAACGGGGCATAATGTTTTTGGGACACCCTGCACAACAATTTAAAATTTAAAAAAGTTAAAACGGAAATACATACTTGCGATAATTCCTGTTATGTCGGAAGCTCATCAGATCAAACGATGGTGCATGCGGCATATGAACAATAAACAAATCATGAGCAACTATGAAATCGTACCTAAAATGAAAATAGAACAGACATGAAAAGGATGAAAACTGTTAATTCAGATAACCAATAAAAATAATTCCCATTTGAAAGGCGACCATTTTTATATATAATCAAATCAAAAGCTACGATAACATAATTAATAGTTACACCACTTATAATATTACTCTATTATACCACTAAAACGATACCAGAGGGAGCAAAATACTGTGTCTACCCTGCGGCCATAACATAAAGTTAAAAACTACTAATAAATACGGAGCAAAAAAACAATACCAGACAATACACGTAGCTACTCTACAATAAAACTACGTCCCCCTTGCAGGTAGCAGCAGCTAATCATTAGTAGCAGCATTTTATTCAAAGCGTTGTGTTGCATTTATGTATTTTAAAGTTGCCTTAAGAATCTCTGTATTAGAATCAACAGAAAACCTTTCATCACCATACAGCATCATTTCAAGTAATAGCGCGTTTAAATGATTTGACAAACCGTACGGTTCCAACATTGCGTTTACACTATCGAGAAGATCTCTCCATTCGGGTGGAAAGCGCAGTTTGACCAGAAATCGAAGGATGAGACAAGCGACGACAATCATTGTATATTTCATTATTCTTCATATAGACATTCCAGTAAAGTTGACAAAAATCGGTGGTTGACAAAATCAGTAGTTGACACAAATCGATAGTTGACATAAATCAGTAGACATAAACGGTTAAGAAATTATTGAATTAAACATGTTGTACGTTTCGAACCTGTCTAGGTTCATCATCAGCAATTAATTAAGAGATAAACAGTAATTTATACCCTAAGATAAACAAGAGTTAAGGGAAAAACAAGCGTGAGTTACATTTCCTACGCGAGAGGGAACCCGAGGCCTAAGTCCCAAGAGGATGAAATCAAAAAAGAACTAAAGGGATCTCTCCATTCCCTGCATATCAAGACGGCAATGTTGGTAAACGTATCATTTTATGGTGAAGGTGAAGGTGAAGTTGCGGGTTTTTAGCGCCAAGCGCTGGGATGGTAGAAGTAATTGAGTCCGCAACCCCTTGTCATGACGCTCAAGTGATGGGGCTCTACCGGGTATCGAACCCTGTCCGCCTGAATGCTCTGGCTGCAAAGTCAATCACTACGCCACAATTCATAGTGGACACGTTGAAATAGATTTTCAATTTTACCTAACTGAAATCCGCCACTCCATCCAGAAATTATTAAGGAATTTCTTGAGAAGCCCCTTCAAGAAACCTTCAAAACAGGCCTAAATCACGACCAAACTTTCCCAACACATCTGCCTTACAGCAATGATTTCAACACATTTTGGCAAGTGTTATCTCCTTGGGAGAATGAAATCGCCTGGAATGATGTTGTTAAAGGCAGTATGTCACGTATCTGATTGACTGCAACAAAGTCAAAGCTCAACACAACGGATTTCTTTGTGAATATGTGTATTTGAAACGAAAGTGGGCTGATCGTTATCACTATCGAAAGTCAGTAGGATCAGCAGACATTCAAACTTTCTATTTTTTGTATTGTCATTATCACCCAATCAAATGCATGACAGATTTCCTTTAAGGTTCGAAAGAAATTAATCAAAATATTAAAAAAATGACCAAAATACAGTTGTAGAAACGGATCTGAATTTCCTTTCAAGCCATTATACAGAGTCGTACAATAATCATCTGTACTGATTTTAAAGATTTGCAACAATTGCTCCAACCATGTGTTACTATCGCCCCAGTGTCACGGGGCAATTATAACACTTGACTACCGATTTTAAAACTATCATAGCGTTACAAAAATTGGTTCCACGTGATGGCAACTAAGGCGTATTTCATTCCAAGAGATATTAATAGTATTGCTGTAAATTAGTTGAAGTTCGTTGGTATTTATTAGTTTGTGCCTTCTGGCATAAACTACGTTAGTTTATCCAACTGCAAGTAAAGTGATTATTATTATTATTATTATTATTATTATTATTATTATTATTATTATTATTATTATTATTATTATTATTATTATTAATCATTACTTACACGATAAGGCTGATTTGCCAACAAGTATTACAATTGACCCAGGTCTCCACTACTTTAAACATACTACCGTCTCGAAAAAACTTACTTCATGACAACTCTCCTACAACTATGTAGATAAAGGGTCCCAATTTCAGCAACCTAAATCCTTATCACTAATCTAAAGCAATTTCTATTCTGTGATAAAACGTTAGAAATCACAATTTGTGTGGTTTTCCCTAAATTTGACCTGACAAATTTTTAATCAACGGGTAGAGGATATCCACGTTTGCAGGTTTTTCATGCATACAAATCGGTAAACGCAGATAAATTTTCAAAATTCGTTTTGTAGAAACGTTGTACAGGCAGTCCAGAATACTTTCCTTCCGGGATGAGTCTTTCTCTCCTGAAGATTTCAGCACAGCTGCATGTCTAAAACTTTCGATTGCAAATGTTGTCTATGAATCTGTCAATAGGATCTCACCTTCTTATTTTCATGAGTGTTTTATTTGCTTCCACATGTTCATCAACATGATACCAGCCAAACATGTAAAGGTGACATTTTTCTGACACGTAAAAACACTCTGCAATATGGCTTGAAATATGTCAGGTATGCAGGTGCAAAATCTTGGAACAGCATTCCTACCTCAATCAAACAAGCATGTTCTGCAATTACCTTCCGTCATCAAGTTAAACTGCATTTGTTATCCATCAACTATCAGTCATAAGATCTTAAAGGGGCTCCGTCGTCAAAATGTAAACAAAAGGATGATTTTTGCAGTTTTTTGAAAGGTGATATCACACAGGATTTTCGTATTTTTTTCAAAATGAAAGTTGCTGTTTGGGCATTAATCCTTGTACTTCACTAATAAGGAACAAACCAAACATTCATATCTTCTACGATTGCTCGGATATAAGTGGATTTTTAACGATCACTTTTTTTGTGGCTTGGGTGAAGCCACCAAACAAACTGCAGAGAACAATGGATGAACAATGGATAGTCCCCGACACGTGCGAGTTTACGGATTTGTTTACTGTTTGACGACTGAGCCCCTTTAACATGTTCAAGCAACGACTTTCTGCAAATTGAATTGAAGCACAATTTTTCGAACATACGCTAAGTTCTTAACTAAGGGGGTGCTCTCTCCTCGATTAATTTATCTATTGAGAGAGCTCCTCCTGTAAGAAATTCCCTGCATGCAAATCCCTCCTTTGTTTTGAATTGTATTTTTGAATTTTATTTCATTGATAAAGTAAAATTTGTCTTTATTTAATTTTGAGTAAAATATATTTAGTTACGAATTTGTATGTAGTAGAATATTAGAATTAAAGGAACTGAGCTGAACTGAACTGTTTCGGACTTCACAAAATTTTTGACGTTCAAATTCTACGACGTTTGGGATGCCTGACAATACTAACGTCCGAGATTTTTCCGTTTAATATTAAAGGTAATGTGTCCATGTAAGTACAGCGACTTGGCTATTTGCACGTGATATTTCATGTGAACATTTGCCGTAAACGTAGAAAGATTGCCAGCTCTAAGATAAGCAGACTGATGACTTACTTACGGTTGCGATTCCAGAGCTGAACCCGAAGTCTCACAGCAGGCAGCCTCGTTGTGAAATTTAATTCTAGTTTCTTATGTGATCAGTTAAATTCTACCAATCACAGTGCGCTCTTCGAGGCTCTTCGTCAGCATCGCATCAGCAAATTTTGACAAGAGTGTATACGCAGCTGTACTTACATGGACACATTACCTTTAAGGGGATCGTGCAGTGGTAAATAGGCTTCTCTATAAATAGAGCAGAGAAAACACTTAGACACAGCACTGCTTCTTTCGGTATCCATTGCTGATAGCGCATGTGTGACATCGATTTGAATGGGACATTTTTAGATTGTTTTGCTCTTGGCAAATGTAAGCTTAAAAGGGTAGTCAGACGCGAAACGCGGGTAGCAGATTCTGCGTGTCACAATCCAATTCGTATAGGCCTAAATGCCAAAACATATCTACTGTACCTCTTTGTTAGCTGTAATTCTGATGAAATTAATTGAGCAATGAATCCAGTAGTGTTTGGGAAGGTTCTATTCACCTTTCGGTTTCACCAAGCATCATAGATCTGACTCAAAAACCATATTCTTTGGTGAGTTTCTTGCCCACTTCGACTTGTAGATTATCTCTTCGCAGCTTCAAAGTTGCTTCAGCAAAATCGCTGTTTACGACTGTCAGGAATTTGTGATAGATAAAATACCTTTGCAAATACATGAAATCGACATAGACGAACAATACCTGTCAATTAAATCCTTGAGATTGTCAAGAACAACGTCGATGGAGATGGATTGAAATGTGCGATAATCCCATTCAAAATCTCCATTGACGAGTCGATGCTAAGCCTAAGCACTTTTCATACAAATACAATGAAAATGTCCCGCGCAACGTCACGTCTGACTGCCCTTTTAAACCTTGTATAGACCCTTCAAATTCTTACTTCAAAGCATGAAGGTGCATGATATGAGAGACTTTGTTCCAGCCAAATCCAACGAATCTTTGATCATAAAGTGGCGTCGAATCTCTTTTGACCATGATGTAAGGCTCAAAGTCAGGCTCCCAGTCAATCTGCATTAAAATACGAGAGATATAAAAGTTATTATGATTCATGCTCATTTCTTGTTTTCATCTTAAAATTCTTCATGCATGGCAGCCCTAGCATGCGCGCAGACTTGGATCACAGGGGAGGCGAGGAAAGAAAGGAACTTCCTTTCATTCCTCTCCTCCTCCGCGATCTAAGTCTTTGTGCAGGCTAGGTAGCCCTGTCAGATAGCAAGACTCATTTTCAAGGGGCGGCCGTGCTAAAAGATTTTAAAATAGAATCTAATTGTTCAAAAAGAAATTAAGTAACGTGATGATTTATTTACAATTTTTTTGAATTTTTTGAAAGAAGAAAAACGGAGCTTGCTTGGCCTTGCGGCTTAAGTTCATTGCAGGTTTTCACTCCACGAAATGCGAACACTTTCTGCCCATAAAGAGTTTCTCTTAGGAACAAGAAGCAGGGGTAAATTTTGTAACAATAGCAGTTTGGGTTTGTTTACATTTTGCATCACAGCCAATCAAGGAGCTATATTTTTGATCTAGCGATCAACGACTTCGCCCTCCACATTTGTTTGTTACGAATATATAGTTTTGAAGAACCTTTAGAAATGTTTAATCTGTGTTATCAGATAAATTTCCTAGCCAGGATTGCTGGTGCAATTTAGGCCTGGTTCACATTAGGTCGTTGCAGTTGCTGGGGTTGAGGGTCTTTGGGAGTGCAGGACTGAAAGACCCAAAAGACTGAGTGTGAACGTTGACTCAACAACGCCAGCGACTGGGTCATTGAGAAAGAAACTGGGGGGGGGGAGGGTCGTCAGGGGCGTTGTGTCATATACAATAATAATAACCCAAGCGACCCGAGGTTTTCAAATTAAATTCAAGCACAAAACAGCAGCAATATTTTTCGTTTTATTTGTAGTGTTTGTAGCGGATGTCTTGGAAAGAAGTACTCCCATTTGCAACACGAAGAGCAGATCTGGTATACTACATAACCCTCGTGGTATCTTTGGGTGTTTCATAAATTTGCGCGTTTCGTTAGAGTCAATCATCTACTGTAAGGTGGAGGGACTTCTTCTTTCTGAGACACCTGTCTTCTTCTTTTCTTGAATTTGATGTCTATTTTACCATTGATGCAAGTGGCTGCCGTAGTTGGAAGTGAGAAGCGAGTCGCGAGAAGCGTGAGAAAAGCGAGAAGCGAGTCGGGTAGAAAAACTTTCGCTTTTCAAGGAGCGTCGATTTACAACAACCTATCAAGTGATGTCAGAAATGAAAAGTACTTTGTCAATTTTAAAAGGAAAATAGATACACTTTGTTTTTAAATTCAGAACATGATTGTTATTAAGGTTTTTAGAGTTTTTACTCTTGCCTCTTGTAAGTTTCATCCCTTTATTTTACAAACTTTAATTTTAACAGGACCCTTCGTGATAGCAGTAAGACAATTACTGACAAGGCTATCCTGTATAAATATGGTATATTATTATTATTATTATTATTATTATTATTATTATTATTATTATTATTATTATTATTATTATTATTATTATTATTATTATTATTATTATTATTATTAGAACGCGATGACATCATGTCATGGCAGCCATAAATTATTATTTATATTTCGTTGTAGTTAATTGATTTTAACTGTGATGTAAACAAACCCAAGTGACTCCAACGACTGCAACGCCCCAAAATGAAGCGGTCTTAAACCAATGGGTCACTTTACTAAACTGTTATTTTACAGATAACATATCAAGCTCACTATTTTTGTGAAAACAACAACCTCACCTTATAGTTACTGCTACTAACTCTCCATTTTTCAAAATTTGTCGGCCTGTGACCTTTTGGCCACACTGAATACCTTTGGAAAAAAATGAACAAGTCGTGATGTTATGAGCAAGGAAGAATTTTGTAAGATAAAAGATTAAGGTTTCCGCGGAGACAAAGCGATTTGCTTTGCCCATATCATCAAGTACACTCTGAATGTTTATGAGACACAAACATTTTTTAAACTGAACAACGGATAACCAAGAAAATGATTTTGAAGTTTGGCCTAATTCCTTGATTTTTTTGCACGAGTACTTCCGGAATATCGCGGCCAGGACTGAATTTTCACAGCAATGTTTCTCTGCGCAGAAAGGTCCGATAATTTTCGTTTTAGTCTTATTTCAATCCTCTAGTCATGTACTTTCATGTAATCTCAACGTTGATACAGTCAATCAATACTGTAAGGCAGCAATATTTGCAAAATTTGATTGTCTGCATCATCATCAAAGACCAATAATTTCTAGCCGTTATGCAAAATCCCAGAAAGGCTACATACAATTAGAAGAGAATATGTCAGAAGTCAAGATGAAATGTTCGATCAACCAATGGAGGTGGTGGGGTTCTTGCATTGCCTTGCTTTTGAAACTTCAGTCAGGTAATAATCCCGGGGGAGGAGGTACTTGACTTTCAATTGTACGGGGGTGTGCACACCAAGAAAAACATTTTCCACCCGGCTTTAGAAATTTCCCTCGAAATGATAGCCGACTTTAGAGAAAAACGGTGAAAAGCATACCCCAAAACGTAAAAATCGGTGAAAAGCATACACCAAAACGCAAAAATTCGTCGAAAAACAATGAAATATCACTGTTGACAACCGGCTTTAGAAAGATTGCCTTCTTTTGATACCCGGCGTTAGAACAAAGAGGCAAAAACGATACCCGGAAAGGAGTGCACATCCCGTCAGCAAAATATACTAAGTACCCCCCTCAGCCTGTTTAGGTTCTTATGCAATGAGGCACATCCAGTAATCAGGCTGTAGGTTCTTAATATAAGGAAATATGTCAATCTTAATCTTATTTACACTCTTGGCCCTCTCCATTTCAACCCAAGCTTAGCCAGTTTACCCCTGCAGGCCCTGCCTATCACAGTTCTGCAAGTAATGTTTTGGAGTTCACGAAAGAGGTTGATTGGCAAACAGATTGCATTTATTTCCCAATGAATGAATGAAACCCTTTATTAAGAACCTAGTTATGATATCAGGCTGAAATAGTTCTTATCCATTGGGTACAAAATATATGATTTCAGGCTGTAGGTTCTTAATAGATGAAGGTTCTTATGTGCGGGTTTTTACTGTAATAGAAAAGTAAAACGATGACTCACCGAAACGTTGATATAATTCCTGAATCTAGAAGCTTCAATAATGTTTCTTTCGTGTGTGGGAAGTCCAGTTTGTATTGGAAAGTTTCAAAAGCAGGAACTACGATTGCCTGAAAAGAAATGCAAACAAAATAAGAGAAACTGTAGAAAGGTTCTGATATTTGGAATCGGGTAGCATAGGTTTCAGATCTTTAACTCGGCGTAAAAAGGTTGGTGTAAAATTCAATAACCTATTTCTTCTGATTGAATGGCTTGAAAGAAACTTTAGATACTTATCTATAATTCTACCGTTGTACTTTTCAGAAGTTTTGAATATTTTGCGAAATTACAGCGTATCTTACGTTTCAACTCATTTGAGGATGTGACGTCATCAAATTTCTAAATCATAAACCAGATGAGTGGCAGACTTTTGCTTGATGCCATATTGTAGGCATTCATAAACTATGGTTTTCTTCGAAATTATTTCATGTTGTGTCACATGGTTTAGAAACTACGATGGTTTAAAATTTTTTTGAAAATTTTTCTTGATTTCTTGAAAAGTAAGAAAAACACTCTAATTCTGAAAATATTGAAGATTTCAGAAAAGTCCAACGGGAGAATTATAGAGAGATAGCTAAAGTTTCTCCGAAGTCATTCAGTTCAAAGAAATAGGTCACTCAATTTTACACCAGCCTTTTTAAAGATTTGAAACCTATGCTGTATCGGGTAGGATTGAGCATTCAGATGATATAGAATAGCTCTTTAGAATGTGCCCATTTGCTAGAATTCAAGTCAATGGGCGATTCATTAGTTTTGTTGACCACACATTTGAAAAGTAAACATCAGACCAAATTGCGCTTCAGTACAACACTTTTAAAGCATGATTCGGTGGAAAGTACTGACTTTATTTTGTTTCTTTTCTCTTTGCAAACCAAGTTAGCATTGCGTAACTGCCAATGGACATGAAGGACATTAATTTATGAAGTAGCTACTGTGGTAGTTTTCTATATATCCAGATAAAATTCTTAAAATTGAAATTCTGTACGGAAACAAAAATTTGCCCTTGGAAACCAAAAAATTAATATTAAACTTAACCATCAAGTACATTTCTGAAACAGAACGCTTTGGCTGAAAGTTACTGGAATCCCTGAATAGAGCACCCAAATCCCTTCTGTATGTGTCTGCTTTTAATAGCTATGTTTGATTGTAATTATGTGGTGTCTTAAGGAAGCTTGCAACCAAATAATAGATTGTACATTCCCTTTCTTGGTTCTAAACCTTCCAAATCTTCACTCGTAATTATTTCGTTGCAAGATGCCTTAACTTGCAGCTCTGTTTGTCATTTTATTCATCTTTCTTTTATGCTATGACCTCTGGGTAGACAAAACATTTTGCTCCTTGGGGTATCGTCTCTGTAGTAGAGTAGCGATAGCTGTAGGTATGGTATTTAGTAATCGTGTATTGTAATTTTTTAATGGAATATATAAAAAAGAAAAAAAAATTCTTACAATCTATACAACTATACAACACTACAGGGACGATAACACAAGGAGCAAAGTAGAGTGACTACCTCATAGTCTCACATGTAACAAAAACAATAAACACTACCAGGACAAGAAACAAAAAGAAAAACAAGAAAAAAGAATACTTGTAAATTAGTCACTACGCGCTAAGTACTGTGGTATTGAGAGCTAAAGCCGTTATATCGAGAAGAGCTGACGACATAACAGCGCACAACTTAAAAGAGATATAATTAAGCCTAATTCCGAATGCACAATGAATATATTGATCACAGGCAACGTGGCTTCGTCGCCAAATCTTCATCAATGTGCTCGTCGCTTCTCGTCGCACGACTTAAAAGAGGGGGTAATTACGCCTAATTCCTAATGCACAATGAATATACTGATCACAGGCAACGTGGCTTCGTCGCCAAATCTTCATCAATTCGCTCGTTGCTACTCGTCGCACGACTTAAAAGAGGGGTAACTACGCCTAATTCCGAAAGCCAATGCTCGTCGCTTCTCGTCGCACAATGCCTAATTCCGAATATATATACTGATCACAGGCAATGTGGCTTCGTCGCCAAATCTTCATCAATTTGCTCGTCGCTTCCATGTTCCAACCATCAATAATTCATTTTACGTAGGCCACATATCAAAAAGAATAGCTAAGTTACAGCTGATTTTAGTTCACACTGCGCGATGAACATTGATCGTGGGAAATGCGGCCTCATCGCAAGAATGCTTGCCACTTGAGTCGTTGTTTCTGCGTCATTGCGAACTTGTTCCCACTGTGACATCGCAGACGTTCCTACTGTGCATCTACTGTTAAAATAATAATAAAAGAATAAAACAAAACATCGCCCAGAAAGTCAGTGTGCAAGAGACTACATTGCGCAATATGTATCTACGTATTGTAGAAAGGCAATTCAGTTACTGTTGCTCTGTTTGGGGATGTTGTGGGGCAACTAAATGAAAAACCTTGTAGAAAGTACAGAACAGAGCTGCTTGTTACAAATGGCCTACTTGACACACCAGCTTCTCTTCTATTGCAGATGTTTGGCTGGCCGTCAGCTAAGAGGCAAACATAGGGCTCAAATCTTTAAAAAGGTCGGTGTAAAATTCTATTGCCGTTTTCTTTCAAATAAATAGCTTGGAAGGAACTTACGGTTTTTGCTGTAAATCTGCCGTGGCAATTTATTGATATCTTGATTAATTTCAATATGGCGGCATTTATTAAATTTGAGGCTATGACGTCATCAAATTTCTAAATCCTAAACTACAAAAGCTACAGATTTCTGCTTGCCTCCATATTGTAGACCTCCATAAACTATGGTTTCCTTGAAGGTTATGTAATGTTTCCTCTATTAGTTTAGGATTTACAATGATTTAAATTTTTTCAAAATTTTCCATGAATTTTTTCAAAAATTATCAAATTGCCGCCATTTTGAAAAAAATAAAGAAATCATAAAATTTCCACGGCAGATTTACAGCAAAGTACCATAAGTTCCTTTCAAGCAATCCAATTCAAAGAGAAATATAATAGAATTTTAACACCGACCTTTTTAAAGATTTGAAAGATTTGAGCCCCATGCTTAAGAGGCATATTGATCGAGAGATATCTAATATGGTAAACAAATCCATGTCGCATCTCAAAACCTGGGTAATATTTTCTCCAGATTGTCTGATTTTGATACACGAGTTTTACACAATATCAAATGCAATCTTGTTTTACATAGCCCCTTGTAAAGCAGTCCTCTTGACTGATGGGGCTTCCGTATAGAAATAATGAAAACTGAAATGAAAATGAAATTATTTGACTAAAAGTGATTTGAAGGTGAAGGTGAAGTTGCGGTTTTTAGCGCCAAGCGCTGGGATCGCAGAAGTAGACTAGGCCTAATCGAGTCCGCGACCCCTTGTCATGACGCTGAAGTGATGGGGCTCTACCTGGGATCGAACCCGGTCCACCTGAATGTTCTGGCTGCAATGTCAGAGGATTACACCACTGCGCCACAACACCTTCGTTATGTTGATATGCGTTAGCTGACACATGGAATAAATTCGATTTGAAATTAAATTGGTCATATCGATCCAGTCATTCGAAACAAAACAGAAGTTTTGAATTGAGAATATTCAAGGAAAGTTGATTTGCATATCAACTAACCGGGTGAATCGAAAAGAGTTAAGGAGTTTGGTGGGCGGTGGAATAAAAAGTATGTGGCCGATATTCAAAACTAAAATATCAATCTATCAGTCAAGGGCCAACCTGGGAGTGAAAACAGTTAACACATTTGGTAGGCTGTGGAATAAAAAGTATGTGGCCGATATTCACAACTAAAATATTAATCTATCAGTCAAGGGCCAACCTGGGAGTGAAAACAGTTAACACATTTGGTAGGCTGTGGAATAAAAAGTATGTGGCCGATATTCACAACTAAAATATTAATCTATCAGTCAAGGGCCAACCTGGGAGTGAAAACAGTTAACACATTTGGTAGGCTGTGGAATAAAAAGTATGTGGCCGATATTCACAACTAAAATATTAATCTATCAGTCAAGGGCCAACCTGGGAGTGAAAACAGTTAACACATTTGGTAGGCTGTGGAATAAAAAGTATGTGGCCGATATTCAAAACTAAAATATCAATCTATCAGTCAAGGGCCAACCTGGGAGTGAAAACAGTTAACACATTTGGTAGGCTGTGGAATAAAAAGTATGTGGCCGATATTCACAACTAAAATATTAATCTATCAGTCAAAGGCCAACTTAGATGTGAAAATTTTGTTTGGTAAAATCACTCATCCTTAAGACCCAAAACTTAGAAAAATGCCTGTAAGGGGCACGTGAGGGAACGAGAATTCCACATTCGATTATGGAAAAGTTTGAGTTTCATTTGAATCTTATGAGTGAAGCCCATTTAACAAAATACGTCCACGTGCAAACAAGCTTGATGTGGATTCCAAGATAAATAGAGCTGTTTGGCAGATGGTCACCACCTTACATATTGACACTGCCATTTCACAAAAAAAAATATTAGATACTGCAATATGTGGAAAGAAAAGTGTTAACTCCTGTAAAAGAGTAACAACCGAATGGATTCATAACTAATAACCTAAGAGAAAACTGTTAAATCCAGCAAGAGAAGCAACGAATTAATTCGAAATCTTGAAAGGACAGAAAATAAGATGATAGCCGCAATAAAGGGCGACGTTAGCCTCACTACATAAGGACCCTCAACTTACGCTCATCTAATTGAAGTGAATTAATGTTGTTGTTGTCGCTCCAGTTGAGGGCCTTATGGACTAACTCTTCTCAAAACGGCAAAAAATTCTCGCCAGGAACAAATTTGTTCCTGGACCAACCAGGATGCAAGATTTGGAATAACTTGATGGGATTGGCTGATTCTTCTTCAATTCAAACTTCCCGCCAAAGGCAAACAAAAGCGTTCGAGCAACGCGTTCGACTGAACTGCTGCAACGATCAAAATCTCAAAGTAACGAGCGAATTTACGAGATCTTTTGCGCCCCAAAATAACCAAAATAGCACTTATAGGTAAGACTTTTCTGCCTTAATAGCTTGAAGAAACATTCATCTAAGTACTGATAGTTTGTTTTGCAGTGTAGCACTCCAGGATAACCACTTTTTGCGGCATTTTAGGGTCGGTGGTTTTGAGGAAAAAATAGCAGGTAATTTAGGCCATGTCCGTTTCTGGAAGCGTAAGTCCATGAGTCGTAGTTATAGCGTCCATCAGCCTATCAATAGCGATAACCTACGAACATATAATCAGTCTAGGGCGACGTGGAATAACCAAAACGCGTTTCGTCGCACACTCGTCAGTTTGGTTCGTGCCAAGAACTTGGTCCGTGCCATTTCTGTAATTCCAAATACAACAATAACAACATTTAGTTGAATTCTGTCCTAAGATGTTGAATTTATTACCTGAACTCTTTGTTTCCCCGTGCTCTTGGTAATGAATGAAATCACCTTGCTCGACAGAGACTCGTAATATTACTGTGAGAACTTGACCCCATTCAGGCCCTCGCCACAAGGGCTTGTGGCGGAAATCAGCTCGTTAGATCAAGGGCGCCTACCTTGTAGGAAGTTTCTTTATTTCCAGTACTGTAGAGTAATTGGTGTCCTGTGACCCAGTACAGAGAGTGCCCTAGAACCGTACCGTGACACAGCAGTACACAGAGTCAGTCCTCTCAAGGTCGAGATGACGTATGAATAACTCTGTGGTTTCAAATTCCGGTGTTTATGTAAACAGGAGATCAAAACACTAACAGGCGTTAGAATTTGAAAATACAAAGATTAACAGGACCGGGTCATAGGACACCAATTACTACGCGTACAGTACCGGGAATGAACACACTTCCTACAAGGTAGGCGCCCTTGGTTAGATATGACGAATTCCATTGTGATTCCATGAGCAAAAGGAGACGAATGATTTTAATCTGCAATTATCATATAATGGGAACTTACGTTCTTTCTCGTTGTTTTCTAATCTTGCACTTGCTGTCTGAATGTTATTTTCCAAGCCTATACAACAGACCGCCATCTTGAATGAATTTTCACTCCTCCGCAAGCATCGGGTGAAGACGCGCTACTGGCGCGTGTTTTTGAAAGGTAGGTTGCGGAGGAGCGAAGCTTCATTCAGAAACCGTTGATGCAGAATGGCGGTTGAAAGGACTCTCGAGCTGTAATGCTGATCGTGTTGGCTTGGAGGCAGTAATTGCGAGATTAGAAAACGACAAAAAAGAACTTGAGTAAATTGTCATTATATCTTAACAGCAGAATGAGTTAACTACGCAGTCAAATTATGATGAGAGTAGCTTAGGCCATTCGCAGCTTAGGCCATTCAAATCATTCAATTTGTCTCCTGGTGCAAATGGTGATTCAAACTACAATCAACAGTGTGACCTTTGCACGATTGATGTATCTTCGTCATTAGCTGTGTGTCGAAAAGGATTTTTGCTACATTTCGCTCCTGCAAGGTGATAGCTAAGAATGTGGGTGAGTGGCCGAGCGGCTTACGCAGTTTCCATCAGGTGGCTGAAGTTAAGCTCGGTCGAGTGAGATCAAACTTCGGATGAGTGACCTCTCGGAGGCGTGACCTCGCAACTCACCTCACACCTTCGGAAGGGATGTTAAACGAGGGGTCCCATGACTGGATGCGGCATGCATAGTGGGCTTAAATTAGCTTAAATAGCTAGGAATTTTCCAGCCCACTTAAAAATGAATTACCGAAAAAAAGGAATGAACCTAAGCAGGATTATCGCTTTCACTGTTTCATTACGAGTTCCTCTTGATCAAGGTTTACCACAGATATACACGGGACGTAGGTAATTTGTCTGATTGGATGCCAGGTGAGGTCTGCAATATCGAAAAATTACCTATGAAATACGATTTCGTTGCATTTTATTTGCAGCTATTTTCGACTTATGTTTAGTGTGGGACACACATTATTTTCACGTTCATTTTCACTTAAACCCCTTGAACAACTGCATTGAGAGAAATTGCACATACGTACCTTTCTTTTCATATCTGTTTCTGAAGCTATTTTCCTATCAAAAGAAAGAACAACTATGCCTCAAATTTTTCTAAAGATTCCTGACAGCACAAATCACAAAATGCTTCCAGCAGGCAGAGTTATTTTCAATATTGAAGCGCATCTTCAAATAATGACAGAGACATTATGGTAGGGGGGCTGGGCGGGCTATTTCTTCCGTTGTTAAGTACTGTTTACAACAAGGGCAGATTTTGTAACACAATAGCAACAGTTGCGTTTGATTGATACCACAATTCAAAGCGATTGGCAATTGCGGACAAAGGGAATTCTCTCGAAGTTATGTGCTTCTAAAGAAGAAGGGTAAATCTAGAGCTCTGTCTGACGGATTTTGTTTATTTGATTCAGAAGCCGAGAAGGCATTTTAATTCTTGCGTATTTAGGGCTTAAATGAAACGATCAAAAACAGCCCCTGAATCAAATAGACGAAATCCGCCAGACAGATCTTTAGATTACCCTTCTTCTTTCGTTATAAGCACGTAACTTCTCTTAAAAACCACCTTTCGCGTGCACAAGGCGAGAGTTTGCCCTACTAGTTTCGGGGAACTCTTGCAGCTTTGCTTGTTTTGAATTACTGGTCGAGAGAATTTCCGTTGTCTGCAGTCGCTAATCGCTTTGAATTTAGGCGTCAATCAAACGCAACTGTTGCTGTTGTATTACAACTGCTGCTATTGTTACTGTTTACCTGTATTGCTTTGAAACAAAAGCCCATGGTTCTTCTCAAAATTTTGAGGGAAAGCACCGACCCCCATTCGCCAGCCAGTATCAATCACTGCAAGACTCAGCCATTGAGGCTATCCCCAGAAAAGTTACCATCCTAGCGGCATTTCTGACTGCACTAGTTTAGCCTAGTTTAGCTAGATACAGTACTGTTGGTATCCCAAATGGCCATAAGCGAGTTCGATTTTTAAATATGATTCAATAAACAATATATTTGTAAATAAAGGTGACGAGATGTTGAAGAAACAGCAGCCTTACAAACGGTGTGCATATTTTTTTTACGTATCCAGTACAATTCATCGGTTTAAGATCCGTTCACAAAGGAACGATGTCGTATCGCTCCAAAAATTTGTACAGACAAGACGAAACCTGCGTCCACACAGAATCCCTTGAAGAACGAAAACGGGATCAAAAACAGATCGACTTTTTGAACAATATTGAATAATTTCCAAACAGGCACTGTTCATTCAGGAATCATATCGTATCATTTCAGGAAAGACCCTGTTCACATAAGAACGATGTTGACCGTTCCGTTTAGTATCGCTCCAAAACTGAGTTTGGAAAATGAAACTACAGGGTGAGTCCAAAAAAAGTTTACCCGTTTGGTGGGCTGTGGAATAATAGCATAGCTTAAATCTTTAATTCGACTTAAAAAGGTGGGTGTAAAATTCTGTGATCTATTTCTTCTGACTGAGTGGCTTGAAACAAACTTTAGTTACTTATCTTTAATTCTACCGTTGGACTTTTCAGAAATTTTCAATGTTTTTTGAAATTTCAGCGTATGTTACATTTCAACTCATTTGAGGGTGTGACGTCATCAAATTTCTAAATCATAAACCAGAAAAAGTGACCGACGTTTGCTTGATACCATATTGTAGACATCCATAAACTATGGTTTTTTTTAAATTATTTCATGTTGCTTCAACAGTTTAGAAACTACGATGATTTTAAGTTTTTTTGAAAATTTTTCTTGAATTTTTCAAAAAGAAGAGAAACACTGTAATTCTGAAAATATTGAAGATTTCCGAAAAGTCCAACGGTAGAATTACAGAGAAATAGCTGAAGTTTCTTTGAAATCATTCAGTTCAAAGGAATAAGTAACTGAATTTTACACCAGGCTTTTTAAAGATTTGGAACCTATGCTTGGAATAATATCTTTGCGGCTGATATTCAAAACTGAAATGTTAATCTTTCATGCAAATGCTAACTTCGATGAGAAAATTTTGTTTGGTAAAATCACTCATCTCTAAGACCCAAAAATTAGAAAAATATCTTTAAGGGTCATGTATGGGAACGAGAATTCCACGTTTCATTCTGGTCGGATGGATTTTCTTGCTATTGAAATCAAAATTCTATTTCTGAGCCTGACAATTGTACTGAACTTAAATTTAGATGCCAAATAAATCATGGACCTGAATGGAATGTGGAATTCTCGCTCTCATACATGCCCCTTACAGACAATATTCTAATTTTTGGGTCCTGAAGATGAGTGATCTTACCAAACAAATTTTCTCATCTAAGTTGGCCTTTGACTGGTAGCTTAAAACTTTTGCTTTTAATATCAGCCACTTACTTTTCATTTCACAGCTCGCCAAACTGGTAAACTTTGTTTTCTTTTTTTTTACTCAACAGGCATTTTGTATTGTGAACGCTCTAAGTTTTCGGTCAAGAAAGTGGAGCAAAAAATGGAATCATGCAATGTCGTACTTGTGTGAGCTAGGCCTAAATGATAGTAGAAAATGAGATTCATCTTAACTTACTTCAGCTTGTCATAAAGGCCCGGTACGGGCAAGAAATCGATATCATTCAACAACACATTAGGAGTCTTTGCTTGCTGGACTGCCACATTTCGTAAGTAATTAACCGGATAAAAGTCCTACAGAAAGGAAAATACCATATTAATCAATCTACTCGAAATCAACATTATTTGTATCTATGTTAGCTAAGCGTATGGCTCAAACCTTTCAAATCTTTAAAAAGGTGGGTGTAAAATTCTATGCCATTTTTCTTTGAACTGAATGGCTCGAAAATAACTTATGGTATTTTACTGTAAATTTGCTGTGTGGGAATTTCTTGATATCTTGATTTTTTCAAAATAGCGGTAATCTAATCATATTTGAAAAAATTCATGCAAAATTTAAAAAAAATTTTAAGTCATCAGAAATCATATACCAATAGAGGACAAATGATATAACCATCAAGAAAAGCACAGTTTTTGGAGGTCTACAATATACTGGCATGCAGAAATCTGTAGCTTTTCTGGTTTAGGATTTAGAAATTTGATGTCGTCACAGCCTCAAACTTAATAAATGCCTCCATTTTCAAACTAATCAAGCTATCAATGAATTTCCATGGCAGATTCACAGCAAAAAACCCGAAGTTCCTTCCAAGCCATTCATTTCAAAGAAAACTGCAATAGAATTCTACACCAACCTTTTTAAAGATTTGAGCCCTATGTTTGTTAGCTAAAGTAAAAACCACGCAAACAAGAACTTAAAATTTTAAAACCAAGCTGTTTTGGTTCCCATGAAATGGAAAAATTCATGAAATCAAGTTGTACGTCCTTAAAGAGAATCAACGGAGATAAAAGCCCCGCGCGGAAGGAGTGTGGGTATTCTATTTTTACCCTATTGTACTTGATGATTTCGACATATCTGTGGATAATGTTTTGCTGGAGGAACAATAGCATGCGTTGGAGTTTTCTTTGTTTTATTTATAGATTGCCTCTACTTAGCTCCGTTCATTCACTTTATGTTAGATTCTAAAATTTAAGTTTTTTCCAGTGAGGCTACTTTATTTCTGTCGTTGAAATATCTTTGTTTAAGATCAAAATACTGTCGTAAAGGATGGAACACGAGCATGGCGGTGGTATCAGACTTGTTTAGGCCTAATAGATGACTGAGGAACGATATCTACGGTACTTATTTTATTGCACACAATAATAAAATTGATGCTTTGGATTATCACAGCTTTCAAATGTTTGAAATAATCAAAGTATCGAAAATTCCTAGCAACAGAATAACAGTAAAATACTCTGAACGACAAGTCCGGGATTGGTATCATTGTTGGTAAAATAAAAGATTACAGTGTTGTGAATTGCAAGTGGTACTTTTTCGACTTTTTTCTTTCTTTTCTCTGCCAAATTACGTATTCAATCTGCGAAATGAGCGATGTGACATCATAAACGCATAATGCCATAGCCTCGTAGCCTTCGAAGGCTAGCCTCCTTATCCCGTACTCTTACAGAATGGCGACGATATTTGGCCTGACTTATAAAACTTATTTTACAAGTTTAAAGCTGTTACGGATGTCAAAACGTGGAAAGAAGTCACGATTGTTCTTCGGCAGTTGGCAAGGTTGTGTTTTGACATTAATTCTATAAACCCCAGACTTGTCCTTTAAAGCAACATAGGGCTCAAATCTTTAAAAAGGTCGGTGTAAAATTCTATCACAGTTTCCTTTGAATTAAATGGCTTGGAAGGAACTTGGGGTTTTTTTTGCTGTAAATTTGCCGTGGAAATTTATTGATATAGCGGCCTTTACTGAGGCTATGACGTCATCGAATTCCTAAATCTAAACCAGAAAAGATACTGATTTCTGCATTTCACCATATTGTAGGCCTTCATAAACTATAGTTTCCGTGAAAGTTTTATCACTTGTCCTCCTTTGGTTTAGAATTTACGATGATTTAAATGTTTTCAAAATTTTGCATCCATTTTTTCAAAAATCATTAAATTGCCGCAATTTTGAAAAAAATCAAGATATCAAAAGATTTCCACTGCAGATTTACAGCAAAGTTCTATAAGTTCCATTCAAATCATTCGATTCAAAGAAAAATGGAATAGAATTTTACACCCACCTTATTAAAGATTTGAAAGATTTGAGCCCTATGCTCTTAAAGCCAGCTGTAAGCTATTCAGTGGAAAGAACAATGTGATGACAACATTCTGGAAAATATCTTATAGCCAAAATGTATAACTGCTGCTAAACTTACCCCATCCTTGTATACCAGGTGCACACCAACATTTGTTCGTCTCTCTAATAGTTTAGATTTGAGGGCATATCGTAGAAATTGCTGTGCTTCTGCATCAGATACGTACAGTGACAAACTGACAGGACCTAACAATTTGAAAGTGAACACTTCACAGATAGATAGTTGTCAAAGTGATGCAGATGCGAAGGTCATTCATCTCAAAAAAATCTGCTACGGTTTTTCTTTATTTTTCAGTAATTTATTCTAAGTGGGCAGGAAGTATTCCTAGCTACTGAAAGCTAATTTAAGCCCACTATGCATGCCGCATACAGGCATGAGACACTAGTTTAACGTCTCTTCCGAAGGACGGCAAGGTGAGTTGCAAGGTCAAGCCTCCGAGGTGATTCATCCGGAGTTTGACCTCACCCGACCGAGCTTAACCAGTCACCTGACGGAAACTGTATCAGCCGCTCGGCCACTCACCCCACTCACCTCCGTTACTACATACCTCATTAAAAACATCATGTGCCTGCGAGGAAGCGAGCAAATGGCTTGAAAAAATATGCCTGCAGTCAAAGCACTCTTGAGTACAGTAACGGTGGTGCCAGCAACTAACATATAATAATATTTGGTGCTTGTGAGCGGTGCTCGTGAGCTGGCGGACGTTAACGTGGCCTGGGTTAATAGCAACTTGCAGAAAGGTGCTAGTATGTAGTCTATTCGTGCATGGTGCACCATAAAATTAGACTGATTATGATGAATCCCTTGTATCTCTACGGTAAACCTTGTATCCCTAAGTTCAGTTTCTTGACAAAGAATAGCAAAGCTTGCTGTGTTGTGATTATTGTGCATAATGTTTTCATTTGGAAACCAAAACGCGCTGTCCAGTAGATTAACTACTACAGTCCCGGTCTCCGCTTCGTTTATTGAATTGCGTGGCAATGGAGCTCGATTATCAGCCAGTTCATCAAGGAATGAAACTACGATGAATGTAACATGTGTTCTGCTTCATATCTTTGCCATATTCTGGCCATTCCGGCTTTTAATTCGTATCATTCTAGATTCCACCTTTTCATGTAGAGCAGCCAGTTGCGGAAATTGGTCCCAAAATGATGTATGATTGATTATGAGTGCTTAGTTGAAGCGGAATGGGTATTGTGGGGTTATCGTTGGAGGGGGATGGAGCAAAAACGAGGACTCATACAATAAGTCTAGTGTGGACCCAACTTTAACATGATATTGCATTGCAAAGAAATAACAAATGAAAGCAAGTGTTCGCTCACCTTCCCAATGTGTCAGTAATGCTTCGACCAACTGTAACCGATCCATTGACGAATGAGCAACTAATGTCACATCATTTTCATCCTAAAAGAGTAAGACATGAAACCTTTCATGTTCAATTTCATTCATTTTTATTCACTTAAGGAGAGCTGCCCTTCAGCAAAGGCTGATTTTTACGGGGCCCTCCAAATGATGTCTTAGTCATTGCAAATTATGAATAACACTGAACAAAAGTCATGAAAGAATAAAGAACTTCATTAGCCCTTTTACCATGGTGAAATAGACGTAAGTCACCAGAAGTAAAAAGTGCAAGGACCATGTCCTCTAGATCCTCATAAAAGAGAGTCTATTACAGAGAGCCTATTAAAGACAGCTTATCAAAGAAGGGGAGCTTATTCACAAAATCAAATGACAAAGATATATATGATAGCTTTTTGGTTCTTTCATACAATATTTTGCGGATTCAACATACAATTTTACAAGTCAAATACATAAATTCAACACAGTTGATCTCAAACCATATCTAAATTAACATGCAACATTATTTAGCTCAATAAATGGAAAATTTTTGGTAACCTCTGGAATTTGATATAAGTGTGGGGGTTTAATAGAGAGGGGGGCTTATTCAAAATATTGCCTCAGAGGGGAGGGGCTTATTAGAGAGGGGGCATAATAGAGAGGGTTGCTTAATAGAGCTTTTACGGTATCTATGAATTTAAATCATTCGAATAGATGAGAAATACATACCGGTTCAAGGTTGAAATCCAGAAAATAGAGATGAACACGGCGTACCAGTTGCTGTTCAACATAATAATCATGACAAAGATCATCATCTGCAATCCCTTGCTGTAAAGAAAAAAAAACTTAAAATTCAAATCGAAATTCAAGACACTAAGCTTTACATTGGTGCGTTTCAAATAAGTAACACATTTTTTCTTTATCCATATAAAATTTTACAATACAGGCTACGTTCTACTATACTTTTTAATTACTATACAAGACTACAGGTACGATACCACGAGGAGCAAAGGAAAATGACAGCCCCATGACCATTCCATAAAGACATGCAACTGACTAACGTTTACTAAATGCTACTCAAATACGTTTACTAAATGCTACTCAAAATACGGATACTTAAAATAAACATTACAGGTACAAGATGATACGTACTACCTTGCACGAGAGAAGAAACTATGGTGACTGGGAATTTTAGTTTTAAATTCATTCATTGAAAGCGTTCTGAAGCACGGATGTATTCTAATGTTGCCAATAATATTTTCATATTTGCATCAGCTAGTAACCTTTCATGACCATAAAAGAGAATTTGTTTACATTTCTTGGAGAGAAACGTTCAATAAACACATGTTTGTAAATACAGGCCCTGCTGGTTGCATGCTCGTTAGATTTGAAATTTAAAAATGTTGGTGGCGAAGATTAGCCTCACTCCATATGGATGGAACCTCAACTTACGCTCATCTCGTTGAGTTGGGCCTTTAAACCATAGAGCTGTAAAACCGGACAAAAATGTCAATCGGCGACAACTTTTTGTCGCGCCGTCGTGTGGCGATCAGAATATGGCTTAAAGGAAGGCGCTTTTTGCATTTATAGCTACAATGAACATTCATCTAAGTTCTGATAGCAATTTATATGGTATAGAGGTTCTGAAAAACTGTTTTTGTGGCGTTTTAAGAAAAAGTAGCAGGTGATTTAGGCCAAATAGATCTTTTAGCTAATATTCTAAAAAAGAATCCGAATCGAACGATATCTTGATACATTTATAAAATGTTCGAAAGTATACAATAGTGATAGAAGCTCCAATGCCGCTTAGTCGAACCTTTAGTAGAACAGTTAAAAGGTTTATTGCAGAGGTCATACAAGAGCCATTGCGTTTCTACAAGCATGAACTTTTTCCTGTAATATATATTATATTGCCCATTTCAATAGTTCTTTTTTTCCCTAAATTGTAAATTGTAGCTGTAAATTAGCTATTTTTAATTCCTGCCTACTGTAAATAAAATATTGATGATGATGATTTTCAGTTCAGTTCAGTTTAATTTTAAAATTCCACTACATACAAAAATCTTTCTAAAATACATACAATTAACTAGAATAACAAATTACAACAGATGAATAAAAATGACAGATTTTACAATAAAGAATACATAGAATTTCGTATAGAGAGGAATTTCTTGAGAACGAGCTCTCTCAGTAGGAAGACTAATCGAGGAGAGAGCGCCCCCTAAGATGAAAACTTATCATTCAAATTATGACATCTTTGAGTGATTAGATTGATCAATGTAAGGAAAAGTTATGATGATGATGAAGCGTATGGTCATAAGTCATAGTCGTAGTGTTATCAGTTCAGGCAAAAACTACGACAAGTAATTTAGTTTAGGCGAAGAGCTGTAAAACATCAAATCTGAAATAGGAGGTGAAAGCTGAACTTTCTATCGTACACGATATTGATGAGCTTCATAAATCCTACCGTGTCGTGGTCTGTGGAATGATCAGCACCAATATCACAGAAGAACAACTCTCTCCTGCAAAAAATGTACAAAGAAAATAAAATTTGATAGATTTTAAACTGAATGATGTAATTACTACGAGTAGGAAGGAGAACGCCTCTTGGTAAACTACTGTGAACAGACTTTTCGAAATTTCGATTTTGCCATTTTCCATAAAAAGTCACATTTTACAAGAAAATGATACGTTTTCAGCAAAAGCAAATATAACTTCAACTTTTGAGAATCTTTCAGTGATGTCTCATTTCCAAGATCGCTTTTGATTTGATGGAACAACGGACAAAACCTTGAACTCTTTCCCATTCATATTTGATTCTCAACGCACATGGTTGCCTGCGAAATGCACGATGGGAAATGCATCTTTCAATGATATGAAAACAAAATCAACATTCCTTTGTTTAATTTGACGCGTGGCGATTTGTTTACCTTGGTCGCATTTTCACAAAGCTACTCGGGAAAGGTTCTTCACACATTGTTAAGTTTAGTAACCCATCATATACAGGGTGTTTCAGATAAAGTTATTCGAGGTTCTTCAGCAAATAATAACACTTGAATCGATTTGACGCATACCATCTGAAAGCACAACCTATCTTCTTTCCAATGATATCCAAGTTGAGCGTAACAAGGGCATATTTTGTAATACAATAGCGATAGTTGCGTTTGATTGACACCTCAATTCAAAGCGATTAGCGGATGCAGACAAAGGAAATTCTCTCAACCAGTAATTCAAAACAAACAAAGCCGCAAAAGTTTCCCCGAAACTAGTAGGGTAAACTCTCGCCTTGTGCAAGCGAAAGATGGTTTTTAAGAGAAGTTATGTGCTTATAGCGAAAGAAGAAGGGTAAATCTAAAGTTCTGTCGCTTAGATTATGTTTATTCGATTCAGGAGTCGAGCAGAAGGCATTGTAATTCTCGCGTCTTTAGGGCTTAAAATGAAACGATTACAAATCAGCTCCTAAATCAACTAAACATAATCTAAGCGCTTTTTCTTTCGCTATAAGCACATAACCTCTTTTAAAAAACCATCTTTCGCTTGCACAAGGCGAGAGTTTGCCCTACTAGTTTCGGGGAAACCTTTGCGGCTTTGTTTGTTTTGAATTACTGGTTGAGAAAATTTCCTTTGTCTGCATCCGATAATCGCTTAGAATTGAGGTGTCAATCAAACGCAACTGTTGCTATTGTATTACAAAATCTGCCTTGTTGTTGAGCGTATTAATTGAATTATTCATCACTTAATTGACATTTTTGTAAGTATGGCCTGTTAAAGAAGCCAGAAATCACCTAGAAATTTCTTACCATAGGGCATCACCTCTAGGCCTGAAATGTTCTGACAGAATCTGCATGGGAAAAGACAAGTATAGGATTTGTAACATTCCCTCACAGCTAAGTGTAGCAACGTGCGCATGCTCCGTATGTATTTCTTTGCCCTCGTGTGACACGTGATCATTATCTTCGAAGCTCTCCCACAGCTCTAGGTGATCCAAAGGCGAAAAGTGGATGTTAGAAATTCGCATTTTTATGCCTCGACTTTTTTAAAGAGACTGGTTTATTTGGTACCCTATGGCAGGCAAAAGAATAGCGACCTCGGATCCACCTGTATCCTTTTCATAACAAGTCCGAGGCTAAAGCAACAGGGCACTTTTAAATCACATCACATGGCCTACGTACAAATCTCCTATTGCTTGGAGCTGAAGTGGAAAATTTTATGCCTCGAATCTTGAAGAAAGTCAGTTTGTTTCTGTCTCAATTTGTCAGAAGAGAGTTGAATTATTGGAATCCATCTGTATGTTTTTGAAATATGTGCTGGATTTTTGCAGAAAGAAGGAAACAGACCACTTTTGGCTCATTTTCGGAGCAGATTTGGCTGACCGCGTTCGCGGAAGTAAGTGCTTAAGCAAATATTACATATCTTTTGGCATGGTTTGTGACTTTTTACGGCAAAAGAGATGTCGATTTTCCTCTTACAGCATGCTGCATTTAAAATTGGCCATATGCACTAATATCAATTACATGATAAATAATTGCATCAATGTATCCAAACTGCATATCATTAGAAAGAAGGAGGACTGCACTTTCAGACCGTATGCATGTCATCTACAAAAACCGTATCAATCTTTAAAGATTTTCAATTACAGTTGGGTTGCATTCTTTCTGAAGCGCCATGTATAACAAAAATGCAGAAACTAACCTTAGCAAATTTCCATCATATTGTAAAAAAGTCAGGTACATATTTCGGAAATACTCTACATGCTTGTGTTGCACCGATGACTTCTTTGGTGAATTCCAGTGAATTAACTAGGGTATGAAAAATACTTTATGAAAGCAATGCAATAAAGGACAAAATAACTACAGCGAAACAGACCTGACAGATGGCTTAGAATGTCTAAGTTCCGCCTCGCATTAGATGTTAGGCCAGAACATCTGCGAATAAGAGCTATTAAAAGTTTAAAGAGTAGCCTACGCGTAGACCCATTATCCCAAAGGCTATTTAAAGAGTGACTTAGGGTAATCATAAATCTCGGCTGACATGTGCGCAATGGACTTTGATAGGACAAAGAAATGCCGACGCACATAATTGCTCCCATAGTGAAAACATATGCACGCACGTGTCGAAATCATCAAATACAATAGGCTAATTTTAGACCCGCATATGCAGCACTTGAGTTAGCTATTTATCTCCGTCAACTAACTTTTAAAACATTCGTTTGATCTCTGACGCTTGTTTAGTCCCAGGATATTTCTCACGCATCTTTATAGCGTTGAAAGACTCTGCGCTAACCAGCATCCTTTGCGCGCATTCTTTGCAAAACCTATTAAACAAAATAATTTTTCCGACAAAACTTGATGGCACGTGCAAGGTATGCAGGTTGCAAAAAGGTCTCTTTGAAAATTGGAGAAAGTGAAGTATCGATTTTTGGACTCTACGGCTTTGTCTATGTTGACAATTTTATTCAGTTAGAAACTTGATGCAGTGATTTATTTGTTTATCAGAAAGAAAAAACCTGTTCTCGTGCTTCTAGCTGACAGGAATCTCGGCGTTGAAAAAATTCAATATATCGTATTGGGATTCTAAAATTTGCTCGCAAGGTGATGCCGTTACAAAACTCCAAATATCTTTGTAAACAAGTGGACGTTCTAGAATTGCAAGACGGGATAGGACAAACTGCAATGTTGTATAGCTTTACTGTGTAGATGCTGCTGGTTAGCGCAGAGTCTTTGAGACTTCTCTGGTTGATATTTCTTCGTTGAATTTGATAATCTCCTGGTTACAGCAAATTGCAGGGCATTAAAATCCAATGTAAAGCCACTTGGCGACAAAATCCACAATTCTAACCTCCTTGTCCAGGAATAAAACATTTAAAAATAAAATCTTGTATATAACTCCAGAAACAGTTTATGAAAACTGAGCAAAACAGAACAGCGACCATGTGATAATAGAAAAGTGTTTTTACCTTGAGAGTCGATACATCTCCATAACATTCCTACAACGAATAACGAAGATAAGGATTGAGAATTCGATTCAACAACACGCCCCTTTCTTAACGAAGCTTATAGTTTGATTTTGATGTTTTTCATTTCATTTTGATTCACTTTAACAGGGTTAAATATATTTAGTGAATACAAATTAACTGATTTACAATGTGTCCTGTTTAAAAACATATTTATATAGGTATGCCGCTTTCTTAACGAAGCTTATAGTTACTGATACATCTGTTGTCAGCGGATGGTTGGTTACAAAACTGTAGCTGTTAATGCACTCAAAGAAATTTTGAAAAAGGACAAAGGCATTAATTTTGCATCTGTATGCTGCTGGATAATTGTATGTTGGTCGATAAAAGTGTCGTTATATTAGAACATTCAAATAATATCTATATCATACGAATATTTAGAAATGTATCCACAAAGAAATATAAAATTGAAATGAGCAGTGCTAAAAGCTAACATACCTCGCTCTGAGTGTTGTCACTTAATTGAATATTCCAAATGCATGGAAGCCTGTAAACCAAGTAAGGGTTATCTTTGATCACTGCATTGAACACATCCTGCACACAAAAAGAAAGTAGTTATGGCTGATGTCCTATACCAGCTTGGCTCAATCAGTTAAAGCAGCTGGGTTCACGTAAAGTAAAGAAATTCTCTCAACACGATGATTGCGCAGTGTTTGGTAGGCTTTAGCATACAGATTTTGACAAGTTTTTCCCAAAATGAACATTCTATTTTGAAGATGGATTTTTCAATTCAACAGAGAAACAAACGAACTAATCCAATGTTGCAAGATTGCAGAGATTTTGGTGGATTTCAAAAAGGAATTTTATTGTGAATTCATCCATCCACCATACAGAAATGGCGCCAGGGAAGAAATGCTAGGGGGGCAAATAATGTCAGAGTGCCGATAGTGAGAAATTTTTTATGAACGAGTTCAATTCATGTTCACTGAGATGACAACGCAGCAAAGAAATCTGGAGGTGCAGGTTATGAAAATGCCGACAGTGCGTAGAAATTGTCGAAAATCTAAGTGCCAATGGGGGGGCTCAATTAAATTTTGGGGGGCTCCTGCCCCCTAGCCCCCCGCTGACGCCATCCCTGCCACCATAATGTGAGCAGAAAGTAATAGACACATGCCTGAGAAAATATACCGGGTGTCCAAGAAAAAAGCATACAGATTTGGTTGAAACCGGCGAAATGAATTTAGCTTTAATCAATGGATAATCACTCTCAAAATGTTCCTCGATAGTTAACTTGAACATAGATACCACTTTCGTTGGTATTGGTGCTTTGCGAACAGAATTATTAATCTTGAAAGCTCAAATTTGTACCCACCTGCAAACCAGAGCTTTGGCCTTTTGGCATTTTTCCTTTTTTTTTCATTTTTCATTATTTTTACACGCTTATTTGTACACATTTTTACGGCCAAAGCAAATTCTTGAAGCATATCGGAATTAAAAGCTGAAATCAAAGAAAAATCAAGAAACTGCTAAATGGGTGACTGGGGGCTGATTTCTGGCAAACAGAATATGAAAAGACCTAGCATTAGTCAAATTGTATCAAGGCAATCGTTGATTTATTCGCTGGGCCTCAAGGCAAAGCTCTGGTTTGCAGGTGGATGCAAAATTAAGCTTTTCGAGATTAATATGTCTGCTGCCAAAGCACCAATACCAACAAACGAGGTACCTATGTTCAAGTTAACTACCAAGGAATGTTTTGAGAATGATTAGCGATCGGTTAAAGCTTAATTCACATCGCGGGGTCTAACCGAATATGAATACTTTTTTGGGACACGAGATAGGTTATAGAGATTCTGCTTGTTTACGGTCATGTTACCCAGCCCCATTAAGAATTGTTCGTGAAAGCATAACAAAATGTAAAGCTACTGGCCTGGAGATATCATAAAAAATCTAACATAGAAGGGAGAAAGGAAAAGTAAGAGTTAGCAAGACTGGAGATAGACTGTGATAAAACCACGAAAAACTAGGAACGATATCTGCCTGCGTCAGGCAAACTAAGTTTTCCAAGGAAAAGCTGGAAAGAGGATGGAGGATGGAGGATGACAGGAGAGTTGCTGCATAAGAGTAGAAAATAGATTTAAGTACATAACCAAAAATCCAAGCCTATAGAATATACGATTTTGGTTGCAGCTGTAGACTATGTAAATTGTATGTTGATAATTTAGGGTTTTTATAGTTGTAGTTTTTTAATTTTATACTCTCTTTGTAATATAGATTTAATCTATTCATAAGGTTTCGGTTGGCATAATTAGCATCTTAGCCAGAAAAGAGCCAACCTTAAAGAAAGAAATTATTATTATACCATAATTTACGATTTGGGTGGAAGTCACATTTTGTCATTGGAAACATTTTATTTGCAATCTCTTCCAAAACGTCTTTCCGTCGAAAAAATCTCAAATAATAACTGCTGTAACACAATAGGCGACATTCAGCAATTACTTTAAGTGCAAGATTCTTTGAAATGATCAATGTTTGGAAAGCTCTTTCAAGAAACCAGATATTTTAAAATCGCAAAGATTGCCAGAAATTCTTTACCTGATCTGCGAGGTGTGTATGGTGCAAGTTCATAAGCTCTTTCTCTGCAGTCAGTCTCCATTGATGAGACCACTTTAAGCGGCGCATTTTCCTCAGATCTAACAAGATTACTCCCGTATTGAATCCTCGACCCTGCATAAAAATTATAAGGCCCCAGTTACACGATACCGGATTCATCACACACCGGATTACTTTTCGCATCGGATAGGGGGGTGCAGTTACACGACACTGAGGCAATCCGGTGTCACTCCACTCCGTTTTCGCGGAGTGAAACCACTCCGCTCTGGAGGGGAGGTGAAAATGAATCCGGTGCACTCCGCTCCGCATTCCATCTCGTGTAACTGCACCAATCCGGTGTGACCCCACTCCGTTTGCTCGTGTAACTGCACCAATCCGATGTGACCCCACTCCATTTGGGCTTCGCAGTTGTCAAAGACAATATATTTAGACTTCGCAGTGCAGGGTGACTCGGTGTCGTGTAATTGTAATCAAAAATGTGTTCATGGCAATCCGGTGTCGTGTAACTGCAATGAAAACGGTGCGATTTTGACGCAGATGGGTTGAAACCAATCCGATGCGAAAAGCAATCCGGTATCGTGTAACCCAGGCCTAAATCTCCACAAACATGAATTTTAGAAGCCTTTGGTAGAAAGACAGACATGTATAAAAGAATATCGGAAGAATCTAGCAGCCAAACTGAAGACCACGTTTGGAACAATTAAGGACGCTTTCTGCATTGGTTTGGTTTTAATAACCCATTCTTAGAAATTTACAAGCTCTTTAGTATTTGTAGAAACGTTTCTTGAGTCACCATCAATTTGTGTGCCATTTCACCATGTAGCAAACGAAGCAAAGGAAAGCACGTCTTTAACAACTCAATGAGTTAGTAAAAAATGAAAATTTGCTCATCTGGAACATCATTATCGAGATAAGGGGGGGGGGGTGGAAATGAGAGTGCCGTGTAGCATTTACTTTTAGATATCTACAGATTAAACCTGACGGTAAATACTGCAAATTTCTACAATCTTAGCCACAAATAGCTGGGACATTTGGCAAATTTCGGTGTTGTCGTGATGCTTCTTAAAATGTCGAGACAAAAACGTACGTTTAGGACCTCTCGATCCTTCCTTCCCTTTATTTAATGTTGCCAAGGTCGAATGGTGTTTGACTTAGGCAACATTGATGAAATAGGGGAGCAGGGGTCACGTAATAAAAAGCTGAATTACAGCAATTTTGTGATGGGTCCCAAGTGGTTTGGTCAAGATTGTAGTCTTGTCTTAACGGGAGCCTAACCTAGACTTATGACTTTTCGTCCCTTGTTTCCCTGCGTTCTTCGATTTGCTGATATCACTTGGTCAATAGGGACTCATATCATTACTCTTGTGCCCCCTTCATGCCCGTGTAGAGTGGTTCCGCATTCCCCAATTAAATTGCTAGAATTTAGTTTTCAACCAATAAAGGTGCGCTATTTAGACAATTGTTGCTGTTGCATACAAAAAACAGTTGATACGGCCTCGAGTTCTCGTAGCTGCGAGGGATCTATTTTGTTTCCACAGTGGAAGATTTCTGCTTAAAAGGTATGTATTTTGCGACTAGTAAATCAGGAAAACATCATTCTTTGCACTAAAACTTGCTTTTCGATGTTTAAGCTCTTTAAACCAGACTTTGAAGCGATTTTGCTGAGCGTAAGAGAAATCCCGATAGTTTAGGCCATTTTGAAACTGGGTGCACACTTTATAAGTGTAATGATATGAGTCCCTATTGACCATGTGATGTCAGCAAATCAAAGAACGTAGGGAAACAAGGGACGAAAAGTCGTAAATCTAAGCCTAACCATATAAAAGCCGCTCAAGCTGTTGACATAGTTCAGATACCCAAACATGGTTTGGCACGTGTCAATGCCTATTGTCTTTGCACGGCTATCTTTATCAAAAACTTATACATGCTTACAATCCCTTTAACTAGTTTTGTCACAATAATAGGCTCTCTAGGGATATCAGTAAGATTGTAGGTCAAGGAAATGAAACACATGGTAATGTCGATAGTCTGACACAACGTTTATGCTTGCGTAAGCTAAAAATTCAGGTAGAGGTGATACATACGAGGGCTGGCCATGGCTTCAAATTTCTGAACAAATTTCCTAGATACCATCTGCTTTGATTCTCAACAAGTCCGATTGCCTACAATGAAGGAAAAACCGATTATTACAGGAACATTGATGAAGATCTGGCTGTGCAAAACTGCGTGGTTGTAATTAACAACAGTGAAGATCTCCTATTTTCAGCTATTAAAAAATGCGTAAGCTGCAATTTTTGGAATGAATTGTGTCCACGAAAAGGCAGTGGGTCGCCGAACGGTTAATTGCCGAGCGGCTTATACAGTTTCCGTCAGGTGATTGAAGTTAAGCTCTGTCGAGTGAGGTAAAACTCCGGATGAGTGACCTCTCGGAGGCCTGACCTTGCGATTCAGCTCGCCATCCTTCGAAAGGGACGTTAAACTAGGGGTCCCATGCCTGGATGCGGCATACATAGTGGGCCTAAATTAGCTTTAAGCAGCTAGGAATACTTCCAGCCCACTCAAAATAAATTACTGAAAAAAGTGTGCTTTAAATTAAACCACAGACAATAAAGAGAGGCCTGCTAAAAATAAGGAATTTCAGACCATGTTGACACTGTACCTGTACAGTTTTAATCCGTTACAAAGCTGTTACGCTCCAAGAGCATTTACACTATTCCAGACTAGCATACAGTTAAGCCCGAAATTATTCATACCTATGCCAAATTTGGAGTATTTTCAATCGTTATATTTGCTAACCAATTCACAAGATATTTCATTCCTTGAAATGTCTCTTGTAGCACTTGTTTCAGCCTTTTATCACATTCTTACGAAACTTCAGCCACAGGAAAATTTGTCCTCCAATAGAACGATGCAAAATACTCAGAATTTGGCATAGGTATGAATAATTTCGGGCTTAACTGTAGGATCCAAATCTTTAAAAAGGCTGGTGTAAATTGAGTGACCTATTTCTTTGAACTGAATGACTTCAAAGAAACTTTAGCTAATTCTCTATAATTTTACTGTTGGAATTTTCTGAAATCTTCAATATTTTCAGAATTAGAGTGTTTTTCCTCTTTTTTCAGAATTCAAGAAAAATGTTAAAAAAACTTAAAACCATCGTAATTTCTAAACTGTTTGACATAACATGAAATAATTTCGAAAAAAACCATAGTTTATAAATGCCTACAATATGGTATCAAGCAAAAGTCTGTCGCTCATCTGGTTTATGATTTAGAAATTTGATGACGTCACATCCTCAAATGAGTTGAAATTTCCAAAAATATTCAAAATTCTGAAAAGTTCAACGGTAGAATTATAGATAAGTATCTAAAGTTTCTTTCAAGCCATTCAATCAGAAGAAATAGGTCACTGAATTTTACACCCACCTTTTTACGCCGAGATAAAGATTTGGAACCTATGCTCGGATTAGCAGGAACAGTGTAAAAAGGCAGTTGATCCGTTACTCTTTTGCTACGGATCCAAATCGTGTCGGTATAGTGTAAACAAGATCTGATTCTTTGAAATTGTGCTACAAGTATGTATATGCTACAATATAGGTATAATTATGTACATTTTGCGTATTTCTGGGTCAACAAGTTCCCAATATTTCCATCCCTATTCACTTCATACCTCATCTCTTAAAGATCTGGGGAAAAGTATGGAGGCATGCAAAACCTCGATTTCATAGGATATTGTAGGATGAGGGGGCAGATGCCATGCGTGAAAAATATCTCAAGGCAGTCGCTGATCATACGATATTTAGTGATCCATAAACCCATACACTGAGTTTCTGGTAGTTGATTGGAAAGATTATAGCTGTAGCTCTAAGGGCCTGTTTATATGAGGGAAAACACTTCAACTGCCAGACCAGGGAGTGACAGGCGAGGTAAATTTCAGCCACTGTTTATATGAGATTTTTACCTCGCATGAGAGGCGAAGTGGAGTAAAGTCTCTCTTCCGTGAAATCAGAACTAATTAACCAATAGGAATCAACGAAGAAAGCCAATACACCTCACCATACCGGTAGTGTTTTTCATTCATTTCATATCATTTATACACGGTAACCCCGTCGACAAAGGTCGCTAAACTTCGTTAACATGGAAAAATTTCACCTCGCCCAGGTGAGATTCCACCTCTGGTGAGGTGGGATCTCATTATACCGGTGGTGTTGCGTTTGTCAGATAAACGCGAAATGAAAACATAAAGGATTTTATGGGAATGTGGAATCTCGCCTGTCAGCCCCGGGCCTGGCAGGTGAGGTCTTTTCCTCATATAAACAGGCCTTAAAAATGACCTAAACAGGTTGGTAAAAGGAGGAGTAGCTACTCTATAAAAAGGACATTTACACTACATTTACCTGCTTCACAGTGAAATTATGAAACTGACTCCAGAGTTCTGCGATATCAGCAAGAAAGAAGACATCAGTGTCCAATACAATTACCTACATGTAGACAATAATTCCACAATAAAGCATACGCGATAAAAATTATTTCATATGAACATTTTACCTAGGATCAGCAACACATTTTATCAATTTAAGAAGCCCGCTTATAATAAACATTAATTCAAAGAAACTCTCCTCCAGAAACCTTTCATAAGCAAAATCTATTTAGGAGTGCTCTCTCCTTGATTAGCTTAGCTATTGAGAGATTTCCTCCTAAAGAATTCCCTTCATACAAAAATCTAGTCATGTATATTTTTACATACGTTCTATACTGCATCTCGTCTATTGCCCGTATCTTTGTATTTTAATTTGCATTATGTTATTCAAATTGCTGTAAGTAGTTAATGTATGTATTTGTATGTACCGGGTGCGCCAAAATAAACTATGCATGTTTGGCAGGCCACAATAAATCGTACACTGGACCAATTTTGAAGAGACATGACTTAATCTGTAGCAAACAACCTGAATTAGATTCTAGATTTTTTTTGCAAAGTTTTCTGCTTTCAGTTTTTAGAGCTGGACGCGAGTTTCTTAAAAGTTTCCTTTAAAAAAACACTGAAAACGATCAAAAAACGTCGATCAAATTTTCTAAAGAATCGACATGAATGGACAAAGAGAAAACTTGCTCGTAGTGATTAGGGATTTAGAAATTGATTAATTGTATCGATTAATTGTATGGATTGATTAATCGATTTCTAAATCCCACGAACAAGTTTTCTCTTTGTCCATTCATGTCGATTCTTTGGTAAATTTGATCGACGTTTTTTCAGTGTTTTTTGAAAACGACATTTTTAAGAAACTCGCGTCTAGCTCTAAAACCTCAAAGCAGAAAAATTTGCAAAAATTTTAGAATCTAATGGAGGCTTTTTGCTAAAGATCAAGTCATGAATCTTCAAAATCGGTCCAGTGTAGAATTTATTGCGACCTGTCAAACGTGCATAGTTTATTTTGGCGCACCCGGTAGAGGAATTTAAAATCAATGAGAACTGAACTAAAGGAGTCTCTTAGAAAAATCAATGCCCATACCTTAGCATAACACCTAAGTTGAACCATGACATTATTATACTTCATTGCATTAGAGACACGTTCCTATAAATGTTTACATCCACAAAATACGTTCTTCGTCGATAAAATGTGTTGGATGACAATGCCATAACTTAAAGGGGCTCCGTCGTCAAAATGTAAACAAAACGATGATTTTTGCAGTTTTTTGAAAGGTGATATCACACAGGATTTTCGCATTTTTTTCAAAATGAAAGTTGCTGTTTGGGCATTAATCCTTGTACTTCACTAAGGAACAAACCAAACATTCATATCTTCTACGATTGCTCGGATATAAGTGGATTTTTAACGGTCACTTTTTTGTGGCTTTGGTGAAGCCACCAAACAAACTGCAGAGAACAATGGATGAACAATGGATAATCCCCGACACGTGCGAGTTTACGGATTTGCTTACTGTTTGACGACTGAGCCCCTTTAAAGGGGCCTTTTGTGTTCTCTTTGTTGTCCTCATTTTAATAATAGTCGACTAAAACGGCCGACAACAAGAGATAGCACGTGCAAGGCATGCTGGTTGCAAAGGCCCCGTTAACAAAAAGTAAAATGCAATGTGTTTTAAGTTCTCTACGCAGAAAATTTGCGTTTTCAAGATTCAGTGACAGTACATAGTTACATACCTGATCCAACGATTCTGGCAATGTTTCAGTCAAGACTAATTTCATTAATCCATAAATCCCTGAATAGTGTCGATTAGGTATCCATTCAATGCTTGGCTATCATAAAAGTAAAACAATATTAGATAACAGACGACCCAAACGCTAGTGAACAGAGGAAAGATTGTGTATTGTCACTAGGACAAGTGTGGCCACCTATCGTTCAAGTAAGTACCCTATTCACTGGAAGAAGAGAAGATCAGTAGAGGTTGCAACGATTGATAGAGCTCTTGAAGACTTGTAAGTTATAGGAAGGGTGCAGGATGAAGAAGAACTGCTTCTGGTTTTAGGATACCGGGTGCGCCAAAATAAACTATGCACGTTTGGCAGGCCACAATAAATCGTACAATGGACCGATTTTGAAGATTTATGATTTAATCTTTGGTAGAAAGCCTGAATTAGACTCTAAAGACTTTTTGCAAATTTTTCCTTTTCAGTTTTTAGAGCCAGAAGCGAGATTCTTAAAATGTTCGTTTTCGAAAACATTGAAAACGATAAAAAAACATCGATAAAATTTTAAAGATTCAGCATGAATGAACAAGGAGAAAACATCTTCAGGGGGACTGGGGGGTTTAGTACGAACTCTCGTACAGCAGATTACAATTGCTCGATTTTTAAATCGCAAATCATCACGAACAAGTTCTCTCTTTATCCATTCATGTCGATTCTTTAGAAAACTTGATCGATGTTTTTTTATCGTTTTCAGTGTTTTCGAATATTAAATATTTAGGAAACTCGCTTCTAGCTCTAAAAACTGAAAATGAAGAAATTTGCAAAAAATCCCAGTATCTAATTCAGGCTTTCTGCTAACGATTAAGTCGTAAATTTTCAAAATCGGTCCAGTGTACGATTTATTGTGGCGCACCCGGTATAATAAAAACCAGCACTTAAGAACCTAAGAGTTTCACGCAACAATACATTTCTCTCGCGATAAAGCCTGCTCTCCAAAAGATGAATTCATTCAACCTCCTTTTTTTAACACGCAAAAAAATTTGTCCGTTTAAGTTAATCATGAGTCTTCAGGGTGGAAGGAAGTTGAATCTGCCAATCCAAATTGTTCCAGTATAGTGTAGATTAATGTAAATGCTAAAGACATTAGAATACGTTGTGAATTACTAACCCTTAACTTCTCAACATCATAGAAACTGACAAGAACTGCAAATAAAAAAGGCTAAATGTCAAAGGGCATCAATACTGTGCTGGCTACATTAACTTGGTGAAATTCAAATGGTAAGTACATACTGTAGTCATTGAACAACCTTTTGTACCATTTTAAGATTAAATAGATACTTTGGCAGATATTTTCTGTCCTTTTAAGGCTTTTTTAAGAAACGATTTCCAGTTGTCATTACTACCTTTAGACCTACTGTACAGCTCTTCCAAATTCTGAGCAGTTACTTATCTTATGTCATGGGAAATTTTACCATACAAAGCCCAGTATCGAGATAAAATGAAGCTTGACATTGGTCTGTAAGGAAACTAACTTAAAGAAGTTTACTGGTAAGATTCGTTACCCCAACACTAGCTTCAAGGTTGATACAATACAGTATTTACAAACAGATGCTGGGTTCTGAAGTTGTGAAGGAACCTGGTGCCTTTGGAGAGTTACTCAGTACCTTTGACAAATTGTAGGAAACTATCATTGTTTTCAACCCCCTTCGCTACGGGCCACAATAAACACAGTATACATACTTTGTTGCAATTTCCATGTCTTAAACAGCGTTGTCAAGACAAGCCTTGCAGCATGATCAGAGATGAAATGAAAGTGTAGTGGCTGTCTTCGGTAAAAGAGAATTGACTTGATGAGGGTCACCACTCTCCGACTATCTTTGAATCCAGCACATACGATAGCAACATGCAGCACCTTAAAAATGACAGCGTTTTAAAAATGGCCAGCAGAATGGCCTTGAGACCAAAAGCACTGTCACTAAATTTGAGTACCATTGAATACAGTGCAGGCCTTCTGCAAATCAGTAATGCTTGCCTGCCTAAGTATTAGTACTGAAAGAATTCTTGCAAAAATCCTTGATGAAATTTTTAGTTCTAGAATTCTGTCCACAAATTTTGTACCACTTATATCAGAATGTGACAAATTCTTGACAAAGTCTTAACACTTCTTGTCATGTTACTATGAGCAAGGTCTATTAAAGACAGACATGAGTTGTAAAATAAAGAAATTAAAGATGATGAGATATCTACCCAAAGAAGTGCTCTCTACTATATATTTCAAAGCCATCTTGCCTGCAGTTATTTATGGAATTTCTGTTTGGGGTAATAACAGCTCTTGTAAAATGAACGAATTAGAATCATGCCATATCAGAGCTGCAAGGATGATAAACAAAGTTCCAAAGACAATAAAGAATGAGGACGTCTTAAAAACCGTAAAATGGAAAGACCTCTCATACATGTACAAAAGGAGACTCGCTTGCATTTCACACCAAGCGTATAATGACAATGTGATTGAAGAGATCCAAAGCCTGTTTAAAAACAAAGATTATACACGAAACATGAGAGACTGTATCCAGTTCATATTACCTAGACCGAAATCCAACATTGGAAGAAGCTCTTTTAAGTACAGAGCAGCACTTGTATGGAACAATCTCCCTGTAGACCTAAAGAAGGTCACTAGCTATGACAGTTTTAAAACTATATAATATGGATTTTTCATTGTACTGACAAAATGTTATTACAGAACAGTAATAACAAATTCAGTAAGGTCTTCTAATCTAAATGTTTCAGAAAAGGCTTGAGATAATGTTTGCACATTCTTGAGCTACAGTGGCGGATTTAGGGGCAGGGGTGGCACCAGGGGGAGGGCTAGGGGGGGCTACAGCCCCCCGTCGGAAGCATCTAGCCCCCCGTCGGAGGAAATTTTGGGTTATTGTCGGAGGAAATTTGGCAAAATAACGTACAAAAACCGCATTTTCTAGCCATTTTAGCCCCCCTGTCGGAAGTTCCAGCCCCCCTTTCGGAAGATTTCTGGCGCCACCCCTGTTTAGGGGGGCAAGTGGGGGCAACTGCCCCCCCTTCACGATGAAAACTCAGCTTGGCGCCCCTCTTTTGGCGAGAAAAGCGCGCCTCATCCTAACTATAAAGCGCAATTTTCTAACTGTTTCGATTCAAATATGAGGAAGCTCATAAATCAAGGCATTATTTAGTAGTAAATCAAAGAATTCTCTTTAAAAAAGGTTCCAAGAATTTTCGTGTGCCTTCGGCGCGCTCACTTTCCATTGTATTTTTGGCACCCTCTTTGCAAGTTGCCCCCCCTTCAACTTTGGGCTGGATCCCCCCTGTTTGAGCTACAGTAATCTACAGTACAGATGAATGATTAGTCCTTTGCTCATGATGCATTCAGTTGTCTATTTCTGTGACAGATCAAGTCAGAAGGAAAGCAGGATTTATTGGGTCTTATTGTGATCAAGATAAGTGCTTGGTAGTGAGTACCTGGCACTTTGCAATTCCAAATCCTTCCTGGCATTGACGAGCAGCAGCAGCCTTCTTTGATTCCTTTTGCCCTAACTCATACATTGCATTCTGGTAGTATGAAAGCTCTTCTTTCAGTCCCTTTATTTCCGCACCAAGTTCTGTTGTCAGTACTTTGTAGTTTCTTCTTGTCTGTCTCTTGACAGAACTGGGCTTCCCAAGACTTCCTATTCGCTTCTGAAACTGGTCACCATCTGTGGAACAAAGAAGTTAAAAATCAATCAGGGACCAGTCTTAATTCCAAAAATTATTGGGGAAAATTTCATAACTTCCTGTTTTAGCACCTAACAAAGAGCAAGAGCCACATTGGTCTGGATTCCTACCAAAGCAAAATTAGGTGGGCATTGAACCCCAAGGCATATAAATGCAAAACATGGGATTTAGCTATCAACAGGTTTGCAGAGTGCGGCACTTGCACACTGGATATTAGGCTATTCAAAATAAACAATAAAGAGCAAAAGATATTTCTAAGTCTACATGGGAGATCTCGTTTCTTGTTGAATAGGTGCCATACTCTGCAGACTGTTTTATCAATATAAACATTGTATTATTATCATTTTCAGCATTACAGCCGGCAAATGCCCCACTGGACATGAGGACAATACTCTCGCAAAGGGGGTTGGGAGGCACAATGGCCCAGGTTGGAAAACATGCATGATTTGGCCTACGCGTAATAGTGGGTGAAACAAATTTGAAGGTGGGAGCTGCAAGGGATGCAAAAGTAACAATACATCTTTCGTTCTCGCACGCAAGAACCTTCTATTCTAGCTGCGAGTAGTGAATTTGACACAGTTTCATAGTTGCCAGTGAATGCAGGTTTTTCAATGGACAAATGACTTGCTAAAATTCAGCTAAAGTTATCACCAATTAACAATTCTATTAAAATACCTCAATATCATTTTGTCCCCTTCCCAAATTTCAAAATCAGAGACTAAAAGTGCCCACTTGTTGTATTCTGTTTGTCATTACACTGTTTCCTCAGTCTAAATAATAGGATTTGTACAGATATTTTTTTGCAATTTTGAGTTGGTCAGTTGGTTGGTAATTTCAAAATGTGGCTAACTTGGAACCATTAGTTTCTTTACCTTGAACGTATCCATGATCCAGTTTGAAACTCAGCAATAGAAATATAATTGAGCAACATACTGAGCAAGCAAAAAGTATGTACATCAGGCGATTCAGTTTTTGCATTGAACATCTTCCAGACCATAACATACTTGACTGGACAGAAACACACTGTGTAAATTTCACCTTTTCTTGAAGAATTAACTGTATGCTCTTATTCAAACATTGTTAGTGTACTTTCTAATAAACAGGTATCCTAATGAACAACAGGTGCAAAAACAAAGGCTACTCTAAAATGTATTTGTTTGTCAGCTATCTGTGCAGGTACACACATGAATAATTTGTTGCCCACTCTGTGTGAGGCACCTTTGATTAAATGAACTTCACTACCAAATTTGAAGCTGTCTTTGAAGTTTAGTAATTCTAGTACGTAGGCCTAGTTGGACGCTTTCGTTTGGTATAATAATCCTGAATGAAGATCGTTGTGTATGATGTCTGTATATGATACTGTGAATCAGGCAGCCCGATCCTCGATATTTCATATCATCTCCAGTGTTCTAATTTCAGAACATTATTATTGTCGACAGATATACTGCAGACTTCCCAACGGCCTAAGATATTTGACCGCCTCTTGATTGATATTTGTTGATGAGGGCCTAACTAAATTATACTACAGCAGCATTGCATCAGTGCATTCCCTGCCCGCCGGTGCTTTCCAAATAAAATCACCGAGTTTCTCCTAGCTTTTCCAAACGATTTCTGCTGCTATTTCTTCCTGTTTAAGTTCCTTGAACATCAGTTTCTTTCAGACAGGCAATCGAAAATGAATCTTTTCCTTGGTTGGCGTGACACATTTTGAGTAATCTCTTCAGCATCTTTCAACCATACACAGGAAACCAATAGGCCATAGGCCATATGCAAATCTTGTTACTTTTGAGAAATAGAGTCTTGATTTTATTATGTTACCCCTCCGATTAATGTTTCCAAGCATGCGCAAAAGGTTTTCCCTTCATATCTCGTCATTGCGGTTGCGCAAAGAGTATAAACGAGGGGGTGAAATCGAACAATTCAATCTTGTTTTCATAGCGAAATCGCATAACCCTTATACAAGAGCATCAGATACAGTGGAAAAATCACATGAGTGACTGCCCAAAAGGCAAAAGCCTTATCATATAAAACATACAAATCTCAAATTACATATGAAAATTATCTCTCCCTAATTACCAACAGATCACATAGACGAATACTATCAAAATTGCGCCTTAGCGACCACTGCCTTGCAATAGAAAAAGGAAGACATTTCAAGCCTCCCTTAGAAAGAGAAAGACGATTTTGCAGATCCTGCCAAAACAAAATTGAAAACGAAACCCACTTCATTCTCTCGTGCCAAACATTTATCTCTGAACGGACAGTGTTCCTAGATAAAACACAAAATCTCTGCCCTAATTTTAAATATATACCAACAGATGAACAGAAACTTATATACTTAATGTCCAACGAAGATGAACACCTCCTACAGACATTTTCTGAATTTCTTCATGATATATACTCCAAACGCGTCAATTCAGAAAACGGAAATAAATAAAAAGTAAAATCAATTTTTGCACGCAATGTTGCGGTTGCCTCGTAACGGGAACGAGGTCATAAAACATGGAGGACTTTTCTACAGGTTTCTGAAGAAGAAAGCACATCAAAATGTTTAGCTGGACGAAAGACTTTCTGAGAAGACACAAAAAGAAGTTCATAACACTTGGAGTAGTAGCTGGAGGAGCGATTGCTTCCTATAAAGTTCTACAATGGAAGTTTTCTGAGTGGCGGGAAAAAGAGCTGGAAGAGTAAGTACCACCTTCCCGTGCCCCCTAGCGGCCGCTCTTCCTCTCCAAAATTCGCCCCGAAAACCTAGGTTTGCAGAATGCGTTCGAGAATTTGGGGGCAGCCATTCGGGCTGGGGTAGGAGCGGGGAAACTTTTTGGCAGCCGTCCTATTTTCCAGTTTGACGTATGTCGAACGTCACGGAACAATGGAGGTGAGTCACTAACGACAATTGATGGGGTCATCAAGGGTCGTCAACGGACAAAATCGGTTTGTCAACATCAGACAATGCTGCATTGTCAACAACCTAGGGGCTACGTAACACTGACGTCACGCAATGAACTTCACAGGGGCTCATGTCCTCCTCCGCAACAGGTGGGGCTAACCTCCACAAAAACAATCGGAAAACTGACTGGGGCCAGTCACGTGATGGCACCCCATGTCACGTGACTCACTTGGCACGTTGCCAAATTTAGTCATGTGACTCGGCACACCCCCAGTTCCTATCATGTGACTTTGCAAGTATCTACGTTTCGGGTCAGCAAAACATGGAAGTCATAACGAAGTACATAGGCCTACTCCCCTCTACTGAAGCAAGAAGTAAAACTGTTCTCTCATGAAAAATACGCAAGTAGCATATAACTCCAGCTTTCTTCCTGCTCCAGCGAAAACATAGGCCTACTTACGTTCCACTTCCATGCTTTTGCTTTCTGAAACTTCCGTTGAATTCCCTTCACTATTTCCCCCAAGGTAATTTCATCCAATTTAAATTTCATAATCGCTATCTTCGAAGATCTACTCCCAAAACAAACACTCCTGTAGATATTTCAACTTCACGAATCACTATCCTAACATTCAGCGGTCAACTACAGATCATCTGCACGAACAAATCTTACGACGCAACAGATTTTGCAGGTAATTTCATTGTGCCAACATCATTAGTTAAGAAGTTAATCGTGCCAAGATCATTAGAAAGCCACTTCTCCGGGAAACAATCGTTTATAACAACGATCACATCATTAGTTGCTCATTACTTCAATTCATAATGAATACGTTAACCTGCACAGAGGTCATTGTGCGCAGCATTCAGCACTTCTCCAGCAAGGACAAAAGGTACTTCCTGTTAGCTATTTTCACATAACCTAGCCCCTCTACCATATGCGGATTGCCATTGGCTAATTTGGATTGGTACAGACTCCATAGTGAAGCTACTAAAGGCGAAAGCCGACTCTTATTGGATAATTTCCAATGACTCAACCCATCAAGCATAGGCAGATTGCCATTGGCTAAATTCAATTGGTACAAACTCCATACTGAACTCACTAAACATAATAGCCGACTGTTATTGGCTAATTTCAAATGACCTAACCTATCTAGAATATGCAGATTGCCATTGGCTAATTTCAATTGGTAAAAAACCCCATAGTGAAGCTACTAAAGATGAAAGCCGACTGTTATTGGCTAATCTCAAATGATCCAACAGATCTAGCATTTGCAGATTGCCATTGGCTAATTTCAATTGGTACAAAACCCATAGTGAAGCTACTAAAGATGAAAGCCGACTGCTATTGGCTAATTTCAAATGATCCAACAGATCTAACATAGGCAGATTGCTATTGGCTAATTTCAATTGGTACAAAGCCCATAGTGATTACTGAACATAATAGCAGACTGTTATTGGCTAATTTCAAATCACCTAACCGATCTAGAATATGCAGATTGTCATTGGCTAATTTCAATTGGTAAAAAACCCCATAGTGAAGCTACTAATGATGAAAGCCGACTGTTATTGGCTAATTTCAAATGACCTAACAGATCTAGAATATGCATATTGCCATTGGCTAATTTCAACTGGTACAAACCCAAAATGAAGCTACTAAAGATGAAAGCCGACTTCTATTGGCTAATTTCAAATGATCCAACAGATCTAGCATAGACAGATTGCCATTGGCTAATTTCAATTGGTACGGACTCCATACTGAACTTACTGAACATAATAGCCGACTCTTATTGGCTAATTTCAAATGACCCAACCCATCTAGCATAGGGAGATTGCCATTGGCTAATTTCAATTGGTACGGACTCTATACTGAACTTACTGAGCATAATAGCCGACTCTTATTGGCTAATTTCAAATGACCTAACAGATCTAGCATATGCATATTGCCATTGGCTAATTTCAACTGGTACAAAACCCAAAATGAAGCTACTAAAGATGAAAGCCGACTTCTATTGGCTAATTTCAAATGATCCAACAGATCTACTATAGGCAGATTGCCATTGGCTAATTTCAATTGGTACGGACTTCATACTGAACTCACTGAACATAATAGCCGACTCTTATTGGCTAATTTCAAATGACCTAACAGATCTAGCATTTGCAGATTGCCATTGGCTAATTTCAATTGGTAAAAAACCCATAGTGAAGCTACTAAAGATGAAAGCCGACTGCTATTGGCTAATTTCAAATGATCCAACAGATCTACTATAGGCAGATTGCCATTGGCTAATTTCAATTGGTACGGACTTCATACTGAACTTATGACCCAGCCCATCTAGCATAGGCAGATTGCCATTGGCTAATTTCAATTGGTACAAACTCCATACTGAACTTACTAAACATAACAGCCGACTCTTATTGGCTAATTTCAAATGTCCTATCCCATACAAAAGGGGGCTACACTGTCAGGGCAGTCACACAATCTCACTTTAGTTGGGGGCAGTCACGTGTCTGCCCCCATGTCACGTGACTTACTTGGCATAGTTCCAAAATTGGTCATTTGACTTGGCACGGTGCCAAGTTCCGGTCATGTGACTTGGCACTTTGCCAAATTATGTGCCGTCCTTTGGCAATGTGCCAACTTCCCCCCACAAATGCCCCTGCGCATGAGCAGTCCATTTCTTCCACTGTTGCCATAAAACTTTCCTCGAAGGGCTGAGTATAACTCTTGCAGTCTTCCTACCTGATCTTATCTTCCACAAGGGAGGCTGAGATCTACGGAAACGTTCTAAAATAACAACAACGTCAGCAAATGCAACTAAGGGAAATTACCCAAGAAGAGCAACTACATTAATGGACGGAGTTAAAGCTACTGGGAGGAACTTGAACAACTAACGCAACCACAACAGCGAGATTTACCTTGCACAACTAACACTAATAACGCAAGGAAGGCAACTAAGGGCACAAAAGCTACAATGGCCACTATGGCAACAATTAGGACTACATCTTCTCTACTAAACAAATAACGCACACACCGAAACGAAGTTAACAACTAATTTCTCCCACAACAAATACGCTACGAACGCCACATAAGAAAGAAAGAAAACTAGGGCAATGAAGGAATCTAAATCAACTCTACTGACTCGAATAAAGCTCTACGAGTAGGGAGACTGGAGATCTACCGAAGCGGTCACGATAATCACTACGTCACGAAATGCAACTGCAACTTACGGCAATGAGGCAAGAAGAGCAACTTCATTTAATCAATGGGTCAACGCAACAAACGCTACTTGGGCAACCAAATGAACAACGCTGCCACAACAACAATGGTACCGTCAATAACGGCAGAAAGCTACTATGGCCGCTAAGCAAAGAATTACAACTACATCATTTCTACCAAACAAATAGCGCATACACTAAAGCAAAGGCAAACAACGAAGGCTGCTAACACCACAAAAGAAACAAACACCTAAGTGAACAAATACCAGCCAACTAAATCAACCCTACTGACACAAAGCCGCCTGAGGAAGCCAAGGGGTCTTTCTCTCTTTCCAAAAAGCCTACGGGACTCTTTAAAACAATGGGCTTTGTAGGGAATTTTTATGGATTTCTCTTTAAAATATTATGGATTAAATCAAATGCAAACTACCACTCCCCACCCCGCCCTTGGGCTACTAACGCCACTAAAGTCAAGAGGATAGCTAGAAAACAATAACAAAAAATGTGAATTAATGAAAAAGAAGAGAATCATGTTAAACGCAACAACTAATTTCTCCAACAACGAAGGCTACTAACGCCACAAAAAAAAACACCTAAGTGAACAAATACCAGGCAAATAAATCAACCCTACCGAAACAAAACAAGCTGCCGGAAGAATCCATGGGGTCTGTCTCTCTTCCCAAAAAGCCTCCTGGACTCTATAAAACAATGGGGTTTCTAGGGAATTCTTATGGATCTTTCTTTAAAAAATTATGGAATAAATTAAATGCAATCTACCGCTCCCCCACCCCGCCCTTGGGCTACTAACGCCACTAAAGTCAAGGAGATAGCTAGAAAACAATAACAAAAAATGTGAATTAATGAAAAAAGAAGAGAATAATATTAACTGCAATAACTATAGACATCGTTATTTTTTTTATTATTTTTTTTTATTCTATCTATTTAAAGTAGGCTAGAAAATAAATAGCTACAATTACAGTTAATTAAGGTCTACGACAGCTAATTAACGCCTACTAACAAGGCCTACTAAGAAGCCCTACTACTAATTAAGGCCGATTACTAATTAAGGCCTACTACTAACACACTCCAGGTTCAATAATATCGTTTGATCTGCTTTTTTATGACCTTTGGCCCTTCCAACTCAAACTGGAAATTTTGTTTTCCGTAAGGCTGGTGTAATCTGCATAGCGCAGTTGCATAGCCATAATGCCGGTTATCAGCACTTAGTACTAAAAGTTTCTTAATTTCTCATGAAAATTTCGGTGTTTTAGTAGTAAAAGTTTCTTAATTAGTTTCTTATTTTTTGGGCCTAAAATTGCGGTATTGTTCGAAGTTGGGTCTTCTTCTCGAGAACGGGCTTCCATTTTGCATTCACATTGTCATCGAGAAGAAGCCATGCACATCAAGGCAAAAATGTACCAATTTTGCAGTTAAAACTCAAGAAAAGGCGAATTTACCTTTGTTAGAGAGACATAGAATAAGAGAGACATACATAAATAAAGTTTTAGAGTTTCTTAACTGTTCTTGAGCGTAGTACTAGAGTTTCTTAAATTTTTGGTCATCGTAGTACTAGTTTCTTATAAACCAGTTTCTTATAAAAAAAAACGTGTAATTGTTTGTGGCATTTCAAACTTCATGTAATGGATTGTGGTATTTCAACCGTGAAATCCTAATGTGGAGTTTCTTATTCATGTAATTCCGCACAGAGTTACAGGTGGCAAGTAATCCTACACTTGTGAAATACCAAATAATGTGAAATCCAACAAGCCATTCACATCATCTGTCATTTCATGTATCTTGTAATGCCCTAGAAAGTGTAATTCTTTGTGGCATTTCAAACTTCATGTAATGGATTGTGCTATTTCAACCATGAAATCCTAATGTGGAATTTCTTATTCATACAATTCCGTACAGAGTTACAAGGTGGCAAGTAATCCTACACTTGTGAAATACCAAATAATGTGAAATCCAACAAGCCATTCACATCATCTGTCATTTCATATATCTTGTAATACCCTAGAAAGTGTCATTCTTTGCGTAATACCCTAGAAAGTGTCAATATTTCACATAGGATTACAAGCACCAATGAATTACACATAGTAAAAAGTTACATGAGGAATTTCACAGTTGGTCCAATCCTACGTAGCATTACAAGGACATGGGATTACATATAATGCTATATTACAAGGTGGATTTCACATTATATGTCACGTAGGATTTCACAGAAGTTTTACCTGTGGATCTCTTTGGCGTCTCTTTGGATGACGCTAATTTACAGGTTAATACCATCATAAAAGCTCTATTAAGCCCCCAGGGGTGCTTATTTAATTTTGGACACTTTTTAGTCCATTTTACAGCACATTTTGCGGTTTATACATACAATTTTACAAATTAAATACACGAATTAGACAAAGTTTTATCTCAGAACACATAAAAATTAACATGCAAACTTGTTTAGCTCAATAAATGGAGAATATTTGGTAACCTCTTTGATACAAGTGGGGGGGGCTTAATAGAGAGGGGGTGCTTAATAGAGCTTTTACGGTAAACTAACAATAAATATAAATAGAAATGCACGTGTTTTTTCATAAGAAACTAAGAATTTGGGCCAGTACTGAAAGCTTTTTAAAATTATCAGATTTTGAATACTCAGAGTTCCTTACAAGTTTCTCAGAGTTTCTTACGACTTTCGAAAGGGATCTGAGAGCCATTGACGAGAAAAACCTGTTGACAAGTTATCGTTCTCTGGAAATCTGACTTGTTTATTCAAACCTATCAACCTGGCCTGGATCCTCCCCTCTTTTAGATAGGCATCGGTACTTGGGTACTCATGTGAATAGATTATAAAAACTAAAAACGGACAAATGAATTAATGAATCAAGTCACAAGGAAGATCTTTCTGCAGTCAAAATGCATTACAAAAGTACACCAGGCAAAGCAAGTCGAGTGATCGTTTTGATTTCCCATGGGCATATACAGTACGATTGCTTGCTTCGTAATAATTTCGACAGAGATACAAATAGAGATACAGATACAAAAAGCATTCCATTCAAAGATTCAAGTCATGAGGATTGCAAGATACCCCAAGGGAATTATTTCGCTTATGAATAACTACATTATAAGGCAGATGTAATTTAAAGTTTTTGTTGAATAGTCTAATACTGTAGTAAAGGTCAGTTTCAGATTCCTAAGCACAAGGTTTCTTGCTGCACTTTGCTATGCTGGGTCAAATCTGTTGTTACCTTTTTTTGGGATGCCCAGTATGTATATAGTCTTTTTATTATTATAACAAGTGCTATACATAATGCTATCTGTTCTGTTGCAGTTACAAAAGACAAGCAAAGAAACAGTTTCATTATGAAAGCAACCAGCAAACATGCCTAACTACATACATGCAATTTTTGATCCCCTTGCGAAACAAAATATGTGAGACATTGAACATTGAAGAAATTACTGCATCCTTGAGTTCTAACCCTGACAATAAGCTAGAATTATGGGAGCATTTAAAGGTATTAGGTTTCACAAGAACAATGACATCAGTTGTTTCAATGTGTACTCTGTATGTATTCATGAAAGTACAAATGAACATAATTGCTGGGTATATGTACACTGAGACCATTGCAGATTCAGGAAATGCAGAAATGGAGGAAAGAGTCAAAGAGTTGCTTCATGAAATCGAAATGGATCAACCAGTCTCTAGTTTGCAGAAGGAGTATTTGAAAAATGTCACATTTCTGTTTGAAGATGGTATCATGCTGTTGATAAATGACGTCAAACAACTAGTCATTGGTAAGATTTTAATTTATATCTCTTTCATAACAACAACGTGATCAAACGTGATTGTTTGTTTTGAATTCATGGCTGAGAGAATTTCCTTTGTCTGCAGTCGCTAATCGCTTTGAGTTCAGGTGTCAACAAAAGCATCTCGTGCTATTGTGTTACAATATCTGTCCTTGCTGAAGAAAGTAAGATTGCTAATATCTTCTTCATTAATTTCTATGTTCAGCGAAATTATTCACCTCTCACTCATTAGAGCCAATATGCTTTCTTCATTTTGCTGCCTTTATTGTTTTCTAGCACTTTAATTCAACAACAGGAAACATGACATTAAAACAGAGTCTCACCCCTAGTTTCTGAAATTTAGAATTCAATTCTAGGTTCCAAAGATTTTCTGCAGATTAAAGGCACACTGTCCCCTTGATGAATGAAAGAAATCGATAAAGATCTCAATTGAATATTCCACAAATTTACGCTAATTTCCTTTATTCAACGAAGGCTGGATCAGTCATGCGTAATTTTCATGGCCATGAATATTATGCATGAATGACTTTGCTTTCTTTGGATGAAGCAAATTATCGAGGGGACAGTGTGCCTTTAAATCTTCAATGATTCAAGCTTATTCTATAAAAGAATCTGAATTGAACAATATTTTGATAAATTTTGAAGAACTTTTTTTAATATCACTAAAATTTAAAAGACAAAAACAAAACTCAAATTTAATTATTGTTGAGGTGGAGGCAAAAATCATAACGTTATCAAGTTGCCTCCACACGCAACATCACAAATTTACTAATGATTTACAAAGGAAGTTAACTTTACACTGCTAAGAAAAGACTATGGCCGAATTTACACTTGAGACGATCTTTTGATGCGGCGCACGCAGCAAAGCCAGATCAATCCAACTTTGCCGCATTGCCAAACTTTACCGATATTGAACCACGCTTGCAAGTATGAGTGTGTCGAGGCAGCTCATTGGGTAGAGTGTCTGCCTAGATACCAGAATGTCGCAAGTTCATAACTCGTTCTCGTCACACTTTTTCCATTTTTCTATTCATCAAAAATTTACTAAAATATTTTTAATCTAATGCAGATAATATTGGGATGACATCTTTGAAGAGCAAAATGACCCATTATGAACTATCCAAGACTATCATGAATATTTGGGACCAGTTGAAATCAAACAGCTTTCATCAAATGCACCAAGACACAATGACATCATGTTTTTCAAAGTATATATTGGATTCTGCTGAATGCCAAAAGAAAGCAAAATATCTGGATGAAGAAAAATATCAGAAGATCATGTCTGAAACATTGGATGTGGTGGAAAGTGACGATTTCCAGACTGTCCTATCAGATTGCGTCAAAGAGAGCTTGGAGCATATGCTGCAATTGGTTGAGCCACACTTTCAGTACCAAGTAATTTTTTCATTTTTAAATATTTATACAGGTGATTAATTTCAGTGTTACTGTTTTACAAATTGACCTGTGCAAAAATAGGAAAGCCTAAACTAAAGAAAATTAAGAGATGTACAATACCTAGATGTATCTCAATATATTGGATGTTTTCGAGTATAAATAAAGTAAATATAGAAATAAAATGTACCTCTCATATGGATTTCTTAATGGTAGCTAGGGACAATTTAGTTTCCGTGTTCAGCTCATTCCATAATTTTTCTCCTCGATAAGAAAATGCTTTTTGACCTGTGCATGTTCTTAAAAGAGGTATCTGCAAATTGTTTGTTTCAGTAGAGCAAAGATTACAACCGCTACTCTCTGAGCATTTAGTGAAGAGTTCCCCTAAACATTGAGGAGCAAGTGAGTTCAATGCTTTATAGGTCAGCGATGCTGTTTCTTTTCTGATAAGATCTTTAATTGATGCCCAACCAAGATTTTGGAGTAGTGGGACAGCAGAAGCATCGTAAGGACTATTTGTAGTTATTCTTGCAGCCCTATTCTGGATATTTTGGAGAGAAATAAGAATGGCCTGGGAGTAGTCATAGTCTTTTGTTCCCCTTGCATCATCCTTGTGGTGTTGTATAGTAGCTCATATGTAGTGGCTTAGGTACCTTCTTATGTAAACGTTTTAGTTGAATATATAAAAAAGGTAGTATTATTTGCCAAACATTTAAATTTGCTTCTCAAGCAAAGTGTTTGTCCGTTTGGACATGCCCCACAGCATCCTTGACAAAAGGTTTCGCTTATGACAAGCAGAAAATGTTGTGAACTTGTTCGTGTGGACATAGTCCGTTGAATTAGCAGTTTTTTCAAGAATATACCAAATGTTGGCATATTTTTCTAATGTGTTTTGGTTTTTGACTTTTGCCTGCCTGCCTTTGGCAACGACGGTTTTGAGGCTGATCTTGGCGGTGGTTTTCTGATAGTGGCGATTGTTTTCGGACAGTGGGTTCACGATGCAGAATGTGCCGACAAATTCATTTTTTATGTCAAATGGTCAAATGAAAATTCTGTGATGACAAATTAAGGAGGATTAATTTTCACCGCTTCAAATAACGTCAAGCAACTTGTGAAGCCCGTTTACAAGATCACATTCTGTGATCACATAAATAATGTGAAGTAAATTTTTTGTGAACATGATCGTGTAAACCAGCCTTTGTCCATCATTATTACCTGACTGACGTTTCATAAACGAGGCAATACACGAATCTCGCCAATCCCATTGGCTAATCGTACATTTCCCGCGGTTTTCCCGTAGCCTTATATAATACGATACAAGGACGCGTTTTTTTCACTACAGCAACTGATTTAGGTTTATGAGATTTACAATGAACTTAAGTGACATAACAGTTATAAAATGCGTTTGACTAAACGATATAAGACAAAATTAGAAGCTATCAGGTAATAAAACTCATACTAACCGGTTTTGTGGTTGTCCAGGAAAATATACAGTAAAGCCCTCGGTCTTATTGCACAGACCTCGCAAGCTTGGTGTGTACTTTTAAGACCTCGGGCTTTATATTTTTTTGTACAACACAAAACCGGTTAGTACTGTATGCGCATAATAAATATTGTGCGCTTTTGAAAATTCCTAGCAAATACCGGGTTAGTCAAGAAAAAGTTAAAACGCTTCAAATATGGAGTGTTGTTTGTTTCAATATTGTATTAATAAATTTTGTAGGCTGTATTGCAAATATCATATGCTTTTCAAAATACTTGTTCATCTAAGTTCTTTATTTTGTATTCGGTTCATTCACTACCATATGGTAATTTCATTGACGTGATATCTTACATGCTGCATGTAGTTATATATACATACAGTATATAAAATACCTTTTGATGGTTTTGTTGTTGTTTTGGCGCCATATATATTTTATATTCACTTAAAGATTATAATATAAATTTACAAGCTACTTTACAAAATTTCTACACAACTATACAATACTACTGGAACGATACCCCTAGGAGCAAAAGGCTATGACTACCCCGAAGCCATTTTTTTATATATCATCATAAAATATTAAGATGTACACAAAAAATAAAGACGATTTGAAGTTCTTGAATTCTTTTATTCCATTCTTCTAATCTTCTCCTCCTTCTAATTCTTCTTCTAATTCTTCATAAAATATTAAAATATACAAAGCAACGACAACAGTTAAACTAGAATTGAGAAAAGAAAAAAATATGTCGTTCGTAGCGAGAAGGGACACAAAGTCATCGAGTTCTCACTACGAACGACACTTACAACAGTTCAATGCAACGATAGTATCTACACGTTTTTTTTTTATAAGAAACTGGTTTATAAGAAACTAGTACTACGATGACCAAAAATTTAAGAAACTCTAGTACTACGCTCAAGAACAGTTAAGAAACTCTAAAACCTTATTTCTGTATGTCTCTCTTATTCTATGTCTCTCTAACAAAGGTACATTTGTCTTTTCATGATTTTTAACTGCAAAATTGGTAAATTTTTGCCTTGATGTGCATGTCTTCTTCTTGATGAAAATGTCAATGCAAAATGGAAGCCCTTTCTCGAGAAAACGGCTTAACTTCGAACAATACCGCAATTTTAGGCCCAACAAAATAAGAAACTAATTAAGAAACTTTTACTACTAAAACACCGAAAATTTCATGCGAAATTAAGAATCTTTTAGTACTAAGTGCTGATCCAAGTTTCTTATAAAAAAAAACGTGTAGTCTAACAACAAAACAACACTACAAAAATTTAGGTGTACCAGGTGCTTCAAAGAAATATATCTCTGACTCACCGAAGCCATTTGGACATAGAGATTACAGATTACAACTAAAGATTAAAACTAAATTCTGTCTCAAATTACATGTCACGGGAAATGTCTGCGATCGAAACAACTTCGTTTGGATGGATAATTAGACATAGACAGTTATATTTCATATCAGGGCATGAAGACCCGCCCGACCATGCGACCGGGCGGTCGCAGGAAACTTTCCATTAATACTGCCCTGCAGGAAATTTCCAAACTATATCCCCTTTCATGCATCATGCTTTGTTTCCCCCATTTGTTTGTACAAATTAAAAACATAAATAAAGTCAAACAAAATGCGGATTGTATCTCATGTATCCGAATAATAAGCAGCTTTACATCCCAGTGCTTGCAAGATGATGTTTCAAAAGGTGATGCGTGACACGTGCTGGTTGGAGCCAGTTTCTGATGGTGATCTCATTGACAAAACCAGATTTTATTGTTATATTCTTGCAGGAAATTTAAGTATGATTTTTGTCTGGTCGCAAGAACGAAAATATTTTTTCGTCCCCTGTTTCATATGACCTAAGAAATTGTTTCACAGTATCCATGATATTGCATTTACGTTTTTAATATGGTAATTTTGAAATTTTCATTACATAATGCATTTTGGCTTAATGCATTGCGGGCTGAAATTTCAGCGTGCCTGCAGAGGACCCTGGGTGAAATTGACTCTTTCAGGTAATTTTATCTACAAAAGTTCTTAATGCAAGTTTGTTTTTTTGGTAGATCCGGAAGAAATTCGATCAGCCGATAATGATTTTGGTGTGAGAGAGCAAACACTACCATTGGCCAAAGTAATTCCAATAATCAATGGACAAATCAATCAGATCTTCAAAGCTGGCACAAACGATTATCTGGAAACGCTATTTGCAGTAGAGTCTGTAGGTGCTTTTGCTGCTAACATTTATGAATCTTTCAGTTGCAAAAATGATTAAACAGCTAAGTCATACAGACTAAAGATACCATAAAAACCGGCTATAAGCCGGCCCCGAATATAGGCCGCACTATGAGGCGCCAAAGGGGACAAAAATACATAATTTTCTATTTTACTCCAGAACATTTTTTTATCATAATCAATCGCCTCCAAAAGTTTTTTGCAATATATAGCTTTTATTTCAGCCTATAAATTTTGCATGGTATGAATTTCATGGCATATTTTTACCTTTTGATGGTATTTTTGTTGTTTTATCATGGGTAGTTAGACACTGCTGGTGTGCTTCTATGGAGAAGAGCTGGATAATATGTATCTGCGGGGGAAATTTTTTATAGTACTGCGGAGGAGATATCTGCGGGGGAAATTTTTTATAGTACTGCGGAGGAGATATCTACGGGGGAAATTTTTATAGTATCTCCTCCGCATTACTGCGAAAAAATTTCCCCCGCAGATACATAATATCCAGCGCTCCTCCATAGAAGCACAACATATTTTTGTTCTTTCGATATCTCCTCTGCATTACTGCAAAAAAATTTCCCCTGCAGATACATAATATCCAGCGCTCCTCCATAGAAGCACACCAGCAGTGTCTAACTACCCATGGTTTTATGGGCTGAAATAAAAGCTATATATTGTGAAAAACTTTTGGAGGCGATTGATTATGATAAAAAAATGTTGTGGAGTAAAATAGAAAATTATGTATTTTTGTCCCCTTTGGCGCCTCATGCCGCACCTTTAATCTCAGCCATGCAATAGACCATTCCGCAGCAGAACGCGAAGGCTATGTTCATGTTGTAACTCGAGATCGCACGGGCTTTCCGAAATCAAACTCAATTTCGTCAAGTTCGTAGTTTTTGAAGCACGAAAACAAGCCTCCATACGATCCCATAGCGCCTAGCATTGGCTCCTTCGCATTCGACTGCGGAATAGTCTATTCAGGGGGAAAGGTCTTCGTAGATAATGTAAAAAGAACTCGTCATGCAACAAACATCTCCTCCTCAAAACGTCCTCCTTTTCCAGTCAAGACTCTGGTCGAGGGGTTATTCGCCAAATTCCTCACCCCATTTTCGGCTTGCCAAGCCCTTTGTTTCCCTTTGTGTTGAGCTCGAAGTCCTTTGTCATTCGATTGTTCTCGCGCTGCTCATGACGTCAAAAAATGGGTGTCCTTCAAAACCCCATTGAGGGGTTTTCTGATTTTTTTAAAATCCCAGTGGGATCTCTTTTCGCTTGATATGCATTGGGACCCATTTGGAGAGGGATTCAGGTCCGGGGATTTTCTAGGTGCTGGAGGGGGGTCAAATGGAAATTGCACATTTCCTACCCTTCAAAGGCCATTTTCCCCAGTTTATTTGCTAAATGTCGTCTTTTGACAGCCTTGCTATATTTAAAGAGTTTCTACCTCAATATATGAGTTATTGGGAGAGGGATTGGCGCTCCAGAATGCCACAATTGCAACATTTTCTAATTTTTAGATGCCTTTATAGCCCTTTTCTCCAAGACTCCCCCTTCTCTCAAGAGAAACATCCCCTTTCATGTTTTCAACTACCATCTGAGTTGCCACGCAAAAAGGTTTTGACATTGTTGTGCAGCATGGAAAATTGCTTTCAAACTGTGGATAGTTTTTAGATTAAATAGTACTTGAATTTTTCCTTGAGAGGATTAACATTTACGATACTCTCGACCAGCTTTTGGCAGCAAATGGCCACTAAACTTAGATTGGCTAAGTCTCTTATGCTCTTATTAAAGAATATAGGCCTTCATGAAATGAGAAGAGGGAAGGAAGGTAAATGGTTGAAATATTGGACGATAAATGGAAGTAAGGGATCGGCAACGAATGCGTGCATTTTGTTTTTGACAGAAACCACATGTGCAGAAATTGAAGCTGAACAAAATCCTTCAAAGAAGACAGGGGCCAAGTCTTGGGCCAAATCGAAATAAAGTTTAGCTGCGTGGGAGTTTTTCAGACTCCTGTCGACTCTTGTGATTTCCTGCTCCTGCAGTCTTATTTTAGAAGTCTCCGTAAGTTTTATTTTTACTTGTCGTCTTTTTATGCTTTTATGAGCAATGACTGGGACTTAGATAATATCTGCTATTTTACAAGGCAGTTTTACAAAGAAACCAGCGATTTGCACGTCGCCCTTTGCCTGATTAAAAACGTGAAACGAGTTGAGGGGTGTAATCACTCTTCCGAACTATCCTCGGCTGAACATGATGAGTGATCTGAATTGAGAGGCCTAATGTTTACAAACTATTCTGTTTTCAGAGGTCATTGAAATTGAACAACAAAAAAGAAACCAGCGATTTGCACGTCGCCCTTTGCCTGATTAAAAACGTGAAACGAGTTGAGGGGTGTAATCACTCTTCCGAACTATCCTCGGCTGAACATGATGAGTAATCTGAATTGAGAGGCCTAATGTTTACAAGCTATTCTGTTGTCAGAGGTCATTGAAATTGAACAACAGTACATTAAACATTACATTACAATTCTATTCTCACTTTCTTCATTGTCAAGGCAACACCGCTGATTGCCCTTCCATTCAAGACACATATCTGACGTCAATACTTTTCAAACCAGAACAATTGCTGGAAAGAACAATCAGAAAGTGATTTCAGAGCCTCTGTTTGGAACGAGAGGGCTAGAAAGCGGGGGGCGAGGGGATGACTCCTATATGGTATATATGTGTCTTTGAGAATTCAGAGTTAGGACCCGTAACCAGGGCAAAATTTTAAAATATGACCCCATAAATCGGGAAATATCTACCACAATAATCGTGTAATCCTCTAACTTTGCAGCCAGAACAGGTAGGCGGACAGGGCTCGATCTCAGGTGGAGCCCCACCAATTAAACATCTTGACATGGGTCACGGAATCGATTCGGTCTTCTCTGTTTCTACCATCCCATTGCTTGGCGCTAAAAACCGCAATTTCACTTCACCTCACTTAACTTCGATGTCACGTGACATCTATACTTGGGGCTCAGTCGTCAGACAGTAAACAAATCCGTAAACTCGCATGTGTCGCCGATTATCCCTTGTTCATCCATTGTTCTTTGCAGTTTGATTGGTGGCTTCACCCAAGCCACAAAAAAGTGACCGTTAAAAATCCACTTATATCCGAGCAATCGTAGAAGATATGAATGTTTGGTTTGTTCCTTAGTGAAGTACAAGGATTAATGCCCAAACAGCAACTTTCATTTTGAAAAAAAAATACGAAAATCCTGTGTGATATCACCTTTCAAAAAACTGCAAAAATCATCGTTTTGTTTACATTTTGACGACGGAGCCCCTTTAAAGAAAACATCTTTGTGCTTCTTTGCCAGTTCCTTTGGATCAACGCAGCTCTTTTGTGTTGCAACTCTGCTTCTCGGACAAGGACAAAGACAAATTTTGTGACACAATAGCATCTTCTACTTTTCATTGACACCACAATCCAAAGCGACTAGCGACTGTAGAAGAAGGAAATTCTCTCAACCAGTAATTAAAGGTAATGTGTCCATGTAAGTACAGCAGCTTATACACTCTTGTCAAAATGTGCTGACACGATGCTGACGAAGAGCCCCAGAAGCGCACTGTGACTGGTAGAATTTAACTGATCACATGCAGAAATTAGAATTTATATTTCAAACGAGGCTGCCTGCTGTGAGACTTCAGGTTCAGCTCTAGAAGCGCAATCGCAAGTAAGTCATCAGTCTGTTTATATTACACCATGGCTATCTTTTTAGTTCCATGGTAAAGTGCAGTGATCACATGAAATGTCACGTGAAAATAACCAAGACGCTGTACTTACATGGACACATTACCTTTAAGAATAAACAAAGCCGTAAAGGTTGCCCTGAAACCAGCAGGGCAAACTGTCGCCTTGTAGACGCGAAAAGCAGTTGTTAAAAGGAGTCACGAGTTCACAACGAAACAAGAAGGATAATTCTTCAATATGTTGTTTAATTGATTCTGAAGCCGAGCACGCACATTTAGGGCTTCGCTGAAACAATTACCCCACAGCTCTTGAATAAATTAAACGAAATCCCCCTGGTAGATCTTTCTATGCATCCGTTTTCTTTCGTTGTAAACTTGTGACTTCTCTTAAAAACCACACACTTCGCGTGCGCAATGCGATAGTTTGCGCTACTGGTTTCAGGGCAATTTTTGCAGCTTTGTTTGTTTTGAACCACTGGTTGAGAGAATTTCCTGTGTCTGCAGTTGCTAATCGCGTTGGATTGCGGTGTCAATCAAAAACAACTGATGCGATTTTGTTGCAAAATCTGTCCTTGTTTCACACCCAAATTTGATCCTTGGAAAGATCGGACGGAGAAGAATTTTCACGATCAGTCAAATCATCAAATTCTGATGATTTTTAAAGAGGTTTCACTTAGTTGTGGCAAAGTTGATAGTTATGAAATGTACTACATGGCATAGTACATTCTCTAAATTGAAGTAAGAACAAATAAAAAGACCAAAAGTATGGTTACATTTAGAAATACATTCTACGAATTCTGAATCCTCTAAAATTTATATTCTACGAATTCTGAATCCTCTAAAATTTATAAATCATAGTCTACATTGCAATTGACTTTGAGGGGCATATCACTCCCTGAAAATCTCGTACGCTTTCGACAGCAATCCTTTTCCCCCCAAAAATCCATGAAATGTTCCAGAAATCCTTTTTTTATCTTCTGAGTCGCATACGGTTTTTAAAGGAGTGACACAGCCCTCGCTTAACTCGTACATATCTAACATATCTAACGTGTCTCATATTGGATGTCAGGCGAAGATATCCTCGAAAAACAGCTGGTCGGTTCTGCATCAGCAGTTTTGCGACATAGCAAATTTCGTCTGTTATCTAATATGAGACAGAATTCAATTTTATTTTACTGTTTCCTTTATTGAACATTGCACCCGGGATTTGCCACTGGACGCAAAGCTGCAAAAGAATAACAAAATTTACCATCGACATGTTACCATTTGCATGTTACCATTTGCATGTTACTATCAACATGTTGCCATTTGAATGTTACCATTTGCATGTTACCATTTCGTCAAAAACAATTGTGAAAGGTAAAAGTGAAATAATGCGAGAAGCGAAATGGGAAAAATGAAAAAGCGAAATGTTTCGAACTTTACTTTCAGCGCCCGGGGGTCTACTTAATACATTGAGCACCCGGGGATGTGCCTGCCAATCGGGCCCCATTTTCGGTTGAAAATTCCAGGGCAGGATTATAACTTTTGTGTATTTATTCCGGCACAGGTATGTTCATTAAAGCCTTTTTCCAAGGACAGGTCAGGTTTGACATGCAAAATTGAGGTAACTTCCAAAACACACTTGTATTATCCAGGACAGGTACTATGTTTTCAAACATTTATTCCAGCACAGGGTCATAAAATTTTCTTTTGGCATGCACATCCCCGTAGTTTTTCTCCAAGGTAGACCCCCGGCTTTCAGCGACTCATCACAGTTGATGAAATAGACTTGGGGACAAGTCTATCTTTCGACAGACGTAATTAAAAGTGTGAAGCATTTAAGGCACAAAGTAAATGGAAGGAGAAAACATACGATAATCTTCCTCTTCTTCATCATCACAAGCATCCTCTCTTAAGTTCTCATCTAAAATGCAAAAAAAAACAATAGAAAAAAGGGTACACATACATACACCGGTCTGTTTATAATGGGATGTTTTTAGCAAAATGATACTCAAATTAGAAAACACACTCGAAAAATGTGATGCTTCGGCAGAGGTAAGATCCTTCTACCGCTAGTGTGACATAATCCATTTCAATTCCCTCGCCATTTCAAGGTGTACTTTCTTTATCTTGCCAAGTTCAGTCTTTTGAAAATTTGATCAATGTTTTTCGATCTCTTTGGGCAGTACGCAGGCAAAAAAATTGCAAGGAATTGTGAATAAAGCGATAAATAGGCATCCGAAAAATCGACAAAAATAACCATGGATATATAAGATATTGACAAAAGATTGGATCAAAAATATTTGAAATTGGTCCAGTGTATTATTTATCATGGCCTGTCGAAAGTGGGAATATTTTTCTGGCTCACCTTGTTAACCAAATCATTTTCTCCCAAGGAACACTATAGTTACGACGCTTTCAGAAAATATTTATTGGTGTTGCTGGGATAAGCAGGTAAAGAAGTATTTTGAGTTAAAAACTGGGAAGTTTTTTATGAGACACCCTGCATAGATAGGAGCATAGAGAAAAGAAATAATGGGCTTTACCATCCTCATCATAGTCATTGTCATCAACATAACCAAGTTCCTCTCTTTTCTGTTTGCGACGCTCCGATGCCAGTGCACGATGGGCGTATTTCACTGCATCTTTTAATGAGAATTTGTGGATCAAGTCTCTTCGATACTGATCTACATCTTCTTCGTGCTGCTTTGGCCTTCCACTTGCTGAAAGAAGTCATAAAGTACAAGAATTTTTTCTAGTTACATTCTCATGAAATTCACAGCAACAGATATAGTATACAATAGAACAAATAAGGGACAACTAAGGCAGACCTTCAGATTTACCCTTCTTCTCTCGTTATAAGCATATAACTTCTCTTAAAAACCAGCTTTCGCGTGCACAAGTGGAGAGCTTGCCCTACTTGTTTCGGGGCAGCTTTTGCGGCCTTGTTTGTTTTGAATTATTGGTTGAGGAAATTTCCTTTGTCTGCAGTCGCTAATCGCTTTGAATTGAGGTGTCAATCAAAAGTAACTGATGTTATTGTATTTCTTGTTGGATGAGTCAAAAAATAACGTGAGGTGTTTGCCAGTTTTTATTGATGCAGTTTACGTCGTAAGTTCGTTTCTTTAAAATTCATGGCGAAGTAGAAGAAATGCTAACTTGGGGACAGTGCAAATTTCGTTTTATAACATGGCTGATGCAAAATGTAACAGGGCAACTTCTTGCTTGAACTTGTACAGATTAAGATGAACTTGTACAGATTTAATTTCATAAGCTCCAGATTAAGTTTGATATAAAGCATTGTTCATTTTGAGGACAAACGTGTAAATCATGCAAGATGAGAAATGCTTGGAAGGATGTGTATAAAATGAAGCAAAATTTCGTTGTCAGTTGTTTGCAAGAACGATTTGTCAGTCATATCTCTTCATCTTCACAGTCAAGACTCATAAGGCGACAAGAATTGACTTTTTTTTTCTTTGGCTAATCAATCGGCGGTATACAACATCTGTTGTTCATGAATACGGGGCAAATACATTTTTTAAGGAAAGGGTGACGGGACAGTTGGCTTCCTTGCTATAATTTCGTGCGAGTTTCTTCCAAGAATCTTACTCTCCACCGGCCATTTCATGCAACAAAATTTGCACTGTCCCTAAATTTGACACGGAAGAAATGACTTATATACAGGGTGTCCCAAAAAGATTGTTCGACGTTTGATTAAATATTAAAAAATAACGAAATAATGAACCGGCTCCATGGTAAGTTGACCATATTGCTGAGATTTTTAATTAATTTTAGACACCAGAAGCTAGCCAATCGGCTAAATATTCACGGAGTTACGAGCTTTTGAAGTTCAAGTTATACAACTCTCGTCAAGTTTAGTTAAGAAGAACATTAAGTTTTCATTCTATGCTTTTGAACAATTTTGGCAACGGTTACAAGAACTGAATTACTTCTGAGGTCCTATTTGGTTTGCTTTGATATCAACTCTATAAAAGTATATACCTTTGGTGGCAAGAATCCTTTTGTTCTCAAGAAAAATTCGTAAAATATCCCTAAAAATCGTATTACTTTTTTAGAAATCTCGTAGGCTTTTTCAGAAGATTGATACACCCCACGATTGGAACCGTTTAGATATGCTTTAACCTATCATAACGCATCAATAACTCAACAAAATATGATATGGGAAGCAAAGCACATTTTCGGAACCTACTCATCAAGATCGACCAAGATCTTTCTCATCATCACAACTGATTTTGTTTAGAAATTGTTCAAATCTAAGCACACTTTACGGAACAAAGCACAAAGCATTCTACGGATCAAAGTGCATTTTATAAAACCTCCTCTAAGATCATTTCCTCAAAGTGGATTTCAGCGCATTTTAGATATGTTGTAGATTCAAAAATTCTCCATCGCCCTTTGTTACCGTGGCTGATTTGGAAAATATGCCGCTATTTTCGAAAAACGCGGCAAAAATTGCGGTGAAATGTGCGGCCGCACGTTATAAAACGCGGCCGCACGTTATAAAACGCGGCCCCACATTGTAACATGCGGCCGCACGTTGCAAGATGTGGCCGCATATATAATCTTAATAGTTTGTAGTTCTAGTCCGCAGTTTATACATGTGGTCGGTATTTCATCAAGTTGGGGCATATAAGATACGGCAAAATGGCGGTGAAATGTGCGGCAACACATTATAAAGTGCGGCCGCATCATATAATGTGCGGCCACATTTTACAATGTGTGGCCGCATACTTTACCGCCAATTTTGCCGAGTTTTGTCGATCCAATTTTCAGTTTCCCGCCGGTAATCTTAAACGGCTTGCAGAAACGCTACATGCAGTTCTTTGGGCACATTTTGAAATGTAATAAACTTCACAATCCCAATCAAATGCATTGGTAAAAGCCGACGGGTGTAGCCGAATGGGACCTTCAGTGATCAGTATAATACAAAATTTCTATGAAAAGAAAATTACTTCTGCAGGACTTAAGAGATTGCTTGCAAACAACACCATGATTTCTGTCAGAACGTCTTTAAGATTTCCAGACAGAAATATGCATATGTCCCCCATCTATGGAAACAATGAACAAACGTACTCGGTTAATTTAGCAAGGCAATGACATCAAAATTATGTCTTATCAAACATCAGGCAGGGGTTCCCTCCCTTTCACAAATGCTTTCTGTCTGCTCTCAGGCTTTTATATTTCTTTAAAAGGCACAGCTCCATAGAACGCACTTTATAAATTACTGATTGCACAACACAAGGAAATACCTTCTCTGAGGTACTTTGCAGACCACGAGGGACAAATTCTTCGTTGAAAAGTGCGGCCGCATTTTTACAAAAACGCGGCTAAAATCACGGTAAAACATGCGGCCGCATGTTACAATGTGGGGCCGCGTTTTATAACATGCGGCCGCACATTTCCCCGTAATTTTTGCCGCGTTTTTCGAAAATGGCGGCATATTTTACAAACTATGAACATTATATATGCGGCCGCATCTTGCAACGTGCGGCCGCATGTTACAATGTGGGGCCGCGTTTTATAACGTGCGGCCGCACATTTCACCGCCATTTTTGCCGCGTTTTTCGAAAATAGCGGCATATTTTCCAAATCAGCCACGGTACTTTATCTCAAGCACCACAAGCCTATGAGATGAAGACATGTAGGAAATTACGAATAATTAAGTTAATTAAGATTTGAACGCTGTACAATCCCACACATGTGTGTCATCATTTCTGGTCTTAGATTGACGAAGGTTCTTAATTCTGTGGTTCGAGATTGCGGAGTTCAACTGTGGAAAATCGTCGTAATATCAATTAATGGCATTGTCTCGTTGTGTCGAATTGGAAAGAATTCGTATTTGATCTAGACTTGCTCCAAGTTTACTCTGTTGTCTATCAGCCCTAAAATAAGATATTTGCGTACACGAGAGGCGACTGAAGGGCGCTGCGAAGGAAAAGTGAGGCGAAGACGTTCTCCTTCGCAGCGCCCTTCAGTCGTCTCTCGTTTACGCCTCCGCAGAGGTAAATATTTTACTTTAGCGCTATTACTATAGCGCTGATAGACAACGGAGTAGACTTGGAGCAGCTTGGAGCAAGTCCATATTTGATCCTGACTGTTGTATCATTGGTTTTACTTGCCATTATTTTCTTCCACTCATTGCACTGTTGTTCTGCTTTGGGTTGAGATTTCGCATCACCTATGAAGCCTCTTCAGCAACACATGAACTTGATTACTTATTTCTTTCCTTAATTAATTGCTTTCTAGCAAATTGATCATATGGTCTTTGTTCGATAAGAAAATAAAAGATATACCATATGTAGATACCATAACTTCATAGCAGTCTGTCACGTATCTGATTGGGCGCTTCAAATTCAGAGCTGAACACAACGGATTGTTTTCTGAATCTGTGCACTTGAAACAAAGGAGGGCTAATCGTTCTCACTTTCTACGGTCATAGAAAGTCAGTAGGATCACCATCCATTCAAATTTCCTATTCTTTGTATTGTCATTATCACCAAATCAAATACATGACAGACTGCCTTGAAACAAAGGAAAGTCAGTAGGATCACCATCCATTCAAATTTCCTATTCTTTGTATTGTCATTATCACCAAATCAAATACATGACAGACTGCCTTTAACTTTCTCTAGGCGTTTCGACAAAAATCTTCTGTAGTAACTGTTCTATCGATGATTCAGGGGCTTAACAAGAAACCTAGATTACAATAGGATAACAATGTGTAAACACTTTGGTGTAAAGAAGCTAACAAAGGGAACGACTCAATAGACAAATACACAGATCACGTGACTGTCCCCTTGCGGAAGCTCTCTTTTCATGCTAGTCAGGACCTTTGCACCACGAAAAGAGTGATCTGGGCAACCGTAGCCTGCTGCAGACTCTGTCAGAAAATTGAAAAGAGGAAAAAAGTTTTCTCTCTCGTTCCTGTCTTGTCCTATCCAAGAGTTCTCTCGTTCCTGCCCTGTCCTATATCTACAAGTCTGCGCGCAGGCTAGGCAACCGTATCAAGAGACGAGTTGAGATGATTTCCCAAGTGTATGGTCATTTAACATGAAATGGGTATAAACAATATGTGTTCAAACCAAAATCAGAGGGGCGGGCCGGAAGTACACTGATGACCTAAATCCGATATTGAGCAACTCCAGGTTCGAAGTAGCCCTAAGTAGCCGGGGGGGGGGGATACCCCCATACTGGACCTGACGGGATGTGCCGCTCAACAGGGTGTCCTTTTGCGGTAAAAATTATGCAACAGGGTGTCCTTTTCTAACGAAAATTATGCGTCAGGGTATTATAATAGGTAAAAAAAATTATGCGACACGGTATCACAAGCAAAAATTGCGTTCTTCACTGTATATGAGAGGCAAAATTTTTATGCGACAGGGTATACCTTTGGCGTATTTATTATGCGACAGGGTGTAGGGTGTGGAGAAGTTTTCCGCACACCCCCGTCACTTCCCTAGTCAAGTACCCCCCCCCCCCCGGGGAAGTAGCCTAAGAGTAGACCCTAACTATTTGCATGTATTATAGGATGAAATGAATCATGGTTAGAATTGTGCGGAAGCAATTTTCATGTAATTTTGAAAAATGGTCGCTCGACAATTGTTACAATTGCTCTGTCACACAGGGGCAGTCTTGAGAGCAGAGCGAGTAATGAGATAAAACTTTGCAAATGTTGTCTCTCTTTGGGCATCTGGAGATCTTTACAATGCTTCACATTGTAGGCAACTATGGTTTCGTTCACACTGCTCCGTTTTTGTACAAAAACGGAGAGAAAAACCTCCGTTTTTGTGAAAGCGTTCACACTGATCCGCACAAAAACGCCACAAAAACGCCACAAAAACGGAGGTTTTTGAAAACGCTATCAAAAGTGGATATCCACAAAAACGCACTTGATCAGTGTGAACGCACAAAAACGGAGGTTTTTAAAAACGCTCCAATATTCAACAATGAGTTTCACAAAAAGCGGAGCAATGTGAACGCACAAAAACGGAGGTTTTTCTCTCCGTATTTGTTATCAGGCGGATCAATGTGAACGGACAAAAACGGATGTTTTTCCTCCGTTTTGGTACAAAAACGGAGCAATGTGAACGGGTAGCTTGGATGCCACAAAAACGGATACTAACAAAAACGGAGCAGTGTGAACGGGGCCTATAAAACATGAGAGCACAAAAGCTGAATTAAATTGATATTCTGCAAATAACAATTGTAATGCTATACCAGCTGTCACAGGGATACTTGTGACATTGAAAATACCTTTATCGTGTTTCTTTAGCATAGCATAAGAATTCTAAATAAGGACAGCATAGGTTCCAAATCTTTAGAAAAGGTTGATGTAAAGTTTAATGATCTACACGTTTTTTTTATATAAGAAACTGGTTTATAAGAAACTAGTACTACGATGACCAAAAATTTAAGAAACTCTAGTACTATGCTCAAGAACAGTTAAGAAACTCTAAAACTTTATTTCTGTATGTCTCTCTTATTATATGTCTCTCTAACAAAGGTGCCTTAGTTTTTTCTTGACTTTTAACTGCAAAATTGGTAAATTTTTGCCTCGATGTGCATGGCTTCTTCTTGGTGACAATGTCAATGCGAAATGGAAGCCCTTTGTCGAGAAGAAGGCTCAACTTCGAACAATACCGCAATTTTAGGCCCAAAAAAATAAGAAACCAATTAAGAAAGTTTTACTACTAAAACACCGAAATTTTCATGCGAAATTAAGAAACTTTTAGTACTATGTGCTGATCCAAGTTTCTTATAAAAGAAAAAACGTGTATTTCTTTGAACTGAACGACTTCAAAGAAACTTTAGCTATTTCGCTATGATTTTACCGTTGGACTTTTCTGAAATCTTCAATATTTTCGGATTTAGATTGTCCTTATAATGAAGGAATTTAGATGAAATTTAAGGTTCTGATCCCATTTGGAAGGAAGAACTCACTACAAGATGCTTTTAAAATGAGAAAAATAGAAGATAGCAAATGTGGTATCTCAATTCTAACGTGTTTGCGTTTTTACTTTAGAGTGAACCAAACGTTAAAGCTATTCTCAAAGTCTTACACAGGAAAATATAAGAACGAAAGACGAGTTGACGAGGCTTTAATATCAATATCAACATTCAAATTGACATCATATTAAAACATAAAGTTGCTTTCAGCTATCTCAAGCAGGTTGTTGGGATAAAATTTGACAAATAAATTCGCTAATTCTCTGTGATGCAGGATTTGTGACAAATAAGTTAGTAAAAGTTGGTAAAATCCTTTCTCAAAAATATTTTATCAACTTACCGCGAACTAACTTTCTTGCTTCTGAAAAGTTGCCAAGGCCCTCGTCAAATGATTGTCTCCTCTCAGATCAATGGTTAAAAGTACGGTCTTGTAGCTCAAGCTCAATAATGATCGCAGATCAGCGGCTATTAGCAATCACCCACCTAGGCCCCGGCCCGCGGCCCTATGGCGCTCGGCCCCGGCCCCAGAATTTTTATGATGCAAAGTACAAATTTTTATCCCAGTCTATTTGTTAGGCTAAGTTATAGTGACAGACAAATGCTCAAATGAAGGGTGATAATTTTCGAAGAGAAACAACGAAAAGAATGCAATGTTTACTTGCTTTGCGTAAAATCCCGGGGCCGTAGTTTTGCAACCTTGTCTTGGCGCGCATTTTTCTCTGCAGTACAATATTCTATTGTTTTCATGAATTCTATTCTTGACAAAGGTAATTATTATCACATTGCCCAAAAGGCGGAATCTTATTTGAAGAAAGAGTGTCATATCCCTTACTACTGATTTTGCATCCTTGTGCTCCAAGGGTAAATGGTAGTTGTTGCAGTAATAGAGAAATAAAGAAAAAAGAAAGATGATAAATGCTAGAGCTGCATCAGAAATTGAAGATGATAAATGCTAGAGCTGCATCAGAAATTGAAGATGATAAATGATAGAGTTAACAGCAAATAAAGGAATTATGTTGCACCATGAGGGTGCTAGCTATTTTTCATCAATCATTGCAGTAGTAACAATAAATTGTAAGATTTTTGACGGAGGGCCCCTTGTAAATCAGCCTTTGCTGAAGGGTTACCCTCCAATGAATAAATGAAATGAAACATGTCTTTAACCCTATTACTACCGGGGGGGGGGCACAAAGCGCGGCAAAGTTTATTTGATGTAGTGTCGTCAGTTCAAAAGATAAAGAGCTGAAACTTTGCGACTTTTCCTCAAATTTCATGGACTAATTAAAATTTGTAATTTTTATTCAAAATGGCAGATACTGATCAAGTGACCAACCTCTTTTCAATACGTGGTCAGCCAGACAATTAAAAAAGCGAGTCCAGTTTTAAGAAGGATGATCGTAGAACATCGAGGATACCACCATTCGATAGCTCTCAATTAGAGCTTTCATATGATGTATAGTTTTATCCATTTTTGATGACGTCAGCAAATTTAACGTTCATGACGTCATCAAAGTTTATGACGTCATATTAATAATAACGAATGTATTAGATAGCCTTAAATGGTCAAAATTGGTTCTATTGATTGTTATGAACAAGTTTAAGGCATTTTAGAGTATTTTCATCAGTAATTAGGGGTTTAAATGAAACAATGACACACTGATGCAAATAAATGATGAATATATGATATAATTGATCAGCTTAAATTGACATTACATTGCCAATTTTTATTCAGTGATGCTTTGGGATACATTCTAGTAGCAGTATGAAAGAAATTATCAACTAAGAACTTAAATATTGCCAATATTGCTAATAGTAAGCAAAAAGTGCAATTTTCTTCAATTATGACGTCATAGTGACGTCATGGATGTAATGAAGACTTAAAAAAGTAGCCTATTGTGTAGATCTCGTTCCTATACACCATTGTACTAAGTTTCATCCTCATATCTGCAATATTGGCAAAGTTATGGAGGGGGCACTTTGTGCCCCCCCCCCCCGGTACTACGATGGTCGAAAAAGCCCGGTAGTAATAGGGTTAAAATGTTTTATGCAGAACAGGTTTTTGTGAATAGGATTTTAAGAAAGGCTGCAGTTTATAAAGTTTGGTTATCATTATGTTATTTTCCTCACTGCGAGTTGCCTTCGGACGTGTTTTCGAATGTTATTTTGGGAAACACCATCTCTCCTGTTGCTCAAGACTACTCAAGCAAGAAAAGCTTCTTGAAAAGTGACAGTCTCAGAGCTAAGGCAAAGATCAATTCTTTGAGATAAATGGCATTTCCCAAAATTAAATTTTAGTGATAACTAAATTATTTTTAAAAACTGAAGCCTTTCTTAAAATGCTATTCACAAGAGATGTTTTGCAAAAAACATGTTAAAGACATGTTAAATACTGCAATGATTGTTGAAAAATAGCTAGCACCCTCATGGTGCAACAATTATCATTTACCCTTGGAGCACAAGGATGCCAAATCAGTACACGTTTTTTTTATAAGAAACTGGTTTATAAGAAACTAGTACTACGATGACCAAAAATTTAAGAAACTCTAGTACTATGCTCAAGAACAGTTAAGAAACTCTAAAACTTTATTTCTGTATGTCTCTCTTATTATATGTCTCTCTAACAAAGGTGCCTTAGTCTTTTCTTGACTTTTAACTGCAAAATTGGTAAATTTTTGCCTCGATGTGCATGGCTTCTTCTTGGTGACAATGTCAATGCGAAATGGAAGCCCTTTGTCGAGAAGAAGGCTCAACTTCGAACAATACCGCAATTTTAGGCCCAAAAAAATAAGAAACCAATTAAGAAAGTTTTAATACTAAAACACCGAAATTTTCATGCGAAATTAAGAAACTTTTAGTACTATGTGCTGATCCAAGTTTCTTATAAAAGAAAAAACGTGTAGTAAGGGATATGACACTCTTTCTTCAAACAAGATTCCGCCTTTTTGGGCAACGTGATAATAATTACCTTTGTCCAGAATAGAATTCATGAAAACAATAGAGGGGGTCTATTATAGTGTGGCGGTTAGGCGGATTCGGCCATATGTTGGATGCGGAATACGGTTTCTGCTAGAAAATCAGTGCGGTTTACGGTTTTTCTATTGCTACGCGGTTGCGGAAAAACGGATTTTTTAACGAACGGTTAACGGTTTTTCGCTTACTTCGTGGCGGAAATCGGTTCGTTCTGTCATCCTCGGGACGTTGCCTTTCGCCAATTTTTCCGTTGCAGTACTTGGCTATGTAGTCTGTCACGATTCACGACAAAGTCAAGATTAAGAGCAACAACAACAACAGGATGAACAGAGCCAGCCTCGCATGAAATTGGCGCGAACGAAGAGTCCAAATCCCAAAAAAAAATCGAGGACGTCATAAAATGCGTTGCCTTGTTCTACAAAAACCCAAAAATGTCTTCACATTTCAATAATCATTGCAATATAAGATGACAAACGGAGCTCTTTTTTCAAAGCTCCAAGTTTTCAACTTAGATGGCTTTGCAATAAATAGAAATTATAGCATCGTATCAAATAGCGTTGAAAATTATTAGGTAAAATTTTTACAAAACAAATTCTTGCGATTTTTTTAGCAGAATATCAGAAGCTGCGGAAGGCTTCATGTCACAATGGATTATCCATAGAATTCGAAGTATAAAGCAAGATCTTCTTCACATCAGTCTGTCTTGAATAACTGTCACAAAACGATCAAGGGTTCTTCCATAGTAAAGGTACCTGGGGATGTGCCGCGAGCAAGGGTATACTTTTTCGGAATTCTAGTCTAGCCAAGGGTATCCTTTTTTGCAATTTTGCCCTAGCAACGGTCTAGCCAAGGGTATTATTTTTGACAATATTGGTCTAGCGAACCGATGATATCATATTTAGTACATATTTGACAAATTAGCCCAGGAGATGGTCAAAATTGGTCTAGCCAAGGGTACCATTTTCGTAAAAATTGGTCCAGAGAATGGTCATAATGGTCTAGCCAAGGATACCATTTTCGTAAAAATTAGTCTAGCCTACGGTACCATTTTGAATATGCTCGCGGCAGACCCCTGCCCAAAATTTGGCCAAGAACTCCCCCCCCCCGTGCATTTTGCAAGAGGCCACTCTTAGATTTTTTAGATTTTGTCGCAAGTTTCTAGATCTCTATTGTACGGTACATTGGTAAAGGGATGAGGCCAGTAACGTGAAATATCAATGAATGATACCAACCTTGCAACTAAATATTTTTTGTGACAAGTGCCATTTTCGGGATTTTTTATTTTATATTGGTGGGTTTTCGGGTTTTTCAAAATTTTCGTCCGGGTTTTCGGGTTTTTCCAAATTTTCCTTCGGGTTTGCGGGTTCTGGTACCCCCCCACAGCCCCCCTCTTAGTAATGTTCTGTCAATTGTTTTTACTAGATAACCGTTATTTTCTATCAAGTTTTCTCTTAGCGGTAAAAGTACGGTCATCGCCGTTTGTTTGTTTCAACTTATTTTAATTCGATATTTCTCTAGCTATTACCTATTATGAAATAACTAATCTAAATCGAATATATACATAAGTAAACTAAACACTATAATGAAAGTAAACATTAAATAATTTTTGCATATTGTAATTCTATTTGGTACATATCTACATATAAATATACACATATATGATACATTTGATACAGTGGCAATATTTCAGTTCGACTTAGTACATTAGATACATTAGATACAGGGCATTGTTTAGCCATTTTCAAATCGGCAAGCATTACACTGACACTCGGGTCCATCCCAGCTTTTTATCAAACGTTTAAATATGGTCAAATTTTCGGCTGTTTTGAAATCATTGGATAATGCATTCCAAATTTTTGGTTCAATTGATCTATGACTATTTGATCCAAAAATGACTTGATTTGGTCTGTAATGTAATAAGTCAAATTTGTTCTTGGAGGACCTGCCCACAGATTTAAATTGAAATATATCTTTCACGAAATGAGGGTTCAGATTGATTGTGCATTGTTTTATAAATCTCGATACAAAGCGTTCTCAGGCGATTGATGTTCATTGAACATTTCTTGGACTTTGATAGCAAATCCGTATGAGAACTTATACGATCATTGTGCAGGAATTGCAATGCTCTTTTGTGCGGTTTTTCAATTTCTGCTAACGATTTTGCTGAGGAAAAATGCCAAACAAGGGGGCAACAATTGAAATTTGAAAATACATAGCTTTCAACTAGAATCTGTTTTTCTTTTAAACCTGTAAAGGACTTTAGTCTCTTCAGGACATTTAATTGTGTCGGCCCTTTTCTGCACAGATTCTAAATATGAATGTCAAAATTCAATTTGTTGTCAATTTCAACCCGAGAAGGCGAACTGATTTTTCGGACTTTATTTCTCTGCCCTGAATTAAAATTTTTTCTCCAGAAGTGTCTTTCCTATCTTTCCGTACTAATAAAGTGTAGAATTTTTCAGGATTAGCAATCATTTCATTTTGCCGAAGCCAGTCCAGAGTTCTATCAGAAGCGCCGGGAGGGGGGGCAAGGGGGGCGGTTGCCCCCCAATGTTCTCCAGGACCACTTTTCTAATTCCTCTAATTCCGGTGTAAAATTAAAGGGGGGGGGGGGGGTAAGGCCGATGATCTCGGCAATTATAACGTGAGCATGGGTTTGTACAACCTTGCTGTCTTAATTGCATCTTCTGCATTTTCCGACGATCTGTAGGGCACTGACACGGAATTTTTTCTGGATCTCAACAACATGGCTTGTGGGAGATCTAAGTTATGGGTTTTTTTCACAGAGCAAATGAGGAGAAAGTAGTTGGGTATATGGGTAGTGTAGGGCAAAATTTTTCAGAGAAATGATGGAAGGTGACTGGGAGAGTCGTTCTAAACCAATGTATAGGTTGGCTTTTTGAAAAATTTCCGAGACAAACTATCACAGAATGGTCAAGATTTCCAATTTGAGGCCAGGTAAATTGGATTGTGAGAACCGTTCTAGGACAAAGTATGGTGTGTTTGCGCAAAAAATTTGCTGTGGTGATGATTCATAAAAAACTGTTACCAAATTATGAAAGTTTTCAATTCGGCACTGGTAAGGATGGGATGCATTCCAAACCAAAGAATATCATATTTTTACAAAAATATTTTCCTGGGGATGCTAATTTAAACAACTGTTACGAAATGATCAACAATTCTATTTCACCACCAGCTAACATGTGATCGGTAGAAGTGTTCTTAGAAAGTTCTAAGCCAAAGTAAAGGACGTGTCCACGAAATTTTTGCTGGGGCTTTGCCCCCAGAGCCCCTCATCCAGGGGCGGATTTAACGTGACTTCCATAAAGTCAAGATTTCATAGATTTATCTCTGAGAATAGAATTACGATAATTATGAAAATGAGATCCACGATGAGACGAATAATAAACAATTTCAAAATCTTTTCAATTGCGCTTTTATAAGGGGGCTACAAAGTAGGCCCCTTATATGTGTCAATAAGGCAAAATGTGGCTGGCTGAAGGAGAAACATTTGAGGTAAACTTAGACCTTATAATCATATGAAAGTCCACAATAGGTTTGGTGGGATCCTTTTCATTTCAAAATTTTTATCAGTAACCAATTAGCTAAGAAACATTTGATAGCATCTTATGGCAATCTAAAGGGCGATGCTGCAAAAATTTTCTCGAAGGAGTACCCCTGGACCCCCCCCCCCAAATTTTTCAGCTCGCTCCGCTTGCCTTCGCCCTTATCATGGGAACTGATTAAAAAATCCGGCTCGATCCGCCCCTGATTTGAGCCCTATGCCCTCTTTTTCACGTACTTCAGATTTCTGAATCTGAGAGAACTTGACAGCCCTTTGACAATTCCATTACGGAGTGGCGTATTAGATTGGTTCCAGAAATATTTTGGAAATCCGAAGTTCGGTGGCCGGTAGGACGTCATTTTCTAATTGTGGTGCCCAACTTGTGTTATTTCAACTGACTCATTCATCTTTCTGGCAACCTATAAAAGGGGCGTTGGTCGCATTTACAGCCAAAGTAGAGGGCGTGGTCCAAGAAAATGTTATGTTTCGCCCCTCCAATAAAAAATCCTGGCGCGCCACTGAGTTCTATTTGATTCGTCTTGTAGTAATCTAATCAAGCCTGGCAAGTTCTTAGCGTAGGCACTGATAGTGTTATCATAGGCACTGATAATGTTATCATAGGCACTGCACTGATAGTGTTATCATCGATTCACATAAATTTCCTTGGGATTCCTGCTTCATTTACATGAAATAGCTATCCTAAAAAATATTTATCGTACTGAATAAGACTGACGGTTGCGGTTTATGAGAGAATATTGCTAGCGGTTTACGGGTAAGGGCGCAAATTTTGGCGGTATTACGGTATCTAGACACCCTATAATAGACCCCCAATAGAAGATTGTACTGCAGAGAAAAATGCGTGCCAAGACAAGGTTGCAAAACTACGGCCCCGGGATTTTACGCAAAGCAAGTAAACATTGCATTCTATTCGTTCTTTCCTTTCCACAATTATCACCCTTCACTTGAGCATTTGTCTGTCACTACAACTTACCTTAACAAATAGACTAGGATAAAAATTTTTACTTTGCATCATAAATATTTTGGGGCCGGGGACGAGCGCCATAGGGCCGAGGGCCCGGGCCAGGGGGCCGGGGTCGGTGATTACTAATAGCCCAGATCAGCATATATAGCGCGGTGGATACCTGCCATCTTCATTCACTAGTTGCATTGCTTGAGTGTGTGGAATTTATGCTTTAGTCTCCGTTTTCATTGTGTCTGTTACAACTGTTGATCCGTGACGAAACTGTTTGAGGTTAAGGCTAGCCCTCCTCCATAAAGGCCCTCAACTTTCGCTTGAGTTTATGTTCAGGGCAGGGCCCCGGGGGGTGTACTTGACTTTCAATTGTACGGGGGTGTGCACTCCAAAGAGAACAATTTTCACCCGGCTTTAGAAATTTTCCCTTGAAATGATAGCCGGCTTTAGCAAAAATTGGCGAAAAGCATACCCTAAAACGTAAAAGTTTGTCAAAAAACAATGAAATAAAACTTTTGACAACCGGCTTTAGAAAAACTGCCTTCTTTTGATACCCGGCGTTAGAAAAAAGAGGCGAAATCGATACCCGGAAAGGAGTGCACATCCCGTCAGCAAAATATACTAAGTAGCCCCCCCGGGGGCAGGGCTCGAATGAAATGTTTCCTTTCCGGTAGCAAGATAAGCACCTTATATTGTTTCTTCTTATATGCTTTCTTAATCTTCCAATATACTGCACAATTCTACCCCCATTTCCTTACTCTCCTAGTTTCTCTCTCTTCCCTTCCCTCTCAATCCCTTCCTTCATTTCTTTCTCCACTTTTCTCTTGCTTTCCGTTTCTTTTTCCTTTTTCTTTTCTTCCTTCCTGGGAAATTTGAGCATTTCAGCTACCTTCCCGGTAGCACAGCTACCATGCTACTTCGTTTTTTGAGCCCTAATTCAGGGGCAATACCAGACTTGCCTCAAGTCTATTTCGTCAAAAAATGGTATAAGGGAAAGTATTCACTTATTACAGCCAATGTGCGTTCTAACAATTGTAAGCAACATTTGCAATCTGTGAACGCTCTCTGCATATGTTTATTGTGCAGCAAGCCCGTAGGAAGTGGGGGGGGTAGGGGGGCTGGAGCCCCCAATAATTTTGAAAAAAATGGTGCTACGTCACACGAATTAATTATATGTATTGTTCTCTATTATTTTAAGAACAATTGCCCCCCCCCCCCAATGCGAAGCTTCTTCTTACGGCCCTGTTGTGCAGGAATTGTGATCAACAATTGAAATAGTAGCAATAGTTGCAAATCTTTTAACATTGAGAAACCAGTTGCTATTTCAGCATCATTTCAGCATCATATTTGCTATTCCGTCCAGTCAACCAGGGCCTAATAACGCGATGATCCAAGTTCAAGTTGGAACTTCCATTTCGCAAAAGTAATAGCTGGACAGAAAATCTTATCTAGGGCCCAAAACAAAGAGTAGTCTTACACCTGAGTTGAAACCAACAAACAATATCAACACGTTCAAATATAAGGACAAAGATAAAGGGAACTTTTTCCTAAAGATTCAGAAAGAGGGAGGTGTCTTCTACCAAGGCAAATACGAAAATTTTGACACACATTTTACAATTGGGGTGTGGTTTAACGTGTTGGTAGTTAAACTTGAACTATTAAAGCATTGGTCTTTCTGATGATGGATGATAATAGGAATGATTTATGTATCTCCCCTCTTGATGAAATGCTATTGTTGTTATTGGTGACAATTGAGTGCCGCAGTAGCGGGATGTGCCTACTGGATAGTGTGTTGCTGTTGTTGCTCAGAATGGGTTTGACACGAGCGGCCATATTGTTCGAATTGCAATGGCCTAAAGCTTGACAGAAGAAGACGGTGGTTGCTGAAGGCAAAATTTGGTAGTAGATGGATAAAGAAAGCAGTACTGGCATGGATTATTTTGATGGTAAGATGCTTTTGTTGTTTTGCGATCGCGGTTACTCATTTGTGAGTAAGATTGAGACACACTTGAGACACATCATCAGCGGTGTTGTTGGGTGGCGAAGAAAGGAGAGAAGCGCTTCTCGAAAGAAAGATGAATAAAGCCACGAAGTGCCAATCTTCCTTATTCACTGAGGAAATTTTTAGGCAGAGAAGTTGAATTCATCAATCAAATTTTGAAAATGTCTGGGCATCGCATCAGTCATTCATCTCTGGGAAGAATCAGAGAAACTGGATGAAACAAAAAATGTCAGTCTGCACTCCTGCCGGTTGGTCACAGGGTGTATTCATTCTATCTATGCATTTTCTACTTGGTTAGGCCCAAAGATCTTTGGTGTGGAAAAGGAATTCTCTTGGTGTATTGGCGTGAAAATCTGATAGAAATGATATGAAATTGTTCTAATTCAGTTCATTTAAATGGATCCATTGTTCATTTTTCGGGCTTAGATGACTTGTTATTGGCATATTTGGTGTCGAGTTTACATGGAATCAACCCTGGGGTCTGCAGAGTGTGGCCAAGACTGATAAGTTTGCAAAATGCACACCGAAGGTGCACACCTTCCTATTGTTTTTAAAACAATCAATCTATTGTTCTCTACTTGAAACCAAGGTGTGCAGAATATGGCACTTGCATGCCAGAGATTTCAATAGGCTTTTCAAAATAGACAATTTATCCTTGCACACTGGAAATCTTGTCAATAAATGCCATACTCTGCAGACTGGCTCTGCATGTGGAAGATCTTCCAATGTGCACAACATAAAAATCAATCTAGGGTGGTGTGGCAATTCCACACAAGGCTTTTCAGAAATTTTTAAGTGTGCATTGATTTAGACAAATTTATTGTCTACTTTTAAGAACAAATGAATGGACACAAATACACCACTTTGTTGATCTGCACACACAAAATCTTGTTGACTGCCATATACTCTGCAGACTGGCAACAAACATCATGGTTGAACCATACTCGTTTTTGAAGAAATCTTGATAGATTTTGGGGAGAACAATCATGTTTAAAGAATGATTTATTTCATAACAACAAATACATCCAGATGGACATTTGGGAATGGGGGTTTTATCCATGGATGTGTCTTCTTCATCAATCAAAAACAGCGGTTTTGTTCATTTTTAGGCTTACATACATACATACATACATACATTATTTATTTAACAATGCAGGTCATCTAAATGGCAGCTTTCGCTGATGTGGACCTGCTAATTAAGTAAAGGTTAAAAGTTTTAAATAGCTTAGATTAATAAATATTTCTAATTTACATGAATGGTTTCTTAAGTTTAAAAGTAGATAAAATTTGAGTCAGTATACGATATGGTGGATGCTTGTCCAAAGGAGATGCTATCTAATATTTTGCTATTTTCTGATAGTTTTCTTTTAAATGTTTCATAATTTTCCTGAATCGTTATTGATGGGGGCAGTCTGTTCCAAATTAACTCTTCTCTTTCTCTAACTCTTCTCTTCTCTTTAATTTTCTTGTTGAATCTTTCAAGGCAAAAAGCATCATTTCATTGAAAAGCAATTCACAATAGTCATCTTCTTGGAATGAAGGCCAAGGGAATATTACCTCAGAAATTAAAGATAACCTTGAACACTCGTTTAGCAACCACATTGTAGCCTACAAGTAGACCCATTATCCTAAAGAATAGAGGGTCTACAAAATAAAGAGATAAAGCTTGCTACGGCTGCCCAATTAATTATGTTAATATCAAATGAGTCTAAACAAAGGCTGCATACATTAAGTTCTAGAAATCTGGAACTGTAGTTTAGCAAGCTTTCGCTCGTTGATTCATAGACCTTTCTCTGTTCGGAGAATGGGACTACACGTAGGCTACCACGTTGGGACAGATCTGTAAAATCAGGGCTCCATTGTGCTATCCAGTTCATTGCACATTGACATGTTCATAATGTTGGCTCTTGTCACCTGTGCACAAATGAGTTCCTTTGCTCTCCATGTGAGCCCTTAGCCCTTATTGTGATATGTCTTGAGTGATCTGCAAACTTTTCCTGCATTTTAACCCAGCTGAAGTTTTCTACTTTTTTGCTGAAATGATCTTTTTCAAACTTTTGCAGCAAGCAATCCTGCTGAGGCACTTATCAGCTTGAGAGGTAAAGTATATTTTGAATTTCACTTTCACAGATATTTCTCACACTTGGTAAATTAAGGAGAGGATTACAATACAGGGCCGTAGGAAGCAATTTCTGATTGGGGGGCCATTGTTCTTAAAACAATAGAGAACAATACATCTAATCAATGCTTGTGACGTAGCACCATTGTTTTCAAAATTATTTGAGGGGGCTTGAGCCCCCTGCCCCCCACTTCCTATATGGGCCTGCAATATTTTCTAATTTTTGTATCTAAAACATTAAGATTCATGTTAATTATCAAATTGAGGTAAAGCATTTACTTATTGTATTGTTTTGTCACATGTAATACGGGCCTCAAGCAGTAGTTAGTCTTTATGTTTTTCAAACGTGATTTCCTATTTTATCAGTTAGCCTCTTACATACAGTACAGGCCTTCCCAGGGAGGGGGGGTACTCGGGTTTATTTAGGATAGGAGTGCTCAGGCTGGGGTATAGCGCATTAACCCAAAAGATAATTTCTAGCATGAAAATTTTGGCGAATTTTTACACGTGCAATAAACAGCCACCTTGGACTTTTCAGGTGCAATTGTTTCGTTAATTTATGTACAAGCCATGAATTTTCATGTACTATGCATATTTGTGTTTCAGAGTCAGGGAAGAAGACTCCAAAAAAGTCACAACAAGATTTGGTATGCTGTTTACACAATATGATATTGTAATTTTGATATATCCCAAGAGCTCAGTGGTGGTCATATCATTTGCATCCTAAGATCCTGAAGCTGTTTGTAATCTTTTCACAGTAAATTATTGTTAATTCATGCCAAGCATTTGGGGGAAGGCAGAACGATTTCACTTCTTACAGTAAATGCTTTCACCACAGTTTTATTTGTTTAACATCAACTATTTTACCATGTGACTGAAAGTAAAATTTGCAAGATTTAAATTGATTTGATCCATTTGACTTTTTGTGAAAAAATTACATTTTATAGGTTGCTGTGAGCAGAAATGCAGACACTTTGGAAGATGTTGATATGTATGACGATGAGGTTTGTGTTTTCCCCTAAAATTTTGTTTTTTACAGGCCCTAATCTGACACACATTTTTGCACCAAACAGGCTTAGAAAAGGATCATTCTTTAAAGGCACTGAATCTGCATAAATGCTTTGCCTGCTCATGACCAATATCAACTTCTTTTCCATCATCAAACAATCCTTCTTCCCTACTGCTACTGATGTCAGCACTAGTTGGGCAATAAGAAAGGGTGCAGAAATTCAGGATAGCACTAACGCTCATGTATTTATATGGACTCCATGCCTTGAAGACGTGGAAGTACACTTTTGGAAGACTCTACTGAATAAGGAGAATTTGACTCTGGCATAAGAATGGATACATGTACATACATGCTTGAATTTAATGCTCTGCGCCAGGGCTCAAAAAACGAAGTAGCCTGGTAGCGGCGCTACCAGGAAGGTAGCTGAAATGCTTAAATTTCCCAGGAAGGAAGAAAGGAAAAAAGGAAAATGAAACAGAACGAAAGGGAAGGGAAGAAAGGAAGGGGAAAGGAAGAAGAAGAAAAAGGGATAGAACTGGGGGTATACAGGGAAAGAAGAAGAAAGTACGTAAGAAGAAACAATGGTGCTTAGCTTGCTACCAAGAAGGAAAATATTTTTTGAGCCCTGCTCTGCGCTATTGCGCTTGTTCATTAATCAATTATTTTCCAAATGCAGTACATACTGTAAATTATTAAATGGCAGTTAAGTGCTAGTTTAACTGGAATTAATACCTCCCTGGAGGCGTGTCGTCGTTATTTTCTAGCAGTATACTCTGCAACCTTTTTTGGTTAGCCTGGGATCACATGGTGCCCGAGGGCGTATTATGCATGCTGTATCAGTACAGAATCTAAATTATTTATAGATGGCTCAAGAGGAGGGGTTTGAATGGGATCATTTATGGAAAAAGAATATGTGTGATAATATATACCTGCTAGTTTACCCCATCTCTTTTGATCAAAATAGTAGAAAGGTACTATATACAAGTCTAATTTAGAAATGTCATAATTCAAGATGTATGATTTATATCTTCAGTTTGTTATTTTTTCAGAAGATCATTATCACATGTGTCACGTGCCAGCCACAAGAATGTGCTAGAAATATGTTTAATTTGCTTAAAGATGTCTCTAAAGTTATCACTAAGATGTAAACTATTAATTTCAAAACTTGTCTTTATGGCTTTAGACATTACTTCTCTTATAATTTTATCCCAGGAGTGGCCTTCTTCTCCTTCACCACAGTCCTTGCTCCCAAAGTAAGTATTTGATCGGTAATTTTGCTCATGAAGTCTTTTATGGCATATAGTTGCAGTTCCATTTTGTTGACAGCTATCTGGCACTGTTACGTATGGCTATGATGGACTGAAGCAAAATGCTAACTGCTATATACCATGTGTGCCAAAAAAAGTTCAGACGTTTGGAAGTTCATATGACATAGAGTAGTTAGCGGGGTGAGTGGTCGAGCAGCTTATACATTTTCCATCATGTGACTGAAGTTAAGCTCCGTTCATTGAGGTCAAACTCCGGATGGATGAACTCTCAGAGGCCTGACCTCTCAACTCACCTCGCCATCCTTTGGAAGGGACGTTAAACTAGGGGTCCCATGCCTGGATGTGGCATGCATAGTGGGCTTAAATTAGCTTTAAATAGCTAGAAATACATCCAGCCCACTCAAAATAAATTACTGAAAAAATAGTGGATGGATTGAAATGGAATGAATTTTATCTGATAGCTAAAAGCTGAAATATTTTTGTGATTTTTCTTGTGTTTTTATGAGTACTGGAAGTATAGTTAAATTTGACTAATACATTAATATCATGGTTGCAAAATGCCTGACAAAGTACCTAAAATGTTTGATCAGATCGCGAAGAAACCTTTTGCATATTGTTTTTGTCAGAGATTCCTCACGATTTGATCGATAGGCCCCTTTTCGGCCAGTTTGCAATCAATGAATTTTCCTAAACTGAATTTACCCGTGTTTTCCTTCCTCATAAAAACGCAAAAACATAAGTGATCTTCAATTCATACAAATTCATCCAGTTTGTTTTGTTTGTTCATCTTATCTTAATTTGATTCTGAACACCTAGCTAACATACATATACAGATATATACAGATATATACATATATACAAAAGTCAACTAATCTAAATCGAATACCGAGCATCTGAATGAATAAATGAATATCAAATGAATAAATAAATAGATAAAGCTTTTCAAAGGTAAATGGATGATAATAATACAAGAATAATTTACAGGTTTAAAGGCAGAAACACCGCAATACAGACACCGCAATAATTTACAGACTGATATATTGACACGCATGACATTTACAAGTTGGACCATCCCATTGTTTACTCATTTTTTTGAAACTATTTAGGTTTTCAACTGATTTTAATCCATTCGGTAGACAATTCCAGATTTGTGGTCCCATGGCTTTAAGGCTTTTTGAGCCAAAGGTTACTTTATTTGGCCGAAAATGATTCAGATTGTTTGGATTTCGTGATGAATAGTCAGAGGTCCTGAAACTAAAGATGTTATTCATAAATGATGGATTCAGATTTTTCATTGTCTTGAAGATTTCGATACAAAGTGTCCTTTGACGAGCAACTTGCATTGTGTGTTTTTTTTTTATTTGAGAAGTTGATCACTATAGGAACGTCTGTGATCATTATACAGAAATCTCAACGCACGTTCCTGTATTCTGTATTCTGATTTTGAAGATGAAAAGTACCACACCAAAGGACAATAGTTAAAATTCGTGTATACAAACTTTGAACCAAAACTTCCTTTTCAGCAAAACCAATAAATGACTTTAATCGTTTGAGGACTTTAGTCCAGTAAATCCAGTACTTTAGGCTCGACGATTTTTCAAATGCGTAAACTCTTTCGCTTCACCTGGTAAAAATAGCTGATTATCCAAGAATTTCTAACATTATAACATTGTACCGGTACAATGTAAATGGGATCTAAAGCTCAGGTTGCAAGGGAAATTTCGTAAAACAAAACATTCAGGTTCCCGGAAAGGACAAGACGATTTCCCTTTCTGAAGAATAGATTTCAAAGCTATGAGTGCACCCCATCAAATAAAATAAACAGAAAAAGCAAGACATTATAGTTAGCTGCGCTAAAGGTGTGAAATCTATTCTTGAGGCTGTCAGATCGCATTATCTTAAACAGAAAATTTGAAGCCTTTTTTACAAACTGCCGGTTCTATTTTGGCAATACTATTTAACACAGGAAAGCTGGCATATAAAATGGAAATTTTTCATTGGACATATAAGAAATCTGCCAGCCTCTTGTACAGATATTTTCTTACATATAAGAAGCTAAACAGCCTGATTCAAAATGTTGAGTTTTCATTATGCGGGACTTGCTGTAATGGATTAGGACAAGCAGTGTAAACGCATCTCGTATCTCCATTTCTAACATTGCCCCAAAGTCTGTCGTACCGTTTTAAGTTGTTGAGGATTTTTCTTGGAACTCTTTCTGCAGAATCTCGAATAAATAAGTTCCTAAACCAGTGCGACTGATTTTTTCTTCTACACTTTTTCATCTAACTTAGCGTTCCCACCGGCCACCATCAATTGTTGCCTGCTAAAGTCTATAGTAGCACTAATAGCACTCTTAGGTACCTGGACCAAGGGAATGCTGTAACTGTTCTTTCTTTCTGAAATTTGAACTTCGTGAAATTTGTTAGTTCATTCTCCGTAATCAGTTGTTGCCTACTTCTATGAAGGACCATCCCATATCTGTTTTATTCATTTTAGGAGGACGAGAGGATCTCCTGCAAAATATTTTTGGGTAGGTTGATGCAGTTTTTTTGCATTCAAACATGTTTCTTTTGGTAGTTGGCAGATCTTCACATTCATAGTGCAAAATATTCGGCATAGGATGTCACAGTGAAATGATACTTATCATAAGTGGGCTACGCTACGCTACAGTAATAAAATTGGAAAATTAAGGAATTCTCTTGCCAGGTTTGATCGAGGGACCTTCATGTTTGGAAAATATTTCACCACAACTATCCTGAACGGATTCAGATGGTGCAATTCTGTTGTATTTTTATTTTTCATTTTATCGTACTGATTATGGTACTTTTTTGAAGCAACAACATTTCTAAACTTTCTGTGCAAAAGAATTGAACTATCTTTGAAAATAAACTTGTTGTCATTTATTTGTTGTGACTTACAGTGCTATCTCATTGCTAGATTAGCTATGGGTTTCTAACAAGATAGGGCTTTAATGTATTTGTCCTGTAATATATATTTCCATCTTAATAATTTTATTTTATCAAATTCTAAATTGTATCAATTGTAAATAGTAAGCATTTAGCTGTTCCTTTTTCAGCTTATTTTAATAATCATATGATGATACGATGATGATGATATCAAACGATATTTCTGTTTTAGGGCTCAATTTTTACCTTTTCTGAAAAGAGGACAATGAAGGTTGGTTACATGTTATCTCGTTATACTTTTCAATAAACAACAACACAATGAATGTGCAATTCACATATAACGGATCTGTTTGGTAAAATGACCAACCCTTTTGCTTCTAAGTTCTAAGACCCTTACGTCAACTGGGGACCAATTTTGTACATTTCCTGCGGTAGCTAAGAGGCCCTTTACATGATAAATTTCAACCCGTGTTGAGTTTCAACACGGGTTGAGTTTTAACAGCATTGCTTATTTTGCCTTGCGTTTACATGAAATCTCAATGCGGGTTGAGATTAGGTCACATGGTTGCAAACAATAGAAGAAGGAATGTGAGCCCACTCAAATATTCGAATGATTGCGGAAATAGATTCGATCTCCTTTGTTCGCATTCTAATCTCGCCCCGAGTTGAAAAAATATTGCGTTTACATGAGAATTTCAACCCGTGTTGAAATTTCAACACGGGTTGAGTTGCCGAGTTGAGTTGAACCCGTGTTGAGTTTCAACTCGGCCTCCTTTTCATGTAAACGCGATGAAGGCTTACACCGTCAACCGAGTTGAAACTCAACCCGTGTTCAACTCAACACGGGTTGAAATTTATCATGTAAAGGGCCTCTAAGATGTCTAACTGCTTATCAGTGTTCTTTGAACTACCCCAAGGCAGACATTCAATCGATTTTAAATTAAGTTACATTGTAATTAGTTTTTCTTTTCAAAAAGTCTTCTTTCCTAAAGCCACCGTTCTCATAAGGGACATAGTTTTGTTGTTGTGTACTCAGGAGATGGAATGAGCTCATCTCTTTTGATCGTTGGACAAGCATACAGGATTTGAGCCACGGAAATGTGCTCTTAGCATTCCGGGTGTCTCAAAATGATGTATTATCGTTTGATTGCTTATATCTCCATAACCAATGAACCGATCTTCAAATACTTTCCTTTATCCAATTGCAGAAATGCTAAATTGTTTTTGAGGATGTTGGCTGTGGTTTAGGCCGATTTCTTCATGTCGAAAAGAAGATCGATAAAGCTGCTCAAATTCAAGCCTAAGATAGCATGAAAAAGAAACGGCCTTCTTTGTCTGTCAAAATTTTAAATGTGATGCGAAAGGCTAAACTTATATGTCGTTCATAGAATTAATGGCGTTCAGAGAATATGAATTCAGTTAATACTGAGTTCAGAGTATACGAATACGAGTTCAGCCTTTTGTATCACATCTAAAATGTTGACTGGAAAAATAGGCCGTTTCTTTCTCATGCCATCTAAGGCTCGAATTTGAGCAAGTTTATCGATTTTCTTTTTGGCATGAAAACACCGCGGTAAAACCGCAACCAACATTTTAAAATAAAACAAAGTTTTTAAAAATGGGTTCATTTGTTATGGACATGTAAGCAATCAAACAATAATAAATAATTTTGGGACACCCGGTAGATGCATTTAATTTAATCGAAAAATAGTGTTATCTTCCTCGCTGCACGAAGGTCAAATGCCAACAAATTTCATTAATGCACAACCAACCCTGCCTGTGCTGTAAACCAAGTTGTTTGATTATCGAAAGTTTTATATGATTTACTCCGAGGACAGAAACTTAATTTGTTCCAGATATATTCTCATTTAATCAATTTTTTAAAATTACTTTCATATATAAAACTACTTTGTCAGAAGGGCAATGTTTGTTTTCTTATGTCCTAACAATATATATAGTGTCGCAGTTTGCGGCAGTGTTGTTGTGGCAGCAGCTGTGGGGGCCTGGGGCCTGGTGCCCCGGTCTGGAAGTGGCTTTGGGGGGCATTTTTTCGAGGGGGTCTGCATCCCGTCTTTTTCGGCGTGTGGAACTGTGTGTCTTATCCGGGTTTCGTGCTTCTGTCGCAATTTGCACAATTCAGCAATATTTTGGTTCTAACAGCCCTGGCTGTCACTGATGAGGCTGCCGATGGGCAGCGAAATATTTGAGGTAACAATATGTTTAGTTTTACAGTTAGATAATTGCGCGTGTCTTAAAAACAATGGTCACCAAAACAAAATTACCAAATTACAATATATATTGAAATGAACCAAATCCCTTTAGTTGCTGGACAGGACTGCCAGATTTGAACCACAAAGGGGTTTGCTTCTTATAAGTCAATTTGGTATATAATTAAGTGGGACAACATTGGAATTCACTTATATCGAATTACCTGAATTGAAAGGTGATGTCTCACATGTCTATGAATAGACTATCGTTTGAGTAAAAAACAAGAATACCTGTTTGAAGGATCTCTTGCTCCCTGGATATTAACAGCAATATTGGCAAGCATTTGTTGGGGGAAATGAGATACGGTTTGTTCGAGGAAACTTATGTGTCCCCCCGTGCGGTAGGTTAATGTTCCTGCGCCCGGCAGTGTTCCAACCCAAAACCCTACTGCGCGTGAGCTTTAACCTACTGCACGGGAGGACACATACGTTTCCTCGGACAAACCGTATCTCGTGTCCCCAACAAGTATATCATTCAATAGTTGACATGCTCAAATTCGTTTAAAATTTACCTGACTGGAACTGGTGACTCCATATGAGGGATTTTCTCAAGAAAGCTCCTTCAACAAACCTTCAAAACAGGCCAAGAATCACGATATTGACATTTTCTTGCATCCTGCTTTCGAGAAAGATCCAGGATTTGCTCTCGGGACTGAAACGGTATCGATTTTGATTGAAATAACATTGTTATTGAGTCCGGCTTTCGAGAAAGATCCAGGATTTGCTCTCGGGACTGAGACGGTATCAATTTTGATTGAAATATCATTGTTATTGCGTCCTGCTTTCGAGAAAGATCCAGGATTTGCTCTAGGGACTGAGACGGTATCGATTTTGATTGAAATAACATTGTTATTGCGTCCTGCTTTCGAGAAAGATCCAGGATTTGCTCTAGGGACTGAGACGGTATCGATTTTGATTGCAATAACATTGTTATTGCGTCATGCTTTCGAGAAAGATCCAGGATTTGCTCTGGGGACTGAGACGGTATCGATTTTGATTGCAATAACATTGTTATTGCGTCCTGTTTTCGAGAAAGATCCAGGATTTGCTCTAGGGATTGAGACGGTATCGATTTTGATTGAAGTAACATTGTTATTTTGTCCTGCTTTCGAGAAAGATCCAGGATTTGCTCTCGGGACTGAGACGGTATTTGGCACTCGATTTTGATTGAAATAGCATTGTTATTGCGTCCTGCTTTCGAGAAAGATCCAGTATTTGCTCTAGGGACTGAGACGGTATCGATTTTGATTGAAATAGCATTGTTATTGCGTCCTGCTTTCGAGAAAGATCCAGGATTTGCTCTAGGGACTGAGACGGTATCGATTTTGATTGAAATAACATTGTTATTGCGTCCTGCTTTTGAGAAAGATCCAGGATTTGCTCTAGGGACTGAGACGGTATCGATTTTGATTGAAATAACATTGTTATTGCGTCCTGCTTTCGAGAAAGATCCAGGATTTGCTCGCGGGACTGAGACGGTGTCGATTTTGATTGAAATAGCATTGTTATTGCGTCCTGCTTTCGAGAAAGATCCAGTATTTGCTCTAGGGGACTGAGACGGTATCGATTTTGATTGAAATAGCATTGTTATTGCGTCCTGCTTTCGAGAAAGATCCAGTATTTGCTCTAGGGACTGAGACGGTATCGATTTTGATTGAAGTAACATTGTTATTTTGTCCTGCTTTCGAGAAAGATCCAGGATTTGCTCTGGGGATTGAGACGGTATCGATTTTGATTGAAATAACATTGTATTGCGTCCTGCTTTCGAGAAAGATCCAGGATTTGCTCTAGGGATTGAGACGATATCGATTTTGATTGAAATAACATTGTATTGTGTCCTGCTTTCGAGAAAGATCCAGGATTCGCTCTAGGGACTGAGACGGTATCGATTTTGATTGAAATAACATTGTATTGCGTCCTGCTTTCGAGAAAGATCCAGGAGTTGCTCTAGGGATTGAGACGGTATCGATTTTGATTGAAATAACATTGTTATTGCGTCCTGCTTTCGAGAAAGATCCAGGAGTTGCTCTAGGGAATGAGACGGTATCGATTTTGATTGAAATAGCATTGTTATTGCGTCCTGCTTTCGAGAAAGATCCAGGATTTGCTCTAGGGACTGAGACGGTATCGATTTTGATTGAAATAACATTGTTATTGCGTCCTGCTTTCGAGAAAGATCCAGGATTTGCTCTAGGGACTGAGACGGTATCGATTTGATTGAAATAACATTGTTATTGCGTCCTGCTTTCGAGAGAGGTCCAGGATTTGCTCTCGGGACTCAGACGGTATCGATTTGATTGAAATAACATTTCATTGCGTCCTGCTTTCGAGAAAGATCCAGGATTTGCTCTGGGGATTGAGACGGTATCGATTTTGATTGAAATAGCATTGTTATTGCGTCCTGCTTTCGAGAAAGATCCAGTATTTGCTCTAGGGACTGAGACGGTATCGATTTTGATTGAAGTAACATTGTTATTTTGTCCTGCTTTCGAGAAAGATCCAGGATTTGCTCTGGGGATTGAGACGGTATCGATTTTGATTGAAATAACATTGTTATTGCGTCTTGCTTTCGAGAAAGATCCAGGATTTGCTGTAGGGACTGAGACGGTATCGATTTTGATTGAAATAACATTGTTATTGCGTCCTGCTTTCGAGAAAGATCCAGGATTTGCTCTCAGGACTGAGACGGTATCGATTTTGATTGAAATAGCATTGTTATTGCGTCCTGCTTTCGAGAAAGATCCAGTATTTGCTCTAGGGACTGAGACGGTATCGATTTTGATTGAAGTAACATTGTTATTTTGTCCTGCTTTCGAGAAAGATCCAGGATTTGCTCTCGGGACTGAGACGGTGTCGATTTTGATTGAAATAGCATTGTTATTGCGTCCTGCTTTCGAGAAAGATCCAGTATTTGCCCTAGGGGACTGAGACGGTATCGATTTTGATTGAAATAGCATTGTTATTGCGTCCTGCTTTCGAGAAAGATCCAGGATTTGCTCTAGGGACTGAGACGGTATCGATTTTGATTGAAATAACATTGTTATTGCGTCCTGCTTTCGAGAAAGATCCAGAATTTGCTCTAGGGACTGAGACGGTATCGATTTTGATTGAAATAACATTGTTATTGCGTCCTGCTTTCGAGAAAGATGCAGGATTTGCTCTAAGGACTGAGACGGTATCGATTTTGATTGAAATAACATTGTTATTGCATCCTGCTTTCGAGAGAGGTCCAGGATTTGCTCTCGGGACTCAGACGGTATCGATTTGATTGAAATAACATTTCATTGCGTCCTGCTTTCGAGAAAGATCCAGGATTTGCTCTGGGGATTGAGACGGTATCGATTTTGATTGAAATAACATTGTTATTGCGTCTTTTTTTCGAGAAAGATCCAGGATTTGCTCTCGGGACTGAGACGGTATCGATTTGATTGAAGTAACATTGCATTGCGTCCTGCTTTCGAGAATGATCCAGGATTTGCTCTAGGGACTGAGACGGTATCGATTTTGATTGAAATAACATTGTTCAATTGCGTCCTGCTTTCGAGAAAGATCCAGGATTTGCTCTAGGGATTGAGACGGTATCGATTTTGATTGAAATAACATTGTTATTGCGTCCTGCTTTCGAGAAAGATCCAGGATTTGCTCTAGGGACTGAGACGGTATCGATTTTGATTGAAATAACATTGTTATTGCGTCCTGCTTTCGAGAAAGATCCAGGATTTGCTCTAGGGACTGAGACGGTATCGATTTTGATTGAAATAACATTGTTATTGCGTCCTGCTTTCGAGAAAGATCCAGGATTTGCTCTAGGGACTGAGACGGTATCGATTTTGATTGAAATAACATTGTTATTGCGTCCTGCTTTCGAGAAAGATCCAGGATTTGCTCTAGGGACTGAGACGGTATCGATTTTGATTGAAATAACATTGTTATTGCGTCCTGCTTTCGAGAAAGATCCAGGATTTGCTCTAGGGGACTGAGACGGTATCGATTTTGATTGAAATAGCATTGTTATTGCGTCCTGCTTTCGAGAAAGATCCAGGATTTGCTCTAGGGACTGAGACGGTATCGATTTTGATTGAAATAACATTGTTATTGCGTCCTGCTTTCGAGAAAGATCCAGGATTTGCTCTGGGGATTGAGACGGTATCGATTTTGATTGAAATAACATTGTTATTGCGTCCTGCTTTCGAGAAAGATCCAGGATTTGCTCTAGGGATTGAGACGGTATCGATTTTGATTGAAATAACATTGTATTGTGTCCTGCTTTCGAGAAAGATCCAGGATTCGCTCTAGGGACTGAGACGGTATCGATTTTGATTGAAATAACATTGTATTGCGTCCTGCTTTCGAGAAAGATCCAGGATTTGCTCTAGGGATTGAGACGGTATCGATTTTGATTGAAATAACATTGTTATTGCGTCCTGCTTTCGAGAAAGATCCAGGATTTGCTCTAGGGATTGAGACGGTATCGATTTTGATTGAAATAACATTGTTATTGCGTCCTGCTTTCGAGAAAGATCCAGGATTTGCTCTAGGGACTGAGACGGTATCGATTTTGATTGAAATAACATTGTTATTGCGTCCTGCTTTCGAGAAAGATCCAGGATTTGCTGTAGGGACTGAGACGGTATCGATTTTGATTGAAATAACATTGTTATTGCGTCCTGCTTTCGAGAAAGATCCAGGATTTGCTCTCGGGACTGAGACGGTATCGATTTGATTGAAATAACATTGCATTGCGTCCTGCTTTCGAGAAAGATCCAGGATTTGCTCTGGGGATTGAGACGGTATCGATTTTGATTGAAATAGCATTGTTATTGCGTCCTGCTTTCGAGAAAGATCCAGTATTTGCTCTAGGGACTGAGACGGTATCGATTTTGATTGAAGTAACATTGTTATTTTGTCCTGCTTTCGAGAAAGATCCAGGATTTGCTCTGGGGATTGAGACGGTATCGATTTTGATTGAAATAACATTGTTATTGCGTCTTGCTTTCGAGAAAGATCCAGGATTTGCTGTAGGGACTGAGACGGTATCGATTTTGATTGAAATAACATTGTTATTGCGTCCTGCTTTCGAGAAAGATCCAGGATTTGCTCTCAGGACTGAGACGGTATCGATTTTGATTGAAATAGCATTGTTATTGCGTCCTGCTTTCGAGAAAGATCCAGTATTTGCTCTAGGGACTGAGACGGTATCGATTTTGATTGAAATAACATTGTTATTGCGTCCTGCTTTCGAGAAAGATCCAGGATTTGCTCTCGGGACTGAGACGGTATCGATTTTGATTGAAATAACATTGTTATTGCGTCCTGCTTTCGAGAAAGATCCAGGATTTGCTCTAGGGGACTGAGACGGTATCGATTTTGATTGAAATAGCATTGTTATTGCGTCCTGCTTTCGAGAAAGATCCAGGATTTGCTCTAGGGACTGAGACGGTATCGATTTTGATTGAAATAACATTGTTATTGCGTCCTGCTTTCGAGAAAGATCCAGGATTTGCTCTAGGGACTGAGACGGTATCGATTTTGATTGAAATAACATTGTTATTGCGTCCTGCTTTCGAGAAAGATCCAGGATTTGCTCTAAGGACTGAGACGGTATCGATTTTGATTGAAATAACATTGTTATTGCGTCCTGCTTTCGAGAGAGGTCCAGGATTTGCTCTCGGGACTCAGACGGTATCGATTTGATTGAAATAACATTTCATTGCGTCCTGCTTTCGAGAAAGATCCAGGATTTGCTCTGGGGATTGAGACGGTATCGATTTTGATTGAAATAACATTGTTATTGCGTCTTTTTTTCGAGAAAGATCCAGGATTTGCTCTCGGGACTGAGACGGTATCGATTTGATTGAAGTAACATTGCATTGCGTCCTGCTTTCGAGAAAGATCCAGGATTTGCTCTAGGGACTGAGACGGTATCGATTTTGATTGAAATAACATTGTATTGCGTCCTGCTTTCGAGAAAGATCCAGGATTTGCTCTAGGGATTGAGACGGTATCGATTTTGATTGAAATAACATTGTATTGCGTCCTGCTTTCGAGAAAGATCCAGGATTTGCTCTAAGGACTGAGACGATATCGATTTTGATTGAAATAACATTGTATTGTGTCCTGCTTTCGAGAAAGATCCAGGATTCGCTCTAGGGACTGAGACGGTATCGATTTTGATTGAAATAACATTGTATTGCGTCCTGCTTTCGAGAAAGATCCAGGAGTTGCTCTAGGGATTGAGACGGTATCGATTTTGATTGAAATAACATTGTTATTGCGTCCTGCTTTCGAGAAAGATCCAGGATTTGCTCTAGGGACTGAGACGGTATCGATTTTGATTGAAATAACATTGTATTGTGTCCTGCTTTTTCGAGAAAGATCCAGGATTCGCTCTAGGGATTGAGACGGTTTCGATTTTGATTGAAATAACATTGTTATTGCGTCCTGCTTTCGAGAAAGATCCAGGATTTGCTCTAGGGACTGAGACGGTATCGATTTGATTGAAGTAACATTGCATTGCGTCCTGCTTTCGAGAAAGATCCAGGAGTTGCTCTAGGGATTGAGACGGTATCGATTTTGATTGAAATAACATTGTATTGTGTCCTGCTTTCGAGAAAGATCCAGGATTCGCTCTAGGGACTGAGACGGTATCGATTTTGATTGAAATAACATTGTATTGCGTCCTGCTTTCGAGAAAGATCCAGGATTTGCTCTAGGGATTGAGACGGTATCGATTTTGATTGAAATAACATTGTATTGTGTCCTGCTTTCGAGAAAGATCCAGGAGTTGCTCTAGGGAATGAGACGGTATCGATTTTGATTGAAATAACATTGTATTGCGTCCTGCTTTCGAGAAAGATCCAGGAGTTGCTCTAGGGATTGAGACGGTATCGATTTCGATTGAAATAACATTATTATTTCGTCCTGCTTTCGAGAAAGATCCAGGATTCGCTCTAGGGATTGAGACAGTATCGATTTTGATTGAAGTAACATTGTATTGCGTCCTGCTTTCGAGAAAGATCCAGGAGTTGCTCTAGGGATTGAGACGGTATAAATCTCTATTGAAATAACATTCTTTCTGCTTTTGAGATTATTGGTTATCTTTTTTGATATCCGTAAACCATAAATTTGAAGCTTGTCAGCCTTAATGAAGTGTTATTGGGCCAAAAAGGATCCTTTCACGAGCTGTTTTTCTGGATAGGATAGACATCCAATTATTGAAAGTCGCTTTATAAACCTCTAGCAAAGGGGGTTCAGAAATGTTATCAATTATAATAATAATAATGATAATAATAATACGAATATTTTAACAGAATTAAAGCTTCAATAAAAATTGTTGTTTTCAATGCCTGCCCTGCCTGGCAGAATTCTGGCCTGTTTTCAAAGTCCTTGGCGATCTAGGAATGCATAATCTTCATTTGACGATTTCAGCCTCTGAACAATTTTGACTGAACAATTCACATTTTTAAGGACATTGGCAAATGAAGATTTCTTTTAAAATCGTTTTTATAACTCTAGACATCACAGATTCAACACGTTCAGAAGAATCACAAAGGAGAAGTCTGTCGTTGAATTCCTAAGCTGTCCAAAAAAGACTTGTCTCCGTTTAACGATTTCATCCGCCAAATACTCTTAAGTGGTGTTTTGCACCTGTTAGGGACTCTGTCAAATCAAGTACAGCAAGGCCCCGCATTTAAGAAACCACTTTTTCACACCTTGACCTATTAAAATTTAGGTAACAATCTGGTAAATCAAAGACATCTTTGTAGCAATTTCTTATGAGCTCTGCATGCAGTGGTATACTCCGCAGACCGTGAGACAAGGACTTAGTATGGATCAAAATACAAGAAACTTCATTTTGGGTATGAGCCTCAAGATTATTTTATAAGTAGCGGGGCTAATTATTTTTCAGTAGCCTGAAAGTTTCTTTCAGGTGGTTTCTTAAATGCGGGGCCTTACTTTAATTGAAAATCGTATTTATATCCCATGAATATCACGCAGCAAAAAAGGTTCAAGAGTTTTGATACTCAGTCTGTTACTAAATCAGCCATCTGCAAGAGAGGTATCTTCATTTAACGATATCAGTCTTCAGACAATCTTAACTGAGCAATTGACGTCTTTAAGGACTCTGTCAAATCAAGATTTCGTTGCAAATTGTTTTTAAAACTCTAGAAATCACAAATGGAAGACGTTCAGAAGAATCATAAGTCAAAGTACGAGAACAAATATGACAGTATTGAACATTTTCTTCATATCAGTTCATATTTTTGAGCGGCCTACATTAGCCAGAATTAGTTATAATTTTTTTCAGTCTTTTAAGATAGAGTAATGAATGAATGGATGGATGAATGAATGAATGGATGAATGAATGAATAAATGAATGAATGAATAAATGTACGTATGGACGAATGGACGAATGAAAATGACTTTATTGAGTTAATTCAAAGCTTGTTTCCTTGACAGGCACTGAACAACAACTTGAATAATCTGTTGAAGCAATCCAAAGCAAGACGATGGGTGTGTTATGAATGGTTCTACTCGGAGATTGACAGGTATGGTATACTAAGATGTTATTAATTCTTCTTTATAATTGTTTCACTTTTTTACACTACTCTAATTTCCATCAGTGTTTCGTTCGTTGATGTTCTATTATCTTCGTTGGTGCTGCAAGCTCATGATTAATAATAATGTCATTCTCATATAAAAACGCATATTGGATACGCTACTAACAGCTGAGAATATTTTCCCAAAAACTAGTCATGTTTTTGTGGAATTTATGTGGAACAATATCAAGTGGGCTCATCTTTAATGGTTTCATGCTAGAACTTCAATCATTTCTATCGTTTGAAACAATGGTTTCATTTTTTTCATTTTTTGTCGATCTGTTCATAAAAACAAATTATCCAGCCCTGCCATAGGATGACTAGCCTGCGTGCAATCAGTAGAGTCTACGCGGGCTATAGGGTAACAGGTCATATAATAACTGGTTCCTCTGGGCAATGCCGAAAATAACAAATCCCATCAGCCTCTGTACAAAACCTTGCCAGCTCTGGTTGTTAGGTTGTCATTAACCTTTTGTGAGAGAAAAGGATTATTACTTTCTGCTGATCAGTTTAATGGTCTAACTTCCTCACTTGACTGACGTTGTGTGTTTTTTATATATATACACAATCTGAAAATGTACATCTGAAAATGTACAATTTAACGAGAACATAGCTACAAAGACGATGCCATTGGGAGCATGATAGGCTACCCTTAATGATCTTAACAAATAACAATATAGTTACTAAAGGCTATACCAAAGTTATGTGGTCTCTTCCTGGGGAGAACTAGCTTATCGCAGAGGTATAGATCACACTGCTGCTTGGATCGAAATAAAAAGTTGACAGATTTTGGTGTAGTCTTTAGAAACATAGATACATTTACTATAAATTTATTGTGTTATGAGAAGATTAAAGATTAATAGAGAAGGATGAGACAGGAGATTAATTCACCCAGGTTTGAACTTGCTGGTGCTACAAGAAATGCTCTGATGTATGAATGAATTTTAGCATTGATTCCAAAATTTTTTTTTTCATTAAGAGAAAATCTTTTATCACCATACAACATTATTTGCACAAGGGTTTGATTTGCCAGGTTTAAGATGTTGTGTAGTTGGAATACTTCGTTAACCGCGCCTAGGAGATCACGCCTTTGATCATCATACGCATGACGTTGTGTTCCCCGCATTACTTCCCAAGCTATTCTCCCTTGTTATCTTTGATCTATTAATCATTTCTTTCCTCTTTAGAGCTCTGTTTCTTGGTGAGAATGACTTTAGCCAGTGCTTAAAAGACTATTTTCCCGACCTGAAGGTACTTTTTCCAGATCATTTCAAAATGCAACAAGGCCTTCTTATTTTTGCAACTGATAATATTTTCTTTCGAATGAATGACTTCAAATGATATTCTGCGCTGATATTCTGTAATTCTGCAGTGAGCCTCTTTGATATCCTAAAACTTTAAAAGTAAAACCAGGTGAGTAAAAAAAAAACAATTCCAGTTTGAAATGCTACGGCTCCCTGGATATCAAAGCAATAATATCGAGAACTGTTTTGTTTCATTGCCAATATGTTCAGTTGGGTTCAGTAATTTACCCGTCTTTTATCGGCCATTGCTTTCCGTATATATGGGAGATTTTCTGCAGAAAGCCCCTTCCATAACCTGCAGAAACGAGTGAAAATATTGAGCAAAAATTTCCATGGCTTTCCTTCCTACAAATGATGACACGCACATGTATTGATGTATGTTGTCCTCTTGCGAGAATGGATCTCCCGAATAGGTTATTTATACCAGGGGGAAGACTTTTTCGTCCTCCCAAGAGGATAGCACGTGCTAAAGCGTGCAGAAATCATCGCTGTAAGGCCCGTGTAAGGTGGAAATGTTAGGAAAATTTGTTCGTGGTTTTGGGCACGTTTTGCAGGTTTCTTAAAGGTGCATTCTCGAGAAAATCCGTTATGACTTCAGAACGGAGCGGTCGATTTCAGTCGGGTAAATTTTGAAGTAGATTTGAACATGTCTACCATTGAATTATATATTTGCCGATATCATCGTCTTGATATCCAGGGAGTCGTCGCCTTTCAAACGTGGATTCTTTTTATTAACTCACCTGGCAGGTTGTTTACAAACAATTTTGTTTCACCCCCGCATCAGCCTTGCAGCGGAAGACTCGTTTGCAGCTGAAAGACTGATTACCAAAGAAAAAAGAGATTCTCCCGCATAGCAATAGGTTTCCCAGCTGTTGATTTGCGTTGAACTTCACAGCATAACACAGACTTAGACAAAAGGGTCAATCCTCATCGGTATTCTCAACGATATCCATGTGTTTTCAGAGCACTATCTCCAAGTTATGAGACAGTTGTTTACGCTACATGGAAAATAGAAGTGGTGTATTTCCAACCTGGAAAGTGAGTGTCTTTCTAGGTCTCATTGACATCAAACATGGCACAGATCGAAACCTTTGCTCAGAATTTGTTTGCCTCATAAGCGACCGAACCGAACGTTATATTTGTTTTAAGATTTGCATTCTGGGTGAACCAAAAGATAGCCGAAAGGCTGAAATATTTGGTGTGATTTTTCATCTACCGGGTGAGTCAGAAAAAACGTGGGGTGTTTGGCAGATTGTGACGCCGCGTTTAGCAACCCGATCGTAGCGAACTAAATTGTTTCTTGCAGCCAGAGGTCTAACTTAGATCACAAGCTTTTCCCCATCGAAATCGGTCACTTGATGTATTAATCAGAAAATATTTCCTTCGTAAGACGTTGTATGGGAGTTTTGCAAACTTATGAAATCTTTGATAGAGCCCCTTCAGCATTTTACCCTTGCCAAAGCTGCAGGTACACGTGGTATTATCAGGGGAGAATGAAATAGTTTTGTCATGAAACATCGCGTTGATCGTGTTGAAATAAATCTCTTTACAACACAAAGAAGCATGCGTTTTTACTGTCTCTCAAACATATTCTCTTTGCAAGACAAGTTATGACGTGCAAGGCATCCCAGGGGAGAAAACACTATTTCCGAACTGTTTCATGCTCCCCAGATAATACCACGTTTACCTGCAGCTTTGGCAAGGCTAAAATGCTGAAGGGGCTTGGTTAAAGGTTTCCTCAGTTTGCAAGACTCCCATACAAAGTTTTAGGAAGAAAATCGTTTTTAAATAATGGATCACATGACCGATTTCGATGGGGAAAAGTTTATGATCTAAGTCAGATTTATGGCTGCACGGAATAATTTAGTTAACAACGGTCGGATGGCTAAACGCAACGTCACAGTCCGCCAAACACCCCACGTTTTTTCTGACTCACCCGGTATTGTTTGACCATTGAAAATCTAGGTAAGATTTGATTTATTGAAATTCCTGTACTTCGAAATGCGCAAGAAATAGATGCTTTCATTGCTTAAAGGCTAGGGTATGAAATAACGCATTTAAAAAAAACTCATTCCGAGCTATTCTCTTTAAATAGCATTGTTAATCTTATCTCTAAGAGCTATTATGTTGAAATTTTTCATTATCCTACACGTCTACAATAGTACTTTGCGTTTCATTCTGACATTTATGACCAAACTAGAAGCTTAATATACAAAAAAAATTGCTCAGGAAATCATCACACGACAAATTTGTTAGGGTTCACTTGCAAGATGTTTGGGAAATATCAGAGGCAGCCAAAGCACTGTACTTGCCAACCTCGATTTCATACTTGACGGGGAATTTCCGTTAAAGTTTGGAGAACTTTTTTCAAATTCTACAATTCCAAACTTCCCCAAAGTGCTGGACTTTAGTCGTCATTGTACCGTCCAGTTGCGATTTGATGGTACAACGCAGATGGAAGTCTACGATACATAAGGGTTAAACCCATTGCATGGTTTGATGTGGAACTGCCAGTCCCCTTCTTTTCTTTTGACCATTTGTATGTTGTTCCGCGTATTGCTTTATCTTTTTGTCTTGAAGCTGTATTTGCAAAATTGTAAGTATCGTTCTTGGTGGAGGCCAGATTGTGTCTTCCTACGCCAATAACGGTACAGTTCAATTTCAGTTTGTGCTGTTAGCAATTGATAGCCAAAGAAACAATGCTGTGTCTGAATGTTTTCTTTGTTCTATTTATATAGAAGCCTATATACAATTGCACACTCCCTTTAAATGTGCACATTCTTTTCGTTTTGTAGTCGAGAAATTTAACGAGAACTGATTGGTCAATGATCCGCAGAATGATGGGAAAACCAAGAAGGTAACCGCATTTTATCCTGATATATTTTTTCATCTAGAATTTGATAAGAATAAAGGGTGACATGACAGATGAACATATTTAAAGGCACACTGTCGTGGCACTGATTGGATGAATAAGACAATATTAAAGAAAAGAATTAGGCAGGCTTCAGTAATTTTGCTGTACACTGAAATTCACGAAGAAGATAACGATTAGACTTTCTTTATTCTCGAAAAAAAGTATGATCTAAGAGCATAAAGGCTTTACAATGATCCAGAGGCCAGGTCTTTTGTCAGGGATTTCAACATCACAACCAGCCAATTACAGCCATGACTGCTCTTTGGACTACCTTTCCTCAGTTGGTTCATTCTTTTGTCTTTTGTTCCTTTCTGGCCCTCATTACAAGAGTTTGTATTTAACAGAAAGGCAAACAAACGTGTAAGTGGTGCAGTGGTTGGGACTGAAGCTGTTGTTCCACAGTGGTGTAATCCTCTGACTTTGCAGGCATAACAGTCCATTGGGCAATGCTCGATTTCGGTGGGGACCTACAAATTGAACGTCATGACAAGGGATCTTGGACTCGATTAAGTCTTCTGTACTTCTGCGATCCCAGCGCCTGACGCTAGACACTGCAACTTCACCGTCACCTTAACCAAGGTGCAAGCATGCTATTCTACTGTTTGAAGGTACTATCAGGGCGTGAAGAAGCATTTGGCCGTGTGAACCCACTCGTTGCCATGAAACTTTGAAGAAAGCGTTGCCCTTCACAAAGCTGATTTCCAACAGGGTCTCTTATGAAACATGAAATTACAACAAATAGATGGCATAATGCAATAGCATTTGCTTTCAGTTGTTTATAACTAGAAATTTCAATTTACGATATTCCCTATTGGCCTTCGCGACACATGTTTACGTTTTGCGTCATATCTTTGAAGTTTACATTGCGTTGATTGGTACCGCTCATCTTCGTAGAGTCATGCATCTTGAGACTAATTCTGTCATTTACTATGTGAAAAATGTTTGCTATCTGTTTCTTGTAGATGCTCTCCGGCATTTTTTCTTGAAGAGAGGCATGCACTGACTGCAAAGAGAAGAAAGATTCGATATTTGATGCACAGAAAGGTATTTATTTTCCTTTCATTCAACATCCATCTTTCAGGCCCGTAGGAAGCGGGGGGGGGGGGCAGTATGGTGCTACGTCACAAGCATTGATTAGATGTATTGTTCTCTATTGTTTTAAGAACAATTGCCCCCCCCCCCCCCTAATCAGAAGCTGCTTCCTACGGCCCTGCCACCTTTGCACTTGTTAACTGAATCAATGGTAGTCTTGCAACATTTTTCAGGAAGACAGTACCTCGTGCAACTGCTCTTTCTTTTTTTTGTGATGTCACGATAAAGTTGAAGATTAAACATTGATGACCCCAAATGGAGGTGTGCTTTTGATTCGATTAACATGTACAAGGGTGAATAATATTTGTTTTAACTATCCAGTTTCATTTGCTACATCAAAGACGTGCAAAAAATGATGTGATTACCTTCTTTTACAATACAGGATACTTTGGATGCGGCATGCATAGCAGGCCTAAGTTAGCTAGAAATCTTTCCAGCCTACTCAAAATAAAGTAATGAAAAAAGCACCTAAAGGTGATCTGAAGCGAACATTTTTATTGGTGCAAATGAATAGCGCAGTTGAATGATAAAGACTGTCGTTTAAATTGTTTTGAATGATAAAGACTGTCGTTTAAATTGTTTTGATAGCTTGTTTTGTACGATTGGCTGATGGTATCATGTTGTTTGCAAAAATACAAGCTTTATACAAGGTTGACCATGTTTCCAAAGAGAAATCTAATTAGAATAATTGCACAATTAACATGCTTTTCTAAACACCACGTTCAGTTACTCTCCTCCGCCGGTTTCTAGTTCCGAAGTCTATGGTTCTTTGGTTCCGTAGTTCTGTAGTCCATGGTTCTGTGGTCCGGCGGAGGCAAAAAACCGGCGGAGGAGAGTAACGTTCAGTCATGAGGCAATTTATATAGCATTTATTCAGCTCAGCTGAAATGTTTCCCTCAACTGTAGTCTTTCCAAGATCAGGTGCAGCCATGTTTCCATATATTATCCGTGGTAATTTGCAAAAAAATGACATCATCAGCTGAAACTTAATATCAGTAGATAACTTGATTACAAAATGAGATATCAAGGAAATATAAACAGGATTCTTCATCATTCGACAGTGCCGTTCATTTGCATTAATATAAATTTCGCTTCAGGCCTCCTTTAAGTCAGAAAAGACACCGTGAAATGCTAGTGATAAAATTTGTATTACATGATGACAAATAGTGAATGATTCATAGCATTTTTCATCATTCATTTGCATGAAGACAGTTTTACCTTCAAAAGTTTAATGCACTTCTGTTCTTTTTAAGAGTGCGGATGCATCAGATTTCAACACTTTCAAAGACTTGCCTGAAGAAATTGCTCTCCCTATTGTCATTGGCACAAAAGTGACAGGTATGCAAATTCGTACATGCATTTACCTACGATTTATCTAGAAGTTGCGCCCCAGTTAGACCTAACATGTACAGTAAGTTGTTGAATTTAGGAGGAATTGTCGAAAATCGTTTCCTACCCCCCCCCCCCAATGCGATGTTGATTCAGGAGAAATATGATGCTTCCGCAGGGAGGTTGTAGTTTACACATTTTCAGCATTGTTTCTCTTAGGGGATGAAAGTATATATAAGAAAATCTGTTTTAGCTGCCTGAACGAAACGAATTGGCAAAGGATTGTTGGCAAAACGTTATACCACCTGCACAGCTCAGATCTAGTTTTCTTGCAAGTTTGTATTCGCAGAAACAAAGTGATTTCCTAGAAAAGGTGGTCGCAGAAACTTTTTAGAATAGTCCAAAAACCTTGATCAAATTTCTTGTACTTACTTTCTTCGTTTTACCTGCCCGTCTATCATTTTTATTGCATATGGGTAAGTAATCCTTGTCTACCAGTTGTAACTATTTTCTTTGTTGCAGCGCGCATTCGTCAGCCACAGGATGGATTATTCTCAGGCCAAGTTGATGCTGTTAACACACAGGATAATACATACAGAATAACATTCGACCGAGAAGGTAAGGATACTGGGTGGCTCACAATACTTCCTCCTATTTGAAAAATTATTGCAGCGAAAATCCGTGTGCTGTAATGATAAAAACTGATTTTTCTGATAAATAGAAAACTGATGTTTGTTTTCGGTAATTTTTGAAACTAACAGTCTCTAGTTAGATTCACATTTTTTTTTCTGAGAATTGTTCATGCAGAACAGCTGGAAAATGTACTAATATGCATGGTCGAAGGCAATTTGACCAAAATAGATAACTTTTGGTTCACTTATTTTAATAATCCTTATTTTAGAGCAGGACCTTGTGAGCTGGTGCTGTATTGAAGACAGTGGGCATTGGAAATGTCGGTCCTGCCCTTGCGTTCGGTTAACAATGTGCAAGAAGCCTTCTTTGAGGTATAATTTAATTGGTTTGGGGATTTCATTTAGATAATTCAATTTTTCTGACATTCCAGGTCTAGGAACATGCACTGTACCTGATATCGATGTGGCGGTAAGTCTTCATTTGTAGATTTTTTTCTATTCATAATAAATGAAGACTAAATATAGCATTTTCATTTACATCTTTATTTGTAAACAACCTCACCTGTATAAATTCTCGGCTATCCAGTAATGTCTTATACTGATGAAGATTTTTAATCGAAACTTTTAGCGCAAAGGTAGTCTTATTTCTATATAACTCCTACGGAAATGCCCCAGGGGGGGGGGTACTTCACTGTCACCGTGATTAGATCTGAATCTGGACTTTGACAATAGGACCCATTTGTATTGCAGAATATTCAAGAATTCCGAACCCTTTTGCATGAATATCAGTAAATTTCTAGCCCATGTGTAAGAATTTTGTCCATTTGAAGACGCAAGGTCTATTTAAATTTCTTCAGCTTTGCCTGGCTACACGCTGTTTTTGCCGTTGTTACTACACGCAGCGTTGTCTTCTCTTGAATTCATCGTATCTCAAGCAAAATACAAGGAAATTTTCAGTTGTTTGTTGCGGATAATCATTATAGGACCCATTGATAAGAAAAATCTAGAAAAAACCACCCATCTTCCAGAATTAAGGTTAAAAACAGACCTGTCTGTAGGGAATTTCAGATGAAAAACCCGACCCATATGAGCGGCATGGCACATCCAGTATCATTTAGCAATGAAGTACCCCCCCCCCCTTCCCCGGGGAAAATGCCCGTTAAATCCAGAGTTTTCTGACCTGTTTCATCTTGCTACAATAGTGTATTCTGTTTCTTGTTTAGTATTGATTATACTGGGGAAAATATATACAGTATTGATTAATCTGGAGGAAAATATGAAAGGAGATGACGGTTTTATTTCCTTTCAGAGCAACGATGGTCATGAAACAATTCCAATTTCATCACTAATCACAAAAGATCGACCTCGACTTCAACTGACCATCATATCTCCAACGAGGTAATATTCTTGTTTCCCTGTGCTCTTTGACTTCAAGATGGCGCTTCGGTTGACAGAGGCGCTTCTGTTGAGCAGGGTTTACCGCAGGGATACAGGGGATTCATCGTCATATGTCTAGTAATATTCTATCTAGAGCCTTCTGTTGTTTTGTTTGGAATTTGATATCCTATTATCTGGTATGCCTTGTGAATCGATTCATCTCCATTTATTTTGAATCTTAACAATCAGCAATACTCTGTACAGAAACTCTGACCTGATAGCATGGGTGCGGTGTCTTGAACAGTGGGGACTCTGGGCAGGAGCAGTGACGGCAGCAATTGTTGTCATTGTTGTTTTCTCAAATGGGGGCTTCTGTTATGTTGTTCATTATTATGCCCTATACTCGCCTGACATCCGATGTGAAACTGATTCTGGTATTTATCAGTAGAAATCGTTGATATGTATCATTTCTCAATTGTGCATTTAGTTGTATTTTAGATATATATTCTTGATATAATGGTCAGGGGTTATTTGTCATCTTTTGCCCCCCTTGGTATCCTCCAGTAGTGTTGAATTAGCAACTGCTCATCAGAATTACGTACACTACAATCGCGGACAAAACCCATTGAGACAGATGAGTTTTGTGTTAAAAGATGTCTTTCCTGCTTGTAAACTACTACCTTCCATTTCTGATGACCCCCCTCCCCCTTTGCAATCTTGCTTGCTTCAAGAACTCATACTTGTCAACTCATCTATGACATTTCCATCAGCCTCCAACATTGCAATGGAGGGCGGGGGGGGGGGGGGGGATCCTAACTAAAAATTTCCTCCAAAAAGCAACGTGTCTCATGAGTTTTGTCCGCGATTGTAGATCTCAAAATTTAAGTTGAAACCTCTTGTATCGAAATATCTCAAAAATGGGGAACATTGGATGCATGGCTGCTCCGCAACAACCATTCAAACGGCAGATCTGTTCGTTGGGACCCCGGGGGGGGGGTACTTGACCAGGTTTTGGTCGGGGACGTGTCATCGAAGCTTCAAAAACATACCCGTTCCTTATACCAATTTTGCGAAAAAGTATACCCGACTTTATACCAATTTTGCGAAAAAGTATACCCGACCTTATACCAATTTTCCGAAAAAGTATACCAAAATCATTCTTTAAACCAAAATTGCGAAAATCGATACCGTTCCTTATACCAAAATCGTGAAAATCGATACCGTTCCTTATACCAAAATCGTGAAAATCGATACCCTTCCCGATGGCACGTCCCCGTACCCAAAATATGTGAAGTACCCCCCCCCCCCCGGGGTTGGGACACCATGTAGATTATAAGAGTAATCCTGATTTGAAGCAAAGACTGGGGGAACAATTGCACTTCTCGGAAGACCTTTGGAAAGAATCAGCAAAGTTTTAACTGACTGCCAAATATTATGGTTATCGGAAGAAGTTTTGAGACGATTTGTATGAACAGTGCTTGCGCAAGATTGCTGTTTTAATGAAAGAACATTTTCCCTGAGCAGAGATTGATATTCTTGTATTTATTTTCACCAGACACCTGTCCTCGATTCACCAAGACCATTATCGGGTATGTTTCTTTCATAAATCTTCCTATTCTTTTTCCTTTTGGTTACTTAATGGTTACTCAAAGTAAGTGTGCCACAGGGAATAATAAAGTGAAATGATTCGAAAAAGGAATGGCCACGATACCAGCTTCGATCGTCGGATCCGAAGATGCTTGCGGTGACGAATAGATGATTAAATTTGTAGGCAGAAGCATCGCAACACGACGAAGAAGCTACAGTAAATTGGTGCGAATTTAAAGAATTCTGTTGGCCCCGGGTCTCACAGGTGAGGTGTTTTTCCGCATTTTATCAGGCCCTAAGAGAAGGACAAAGCCAGGCCACGTTCCATTCCTATTTTTCATCAATCAAGGACATCAAAACAACATATGTTTAGATCCCAACTTCCCCTAGCTAATTTACTTTCGACTTTTAACCATTTGCTGTAATTTTGAGAAAGATTTTTATGAGAAGAAAATATACTTTTCGTCGCATTTGATCGTGTCCTGGACAAGTTATGACATGTTGCCTATTTTAGTGCCCTATTGATAGTGGATTATTCTACTTTCAAAAAAGGACTTCCAGAAGCAAGTCATCCTTTAACAGGAGAAACTATTCGGAAACTGTTAGTTTTCAAATTTGAGAGCAATAAACTGTTTAAATATTTAGCAATGTCCTTTGATTTCCATCAGAAGATGTGGGCACTTCATTATTATTATCATTCTTTTTTAAAGATTTTTTAGAATAGACCTTTTAGCTATTCTACAAAAGAGCCTGGATGGAGCGTTATTTTTATAAATTTTTTTACGCGACGTTCGATCCAGTGGCGTTAGAGCTTCTATCTTCTGTGCACATTCGAAAATTCTACAAAATGTAGCAATATGTTGTTCGATTCTGATTCAATTCAGAATAGCTAAAATGTCTATTGGCATAAATTTATATGTCAACAGAAGCTAATTCAATCGAGTTATTTACAAAATATATTATATATATCCGCTTTTTCATAGCAGGGACATGATGCACCCATTCCTGCTTCGCCGGCAAGGTATGTTTTGTGTTTATATTTTTATTTTGTAAGTTGTTTTCTTCATCAAATTATTTGTAAAGACATTGTGCCCTCATGATCATTGGCGGTCTCACAGGAACTTTCATGCCGCATGTACGAGGTGAGGTGCCGAGCGGCTTATACAGTTTCCGTCAGGTGACTTAAGTTAAGCTCGGTCTAGTGCGGTCAAACTTCGGATGGGTGACCTCGGAGGCTTGACCTTGCAACTCACCTTGCCGTCCTTCGGAAGGGACGTTAAACTAGGGGTCCCATGCCTGGATGTGGCATGCATTGTGGGCTTAAATTAGCTTTAAATAGCTAGAAGTACTTCCTGCCCACTCAAAATAAATTACTGAAAAAAAACCATCTGGGCCTGAGTGATTTCTTTCTTTGGCTTTCTGATTTTTTTGTGTGACAAGTCGTTGATATCCACTGTGAATCATCTAAATACCAATTTCCTTTTACTTTAATTAGAAACGTGTAGACGTATCAAGAGTATTGAATTCTGCTTTTGTTGTTTTTCCATTTACATTTCAAAGCAAATTGCTCCTTTTTAATCTTCCCCCGATATTTATTGCTCCACGTCATCCTACTGATCGTCCTCTTTCTTAGAATGAGGCTAGAAGATGCTCTGAAGAATGTCGAAAAAGGTATGTCCTTTTTTCATTATTTTCTGTCTTCCAGAATTTACAAAGAAATACTTGAAATCATGTTGAATGATTGTTAGAAGTTGTAGCTTTTGAATAAGCTGGTTCGCTATGGTAGATGTGCCTCACCTTTTTGGGTGGATCTGCCTTTATGAGAGGTCCCAATCTCAGAATGAATAACACAGTTTTACTGCCAAGTACATCTACCGTGGCCTTTGGCGTGAACGCCATATGTTTTAAGGGTAGCATACTCTGGAACAGCATACCTGATGTGATAAAGAGCAGCGAAACGGTCGCTCCCTTTTGCAAAATATCAAAACATGGGCTGGGGAAAGATGCAATTGTAGATTTTTTTTTTCATCTAAAATGTTACAATACATGCTACATCTACATCCTACTATACTTTTCTAATTACTGTACGATTATACAACACTACAGGGACGATACCACAGGTAGCAAGAGACAGTGACTATCCCCGTGGCCATCAACATAAAGACATGCAGATAGATTAAAAATTAAGTTAACAACTACAAAGCTACGAATACGATTAATTAATGATAAATACTAGAATCTGTTTCACATTGGATGTCAGGCCAGCATAGGCGCATGATGCCGAACAACAGGAACCCCGGACGAGATAACCACAGCGACAGCAGTTGCTACCACCGCTGATTCCTCCCCAGTGTCCCCACCGCCCAACACACTACGCATATGTTGTCTGGTCAGGGTTTCTGATTCTGATTTCCAGTGTCATTAATCTGAGATTACTTTGTAGATTATGCTGTTGCTGGTATAAAGTAATCAGGGTTATGACCTATGATTTATATTTTAACACTACTGTCAATGCCAGTAGCACCTAAAAACAATTTTATATCATTTTCTTTGCAGGAGGATGCTATGGTGGATTTCCTATCAAATTCTTAGTTCTTGCGGTTAGTAAAATATAATACTCATTAACGTATATGGCGTTTTTTTGAGGAACAAATCCGGAGTTGGTTCAAGTACGGTTGTAAAACAAGCTGACCTTTGCCGGTTAAGCAAGATGTCAGCGTCTTTTTACGTCTTCACGCTTTTGACAGCCGTTATCCTTCCATAGATTTTGAAGAAATTAGACTAAACATGCCAAATTTCGGCGCCATATTTCTACCATTGCAGAACAAAGAGGCTAGCCATGATCTAGAGGCAAGGAACTATTGTGACGTCAAGACGCACCCCAAATAATCGATCAGAAATGCTTGAAAAAGTATATATACTATTCATAACTGCATAACCTTTATGAATCGTCAATCGTCAATCAATTGTCAATCATACCAACCCCGGATTTATCTCTTGAAATATTTAGCTAAACTTATTTATCCCAAAAAGAAGTACAAGTAAGTATTTTCCAAAGTTTTCAGTAATATTTTCCTTTCACTGACCAGTAATTCTTTCTCAAAATTTTGAATATGAATTCGCAAAAATAATGAAATTTGCTCATAGGATGCACACTGTATTTAAAAATTGTTAAATGTTTTGAGGAAGGCAAATTATAGTTGTAAGAAAGGCACAATTGTTTATATCTTTCCTATCTGTTTTTATTTTGTGAGTTATGAGGCTTCTTTATCTATTCAGAGGGGTGCGAAAAAGCGTGCGAGGTTTTTTTTAAACAATATGATTGTCAGGGATTTTTAATGATTTTTCTTGGCAACGAAAGGATTTTCGCCAAAGGTGTACAGGATCTTAGAGAGTGATACACCCCTTTATTTATTCAAACTATATAAATTCAAACTATATCGGTCTTTCATTTCTGATTGCTGCTGTAGTGTTTGACTAAGACATAGTTCAATTGTTCTTATTCGCAGACTCGACTGTCAAAGATTCTAACTGTGAAGAAAAAGTGCATCAAAAACTTAAAAGAAATGAATGCGACAGCTGAAAGGATGGTAAGCCAAATTTTTAGTTATTGTTTTTTAGTTAAGTCACAAAGCCAAATTTATTACCAGGGCATGACCAAATATTTGTCTTCATGCGACTGTACAAAACAAACCCCAGGGGAGGAGATTTAAACTTTAACAACCAACTGGGACAAAAATGAACTCAATAACGAGAATCCAAAATCAATTTTGCTGCCCCTGCAATATTTTTCATCAAACTGAAACAAGTTTTTAATTGCAAGGTGCATAAGTACAAGTTCTTATATGGGGAGATTTACTGTATGATGAATGGTATTATGTGATTTGAAGACCTAATAAACACTGTTATACTTCTTAGAAATCATATGGAGAAATATTCAGCCGTGACTTTCAGCGAAGATATGCTGGTATTGTTTTAGAACTTGAAAGAATTAACAAGGTATGTCTCATTTCAATTTATTGATTTGTATCTTCGTTGATTATGGGAATGATCTATTGTTTATGTTTTGTTACAAATATATTAGGGTATCCTAAAAAAGTATGCAGATTTGGTTGACTCCAGCGATGTGAATTTACCTTTAATCAATGGCTAATCACTCTCAAAATGTTCCTTGATAGTTAACTTGAACATAGATACCTCGTCTGTTGGTATTGGTGCTTTGAGAGCAGAAATATAATTGTGCCTTAAGAATTTGCTTAGGCCAAAAGGCTAAGCTGTGGTTTGTAGGAGGAAGCAAATTTAAGCTTTCAAGATTAACATGTCTGCTCTCAAAGCACCAATACCAACAAACAAAGTACCTTTGTTCAACTTAACTATCGAGGAACATGTTTAGACATTGATCAAGCTAATTGCACATCGCTGGAGTCAACCAAATCCGTATAAATTTTTTGGGACATCCGTGAAACTAAAAATACATATCAATATTCTATTGCTGCCATAGCTAGTTCCAACTACGATAGCCATTTGCATCCATGAAAAAATATACATTAAATTTAAGAAAAGAACAGCTCAACCGGGCGTCTCTAGCCTATGCGTCTCAGAAAGAAAACCCTTCGCCTTCTGATTTTTTATCGAATTCTGATAAAAATTTGTGATAAAATTTAAAATCATAAGTTATTGAACATTATTGTGACAAAAATTATCGAATTGTGTCAAAAATTACTGGATTGTGATAAAAATGTACCACCTTTGTTACAAGTCTCGGCCTTTTGTTTTGATTAACAAAAACTGAGTAACTGTTGAAACAATGTTGAACAAGAAGTTGCTGTTGGGGAGACAAATGCATTTTCATGATTGCTGGCTGTTGGAAAACTCTTTACTGAGCACAATTGATGCATTTGCGTTTGCATACCAAAATTGGCTCACACTATTTTGCTTGCATACGCTACTCCTCTGTGGCGTCGGTTTTTTAGGAGGATGGCCGAATTCGAAGTCATATGAAATGCATTTCGGGATATACTAAGTCTGCAAAGCTTTTTGGTGTTGGCATAGTAATGGCCGAGAAGATTGTTCTTGCCCTGGAAACATTTAAGAAATTCACTTTTAATAAATTCACTTGACTGCACATCACAGAATGTGTAAAGGAAATCAGCGAGAACCTCTTTCGTTGAAAAGAAAACATGTTGCTTGGACTTTCATTAGTTTACTTAGACTCTCTTTGATCATTTTAGTTTCGTTCATGTTTTATTCATCGAATCTAAATATTTTAAAATAGAAGACAAATACGCCAATTTCAGTTGAAGCATGCTTGTATAGAGAACTGAACTGTTTTATTTCGAAGGATCTTAATGTCTGTCTGCAAGGTATTCAACAGTACTGCCAAGAGGTGAGATTACTTCTTTCAGTGTCATTTATCGCCACGATGTATTAATGTTACTGTAATTCGGTTTATTATGCCTTTGTATGACCAATTGATATTGAAGTTGGGTATTAATGGGGCAGTTAGACATAAAACGCGGGTAACAGATTCTGCGTGGCACAATCCCACACGAATAGGCCTAAATACCAAAACATGTTTACAGTACCTCTCTGTTCGTTGTAATTTTGACGAAATTAATTGAGCAATGAATCCAGTAGTGCTCGAGAATGTTCTATTCACCGTTAGCTTTCACTGAGCATCATAAATCTTACTCAAAATCTATATTCTTTTGTGGGTTTCTTGCCCACTTCTTCTTGAAGATTATCTCTTCGCAGCTTCAGAGTTGCTCCGGCATAATCGCTATTTACGACTTTCAGGAGTTTGTGATCAACAAAATATTTTTGCAAATGCATGAAATCGACTTAGATAGAGTACTCAAGATTTAGATGATTGATCCAAAATTGCCCCAGTGCTTCCTAATTTGCAATATATTGTTGTAGCAATCTCCAACTTTCCTTGACAGCTTTCTCCAAGTAGCATACCATTGACCAATGATCAGAAATCCGACATGCAGGCGAGATGTGATCGAGATGCCCAAATGATGGTCGACACAAGCGAAAGGAAGTAAGTAGTATATCAGGAGTCGTTCTTTGTTTTGCTTTCTTATGTTGTCGAAGCTAAAGAATCGTGGACAAACGAAGTGTTATTTCTTGTGCATGATATGTGTACATGATATGTGTAGGTTAAGCTTTGGTGCCCTTAAGGCGTTCTAGTTTAAAGCTAAGGCAAGAAATAACGAGCCCCGACGTAGGCACCTCCTTGTCATCACCTTCACCTTTTTATCCTTTCTAAAGATTTGATGTGATCGATGGAAAGAGAAAACTCTTCAATAATATTGATATCAAAGAATTTATTTAAAGTTGGATACAAAAAACATAGTTTACTCTAAGAAAAAGGGTAACTAATTCAAACCAACTATTTACAGAAATACAATATTTACAATTTTTCTTCATTCTTTGATTTTATTTAAACTTTGAACGAGCATATAGATTGGTTTGACTTTAAATCATCAGATATAGCATTCCAAAGAATACTGCCTCTGAAGACCATTGAATTTAAGCCGTTTAAAACAGTTCAAGCTTTTTGTAGCTGTAATAGATCTTTTGCTCTTAGGTCCTAAGTCATTTCCTTTCTTATGAACAGATCCCACATTAATGTTGGATTTTGGCAATTTAAGGACTTATAGACCTCAGTCATTAGCTTACTAGGGTTTGTCACATGGACTGTCTGCTCACTGTTTCTTTGTAGAAACTCTTCGAATGAGGCTTCGCTATCATTGAAAAGTATACGTAGAGCACGTTTTTTGGATTTTGTTTGTCTCCCTCTTGGCGTTTTCCCCACAAAACATCTAAATTAACAGACAGTAGCTTAGGCTTGACAGTATAACAGCATTGTATGTCACCGTCAATAGACTTTTTACCAAGATGCATTGCGTTCGAATTAAGAATCTTTAACGATTTCATAGGAATTCGATCAAAGAATGCAATGCATCCTGGTAAAAAGTTCCTCGCCGCCATCTTTAGCGTAATCGTCTATTTTCGCGTCAAGCAAACATCGACTAATTGCAACGCTTTCTTCATTAAACAGTTGTAATCAGTGCAAATATTTGTAGAGCATTTCAATCCCATTGCAGATGATCTATAGAGAAGATCAAGTTTGTTCAGCTTTCTTTATGCAAGTTATTGTTTCATTTCAGTGTACGAAGCACACATCTCAAAGACTTAGTCACTGATCTAACATCAATACTCTTACAAATTCAGGTATAATGCAATATTTATTGAAACATTATTCAGTATGCTTTTTAATTCAAACGCTAAGACCCAACTTTGAAGATCCTATCTTTTATTCAGATTGTGAACAGATGTCATTTGTACAAAGCATAATTTCTCATTCAATTTGTACCCTGACTACCCCCCCCCCCCCTTCAGCGCATTATAATAGGTAGGGACTTGAGATACATTCTGATGTTAAGTTGCAAAACGGAGAGCAGCAAAGAGACATGTTGTTGGTTTTAATGAGTGTGCTACTCTGAATAAATTATGAGTTTACAAGATTACTAATAGAAATAAATGTGTTAATGATTAGCTATATAAGGAACTAAACGTGACAATACATGTGATACTAAGTGCACGTGATATTAGGTGCACGTGATCCAAGGTGTGCACGTGATGAGTATGCAGATGAGCATTCCTACTACAGCAGCACAGGGGTCAACAAAAAATTCGTGCACAAATGCCCAGGGGCTGGGCAAATCCTTTGGCAAATGCCCGGGGGGGCTGGACACTGGGAAGATCCATATTCCCAGTAACTAAGCAGAAACATCTTATATTGTCACTGGGGAAAAATTGACTGTCAAATACCCGGGGCCCGGGAATTTTTTGTGAGAAAATGCCGGGGGGGGGGGTCAGGGCAGGAATTAAAGGAGACATAGGTTCATAACGAATGCGTGAATTATGTTATATAACCATAGACCCGGATCTCGTTAGCCTGCATGCAGACTCCACTGATTTCTTTTAGAGAGGTTCTCCTCCAGTAGCGTCCTCGTTCTCAGTTCATGAGAAGCGAGGAACCCTTCCTGATTGGCTGGAACCTATCCCCTTTGTTTGAAGAGCGTCCGTGTCTTTGTTCGAGTTTGCTGATATTTAATTTACACATGCATGGACAAAGCTAGTCAAAAAGATCCCATTGTATGTGAGTGTTTTGTCTGCCTTATTTACAGGCGGCTGTATTGAATCTAATTCACGTGACCTATAAACAAGGAGATTGTCACTGTTATGCAGACTCTTCTGGAGGAGAAGGCTCTTTGAAAAGAAATCAGTAGAGTCTGCACGCAGGCTAACGAGACCCGTACCGGGTATATGGTTATATTCAATATCTTACGTCTATTCTAGGTCTATTATTTTACGTTTGATATACTTCCATCTTATTACATTGCATAGTTCTTTGCTGAAAATAACTTGAAACCATTTGAATTGGCGACAATCAATCAAGCTACAGAAAAGATCAAATCAAAGTTAGATGCCAAGAATCGCAAGTATGTTTTATTCACACCTTTGCTCATTTACATTTTGATCAAATGGAACAGTTTATATATCGGGTGTCCCAAAAAAGTGCTCCTCTTTGAGAAATCACCAAAATTTCGTTTTAAGGCCGATCTTCAAATTTTCTTTTTTAGCAAGTAGAGCAAAGACCAAATTAATTTTCCAGGCATAGCTGGTCTCTTGATTGGTTTTTAAATTGATGAATTTAGCTCTTTTTAGGGCTACATGGTTTTGAAGCGTACTGCAAAGAGCACTCATGACTACCAGATTAATTTATTTGTATATTAAGCTTCTAGTTTTGTCATTTAAATAGGTAAGAAAGAAGCGCAAATTATTATTGTAGACTCGGAAGATAGTGAAAAATCTCAATGTAATTGCCCTTAGGCAAGATTAACCATGCTGCTTAGAGAGTATAGCTCAGAATGAGGTTTTTCAATGCGTTACTTCACGCCTTTTAAGTAATATAAAGAAGCATTTTATTCTCTTTGAATGTATTTGGATCATTGACAACAGAGTATTGCTCAGAATGAGGTTTTTCAATGCGTTATTTGATGACTTTTAAGTAATTATTACTTTTAAGATCAGTAAAAACAAAGGATCAGATTCCTTGATTTGCCGTCCAATATCAGACGAAGATGCAATTGCATCAGAATGCAATACCATGAGCGAAAGAGATACTTTCACCATCTTAAAAGGAATGTACAACCTGTCCTCTCTGCGTGGCACTGCGAGTCAAATCATCGATTGTGTTTAGTCTAAAAAAACACAGCCAACGACAATTTCACACAGAGAATAATAATCCAAAGTATCTGCGACAATCTCTGTAATCGAAGCTGTGACAGAGGATTTGTTTAATTGGTTCAACGCCGAATATTTGAAAGTTTTAATGGATATCCATAGTTCCATCACATTTCATAGACACAGATAAGAAAATACTGCAATTAAACTTAACGTAGAAGCTGCGATAAAACTGGCCGCCATGAAAGCGGAAGACTTTAGCCACATGCGCAGGTTGTCCCGTACTTTCCGATTGTTTACAAAAATCTTGCGCTGCCCCTTTAATGATGTATTGTTCCTAGTTTGTAAATAAAGTATCTTTTTCATTTCCACAGTGCATTTACAGACAAAGTCGAAGTTCACGTTGCACATATACAAAGTGGATTAACGCAGGGCGGTAACGTACATGCTTTCAACAAAAATCTTACTAATCTTCCCACATTATGATACGTTCGTAAACTTGACAATCTGTCCTTGAATGGAAAATGATGTCGCCAAATACCGCTTGTATTTTGAAACAATGGTCACCGAGTGCCGCACGGGTTTTACAGTAAAATGTATATATATATGCCGCATGAGTTGTGCGGAAAATTTTGCCAAGCGTCGCACAGATTTTAACGCATAGCCAACCAAGTCATGCACGGGTTAAATCAATGATGATCCATGCCGCATGAGTTTTGAGCACAGTTGGCCAGTTGCCTCACGGATAAGAAAGAAGAAAGTATTGCTTGCCAAGTCCTGCAGGGGTTCAAATCAAGTTGATCCATGCCTCCTGAGCTTTTTTAGCAAAGTTGGTCAATCGCCACACGGATTTAAAAGTAGTGCCGCAGGATCTTTGAAACAAGAATGGACAAATACCGCATGAACTACAAGAAGAATGCAACGACGGATACGGCCATCAGTGAACAGTACAGCAGCATTGAAATGTAGACCCCTGTACCCTTCTTATGTTTTACTCTGGTTGTATTTTCATTTGGTAATGGTATTGTTCTTGTTTTTAACATTTGCTGATAATTCCAGGCCACCTTGTTTGTTCCACCTGCACATATTTCCATTAAGTTTCTGAGACGACTATAATTCCAGGCCACATTATAACTGTTGTCACTGTATGAAGAACTGGCTTTGAAGAAAATGGTTGAATTAATTATAGAATTAGCATACCCAGATTGAACATTGTAGGTTGGGAATCTCTTATTTCACTGTTTATTACAGGATATAACTTTAATTGCATTAGTTTGTATGACGTTTGTGTGCACAGCATAATAACCATACAAGAATCTGGACGCTTAGCAAAACTCTTCGCAATAATTTGTAGACCCCTGTACCCTTCTTATGTTTTACTCTGGTTGTATTTTCATTTGGTAATGGTATTGTTCATTCTATGAATATAAGCACCTTGGCAAGAATTTAGACGGACTAGTATCCTGACAATCCTAACTATACATCCTGACTAGATATTTCACTCTGATTGTAGTTTCATTCAGTATTTGTGTTTCATTCTTTAAAGGTTAGGGATTGTGTAGTCTTCCAGTTACTGGTGAATTAATTCCCTCAGGCTGACTACTGGAGCACACTCTGTCCATTTTCACCATGTAGGATATAGTACATCTTTGACAATTTCTGCAGTGAACTATTTATACTTGGAGTACCGTATAGCGCTATGCATGTTTATCTGATGAATTGCAAAGCTATGATAACCTGTCAGCAGTAAGTTATGGAAGCCAATATTTAGTTGTTTATTGTTATTACATAAGAAATGGACGCCACATATGACGTATGGCGGTAAGTGGAGTTGAGCAAGGTATAGCATCATTAGTCTTCAGAATTGACACGCTTTTCCTGATTTCTGTGGACTCTATAGAACTGGAGACTGTCAGTGCCAAGTGCAAAATAACGTTGGCTGATAGACAAATCAGAAATATTTGGGTAGTTGTAAAAATCTGAACCAAGTCGATAATTCAAGAGTCGATTATTCAAGAGTCGATTCTCTTTTGCATATAAATGGTATAAGCAAATTCGACAATATCTCCACTAATATCTCAATATTCAGTGGTACGAGAAGTGATGAAATATAAACTTTCAGCAGACTACAAAGCAAATCACAATCCCTATTTGAATTTGATAAATGTACCAGAAATGTAAAACAATTTCATTATTGTTGCTATTGACATAGGTACGCTCTTAGCAATAGGTTGTGTACTGTCAAGACGTTGTCACCAGTAGTGTACGAATAACAATCCTGTTAGAGTGGACATTTTCGTAGCTTGACATGCATAGTAAGTAACTAGACTTTCTCAGCATATTCTGTTTTTCATAGTGTCCAAATGCTGCAAATCCTTAGTAGTACATAACACTTTTAGATTTTAAACATTTGTCATCATCAGTAAGCCAGTCAGACACTAGACTTGCCCCAAGTCTATCTCTTCCATCCGTCTACTGTTCCCTTTGGGGTAGATCCTGGATCCGCCATTTCCTGGATCCGCCATTCCAATATTCCACCCAGAGGGATCTCGAAATGTTGGACGGAATGTTGGAATGGCGGATCCAGGAAATGGCGGATCCAGGAACTACCGTAAAGGGAACGGGAGACGGACGGAAGAGATAGACTTGGGGCAAGTCTAGTCAGACACTATATCTAAGAGGCAATATATCTATGTTTGCAAGACGTTTCTGGATAAATCTTCCAATTTGAGTTTAGTTTAGAAAGCACAAGAACCTCACCATCATGTAAATTTCATCATATTCTTAACATAAGTAGGTTTATATTACGATAAATCAAACTCGCTATAACATCTGATGTCTTTGTCTGTGTTATTTGTTCTTACAACAGTGAAATTAAGACTTTGATTATTTAAACAAAGTCCACAAATATCTGTGCAAATCCTTTGCAATCCTATACTAGATTATTACTTTTTAGTGCAATGAATTTAAAGTTTCTTGTTTTTGTTGTCAAATAGGTGTTTAATGGAGCTACAAGGAGGTGCATTGCAAGTTCTTTCAATGAGAGGCATAGTTTTATACGTGACTACGTAACATCCATTTTAAAAACATTTTAAACTGCGCTGTAGAAAGGAGTTGCCCAAATTTTGAGAAATAATGCCGTTGTGTGTCTATGCCATACCAAGCAGGTGTTCTCTTTCCAAAAAGAACACAGCTTTTTCGAAAATTAATTGTGGTGCATAAGATTGCCCTAGACAGCCCTTCAAAAAGTACCAATCCTGCCAACCTTTGAAGCTTTTAATATCTAAATTCGATGTCGTCCTTTCCTCATTTAATATTCGCTGCAGTTCTATGTTATCTTTGTATACTTTGTTTTTTATTTCGAGGGGAAAAGAAGAAGTCGAAACTGTCACCATTCTATAAAGCAGGGAATTTTCGGAAATGTTCATTCAAAATTTAGGATCTTTCAAGTTTTATCTCGGTACCATATTGGTTGATCCAAGGCTCTTGAAAAAACAAAAAGCAAAAACGAACTATCACGATTCGTCATCATGCGATGCCACCATGTTGCCACCGTCGATTTGCAGCCTTCGAAAATGCTTGCGCCCATGCTTTTATCACCTGATCAGTTTGCGCTTTTCAAGTTGCGCACGTGAATAGAATGCAATGATCAAAGTCCAGTTTTGATCGCTATAAATACACGCGAACCAATCTGCTTGGAAGATTTGCTAGATCGCTCATGATAATCGCTATAACCAGTTGAAGCGTAGTGTCGTACTTCAATGAACGAAGCGGAAACTGGGACTGAGGTGGTAAGTCTATAGATTTGCCCCAGATTTGCCGAATTTGCTGCAAATTTGAAGATCAGAGTTGATATGTGAAGGTAAGTTTATCTTCTTCATCGTACGTTAAAAAAAGCATACTGTAGGAACCCGCAAAATAGAAACCAGTTTTTTCAAAACAGCCTGTTTAGTTTCTTATTGAAAGGTCATTAATCTGGAAACAGACTGAAAGGTTTCTCATCACATATAATAATTGAAGCTAATTCTCCATTTCGGAGCAGTTACCCAATAACTGGGTACACAAGCTGGTGCTAATATTTTTTTTCTTTTAGCCAATCCTTATTTGTAGAAATTTTGTAGCGTTTTGTTGATACTTTTGAGTACTTCGGATTTATTTTTAGCCAAACAAGTCTTTTTCATCTTGGGTTTTTGAGAGAAATTTGGGCAATCCCATAAGTGTTCGATGTATTCCTCATGGGACCCACATCTCCTGCAAAGAGAATCAGTGTACTTTCCTTTGTAGTTTGCTCTTAGGTCAACCATATTTAGTTTTAATTTCAGTAGAGATGAGGCTTCTTCACACCTCAGGTACTCTTTCATTTCAAACTTACTACCCTTGATAAATCTGAGTTTAGTCTTTTTATTATTTTCAATATTATTTCTATGATAATGATAATTTTTTCTCTTACAGTTTGTCCATTGTTCTTTGGTTAGGACTTTGATCTGACATTCTTTGAGGTTAATATAAATCATTTCTAGGTCACTGATTACTTCTTTATACCAACAATTTGGGAGATTTAACCTTTTTTGCTCTTCATAAACTATCTTAGTCAATCTACTTTTTTTCATGTTTAGTATCTTATGGAAGTATATCAATCTTTTCTCTTTAATTCTAAATTCCATAGGCATCAAGCCACATTCAAGGACTATTCCGTCATATGGCATTGATTGGGGTAGAGAGTCAATTATTGTAACTGCATCTTTTTGCAATTTTTCTAAGTTTTTAATTTGGTTCTTAGTTAAATTAGTCCATGTTTCACATGCATACAGAAATTTGGGCATCAAAATTGCTTCAATCAACTTTATACTGATTTCAAAACTTTGTTTTTTGAATGCCTCTTGCTTAGTAAAGAATTTTATTTCATTAATAACCCCCATGGCAGATTTTATTCGTTTATTGATGCACAAATCTAAGGTTCCTCTGGTGTTTTTCAAGTCTCCTAGATACTTATATGACTCTACTTCTTTAATAATTTGGCCATTTAACAATAAATTTTCTTTTTGAACATGCTTACGTTTGCTATACTGCATCACCATTTGTTCACTTTTATCCAAGTTGAAATTCAAGAGGTTTTTCTTTTGAAATTCTTCAGCAATAGTTACCATTTCCTGCATTTTCTTATGAGATATGGAAGCAATCAATATATCATCCTGATAGAGCAATGGAGGTATCAAAATGTTCCCAAAATTTATCCCTAAGTTTTCTTTTTTGGCTACTTGCATACCTTTATCAATATGATTGGCACAAATAGGGGCTGCCAAAATGGTTCCTTGTTTCCAATTTTCTTTAATTTTAACTTCTCTTGTTATTCCACCAGGTGTATGGATTTGAATGTATCCTTCATTGTTTAGTTCGTAAACATTTTCAAGAAAATTTCCCTTGACCCCACTTCTATACATATCTATAATGCAAGGTTTTAAACATAGCTTATCAAAAGCTTTCTCCAGGTCCAAATAAACAAACTTCACTGCACATTTTAGATACTTGTAATAATCATTTATTGCTTGCCAAACGAATAAATGATCTAACGTTGACCTCCCTTTTCTTCCTCCTGCGGCTGCCTCTGAAAATCCTTTCTCAATAACACTAACCTGTCTGTTAAGCATTAATTTTTCATAGATCTTACTAATGCTTACTGTTAGAAATATTCCTCTCCAGTTTTTTAGCAACTTTCTGTTGCCTTTTTTCTTATAAATTGTTCTAACTATTATATTCACATGGTTAAGAAACCTTCCGTGATTTCAGCTTAAATCTTTAAAGAAAGCCCAGGACAAACAATATCGAACAGTACGTTCTTGTTACCAAAAATCCTATCTAAATTTACTCAGCCATAGCGTACGTGCCGAGTATATAGATGGAGATGCTTTTGCATGAAATCTTTAAAAAATGTTTGGCACCTGTGATTTTAACAAAGATTGATAGATATGAATTGTTAGATATGAAACTTTCCTCAAATCAGGCTGATGAGTTTCTTATATGAGGGCAACATTTTTCAAAAAAAGTTTCTTATAAAATGGTTTATTTTGCGGGTTCTTACTGTAGGTAGCTGTTCTTTAAAAATGTGTCACTACTTTTGAACTGTAATACTGTAGTGTAGTTATTGTTGAACTGCAGTGATTTTGAGCTGTACACTCTTTTTTTATAAGAAACTAAGGTCCGGGGCTGGTAGGCAGTTTCTTAAATTTTGGGCCATTTTGCTACCAAAAGTTTCTTACGTGTTTCTTGTATTTTTAATTCCAGAAGTGATCTTGTTTTGTCTGAAGGGTTCACAAATTACTCAGTAAGATCTCAAAACAAGTCAATAACATAATTCGCACTCAAAATAATGTCCAAACAGTTGCTATAATAACTGTACAGAGTCAAAAATATTTGATTGCGACAGGAAAATTAAAACTGTAAAGTACAAAAGTTTCTTAGCTTTTTAAATCCAGGTAGGGTTGTTTCTTAACTTTCGAAAAATTGAGCCTACCGTTTCTTATAAGCGGTTTCTTATAAAAAAAATAAGCCGACGTCAAATTTTGCTATAGGATCGCGGGAAACTTCTGTCTTATGTGCGCTTTCTGTGCGCTTTCTTTATTTCAGTGCCAATTAGCAGAGATAAAACGTTAATCAATTGCTATAACGAGCGTGACGGAAGTGGGTTACTTTCTTTCTGACTGACTGCCTTACATCGAAGCCCCTTCTTAGATTACAAAGTTGGACTTTGTAATCAAAAAATGAGTGTAGTCTCTAGCTTTATGTTTCTATCTTTCTGTGGATCTTCATATAATATTGTTCGCGAGAAAGAAACGTGTCTCCTGTAAAGCAATTTTGTGATCGCTTTTTAGTGAAACTTTACTGTGGAGTAATTTGCTGGTAGTTGGCAAAATGAGCATCGGAGATCTTATCTTGGCAATGTTTGTCTATTGAAAAGAAGAAGGCTAGCCAAAGTCTTATGCATTCTGACTTCCGTTGATTGTCAGAATGCTGATCCCTAGACCAGCAGGACTAGAGATCTAACCAATCACATAGCGAGGGTTTCTTGCACTATTGTTATAGTCAGACCTTATTGAAAGCTATTGTGCTGAAACAAACAGAAACGAACGGCTGGCTTATCGTGCCAGCCAATCAGAATGCTCAATGCAATTTATGCAACATGTGCTCGATTGTTCTTGTGTCTACATAATTTATGTGGATGGCTTTCCATTGTTTGGGCTAGACCTGCAAGGTACATTTTCGGACGTAGTACATTGCATTGTTTTCATTGCGTCAAATGAAAACGGATATGAAATTTCGGTGATCAAAGCTTTGTTTCTTATTTCATCTTCAGCCTGTTATTTTTTGAGCTGTTGTTTGTCTCTGGAGAGAGCTTCGAGACTCAAGAAAGGCAAGAATCTGTTCAAAATACTCGAAAAGTTTATAGTAAACATACATCAACAAGAAAGATGTCGCTGATCAGAATTTCATCCCGCCTTCCCCTTCGATCTTGTCTTCAGACGTCGAATGCAGCTTGCCAGCGCCTCATCAAAAGAAAGGAAAACTTCGAAGGTATGCTGACACATTCATTTTCCGTTTCAAATTCGTGTTTCTGAAATGTAAATTTAGGCCAAGTGAAAATCAAGGTTTTCAACCGCCATCCCTCTTTCCGGGTGCTGCTTTCAATCAATTCGCCATCGAAAACACGAATTTGATGATCATCATACAGACAACGACGTGATACAAATTTTAAAACTTATAGAAAGTACTGAAAAACGTTTTTATCAATATGTATCAAGTTATCAATATCAAAGAAACCTCGAAAATGTAATCATGGCTGCTTTGTTAAACTTAAACAAGGGAGTGTGCAATGGATGGCAGGCAATGGCATGCTATCTAGGCCTCTCTATAAACAATTTGTTACATTAAAACAAATAGAACAAAGAAAACATTCAGACAACAACATTGTTTCTGTGGCTATCAAAGCTATCAACTGTTCACAGCACGTGCGGGACATCGATTTGAATAGGCTATTTTTGAGACTTTAGTGAGATTTTGTGCTCTTTGCAACAACTTGTAGAATCATGTTATCAAGCTGTCAACTGAGAAAGTGCAGTGCTTTTTTACTATAATCTCTAGCTCATTTTAGTCTCCATTCAACTGATCCACAAGGGAATTGAAAGAATTTGCCAGAAAATTAGACAAAGCATGACAGCAATATCAGCTCTGGACCCCCCTTTCCGTGCACTTTAGTGCCGGACCGGATAGACATCCTCCCTGTTTATCCAATTTTGAAAATGTTCTCACCCATCAGCATCCGCTAATTTATTTCATTGAAAGTGTTAACAAAAATGTTGCTAAATTTAAGTGAAATCAATTATCGCTTCTTCTAAGTTATACTTTTATTTTAAAGTAATTACATTCTCCAGTAATGATTTAGACCCTTTCCTTGCTTGAGGTTTTCAAATTTGCCCACCCACACAGTGGCAGTGCCAGCTCTAAAAAATCGAAAGATGTGGGGGAGATTCTGACATAATTTTTCTGCCTAAAGGTATACCCAACTAATTTTATGTCATTTTTCTTTGGCACTTTTTGCTGTCGTTTCAAATCTTGGGGGGACGTGTTCCACCCGGCAATCCCCCCATGGTGCTGCCATTGCACCCACAGTTATTAAGACCACCCCCTCCATTTGTCACTATAGATTTTGTACAATTTTTGAATGACTAAAGTTGGCTGAATAGGGATTTGAAGCAATGATTCGTTCATGGTATGAATTCTTTAAGAATGTTTGCCACTGCTCAGCACCAGTTTACGAAACAAATTACTTTCTTCCTTGTATTGTGCCTCTAACAGCTACAGAGACCTTGACATGCAGTTATTTAGGGAGGAGGCATTCATTCAAGGGAGTGTGCCCCATCCCTTCACATCCTCAGTGTTCAGGAGACAAAGACATGCCCCAATTAATGTTTTTGTTACTTTTTACAATAGTTGTCTTTTCAGAAAACTCACATTACCATTGAAGTTGTTTTTCAAAGTATGCAAAATCATAGAATAGTTGTTTTCAGAAACTAAGTTGTTTAGTGTTAATGGATTTTTAGAGGACAGTGATGTTTCATCTCTTGCACAATGGACAATTAATGATAATAATTTGAAGTTGTTTACCTTTGTTAAAATGATATAAATTAAAAGCCCCTCTTTGTAGTTTTGTTAGTTAGTGCTGAAAAGATTGTAACTCCGGGACAGTCTTCCAAAGATTCAGTTCCTCTCAACAAAAGCGCTTCCCTTGGTACATAATTAGAGCCCCCCCCCCCTCCACTGAATAGTTAGACTGCCACACATAAACATGTGTTCTTGCCTAAGAATTCTTAGGAATATTTTCATTGAAAACTTTCGGACAATCAAACTTTTGGACAAACTTTTGTCTGAAAGTTTAATCCTCCAAAATCTGGGGATGGCCAAAAGTTTTGAATTCTTTAAAAATAAGAACAAATGCAAATTTCTCCCGCCACTATTAAAGACCCATTGTCAACCAGCATGCTTTGGGTGGACCAGCAATACCACAATGCGATTCTTGACTGTCAAAAACATAACAAACTCTTCTAGCCCCCGTGCAACACAAATTGACGTACTTGAACACAAGCCCCCATTCAACAATCTGATCCTTATCATGTTCTCTTTATCTTAAGAAAGTTCTATTTTTGAAGCTATACAATTTTTGTGCAATATTTGAATGCAATTCGTTGCAGCAAATGGTTTTAGATCAAATTGCGCAAAGGCTTTATTGGGGGCCTTTGTTTGCGTTTGCTTGATTTTGGCAACTGATCTCAAAGGCTTTGTGTTACTTGCACGGGCTTTTTCAGTTAGAAATTTGAACAGTTTGTTTTTTAATCGACAGTCAAGAATTGCATTGTGGTATTGATGATATGCCCAAAGCATGCTGGTTGACAATGGGTCTTCAAAAAGTAAAATGCTGTCATCAGCAATCCTTTGTCAATAGCAAATTTCCACATCAAAGTTGTCAGTAGCAAATGTTTTGAGTCGATGGAGGTGCTTCTTCTTTTTGTCTGCAATCTTGAAAACTGCTTTCAGGACTATTTCCTTTGTTGGATACTTTTGTTCAATGCTTTTGATGCATCTTTATGGGTATTTTAAACAACATAAAATTACAACTAGTTTATATATTTTGGTATTATGCAAAAGTTGTTTGTCCAAATGTTTTGTCCAAAATTCTCAATAAAGCTCCTGAAAATTGTTTGTTCGAAGTCATTTTCCAAGAGTCTTCCATCCAGAAGTTTTCGATTTTGATGCATCAGAATGTGAAAAATTCTTAAAAATTCTTGAGAAGTCTTTCAAACTCTTGTCATATTGATGTACTAATGTGTGCAACACCTGTGCTGTATGAGATTTAGTGCTCAGATTGAATTCTTTAAACTGAGATCTGATAAGAGCCTTATTGTAAATTACTTGCAGGTGTCATAAATGCATATTGTTACAATGAAAAGACTGGTTTTGGAGAAACTCATGATGGTAACTTGGTGTTAGTATCAAAAGAACACACAACTGGAGGGTGAGTAACAAAAGCTCTTTTGAATCAACTCAAACAATTGTTTTTGAAATATGCACCACACCAGCATGCTACAGCAAAGGGTCTGCTAGGGGATAACTAAATGTATAGCTATCACGGGGGAGGGGGGGTTCTTCCATAGTAAAGGTACCTGGGGATGTGCCGCGAGCAAGGGTATACTTTTTCGGACTTCTAGTCTAGCCAAGGGTATACTTTTTTGCAATTTTGGCCAGCAACGGTCTAGCCAAGGGTATCATTTTTGACAATATTATGGTCTAGCGAACGGTCATGACATCATATTTGGCACAAATTTTGCAATATTGGTCGAGAAAATTGTCAAAATTGGTCTAGCCAAGGGTACCATTTTCGTAAAAATTGGTTCAAACAATGGTCAAATTGGTCTAGCCAAGGGTATCATTTTCGTAAAAATTAGTCTAGCCAACGGTACCCTTTTGAAGATGCTCGCAGCAGACCCCTACCCAAAATTTGGCCGAGAACCCCCCCCCCCTGTGATAGCTATGCTATATCACATATTAGGTGTCATTTACAAAAATAGTTTTTACCTTTTCGTCCATACAGCAATACAATGAAGTGAGGTAGAGAAATACTACAACACATGAACTATACATTGTTGTTTTACATATGATGTCCCTGTCTATCCAACCACTGTCACTGTCTAGAAAGGAAATTTGATTTGATCAATCAGTCACACTATTTGCAAAAGTTGCTTTATGTAGCATGTTATATTCACGGGGGGGGGGGGGGGTTCTTCTATAGTAAAATAGTGAAGGTACCTGGGGATGTGCCGCGACGAAGGCACATTTTTGCAATTTTGGCCTTGCAACGGTCTAACCAAGGGTACCATTTTCGTAAAAATTGGTCCAGAGAATGGTCAAATTGGTCTAGCCAAAGGTATCAATTTTGACAGCAGTATTGGTCTAGCGAATGGTCATTTTTTCATATTTGGTACGAATTTGACAATATTCGTGCAGGAAATCGTCAACATTGGTCTAGCCAAGGGTACCATTTTCGTAAAAATCGGTCCAGAGAATGGTCAAATTTGGTCTAGCCAAGGGTACCATTTTCGTAAAAATTAGTCTAGCCAACGGTACGATTTTGAATATGCTCGTGGCAGACCCCTACCCAAAATTTGGCCAAGAACCCCCCCCCCCCCCCCCCCCCGTGGGTACTTATTTATTATGGCCTGCTGAAAATTGATGTTTGTTTTGTGCGCCAAGTATCTATCTTCACCCTTTCTACTTTTTTACCTTAGTGATCTGTCGATGAAAACTGAGAGTCAATTTTGGCAAGAAATCATAGAGCCAACATCATTTATCGATCATGAAGCATTGAGGGATGAACTGCAAATGCATGTTCTTTCATACGATGATGATGTCATCAAGCAAGATTCATTTTCAGGTGCATGAACAGAAATTTTTCCTTTCTTTAGAATTGTAAATGAAGCATCGACTTAGGCAAATTTTGCCGCCAGTCATTGGAATTCCTTTATTGTCCCTGTCAAGCACGCAGATTGCACACAAAATGATTATCTTCGAAATTTTTTGAACGGTAGGGCAACAAATGTTGACTGCCAATTGGTCAGTAGATACTATTTAGTGCTCCTATTATCTTCAGTTGGCTACAGAAATATAAATCTCTATTGTTATGGTGTGTCCAGTCACTATCAAATCAAAACAAAGTTTTTCCTAAATTTATCAACGTTAATTCTGAAAATCTTTCATATAAATTGGAACTGTTCTGTTATGTCCAATTTACAGTACTGTAAATACATGAGATTTGTGTGCTACTTTAAGCATAGTTCATTGCTCGCCTCTCCTTGTTCTCTTGTTTATTCTTTATTTGATCCTGCTTTCAATATATTTGCATAGTGCTACATATGTAATTCTTGCATTTTTGATATTACAGATGTGACAGCAGTACATTCACAACCCATTTACAAAGGTAATATTGAAATGAAGACAGATGAAGGCAACTGCCCACCTGGGGGACAAACAGCTGGCTTTAATGGCGGCTCACGGACTGCTACTGCATAAAAAAGACAAATGATTGACTCACACTTGCCTTGTGTTTGTATGTATTTATTTTAGACATCTGTACGTTTAAGGAATTTAAGTAATGTCTGTTTCGGTACTTAATGAACTGCAAAAAGTATAGTAACTTTCTTTCTATTCCTAAAAAGTTATCATTCGCTTTGTTTCCCTGTCTCTGCAAAGTTTTACTCCACAATTAGGAATTACTTATATATTGTAAAATATGTGAATGAAAAGATAGAAGGCTTGTTTTAGCATTTTGTGCTATCTTCATCAGAAGGTACAGTATAGTAATTTGATTTAATTTATCTATTTGAAGTGAACAGTTGCACTGCACTAATATCTATGTTCGTCAAATGCGACGTTTGAAAACGGTGAAAATATTACTAAATGTTGCTCACGGAAGTTACAGTAGAAGACACAAATTTGCTTTCCACCAGTTATTCGGAAGGCAACTGTAATGACCATTTGCACCTTTTTTTAGAGATTTCATTACCATGCTCTGTTATAGTTTGACCGCTTTATTGAGTAGATAGCATTGCCACTTGTGTACATATTTTCTATCTTGGCACTACTGCTCTCCTGTAAATTTTATTTGTGAGTTGATGATAATGAACTGTAAATAGAAGCATTGACTTATCGTGTGTAAAAAAGAAATATGAATGGAACAAATGTTGTGTTTATAATTCTCTTCTTGTCAAATCCTGTACAAAACGTTATCAATTTTGGACTAGCTACATATGTCTTGCCAGCGACATGTGTTTTGGCGAAGTGGTGTAATCCTCATGCTTTACAGGCAGAACAGTTAGGCGGAATAGACGTGACCACCATGCTAATTAGCATTACTATTATGTTTGAAGGACATGAGCGATTACGATCATTGGACGAACGAAACTTGAAATATGTCCGTATGGCCAGGGACGGCACCAACCCTGCAAAAGTGGGGTGGACAACGGATATACTTGATTGCCAGGAGGTGTAGCTAGTGCTTTTATCGTGTTTGCTCAAGAGTTGTATAAATAACTACCTGAGAATAGTCCCTGGCGCCATCCATGCGTATGGCCTAGCCACGTTGTATTTTTTCATATCTAAAATGTTACAATACATGCTGCGACAAAGAAACAACTAAATATGCAATTGCGAGAAGCTACACTTAACGATTACTATTGGTAGATACTGGGGCCTATTTCACGTTGGGTGCCAGGCCAGCATGGGCGCATGATGCCTAGCAACGGTGACCCCAGCCGGGAGAACAACAACGACAAAAGTAACTGCTCCCCATGCAATATCCCCATCTTGCAATGTCCTACGCCCATGCTATAGGATCGTGGTGCCACATCTTGTGAAATCGACCAGGAATATGACCATAACATAGAAGCACCATCACGAAAGTGAAGTTCATAATTCTGATGATGGAAAATTTGCATTTCCTTCTTTAGTGTGTTATTATACTATGTTATATTTGCCTTTCAAATACAGCTGCAACATTTTTATTTGCAAAATTTAGAACCCTAAAGCTGGTGCCATTCATAGAGGGAAAAGTCACAAGGTCATCTGAGCCTGGGGGGGGGGTACATAACATGTTTAGGGTACGGGTATGTGCCGCCCACATGGGTGGGTTTTTGGGCCCAAAATCCTTTAAACAAGGGTCCTTTTTCGGCAGATTTTCCATAAACATTGGTGGGGTTTCGCTGAAAATCGCATAAATAGTGAAATGTTCAGTTTTCCGCCAAAATTCATGAAAAAGTGGGTACCAAGGCAAGTTTTGGTACTTTGAAGAGGGTAGCTTTCTGAAACCCGGGCGGCAGACCCCCATCCATCCACAAGTCATGCACCCCGACTACCGAGCATCTGAGTTTCTTTATAAGGTTGATTATTCCCTTTTAGCGCTCAGCTCTCAACTTAAGATGACATCATTGTCAGTACAAAACTACGAGATGATTAAGTCACTGTGATGTGCCTCTCAGGAGAAGGTCAAAAAGAATTTCCTTCATGTTAAGTGAATCATATTGTTTAACATATTCACATTAATATCGATTTTCACTATTATTTATGAAATAAAATCTATCTAAGTTTAAGAATTGTCCCAATTATTCTATCTTAGTATCGACACAGTATCTAAGTTCACAAAATGCAATATACTGTACATATTGAAAGTTCTAATGGTTATCCGCTGTCATTGTACATATTTACAAAAGAAGTAAGAAGCTATGTTCTAAGTCTAGGACCTTATTTTATAAGATCATTGGTAACAGGACACTTTATGTCTGAGTTGTGCATGCAAGCAATGCTGTTTGGCCCACTCCTTCGAAGAGGTTATTCTGCGTGATCGGCACGTTTGTGATTGACTTGACTACAAACAGCGTTTCTACTTGCTCTGTTTGAGTAGCATACTAGTTTATCATCATGTCAATCAGTCACTTGCCATTAACAGGAATAGCTCCTTTGTAGGACGGACTATATGAAGAACAGCATCATTATGTGAAAGTTATTTGTACAATGTCCTCTTAGCTATCTACCATGTTAAGTGTGAAGTTCTGTCTTTGAACGCAAGTTTTTATGTACATCTTAGCCTCCTTATCATTTTCTCCGTTATGGAGGTTACCAACAAATGTAATAACATCTCATGCACATCACAAAAAAGCATGTCTTTGTACGTAAGTTTTTATGCTCATCTTGGCCTCCCCATTGTTCTCTCCGTTGTGGAGGCAGCCCAGCAACCAAATATTTTACGGTTGCTATCTCATACGAGGCTAACCTCTTCATCATACTCATCAGACTCGTTCCAGACCTCATCAAAATGCACTTTCTTTTCATTCTCCGTCTCACATATATCACTCATCAGTGATTCCACACTGCAGTACCTCTTCAGTTGCTTTGGTGCGTATCTGAATTTCGAATTTCTAAACTGTCTTTCCAAGATTTGCAATTTCATCCGATACTCTCTGAGCTCAGAATCAGTCTTTTTAATTTCATTCACCGTGATTTGTGATTCAATTTCTTGATGAACTGAAATTACTTCTAAAGTTTGAAGAAGACTCGTTGTATTAAAAATCTCATCTTCCAGATATTTCGCTTCTACGTCCAATAAATCTTCCTCCACTGTGAAATTATCGTTTGAAAAATTCAATATCTCTGCTGTCAAATGTGCACACATCAAGTCTTTGTATAACAATTGATCAACAGTGTCTGTTAATTTCATTGTGAGGTCTTTGTAAGCGGTCCACATTTCATCCCATAACACAAGATTCTGTGATTTTTGTATGGCATCTGGGGGTGTCCCTTTTGCCCTCGTTCCGTTCAGATAAGGCCTGTCCCTATCACACCTATCGGAAGTAGATTCCCTAGGATGCGTTTTGCTCCGTGCCCGGTCCGATCTGTCTTGCGTGTCCGGTTTATTCTTTAGTTCCGTGATGTTTTGTCTTTTCTGCTTGTCTCCTTGGGAATCTTTCGCAATTTGCAAATTTTTGCCCGCAATTTCTCCCTCTGAATAGCTACCACCTGTAGTGTTGTTATAAGAATGTTTGTGTGAATCATCAAGTTTCTTTCTACCAAAAACGTTTCCTAATTTTTGACTAAAATTTGTTTTGGTCCAAGCACTTTTCCCATTTTCTGTATCCTTTGTACCGGAATTGCTTCTGTCCCGTTTAGTGTCTGAACCCTTTGGATCTGAAATACTTCTGTCTCTCTTGGGGTTTTTATGTGACTTCGTGATGTCTTTCCTCCGCAGTGTAGCGTCTTTCAATTCTTCATTATGATTTAAATTACTTGCAGGTCCTGTATTCAGCAAGGCATTCACATCCACCTGCTGTCTTGATTCAAGCCCTAGCGACCGTCTGTTATTTGTCGTTAAGGCCTCATTTCCCAGCTGCCTTTCCTTCCCGAATCTCGACAAAGATGGCGGCGCGATTTCTGAACTTTCTGAGCTTAATCCGCTATCTTGTCTTGATAATACCAATTCATCTTCAAGCATCAAATAATGTTTAAGGTTCTTTTCCCGAGGCGTGTCTCCGTCAATCGAAGGCAATCCACTATCATTGTCTGTATCATTTTCATTTTTATCAACTTTTTTTACTTCTTCGTACACCACATTGTGATTTTCATCGAACATCGCATACATCGGTGATTTACTTCGAAGTTCGTTTTTCCATTCTTCTCTCGATAATTCAAAGTCCATCACGTTAATCTCTTTGTGAGATATGGCTTTTTCTCGATCGCAACTCTATCCAAGGAACTAATTTTGTTTACCGGTTTCACGATGTCACTTGCAGGTGCTTTGCTAAATCCTTAGTTTCGAAGCCAAGAACTCCTAAAACTGTAAATTCGACTGTGACATGGATATCCTCCTTGGGATTGTTTGCCGTGTCTATTTCGATATTTGTCCGTGTCTATTCTGATATTTATCCGTGTCTCTCCCGATATTTGCCTTTTAGGGACAGGGCAAAATTTATCATATTACATGGCCGGTGGAGAACAAAAATTCTTGCAAAAAAATCTGCTCGCCCTGTATGAAATTATTGCCAAAAAACCAACTGCCCCGTCACCCTTTCCTTAAAAAAATGTATCTGCCCCGTATTCATGAACAACAAATGTTGTATCGTACCACCGATGAATTAGCCAAAGACCATAACATAATCAATTCTTGCCTTTATGAGGCTTTGTCAACGAAGAAATCGACTTTGAAGATGAAGAGAAATGACTAATGAACCGTTCTTGCGAGTAACTGACAAGGACATTTTGCATCATGTTCATACACATCCTTCCAAGCATTTCTCAACTTGCATGATCCACAACTTTGGCCTCAAAATTAGCCATTTCATATTTCAAACTTCATCTTGAGTTTATAAAAAGGTACTGCCCCGTTCATATTTGCTTTGTAGAAAGTGTTGACCCAGTTCTGTACAAGCTAAAAAAAAGTAGTTGCCCCGTAACGTTTTGCACCGGCCATGTTATAAAATAAACTTTGCACTGTCCCTTACTTCACAAAGCAAAGCATCTCTCTTCGCAGTTTGGCTTCTTTTGCGATTATCCGTGATTGCAGCCTCTTGAATTTTTAGTTTTAAAGTCCAGAACTTCCCACAAATCAAACTGTAACATCGATTTCCTTGTTGAGATTCTTCGGCGTATTTCTTCCGTGTCAGTTCCGATACTCCTCTTTATTTCACGATGCAAAACAACTCTCTTTTCGCAGTTTGACTTCTTTAGCGATTATCCGTTATTGAGGTATCGCCTTCTCTTCTTTCTGCTTTAACCTCCTTACTTTAACGTTCTCCGCTTGACGTTTTCTTTGCTCACTTCTTTTCAAAGTAATATCTCGCCTTGTACCTTCGTTCCTTTTGTTCAATAACAACAAATCCTTCCTTCGATTGAAGAAATTTGATTCCAAGCGAACTTAAAGCAGGTCCTTTAATTTCTTATGCTCGTAATCAAAACCCTGAAACGTTCACTTCGTATCCCTGTGCCCACTTAATCGCTGTCTTGTGATGCTATCTAGCTGAACTCCAAGCCCTTTCTCTCTTGATCCGTTTGCAAGTAAAATCTAGCTGGCTTTTGTTCAATAAGTATAGCAGGACTACAGTGGTGTTTGTTTACGTTCACTTCATATCCCTGTGCCCACTGAAAATCGCTTTCTTATGATGTTATCTAACTGATCTCCAGGCCCCTTTTCTCGTACAGTGGCTTGCTTGTAATCCTTCGGTTTTCTTATCTTTCTGTTCTTCCATGTTTCTTATAACTTCATCATTAAATTATTAATGTAGCAAGCAAGCAAAACGTTTGACCGCTTCCTCAATGTGCTTGTGTTGTTCACACCATTGCATTCACTAATTATGTGGATTTCATCGTTTTAGTTTGAATAAGAGGTGGTTTCCAAACGAAGATTTTGTTGTCAATAGAATATACGCCACAGCGCAGACTGTGATAATTGCAGCATGTGGGCTGCGCCATGATGGCGTAAATAGTACGGCATAACTACTACGATTGAAGGCCTAACAGCTACAATTAAACGCCTATCGGCTAAATTTGCATTCGAAATGTGTAGATGTGTTTCCTTTTATTCTAGATAATACCCAAAAGTTTTTCGTGCTGTTACAATAAGGGCCTGTATAAGGGCTAGACAAATTCAGCATTTGTCCTCGTTTCTCCTTCGCAGCGTCACCATAGAAGCTGCGTCACCATAGTCCATTGAATAGACTTGGAACAAGTCTAGTATAAGGGCTGGCTCGTTTGCCGAGATGGAATTTAGATTGGTATCATGTGAAAAGAGCTGTGACACGTTGATGAAGGGAAACGGCGTATGTTTTATTGTGCATTTTCAGCCCGCTTACCGGGCTGGCTCGGTTTCATCCAATTACATGGAGAGGAGACGAGCCAGCCCATTTAGCGAGCCAGCCCGTTTAGTGAGCCAGCCCATTTGCATCAAAGCGAGCCAGCTCGCTTACCATGCTGGCTCTCTTTCATGTAATAGCAATTGACGTTTTATGTGGAATAGGCCATGAAAGTGAGCCGACTCATTTGCCGAGCCAGCCCGTTTACCGAGCCAGCTCGCCTCATATAATCAGGCCCTAACAGATTCTACTTTGCGATGATAGCTGACATATGTCTACTGTACATGTGGGGTACATGTTAACAGAAGCTCTCAACATTGCATACTATATGATAAGAAACTCTTGTCAGAAACCAAACTTCCAGCTCAACAAGAAGTTAAGAAACCTGATCACTGCTGAAAGTTATTCTTTTTTTCATATATAGACACAATATCTAGTGATACATGGTCATAATATCTACAAGATCCCATGATCATTCGAGAAACGCATTATTTAATCCAATGCATACAAAGCATTTTTTTTTGCTTGTTTGCGATACGATTTTTATTCGACATTACTTGAGTGATGATACAGACAGACACATAGCTTCATGCAGTTAGCTTTGAATTGTTCAAGATGGCACAACCCACAGCCCCTGTTATTTTGTAAGCAACGAGTATTTGGGGAACTTTTAAGAAATCTACAAAGAATGTTGTTACCCAAAAGATGAGAAGTTAAAGAAATTTCACTTTTGTGTCAAATTTATAGTTGCGTATGGAAGTAGTAAGTCTATATCTCTAAGGATTCTGCTGCTCGAATTTTTGAGCAGCTGCTCGAACTTCTAGTTTACAAATTTCTAAAAGTTCCGTCCTTTTGAAAATAGATAAAATTTGATATGGAAAATTTATAATTATTGAATTGCCGTTGCAGCTTTCAAGCAGAAATTGATGTAGTTAAATCCGTCAAATACTCAATGATACAAATTTGCAAACCCGTTAACTTTTGACGTGCCCAATAATTTTCTCGAGATGATGTTTGCTATGACATGAGCATGGGTAGCTACACACTGCTTGTGTGCTTCTATGGAGGAGCGCTGCAACTAACATGTACCTGCGGAGGAAAAATGTATAGAGTTCTGCGAAGGTGGTAATGAAAGACCGCTGGTGTGCTTCTATAGAGGAGCGCTAAAACTAATATGTACCTGCGGAGGAATGATTATATAGCTCTGAGGAGGAGGTAAGCCCACTTACGCTAGCTCCTCCATAGTAGTAAATAATGTTTTGCGAAAGAACAAAGCTGCAGCGTCTAACTACCAATGATATAAGACATGCTCTGTTGAAAGCCCTTGTTATTTTCATAAAGTTATGAATTAAATCAACAGTTACTGTGTTGATGAATTGTTTGTTTGAAAACAGTTGAAGAGAATAATAGATGATTTGCCTGATAAAACTTGATGAGAATTTCTAAAAGGAACAATTTTGTTTATTAATACACACAAATAGATAAGTATGTTTTGATATCAATTGAGCTAACACAGCGTTGTTTTAACAGCGAATGATATGTTTATTTATTTTTGTTTAACCTTGATGTTTATATAATGCAATTGATAATTTCTCATGGATATGTTACTGGGCTGTTTTTATCCAGGGCAGGAAAGATTGAAAACAATGCGAGGCAAACTTTTGCGGAAAGATTCTTTTTATCAGCACAACAGAAAACACTACTTCTTTTTTGCTCTGTTGTTGAAAATATATCAGTGTGTGGTATGTATCATTCCCCACAATTGCAATAATTAAAAGGTATTGAAATAGATACAATAAAATAGAATGATACAACATATACCGGGTGTCCCAAAATGATGTACTATCGTTTGATTGCTTATATGTCCATAACCGATGAACCGATTTTCAAAACTTTATTTTATCCGATTGCCGAAAGGCTAAATTGTATTCGATGATGTTGGTTGTGGTTTAGGCCGATGTCTTCATCTTGAAAAGAAGATCGATAAACCTGCTCAAATTCAAGCCTTTTATGGCATTAAAGAAACGGCCTAATTGCCCAGTCAATATTTTAGATTTGATCCAAAAAGCTGAACTTATGTGGTTCAGAGAATGTATGTCGTTCAGAGAATACGAATTCAGTTAATGCTGAGTTCAGAGAATACGAATAGGAGTTCAGCCTTTTGTATCACATCTAAAAATGTTGACTGGAAAAATAGGCCGTTTCTTTCTCATACCATCTAAGGCTTGAATTTGAGCAGGTTTATCGATCTTCTTTGCGACATGAAAATGCCGTGGTAAAACCACAACCAACATCTTGAAATATAATTTAGCCTTTAGGCAATCAAATAAAACAAAAATTTTGAAAATCGGTTCATTGGTTATAGACATGTAAGCAATCAAATAATAATACATCAATAACACATCACTCTCTCCAAATATTGATTCGCTGACGTACCCTCTTCTTTTCAATGCAGGTGAGAGACGATTTGGATGAGACTTGTGTCACATTGGACATGATGGCGAGGAATATCCCCACTAAAAAGGTTTCATTGCGTGAATATTAAGTCTATCGTTTTGCTATCAGGAACGATATTTTCTCTTTATTACATAATGGAGGACTCCTCCTCCAACAATTTGTGGTAGACACACAGACTAAGATTGAGTGAAGTGACATGTGTTACCATCGCAGCAACCAGAAAAAATCCTGGCAGCATCCTATTTAGGATTGATAGATCACATCCAAACTGAAGCACAAAAGCAAGGGGTAGATGTAGGCCGAGTTGTTATATTACCATCAACATATCATGGCAGTCCTCGCAACATGTACCAAAACTTTCAAGACGCCATGACAATTGTCCGTACATACGGCAAACCAGATATGTTCATCAACTTTACAGCCAACCCCAACTGGCCTGAAATCCTGCAACACCTCCTACCTCATCAAAATCCAAACGACGGACCTGACATCACAACACGAGTCGTCCATATAAAGCTACAACAATGGAAGCGTGATCTCTTCCAACACGGCGTCCTAGGCCATGCCATCGCTTATGTATTGACAATCGAATTTCAAAAACGTGGCCTACCACACGCACACATATTCCTCTTCCTTCACGACGTCGACAAGCCCAGAACACCTGAAGTAGTTGATACATTGGTATCTGCCGAGATTCCAAATCCTCTTACCCACCCAGAGCTCTACCAACGCATCAAAAAGCACATGGTTCAATGGCCGTGCAGTGAGGTGGGCCCGTCATCTCCCTGCATGGAAAACAATGCATGTAAGAAAATGTTTCCTAAGCCTCCGAGTGCAGAAATACCCTTGGGTGTTGATGAATATCCAAAATATCGGCGTCGAGAACGAGATACCGCGACCGTGCGCAACGAGACGGTCTCTAATACTCTCGTTGTCCCATACAGCCCACTCCTCCTGATGAAGTATGACGGCCATATCAACGGCGAGTTTTGCACAACGATGCAATCCATCGAGCATATCTTCACAAGGGACATGATTGTGCTAGTGTCACAATTTGAAATGGATTGATGCAGTATACGACGAAATACTTGTTTGCGTCAATTCAAGGTATGCCATTAATAATCATTTTGCTTATACCGGATGCACCACAACAAGGATTTTTTGCCAATCCATTCGCCCTCGATTTTAAAGCCAACAATTTCGGACGTTAATTTTTTCTGACATTTCATACGTCCGAGCATTTTAATGCCCAAAATTTGTTGTGGCTCAAAATATTTCGTTTCCGAAATTTTTTTGCAACATATAAAAAGCACAGCAAAATATCTCCGCCACTTGCAAGCATGATGTCGTCCTCGCGAAACGGTTAACTTTGAAAAGGAATGCTACGACAGTGTACATTAGTAAAAGATATCATATTTTCTCTAACTAAATCTATCTTAGCAATCATTCCCATCATCCTCAACAATGATAATTTGTGAACATTTCTGACCACGCATCCCTGAAATGAAGCACAGTCGATAAATGTACGCAACTTTTAGTATGCAAAAATACAGGGTGTCCCAAAAAAATTGTGCCCCGTTTCACTGAAGATTGCGACAAAACGGCAAAAGATTCTGGCCAAATTTTTATATGATGTTACTCCTCAGATGTTCAAATAAAGTTTGCTGCCATCCCCGTAAAAATCCGTTGAAAAATGATGGAGCTATGATCTTCAGAAGACCAAATTTGCCTGATGACTGAAACCAGCGGTCGGCCATTTTGTCTTACTATTTTCAGTGATAAATAGCTTCATGTGCTGTAAGAAATAGTTTCTGCGAGGTAAGAAATGGTTGAACTCTCTGATGATGATCGGAATTCTCATGAGAGCTATGAAATTGGAGGCTGCTGTTTCATTTCATCCATGAAGCTATTGTGATCGCTGCAAAATAGTAAGACAAAATGGCCGACCGCTGGTTTCAGTCATCAGGCAAATTTGGTCTTCTGAAGATCATAGCTCCATCATTTTTCAACGGATTTTTACGGGGATGGAAGCAAATTTTATTTGAACATCTGGAAAACACCATCATCCAAAGCTTTGGCGAGAATCTTTTGCCGTTTTGTCGCAATTTTCTTGCAAACGGGGCACAATATTTTTGGGACACCCTGTACATTGCAACTTGATTACTTTTAATTAATCCGAAATTTCTGTAACAACGTCGGAAGTTCCGTGAAAAATTTTTGGATAATTTTTTATCCGAAAATATTTTCTACGCGTAGGCTAATTTTGTTCCAAATTTATTCGTCCGCAATTTTTCGCTTTTAATGTATCCAGCAAGTAATGCATAACAGAAACGTTCACCAAGTATCAAAGTTCAATTTCAATTAAAGTGATAGGGAAGGTGTGGAAACATACGGGCAATGAGCAATGTAGAAATTGGACATGGGTCGTTCTATTGTGACGACAGATCCATACTACAGGAATAAATATTCATATGTAACATTTTCATTGCCAGGAGAAAGCAAAGTCGCACTTCTATATGAAACCGAAATGAATGTTGGAAAAACTGTCAGCCAGGAGATCCTAAGTTATGGACAGGGCGCAGATATGCTCTTTGTGACTGGTGGCAGCCCATATTCCGTTGGAAGAACTTTGTAAGTAACATTTTCGTTAATTTGGGGAAATGTTTGTGGACCCCTTCCATCAGATTCTATGTTAGCGAAGTCTAAGGGTTGTGCGAAACTGATTTACGTACACAAGTCCAGTGCCCGTTCTCCTACATTGGATAAACGAATATGTATTTCAAGAGCACTAGCAATAACGACTCAAGAGAATTATTGAAGAGAAGAAAGAAATCTTAAATTACGAGGCCCCTTTGAAAAACAGGAACTAACACGAGGCTCTATCGTAGGAAAGTGCTTCAGAAGCTTTCTACCATGGCGAAATTCCTACTGCACATCAATGACATGAAAAAGCTCGAGTCCATCGATGAAATTTTGGTTCATTACCACGAGGGCTTGGCACAGGGTTCAAGAACCAGTGGAATGGCAATTCCAGTAGCTTGTGGAATAACCCTGTCACCCAATGACTCGGAAACAACCAGGTATATATTTGTGTCTTTTTTTACCAACAATGGCTGTGCATCGTCATTGCAATTACTGCGTCATATGTTCTAAATTTATAGACTCTTCGTGATCTATTTCAGTAGCATAGTATTTTGAGGTTTTTAAAGGGGCTCCGTCGTCAAACAGTAAACAAATCCGTAAACTCGCACGTGTCGGGGATTATCCATTGTTCATCCATTGTTCTCTGCAGTTTGTTTGGTGGCCACCAAAAAGTGATCGTTAAAAATCCACTTATATCCGAGCAATTGTAGAAGATATGAATGTTTGGTTTGATCCTTAGTGAAGTACAAGGATTAATGCCCAAACAGCAACTTTCATTTTGGAAAAGTACGAAAATCCTGTGTAATATCATCTTTCAAAAAACTGCAAAAATCATCGTTTTGTTTACATTTTGACGACGGAGCCCCTTTAAAACGTGGTTCCAGTTTCTTTGAAATTCTGTTTACTCAGGAAATGTGACACAATTCTTAATTATTACCTTTCCAGAATGAGAGGAAGAGTGTTAGCGCTGCACTATACCAAGGACGAGAGTTTTCACAATAACACGGCTGGTATATTGTAGTTCAAGGAAGTCGCCAAGCAGTATAGTGTGAGTTGACTTTTCACAGTCTAATTTTGTATGAAGATGCAGAGAATAATTGACCCCACTTTCATCTCCATTGTCATTTAAAATCAATTTACAATACTCTGTTGCAGCTGACCAAACATGCTCTTCCGTGACAGCTAGCTGCGTAACAATTACTCTATGAAATCAATTAATAATGTAACTCTATCAACAGGGTTCTTGACAGCATGGGTAATACATTTCGGCAACATCTGGGCAAGCATCGAGCAGGAGTGTTGGTGTGCAATAAGCGACATCTTGAAGAAATGCTTTATCGGCAAGCACTAGCGTGGGTGGGACCAACTGGCAAATGTCCTCTACATGGGCAACATGGTAATCAGCTCCATATTTATTTCTTTCTCTTCCAAAGCCAAGTTGATGCCTCTTTGTCAACAGAAGCTTCCAAGTCTTCACATTTTCATGTTTGATGACATGATGAGGTTGGGCATGAGAGAGCTTCCAAGCTCCTAAGAGCTTCTAACCTCCTTATGCTAGCTCACAACATTTCTCCATCTATTCTAGGTATGCCGGACCACACGAAGCAATGTTTGCAATCATGAAATACAAATTGCACGAAAGGAGTCATGCGAACATTCGTCTTCAAGTTCACCTGCCACTGCATCATGCTATACCCTGAAGGCCAATAACGAGAAGCATTAGACCGTAATGAGCAGACTACACTTACGGCCTGGTTCAATAAACGTCAACGACCCAGAAGTGCGGCAATACATTTATCATGATATCCCCTTGCACTACATTTTCAACAAATCGTGAGGTATTTGGATAGCAAGGCGATCAGCATGCAAAGTCATTGCTCGCATGTATCAAGTTCAGCGCTCAGATGCCGAAAGGTTTTCATTGAGACTACTGCTACTTCATCGTCCAGGTGCTACATCTTTGAAGACCTTCGCATTGACGGACACACCTTCCCAACATTCAAACAAATGGCAAAGCAGCTTGGATTGCTGGAAGATGACGAAGAATGGTGTAAGTGTTTGGTAGAGGCAAGCCGTCTGCAGATGCCTGCCCAAATTTTCAATAGCCCAACAGACGAATGTGGACTATTTGAAGAATTTGCTCATCGGACGAATTCCTCCACCGCGATAGAGCTCACCTTAACAACCCAGAATTACCTCATGCAGACAGACATACACATCTTTGTATTCATGATATCCATCAACGACTCAGGAATCACGGCTACCAGCCAGATGATTTGAGACTCCGCCCCACACGATCTTCCTTCGGAAGAACAAATCAACGTCATCGAGGAACAGCAACTCGGAGCCCAGATGTAACAGGAGCTAATTGTCGATCAACAAAGAATTTCCGATGCTATCATCCATGCTATCAACCATCAACTCCCTGGAAGGTGCTTCTATATTGATGGCTCAGGTGGTACCGTAATGACCTTCCTATACAACACGCTGGTCCATATTCTTCGAGGAATGCAGATATCTGTCACTTGCGTTGCTTTCTCCGGAATTGCTGCGACGCTACTTAGCAATGGTTCTACCGCACATTCAGCATTTCGGATCCCCATTATTCCATTGCATCCAAAATCTACGTGCAATGTTGGAAGAGCCACACAATGTAGACTGATTACACGTTCGTAGTTATCGCTATTGATAGACTGATTGACGCTATAACTATCACTTGCCGTGTAATGCCGTCATCCAATTCAATGAACGAAGCGGAAATTGGGACTGAAGTAGTTAGTCTACACACAATGAGCCCGCGCTCTCATTGCCACTACCGTCTTCATTTGGGACGAAGCTTCCATGATACCTGCACAAGCACTGGCAATTTTCGATTGGCTACTCAATGATCTTATGCATTCCGATGCTCTTTTTAACTGTAAGTTCTTCATTCTTGGAGGAGACTTTCACCAACTCCTTCCAGTGATTCGGCAAGGGAGCCGAGCAAAGATGGTGAACTCCTGCCTCAAGAGTTCTTCTGTATGGCCATGCTCTCAGCAATTTTGATTGACCATCAACATGCGGGCACAACACAGCGAGAACTATGCAATATTTGCTGACTGGCTTCTAAGAGGAGGCAATGGTTCCAAGCCCTACATCCAAGACATCAACCAAATACCGCTTCCCGAGGACATTTGGCTTCCATCCAATAGTTTAGAGGAACTAGCATCCTATTTATATCCAACCGGCCCAACACGTCAGCCAAAATTTAATGACATGATCCTGCAACAACTACCAGGTCTTACTACCACGTACTTAAGTCTTGACTCTGTCGTTGCAGATGATCCAACAGAAGCTGAGCAGCATATCCTGTTGAGTTTCTAAACGCCCAAGTACCTTCCGGAATGCCGCTGTACAAACTAGATTTTAAGGTAATCATAACTTCTACTGATTCTAATAGACTTCTTTATTGATCAGTTGTTCTCCCCCTTCAGTAACAAAACACAGGACACTCACATCATCTGCAATGTTTCAGAGGATACTATCTTCCAATGGCAATATGTCAACTGATTCTCTGCACCCCTTACAATCACAATAGCCCTGGAAGTTCCTCTATACTTCGCGCTAGAACCAGCTCCTCTTTTTTTTGTATATACACAATCTAAAAACGTACAATTTAACAAAAACATAGTTACGAAGACGATACCATTGGGAGCATGATAGGCATGGCTACCAATACAGATACTAAAAGCTATGCCAAACTCCTGTTGGTCTCTCCGTAGGGAGAACTAGCTCCTCTCATAACTCCTGCTGCTCTCAATTCAAATACCCATCACTTCCCCATAGTTAGTTTCCTCAAATGTTCTTCTCTTCAATGCTATCAGGCTGCACGCTAATTCCCTTTTCTCCTTTGCAGGTCGGTACATCAAACACCTTCCGGAATGCCGCTGTACAAACTAGATTTGAAGGTAATCATTACTTCTGCTGATTCCAATAGATTTCTTCATTGATCAATTGCTCTCCCCCTTCAGTAACAAAACACAGCACACTCACATCATCTGCTATGTTTCAGAGGATACTGTCTTCCAATGCCATTATGTCAATTGACTCTCTGCACCCCTTACCTTCACAATAGCCTTGGAAGTTTCTCTATACTTCACGCTAGAACCAGCTCTTCTCGTAACCCCTGCTCTCAATTCAAATACCCATCACTTCCCCATAATTACTTTCCTCAAATTTTCATCTCTTCAATGCTATCAGGCTGCACACTAATTCCCTTTCCTCCTTTGCAGGTCGATGCATCGATTATACTACTGAGATATCTATGTTCAAGGAAGGGGATATCCGATGGAACAAGACCTATAGTACGGGAACTTCGCCCCCATCTTATCGTGCAGAAATCATTGCTAGCCAATACAGAGGAAACCTGACACTGATTCCGAAAATTTGCCTTGATCCCACAGATTTTGGCTTATTTACCCTGGCTAGGAAGCAATTCCCGGTGCTCCATGCCTACTATCTCACGATAAGCAAGGCACAAGGTAAGCAATAACTTCCTGCCTTCCATCACTCTCACAATTCTCACAGCCTCGCTTCGCTCGCAATTCAGCCCCTCCACTTTAAAACCACTTTGCCGTCCCTACACCTAAACCAATTAGCTTCGAGTAAACATGCTTTAAGATCTTTCAAATGATGATGGTTTCATTGAACAACCATGTCGTGACAAATCTAAAGTTATAAGTTTACACACCTGTTCTAACTTGTACTTTTGCACAGCTGATTTCGCCAAAGGCTATTTAAGCATAAAAGCTTCCTGCCTCACAAACGTGTCACCCGCAGGCTTGTAATGAAAATTTCGTTACCCCGCAATCGTTATTTTCTTCTATTCTATTCTATTTCCACTTTCTTAGGCATGATAGCCCCTGACTGCTTGTCAGGGGGCCATGCCAAACAATTAGAAAATTTATATGAAAAACTGAATGCTCAAAAAAACTTTACATAAGATACCAAAAAATTGAAACATTATGATTATCAAAATCTTTACGAATTTTCTTTTAATCTTCTTTTGAAGGTGGCAATGGAGGATGCCTGTTTTACGTCATAGTCAAGTGGATTCCGTAGTTTAGATCCACGAAAAGATATACCTTCTTGCCCATTGCTTGTTTTCCTTAAAGGTAATAAAAGATCAGTTTCCGTATTTCGCAGTTGCCTGATATTTCGAGTAGAATTTTTGACGAACAGTTTGCAAAGATATTCTGGAGCAAGACCATTTAGTTTTATCATCTGGTACATCAAATGTGATATTTCTTCGAAGCACACTGTCGTTGTTGTGATTGGGTAGATACGGCAATTAAGAGAAAGAACAACGCAAGTTTCAGTAATTTTGCTAATAATCTGACTCTCGTTATTCTCGAATGAATTCATGATCCTACGAACAGAAAGGCTTGGTTAAAGGCGTTAAAAAACTAGCCAATCACATACTTATTCACTTATCCACGACAGTATGCCTTTGAGGACCTGGAATGGACTGACGCTATGTTTCGTAGACCAATCATCGTGTTGCCGCTCAGATTCCGGAAAGCAGTGGTCGCACTTTCTTCGTGCGAAGGAAGGATGTATTTGGGTTCATGAAAGGACACAGCCTTTTGCCCATCTCTAGTGTTTGAGAAGGGTAATAAAGGATCAGTATTATCAGCTTTTTTGACGCTACGAATGAACTTCTTGATAAATATTTTGGGAAAGTTACTCCAGTGGATTAGCGATGAATGATTTGTATACCATATAAGAGAAGCAGTTTCTTTGTTAATAATTTTCATTTCATTTCAAATATTTCAGGAGGGCAGCCCTTCAGCGATGCTGATTTTCAAGGGGCCTTCCGCTACAAAATTTACAAAAATTAGATACTATCATAAACTAAATTAACCTAATACAATTCAATTTCTATTATTTCAATAAAAATCCTATAATCTAAAATGAATATTTGCAATAAAAGAAAATAAACTGCTAACATACTGTATACTGTTAAGTAATGCTAGCACGCGTATCAAAATCTGTTTCATAGTGTTCTGACTGAAGTAGTCAAACTTAATTTTTCAGCGAAATGTTTTATTTTTAATTTTTTTTGTAAAATCGTGGGTACTCTTATATAGTACTGCGTTTGATACTTCACATCGAACTCTCGTATTCGAACTACGCAGTATGTACTGCGTTTGTATGTTTGTTTCTATGTACTGTTGCATTTCTCTTACGGCTGTATTATGTTTCCTTTGCTGACTACTGTACAGTAGTCAACAAAGGAAACATAATACAGCCGTAGAGAAATGCAACAAATAAGACACAAAGGTATTACAATTGACTAGCCCAATTCTATTTTGAAGTTTTAAACTTATTATCGTTCAATCAACCGCCTGGGCTTCCTGTGGTCTGGTCTGTGAAATCGTACATCTTCAATTTGAGCGGACAGAGAAATAGTAAGGCCCACATGTCTTATTACTACCACCCGTTTACGTAGCTCAGTTCAAGCGATTAAGGTTGTGGCTACCCGCGCAGCAACAACTCAAATAATAAGTCTATCCTGACGTTCATCGTTGAACACATGAAATAATCTCAAAACCAATGAATACGTCAGGGCGCGGTGAGATATGACACGTGGTTTTAAGTTTGCATTGGCTTACAATGTTTAACTAGATTATTAATAGTAAATGAGAAACGGACCGAATTGAAGAACAATCAAGATCCAATTTTGTTATTTGCTCTTCTTGAGTATATGAAAAGGCATAGAAACAATGAAGCAAGCAGTAAAGATACCGCTTAGCGCAAACTCAAATACAACGGTAGTGGTGCGGAATGACTTTTCTACTTGCGAAAAAATGCGTAGAAAAGAGCGGGCAAATAGAAGGAGGGTTTCATTCACTTGTTGCCTTCATTGCGAGTTTGTTATTGATCACAGAGGTAACTATCTGCTTATGTAGTTTTACTTTGTTATTATCGCAATAGACAATTTGGTGACCAGGAAAGGGACGGAGAAGTCGGAGCTGATTCGTCCATGAAAGCGTTCAGGCAAATAGAAGGAGAGTTTCATTCAGTTGTTGCTTTCATTGCGAGTTTGTTATTGAGCACAGAGGTAACTATCTGCTTTTTTGTTTTATTTTGTTATTATCACAATAGACATTTTGGTCACCAGGAAAGGGACCGAGAGGGCAGGGCCGATTCGTCCATGAAAGCTTTCGGTCAAATAGAAGGAGAATCTTATTCAGTTGTTGCCTTCTTTTTTGTGAGTTTGTTATTGATCACAGAGGTAACTATCTGCTTATCTGGTTTTACTTTCTTATTATCGTAAAGGACAATTTGGTGACCAGGAAAGGGACGGAGAAATTAGGGCTGATTCGTCCATGAAAGCGTTCAGGCAAATAGAAGGAGAGTTTCATTCACTTGTTGCCTTCATTGCGAGTTTGTCATTGAGCACAGAGGTAGCTATCTGCTTATCTAGTTTTACTTTGTTATTATCGTAAAGGACAATTTCTGGTGAGGGGAAAGAGATGGAGAAGTTGGGGCTGATTCGTCCATGACAGCGTTCAGGCAAATAGAAGGAGAGTTTCATTCAGTTGTTGCTTTCATTGCGAGTTTGTTATTGAGCACAGAGGTAACTATTTCGCTTTTTTGTTTTATTTTGTTATTATCGCAATACACAATTTGGTCACCAGGAAAGGGACGGAGAGGGCAGGGCCGATTCGTCCATGAAAGCTTTCGGGCAAATAGAAGGAGAATCTTATTCAGTTGTTGCCTTCATTGCGAGTTTGTTATTGATCACAGAGGTAACTATCTGCTTATGTAGTTTTACTTTGTTATTATCGCATAGACCATTTGGTGACCAGGAAAGGGACGGAGAAGTCGGGGCTGATTCGTCCATGAAAGCGTTCAGAAACGTTTGCTACTGTCATTGTGAGTTTGCTATTGATCACAGAGTTACCTATCTGCTTATCCTGTTTATCTTATGATGGTTCACCTTAATATTCGTAAGAGACCACTACGCAGTTAGGAAGAGGGGTGGAGAAAGTGGTAGGAAAATCGTTCAGAAACAACGCCCTAATAGAAGGAGAATTTCATTCAGTTGTTGTTGTCATCGCGAGTTAGGAAGAGGGGTGGAGAAAGTGGTAGGAAAATCGTTCAGAAACAACGCCCTAATAGAAGGAGAATTTCATTCAGTTGTTGTTGTCATTGCGAGTTGTTATTGGTCAAAGTGGTACGCATCTCCTTATCCTGCTTCATCTTGTTATCGTTGTAATACAAAATTTGGTGACAGAGGAAGATAAAGAAAGCAGGACCGATTTATCCAATAAAACGTTCAGAAAAGAGCAGGGGATTTAATGCATTGCTTTCATTGTAAGTTTGTTGTTGATCCCAGAGGTACATACTACTTATCTGCGTAAACTATTTTACCTTGTTATCATTGTAAATAGGAATTTTTGTGGTAAAGTGACCGAGAAAGCCGAGGCAATTCGTCCAAGAAGGCCTTTAGAAAAGAGCAGCCAAGCAGACATAGAGTTTCATTCAGTCGTTGTGGCCATTGTGAGATTTTTATTGATCACAGAGGTAAGCATCTGCTTATCCAGTTTATTTCGTAATTGACCATTTCATGTTGACCGAATGGGATCGAGAAAGCGTGGCTGCTTTTTACCCAGAAAACGTTCAGAAAAGTGGTATCTATTTGGTGTCGTTGCGACTTCGTTATTGATCCAAATGCATTTCTCTACTCATCCTGTTGTTTTGTTATCATCGTAATAGACAATTTTGTGATGAGAGAACGTGGAGCCAATTCCTCCACAACGTTCAGAAGCTACAATCCTGGCCAAAAGAAGCTGGGACGCAGGCAAATTTCAGTTTCTTCATGATGTTTCCTAAAATATCGAGGAGAAAACATACGTTTAGAGTCTCCTAATCCTCCCTTCCCCCTACTTCAATGTTGAGAAGGTCGAAAGGCGGTTGATTCAAGCAACTTTGAGAAGGGGGGAGCGGGGTGCACGTAATCAAAGACCGAAGTAGTGCAATTTTATGATTTGTCCCAAGTATTTTGGCCAAGATTGTAGCTGCCATTGCGAGTTTTCATTTATCATTGAGGCACCTATCTACTTACTCTGTGTTATCTTGCTATCATCGTATTAAAACAATCCGTGCTTTGGAAAAGGAACCGAGAAAAGTGGACCGATTCCTCCAACAAATCCTTCAGAAAACGGTTATTTGTCTTATTGCTGTCATTGCAAGTTCGTTATTGAAAGCAGAGTTGCTTATATTTGCTTGTCTTGTTTTGTCATTGAGTTGCATCTTGATATTCTCAAGAGACCATTTCGCACTCAGGAAGAGGGACGCAGAAAGTGCAGTCAAATTTTCCTCAGAAATAGCAGCAGCTTCCTTTTGGATGTTATGTTATTTACTTATTTCGTTCATTTCATTAGCTTTATGGACCAACGTATGTGGTGAGTACGTCATTGGAATATCTCCTCAATTTTACTATTTGCGCTATTTTGTATACTGTGAGTTGTCTATGATTTCTAAATTGCTTGGTACTTTTATTCAGCTTCTCCGTCTTGTTAGTCAGAAAGATTTTCAGCGTTGTTGAGATATACTTGATATATATACTATCATTATTTATCCATCACTTTATCACGTTCGATGAACGTCGATTAAGATCTTATCTGATCATACAGAAATAGGCCCGGGTCATACGTTGCGTTTTGGCCGCGCCGAATTAAATAGTGGTATATTTTATATTTAGTTTATTGCTGTATTTCTGTTACTACATACTTAGATCAGCCCTTTCGTTGCTGTTACAGTTCATTTCTTGTATCTTAAAGTATAACGACGCTCCTGTAAAGTGTAGCAAGTTATCATCATGAAAATTGAAATTGAATTGAAATATTCGATGGTTCAGTCGTATAAAGACAGTGCAAAGTTTATTTTATAACATGGCTGGTGCAAAACGTAACAGGGCTTTTTACAAAGCAAATAAGAACGGGCAGTAACTTTTATCATCTTCAAAGTCGATTTTTTCGTTGACAAAGACTCGTAAGGGCAAGAATTGATTTTGCTATGGTCTTTGGCTAATTCATCAGTGGTACCATACAACATCTGCTGCTCATGAATACGGGGCAGATACATTTTCTAAGGAACAGACGGGGCAGTTGGCTTTTTACAATAATTTCATACAGAGCTAGCAGGTTTTTACAAGAATTTTTTTCTTCACGCTCTCGTGTCGAATCAAAATCGCGACCAAAATGCGACGTTTGACCCTAGCCTAAGATAATGAACAGACTCGGCCCAGAAAATCTCTGGAACAAATCTCAACAAAGATCACAATACTCCACTTATAACACGTGATTCTTCAGAGATCTTCAGATTCTAAGGTAAAATCTGGAGTATACCAAAAAAGATTTTCCTATTCAGCTCCGGGGATTCAGCTCTCATGGTCTGGAATGACATCCCTATATAAGTATCAGGGAGCTTCCTACCTCTGCTTGTGCCGATTCAAAAAACAACTAAAAACACGTTTGATGAGCTGAAAGTGAAAGCTATTCAAAACACGACTCCCTGGAAGAACAGCAACGATTAGCCTTCAGTTTTTCCTATTTGTTTATAGATCATGTTGATTAATAGAACTGTGTATTTTTTGGTAGTATCAATAGCTGAAGGGATATTGTGTATAAATAATTCAAAATCAAAAAATTAAGATTTACATTCTCCATGCCCGGGGGGGGGGCTTTCATATATTTTTCCGCACGGGGACGTGCCGCTGAACAGGATATCATTTTCAGGGTTTCTACTCCAGGACAGTTTTGCTTGAAGCTGTTTGAAATGCTTGTGAAATTACAAGAATTTTCGCTCGGATTTCTTCCCGTTTTGTGCCCTGAGGTGATGAAATTGTCATGATTTATTCTCCATGAGCGGCAGTTTGCTGCGCCAATATAATTTTAGCCAATTTATAAATAGTGTACCTTGATTTTTCTCTCCAGAGGATGGTCCTACTTGTCGCTGTTTGCTGACAGATTGAATATTGTTCGTCGTAGCCCCTTTTCAAGCATTTCGAGAAAGATCTACCAAGCAAAATCATCCATTCCGTATGACGCAGATACAAGGGTACCACGTATATGAGGGCTTATCCTCGCGCCTGAATCAGTGGCGTACCCAAGGAGGGATGAGGGGTTCCGGACCCCCCACTTTTCAAAAAGGTTAGCCTCGAGGTTCATACAAAAATACAATGAACTTTGTAGACAGATGTGTCAAGCGGTGGTCTTTGAGATTCTTGAAAAGCAAGGAGAGAATGGTTTTGTCAAGGTTTACTAGAGCAATGTTTTGGGTTTCTAAAAAATGCTTCACCAATGTTGGGAGAGGCATTCTAAGTAGAATGCATGTTCTCAATTGGGTATAAATTCTCAACACAAATTCAACAAAACATCCTGCCTATTTTGTGCTCATTCCAGCCATGTTTACGATACAAAATATAACTGAAAAGGGCGTTTATCCCATTTTCCGAGCGTCTGAAGGGCGTTTTCATAGAAAGTTTTCTGGACTGCTGACACTCCTTCAGTGCTGCGTACGCCACTGGCCTGAATATAAAGGCAGTGCCCCCTTAGATACGATTCCATTTTGAGAAACAAACATAAGAGAAGACGTATTAATTTACATTGATGTTTATCAATTCTTGCTGAACAAGCTAATATCAATAGCTCTCCTATTTGCATTTTTTTATGCCTTAATATAATAATAATAATAAATATAATAATAAATGATTTATTTACATTTGGCAAGTAACAGAAAAAAGATAGCTAACTACAGCTAATTAAAGCCAACTATTTACCTATTGACATGATAACTTCTACAGATACAAAATCTTAAAAATCAACTATAAATACCCCGAATCTGCGATGTATATTTTACAAAGTCGACAGTTGCAGTCCAGTCCTTTCCAGCTCCTTAATTTTCGTTTGAATACTGCAAGATTTTCTGATTTTTTCAAACTTTCTGGCAATGCATGCCAAAGCAGTGAGCCTAGAAATGATACAGATTCGATTCCGTATGTTGTTCTTCTGGCTTTTGGCAACTGCAGAGTATTCCCACTTCTTAGATTATAGTTTTCCGTTCTTTCAACAAAGATATCTTTCATGAAGCTTGGATTCAGGTTTTCCTTAACAAAGTAGGTGCAAGGCACTCCAAGTCCATTTCTCTTTTGTTTCTCCTTTTCCCTGCCAATTTTGGAACTTAATTTTCCGCCAGCCACAAGATAAGTTAAGGTCTCAAAAAAGTAAATCTATGGAAAGGCATGCTCTAATATATGCAAGTGGATTTGGCAAAATGAAAAATTGCCAGATTCTCAGATATAAGGGCATACCCTTTTTTCTGCGTCTATACAGTACCATTAGACCGGTACAATCCATTTTACACCGGGTGTCCCAAAATGAGGTACTCCTGTTTGAAAAGTCACCAACATTAGCATAGGTTCCAAATCTTTAAAAAGGTTGGTGTAAGATTCAGTGACCTATTTCTTTGAACTGAATAAATTCAAAGAAACTTTAGCTATTTCTCTATAATTCTACCGTGAAATTTTCTGAAATCTTCAATAGTTTCAGAATTAGAGTGTTTTTCTTCTTTTTCAAGAATTCAAGACTAATTTTCAAAAAAAAACTTAAAACCATCGTAATTTCTAAACTGTTTGACGCAACATGAACTGATTTCGAAGAGAACCATAGTTTATGGATGCCTACAATATGGCATCAAGCAAAAGTCTGTCACTCTCCTGGTTTATGATTTAGAAATTTGATGACGTCACATCCCCAAATGAGTTGAAACATAAGATATGCTGTAATTTCGAAAACTATTCAAAAGTTCTGAAAAATCCAACGGTAGAATTACAGATAAGTATCAAAAGTTTCTTTCGAGCCATTCAATCAGAAGAAATAGGTCATTGAATTTTACACCCATCTTTTTACGCCGAGTTAAAGATTTGGAACCTATGCTACCAACATTTTCATTTCAGGCCAATCTTGAAATTGGTTTTTGGCAAGAAGATCAACGACCAAATTATTTTTACAGGCATAGCTAATCTTGTGATTAGTTTCAAAATTATCAATCAAGCTATTTTTAGAGCTGCCTGGTTTTGAAGCATACTGCAAAAGCACCGCGGTGATTGCCAGGTTAAATTCTTTTTGTCTATCAAGCTTCCAAGCTTCCAGTTTAGTCATAAATGTCAGAATGAAACGCAGACTATTCTCTTAGACTTCATAGATAGTGAAAATCTCAATATAATGGCTCTTAGGCAAGGTTAACGATGCTTCTGAAAGAGCATAGCTCAGAATAATATTTTTCAATGCGTTATTTCATACCCTTCAAGTGATGAAAACTAATGTTTAACAATCTTTGAATATATTTGGATCATTGACACAAGAGATCAAAAGGAAAATTTTAAGACAGGTTTCATAATCGAATTTTGGCGATTTTTCAAACGGAGGTATTTTCTTTCGCACAGCCGATGGAAACACATTAGCCTCACCGAGTTCAACAGTCTTCCTCAAAATAATTTATAGTACGTTTTGATAGTTAGATGATTCATGGTTATACATTTTGTTAAAACAATGAAACTTAGACCCCATTTACACTCTGCCGGTATGAAATGAATACGGCATGCTAACTGGCTTCGTTGCTCAACCGGCATAGTGTAAATGGCGAATACGGCTTCATTTCATATCAGATTCACATCGAGGCGATAATCTGGCAACTGAGAGCATGCGCCTTGACTAATCATCGTTCCGCGCATGGTCAAAATCTATCGTATTCACTTTGTGCCGGTATAGTGTAAACGGTGATTCCGTTTCAACAGAAAAACCAACACGGCACAGTTTTATGCCTCATTCATTCCGTACCGGCATAGTGTAAACGGGGTATTAGTTTTGACTTACATCTTTGGAAGAGCTCAAATCTTCGCTGGCATCTTCTATTTTCTCGTTCACACTTAATTCACACTTAATTCATTGAATTTTAGGGCTCTGTGATGAAATTTAAATCAAACCAAGTCATATCCTTGAGCATGTGGACAACGCGATGAAGTGCTTACTCTTTCAAGCAGGCAGCGTGATACAACGGGTATGAAGCTATCTAACTTTCTTAACTATTCATTTATATTAACTTTTTTGGAATTTCACAAAGCTACAACTTATTTCAAAGGGTAAAGGCTAAGTTAGAAGTGAAAACTGTTTTTCCAGGACCAACCCTACGGGGTAAGTAACGAACGATTTCTGCTTAACAGGCCACTGCTCCCTCGATGTCAAGACAATCCAAGGTGTCCCAAATTAATTGTACCCCGTTTTCCTGAAGATTGCAACAAAAGGGCAAAAGATTCTCGGAAAACTTTTATATAATGTTGATCTTCTGATGTTCAAATAAAGTTTGCTGCCATCCCCGTGAAAATCTGTTGTAAAATGATGGAGCTATGACCTTCGGAAGACCAAATTTGCCTGATGACTGAAACCAACGATCGGCCATTTTGTCTTACTGTTAGCAGTGATAAGTAGCTTCACGTGAGGTAAGGAATAATTTCTGTGAGGTTAGAAATAGTGGAACTCTCTGAGGATTTTGGGAATTTTGACAAAAGCTATGACGTTGGAGGCTGCAGTTTCATTTTCCATCCATGAAGCTATTTATCGCCGCAAAATAGTAATACAAAATGGCGGACGGCTGGTTTCAGTCATCAGACAAATTCGGTCTCCTGAAGGTCATAGCTCCATCATTTTCCAACGGATTTATATGGGGATGGGATGGCAGCAAACTTTAATTGAATATCTGAAGAGCAACATCATGCAAAAATTTGGTGAGAATCTTTTGCCGTTTCGTCGCAATCTTCAGGCAAACGGGGCAACATTTTTGGGACACCCTGTAGTGTTGGTGATGTATTATTCAATAGCGGATATGCTCAAATGAATTTTAAGATTTAACAGACTGAAATCGGTTACTCCGTTCTGAAATTACGAGGAATTTCTCAAAAAAGCCCCTTTAAAATCCCTTTGAAAAAAACAAGACATATTTTGTAACACAATACCGGGTGCGCCAAAATGAACTATGCACGTTTGGTAGGCCACAATAAATCGTACGCTGGACCGATTTTGAAGATGTATGACTTAATCTTTAGCAGAAAGCCTGAATTAGATTCTAGAACTTTTTGCAAATTTTTCCTTTTTCATTTTGTAGAGCTAGATGCGAGGTTCTTAAAATGCCTTTTTTCGAAAATATTGAAAACGATCAAAAAATGTAGATCAAATTTTAAAAGATTCAACATGAATGAACAAAGAGAAAACGTTTTCAGGGGGATTTGGGGGTTTAGTACGAACTCTCGTACAGAAGATTACAATTCGTCGCTTTTTAAAACGCAAATCACCACGAACAAGTTCTCTCTTTGTCCATTCATGTGGATTCTTCAGAAAACTTGATCGATATTTTTTTATCGTTTTCAGTGTTTTCGAAAACTAAAATTTTAGGAAACTCGCTTCTAGCTCTAAAGACTGAAAATGAAAAAAATTGCAAAAAATCTCAGTATCTAATTCAGGCTTTCTGCTAACGATTAAGTAATAAATCTTCGAAATCCGTCGAGTGTACGATTTATTGTGGCCTGCCAAACATGCATAGTTTATTTTGGCGCACCCGGTAGCATGAGTTATTTTTGTGACACCTGAAAGCGATTAGCGATTGCAGACAAAGGGAATTCTCTCAACCGGTAATTCAAAACAAACAAAGCCGCAAAAGTTTCTCTGAAACCCAGGTAGCTATTGCGCTCGTTGTGCATTCCAGAAATTGTTTTCAAGAGCTAACATGAGCAAATATCGAAAATAGAAGGATATATCTACATATCTACCTTGGGTATTTTATTTCTTTCATTCAGAAGCTGAGCAGTAAGTATTTTACTCACACCCAAAAAAATAAGAGAATTGAGTCGCCTCCCAATCGGCTTCTGAACTAAACAAATTAAATGCCCGCGGTAGATGTGTAGATATATCCTTCTTCTTTCGATATATGCTCATGTTTACTGTTGAAAACAATAACTGGAATGCACAACGAGCGAGCTAGCTACCTGGGTTTGACAGAATCTTTTGCAGCTTGGCTTGTTTTGAATTACTGGTTGAGAGAATTTCCTTTGTCTCAGATTGTTAATCGCTTTGAATTGAGCTGTCAATCAAGAGCAACTGTTGCTATTTTCTTACAAAATCTGTCCTTGTTCTTGAACAGGCATGAAGCCACAATTAAACTTTCAGCATTACAGCATTGACTTTTTCATGCTTTTGACACTTGTTTCCCTTTGGGAGCATAAAAGCATTATTCCAGGGGATTCCATCATCCCAAGGGGATATGATCTTTACTTTGATTAATGAAATAGAACCTCTATGGTTTAAGATTTCTTGAGAACGTCAGAAACCAAAGTTTGATCCGCACATGATTCCTTCTTCGTAGGAAGCCACTTATTTTTCTGTCATGTGCCTACACTAACAGGGACAGCTTTTGTAGTACAATAGAAACAGTTTCGCTTGATTGACACCTCAATTCAAAGCGATTAGCGACTGCAGACAAAGGAAATTCTCTCAACCAGAAATTCAAAACAAACAAAGCTGCAAAAGTCTTTCTGAAACCAAGTAGCTAGCTCGCTTGTTGTGCATTCCAGAAATGGTTCTTAAAAGCAAACACGAGCATATATCGAAAGAAGAAGGATACATCTACACATCTAGCTCGGGCATTTTATTTCTCTTGCTCCTAAGCCGATTGGGAGGCGATTCAATTCTCTTATTTTTTGGGTGTAATTAAAATACTTACTGCTCAGCCTCTGAACCAAAGAAATAGAATGCCCGAGGTAGATGTGTAGATACATTCTTCTTCTTTCGATATATGCTCCTGTTTGCTCTTACAAGCTTTTTCTGGAATGCACAACGAGCGAGCTAGCTACCTGGGTTTCAGAGAAAATTTTGCGGCTTTGTTTATTTTGAATTGTTGGTTGAGCGAATTTCCTTTGTCTCAGATTGTTAATCGCTTTGAATTGAGCTGTAAATCAAGAGCAACTGTTGCTATTGTCTTACAAAATCTGTCCTTGTTCTTGAACAGTTCGTGAAATCACAACCAAACGTTCTGCCCTACAGCAATGACTTTTTCATGCTTTTGACACTTGTTTTTCCTTTGGGAGCATAAAAGCATTATTCCAGGGGATTCCATCATCCCAAGGGGATATGATCTTTACTTTGATTAATGAAATAGAACCTCTATGGTTTAAGATTTCTTGAGAACGTCAGAAACCAAAGTTTAATCCGCACATGATTCCTTCTTCGTAGGAAGCCACTTATTTTTCTGTCATGTGCGTACACTATGATATGTCAGGTCATACCTCTCGACCCTTTCCTTCGTTATATAGACGCGTGAGATTATCTTTCTTTTAATTTCGATAACTGTGGTAGTTTTTGTACTTGAATTCGCGTTGTTTTCAACGGTTTTCAATTTACTTCTTCTCCAAATTTGTTCAGGGTCAGGAGAGACGGAGAGCATAGTATCGGATGGATAAAAAAATGCTTGGATGTTTGAGATCCTGCAGCTTGTCAAAATCGGTCTAGTCTTCCCCAAGTTATACAGTTTCATAAACATGTTCCATCTCAAAATCCTTGGAAACAGTTCTAAAATCCTTGATCAAATTCCAAGCAATCTAACCTCATGAGAGAAAGCTAAATGACACTCCCAAGTGTATGAAATAATGCAAAAACCTCTTTATTTATCTTGTAAGATGTTGATTTCGTTTGCTGTGGAGTTGTGTTGTTCGCAGATTTGATGAAGGATTTTAGGCCTGTTTTCAATTATTTTGAAATAAAAAGTTTTCATAAGATTTCAGGTATTCATTTCATGTCAGTAAAGGCACATGAGTGATTAAGGCCAATAGCCGAATTTTGAAAACTCAGATCATGTTTTAATTAGAATAAAATCGAAAGTCCAGTACGTTTCGAATCATACTGAAATGAAACGAATATCTGAAAAATTGCTTATCGTTTTTCTCCTGGTCGTACAATTCATCACAAAGTTTTGCTGTCCGACGAACACTTGAATTTGAAATGATTTTAGCTGATGCTTTCTTGTAACATTATAGCTCTTTGTCACTGATTCAAGTTTGAGCTTGTTCGATCTTGAATTGACAAGACTGACGATTTTCATTTTGCAAAGAAATGAATAATATTTTGCGAGAAAAATTCTAGAGTTGAATAAGAAAAGGCACCCATAAGTAATAGAACCTATTTTGTAGAATATGCTTGAAGTAGCCCTCTCCCCTGTCAGAGATAACAGAAAAAACTGGGTTGAATTTAAAATACTGAACTGAAGGTCGTTTAGCGTTGAGGAACAATTTCTTGATATCTATCTACGTTCTTATTTTCAGACTTTTCCTGAAGCTTTCAGTTACTGCTGCTCTTTCTCCGTTCAACTTCAACTTCAAAGTAAATGATACTAAAGTCACTTCCAAGAGGTTTGTTATATATGTTTTACTTTCAAAGCTCTAAATTGATCGTTCCTCGTTTATAAAATTGTGCAGATAGTGATGATGTGATGGATTTGCCCAAACTCTTGCTCTGGATCAATCAAGAGCGAAACTTGGAGCAAGTCCACTGACAAGATCTAAACATAGCACAAAAGAACAGCTTGAGCCATTTAGGTTTCTATTATATCCATCGATCAAGAACATCAAATACAATAGGTTATATTCAGATCAACCTAGTCCCCCTGGCCCCCTTGTCCCCCAGTCCTCATAGTCCCCAAAGTCCCCTAAGGTGCATTGCTTGGATATGAAATAACGCATTCTAACATTTATGACCAAACTAGAAGCGTATTATGCAAAAAATTGCCATGAAATCATCGGTGCTTTTGACATATGATAAAATGTTTTGGTGATTTTTCAAACAGGAACTGCGAAAAATATCAAAATTTCCCTTTAGTTTCTGCTTGGAAATTTGGGGGAAACGGACAAGTTTATCTGGGAAATTGAAGGGAAACGGACATTTCCATTTCCTTCTTGGGAAATTATGGGGGAAGTGTCCGTTTCCCCAAAATTTCCCAATGAAAAACCGTAGGGAAATTTTGTCATTTTTTGCAAGCGATGTAATCATGCAGAGTAATATAGAATTAATAAACAAATCACAGACAGTATTTATTTACAAAACTTGTATATTTTCAATTCTATATGCTACAAGAATAGCATTTTGAACCCATTTGGACTGCAGAAACCTAAAACCTAATTACAATTTCTATCCTAAATTGTATCCCACGATAATTCCATGAAAAGTGATCGAAATTGCTATCACTTATCGAAATAATTATACACATAGAAGATGTAAGATCGTAGGATCAAGAAAGTTTTTCATCGAATAATATAAGAAATTAGAAATGAAAGCCATCGAGTATATCATATTTACATCTGATTTATTTCAAACATGGAAAGGATTGAATTATAATTTCTGAATAGTAGCCTTTCCCGTAAGTGATAAATTTATTTACATTTTTGGTTGCTCATAATAAATCAATATTCTCTAAAGTATCTGATTTCTCAAAAATATAGTACTTTCGTTTAATCTTTATTTTAATCGTTATTAATTGTATTTAGTTATCGGGGAGGTTCTTGATTTATCTCTAAAGCATATGCATACGGGTGAGCCATCATAGACTCACTGTTTCAAAGTTTTTCTGCTGCCCAATGTGTCGAGGTCTGAATTTGGTGCACAGTTTCCCAGAGCTCGATTTTCTAATTTCATGAAATCCGTTTAAAAAACTTGGGGGGGGGGTGGTAGATTTTTATTGACTTGGAACTTTTGTGATAACTGGTTTTCCTCCTGAATTCTGAATCCCGTTATTGAAAATTTCGAGAAAAGCATGAAATCTAAATTTCAAATCATATCTTTTCTTTCCTCGTAAATTGAGATATAATGTACTTTTCTGTTTCGATTTTCGTTGTGCAAAACTGACCGCTGTTACGAAATATACTGCTTGAGATGGTTGCTTTTCCATCAATATCGAAAAAGATGAAAATGATAGAAAGGGCGTTTCCCGCGCTCTCTGAGAGTCTGACGGGCGTGGTGAGGAAAAATCTTTCTTGTGGGCTTTGGCCCCAGATCCCCTTTTATTTTCCCATCCCATATTTTTGGGCTGGCAACGCCCCTGGTCTGACTGGACCGAGGGTTTGATATTTCTTATTCAGATCCAAAAAACCGTTAAAGACAAATGACGGATATATAGCGCCTAGTTTAAAAATAGAACAAAAGATGGCTTAGTGCTTTCATTTGTCTAATTGATTTGCTAATCTCTCGATATCATCAAATACAATGGAATTCAATAGGTTATATTTAGATTGCCCAGGCCCCTGATTTAAGTCACCTTATATCTCCGTCATTTGTCTTTAATATATGGTTTATCACTCTCTCACTGATTTTGTATTAGTTTTGCGTTCAGTCTGTTCTGATTTAAACAAAATTATCTACCGCTTGATTTGATTTTTATGCATTGCTCGCCACTGCAGTACAACAAATCACTTGATTATAAACATGATGTTTAAAACATTTCACAAATATCTATTTAACCTAATATAGAAACTGAAAGTAAGACGGAAATGAAAGGGGAAGGAAGGTAACTCCTACCCGGTGCATGGTATGCATTGGCTTGCCTAGGTTACGGGTCAGTTTTCAATGTTTTCTGTGATTAACTAGGTCTAAGGGGTCTAAATACAATTGACAATGTGAAATTGAAGAAAACTGGTCTTTTTAATAAGGCAACTCAAGTTTTTATTAGACAATTTAGTCATGGCCTAGTCTAACATTGGTATGATCAGTCATAGGGTTGGTCTCGTATTTTATACACCTCGAATGTCGAAAAATAGTTGGAATTGTCATTAAACTTTTTGAATATGAAAATTCTGATTATCGTTAAAATTCTTGTCCTTCGTTCTTTGGCGAAGCTTCGGCTTTGGTCTGGGATTATTCTCGAGGCGATTCCCTGGTTAGTGGTTGAATCCTTGTTGCGTTGGGGAGACGAAGCGTTGACCCAATTGTTTTGGCTCATTGTGCTCAGCTTTGTTAGGAGCAAGTCAACGTAGGGGCTCCGTTGTCATGCGCATCGCTGCTTTTTCATTCTCTTATTTTCAACGGTCAAGCTAATTTGCACATTACGTCATTGAAATAAATCATTACTGCGCATGCGATCTGGAGCCCTGCCCCAACAAATCCCCATATGGTCCCCCTTCTAGGTTCCCGTCAAATGTATACCATGCCCTACAGGAGTTACCCACCTCGTTCCTCTTAGTTAAAGGCACACTGTCCCCTTGATGAATGAAAGAAATCGATAAAGATCTCTATTGAATATTCCACAAATTTACGCTAATTTCCTTTATTCAACTAAGGCAGGATCATTCATGCGTAATTTTCATGGCCATGAAAATTATGCATGAATGACTTTGCTTTCTTTGGATAAAGCAAATTATCGAGGGGACAGTGTGCCTTTAACCTAAATGGCCAGATATCCTTGATTATTGACAACTTGGACGGGATATGTGCTCCATGCATTCTTCTTCAAAATGCTTTTCATGTAGTCGTCCATTTCCAGCAAACGTTTCTGCGTCTCGCGCTGCATTTCAAGAACTCGCCTTTGGCAATCCTGCACTTCTTGTCTCATGCGACGCCATTCATTACCCAACTCATTTTGTGCAATGGCTCGGTTCTCGTCATTCTCTGTAGGCCAGGGCCTATTAATTTGAACTCGCACAGGTTCTGGTTGCATTTCATCCAAGCGGAAAAATCGTTTCATACACGTAGCTTCTGTAATCCTTTGCCTGTTCATTAGTACAGCTAAATATCGTTGAAGCTCGTCTTGCCTTGCGTCGAGGAACAGCTCTGACAAGTTATTCCGGACGAAGCGTTTACCAGGCAGCACCACTCTTTTAAAGAAGCCTGGGGGTAAGACATCTGCTTTCTTCAATTTGTCTTTCAGCAGCACAAAATCAGAATATCTCCTGAAAATGTACCATGTATCTCCCCCTTGTGCCACTCTGATTTTGTACAGGACGAATTTCTTTGTGGAGCGAACAATTTCTCTTCCCTCTATGGTGGCCGTGGTGTTTGGTCGTCGCCTGTCATTTTGGATACTTCCATTTGGTATTAGAGCGTTTCTTACATCTTCCATTGATGCTTTAACTGGCAGTAAACACCTTCAACGTTATTGCAGTAACTGTGTTGTGCAGCTCCTCGCTCGCAGCGTATGCTTCTGGTGCTAGGCCGGCAAGATAGACAACTGTTCGTGTTTCCCTATACCGCCTTTGAGATATGTGAAGTCTTCTGTAGCGGAGTTTTCGTCATGACTCATGAACTATTGTTTTACTTTGTGATTGATGTACAGGGACTTCCCTCGTTCTTGGAACTAAATACAGCTCGCTATTTCATTTCAAGTTTGAGTTTATACATATCCGTAGGAATTTCCTCCCACATTGTAAGGTAGCTGGTGTAGGATTACAGACCATAGAAATGGTGCAGATAATACTATGGTGGAGCTCCTCCACAACAACGCTGATTAGTTTGGTGCTAAAACCCCATGTAAACTGAACTTGGAACTGATAGCTTCCGTTGTAACCCTTTTTTGCTGCGCAGGCATTTATTCAAGTACCTTCCAAGTAATTTGATACAGGAAACAAGTCAAAGTGAAGTGCAAATATTTTAAAGGATTGTATTTGTCAAAAGAAATAGTTTCTTACTTTACATTTTCCAAGTACTGGTTCCAAGTGTTGCTGTTGTTGTTGTTGATTTTGGCGTCGAACAGTTTTGGTTCTTTGCCCCCCTCAGAATTCAAGTCTGGTATCGGGCCTGGAACCGTGCAGCCACCCCGTTTATACTTTCAAAAGAACCCCAGCAAGCAATGCTTAACATTGTTCAGGCCATTAAACTCAATAATGTCGTCAACCTGAATTTATCTCTTCTTTCTAAATTTTTTCAATCTTAATATCATTTGGAAGGGCTGAAAATGAAATTGAAAATGATCATCGTTGGCATCTTTCTTCTTCGATTTTTGGTGAAGAAACTACGGTTCCCTGCCAACACATCAATTTCTATCAAACTGAATTATTGAAATGGAATTAACCTTGTTGCTGCAGAACATAATCAATAAATCAATTATTTGATTATTTGATCAAATTGCATATTATATTCATTTTACAACATCTCAGTCACTGTTAACCACAATTTTCATTCCGCCCTCTCACATCTCATAAATTATTTCTCACTGGAGTGAATGTAGTTTTTCGCCGTTGGTAGGTTATTTTGAGATCGTTTTATTCAACTGTGCAACCCAACTGACTAAGGGATCCCTTTATTTCTGTGGTTATCATTTTGTTTATGAAGCTAAAATGCGGACTGTACTGGCAAGGATAATTTTCGTTTCCAGTTCAGTTCAGTTCAAATTCCACTAACACAAAATTCTTTAAACGAAAAGTTAATCAAACATATTACAAATTGCAAAAGACGACAGAAGGATGGCAGAAAACATTACAAAGTAGATATACTTGATATAAACATGAACAAAATTTAAAGATGATCCATCCAAGTGATTCTCCGAGGTCACCCATCCAGAGTTTGACCTCACTCGATCGAGCTTAACTTTGTACAAGCCGCTCAGCCACTCACCCCTTTCTATTCTTCTTTGTCTTGCACCTAGTCCGAGATTTAGGAGTTCCCAGTTGGTATAAGATATAACAGTAGACTCTACAAAGTACCGGGTGAGTCAGAAAAAAGGATCCCCGCTTGGAAGGCCACTGCTCCATGAGTATCAAAGCAATGATATTGAAAAATGTCTTGTTTTATTGCCAATATGTTCAATTAGGTTCAGTAATTTTCCCGGCCTTAATCGGCCATTCCTTCCCGTGGATATGGGTGATTTTCTGCAGAAAGCCCCTTCAAAAAACCTGCAAAAACGAATGAAAACAATGAACAAATTTTCCTTCCTAAAATTGATGACACTCACATAAATTCGTGCATTTTGTCCTCTTGGGAGAATGGAATCCCCCTGAATAGGTCATCGATACCAAGGGGAGGACTTGTTCATCCTCCCAAGAGGATATCACTTGCTAAAGCGTTCGCAAGTCATTGCTGTGAGGCCATTGTAAGGCAAAAAAGTTGGGGAAATCTGTTCATGATTTTGGGCACGTTTGGAAGGTTTTTTGAAGAGGCTTTCTCGAGAAAATCCCTCATTATTTCAGAATGGAGTAGCCGATTTCAGTCAGGTAAATTTTATAGTAGATTTGAACATTTCTACCATTGAACTATATATTTGCCGATATCATTGTCTTGATATCCAGGGAGCTGTGACCTTTCAAGCGGGGATTCTTTTTTCTGACTCACCCGGTATATGTGCCACAAATTGATTTCCTGACAGGTTGGACTTATATTTTTAATATCCTGTAATTATGATTGTATCCTGTAAGTAGCTTTGCGTGGGCTATAATTTAGCTATGGGACGGTAATGATGGTGATGATGATCCATCATCATCATCATCATCATCATCGTCATTATCATCATCATCATCATCATCATCATCATCATCATCATCATCATCATCATCATCATCATCATCATCATCATCATCATCATCATCATCATCATCATCATCATCATCATCATCATCATCATCATCATTATCATTATGAAGAATAAGTATGCGCACAATGAAAATTTAAGCTTTTGCAACTATGTTGCGCTGTATGTCTTCATCCCTGGTCTTCATCCAGAGTCATTGGCTCCTGGCTCCAAAGGACTCAATTCTCCCTGGGACTTGCAATTCCACAGTCCGAGTTTCTTATTTGCTGTTATTTTGTCAATGGAAAGCAATAGTCGTCCAGTTGAAATAGTCAAGTGTATGTTATGGGTCAATAAAGAAACAGCATATCTCGATCTTTTGGATTATCAACAATTTGTTTTGGACACTGTGGTCAAATATAGCGCAGTCAAGCTTGAACAGGATCATGGGAAATTCTAACATTGAATTTAAACATATTTTGATGTGACACGGAATATTATGGAACCATCTGGTTTGTTCATGATTTCGAAATCTTTGCAAGGAGTTGTTGGATTTTGAGGTATGAATAAATACATTCATAGAAAAAAACTTTTTGCTATTAATGCTAATTATTCCGTTCGTTGATGATATCAGTGTCTTTGCAAGAAGTTTTTTGGATTTTGAGGCATGGATAAATTGATTCGTAGTGGCTTTGAGGTATCGATAAATATATTCCCAATAAACTCATTCTTATAGCAACTTTCTTGCTTTGAACATTTCTTCACATCTGATCATATGGAATTATAGATTCTAGTAGATTTCGATCAATACTAGAAACTATGCAGTTTGTTTCATGACATTGGTATCTTTGCAAGAGTTTTTGGATTTTGAGGTCTGACTAAATTCAATCATACAGTCATGGTAGCTTTCTAGTTCTCGATATGCGAGAAAGGATAAATGATTATAGATTTGATAATTCTCTTATCACATGGTTACTTGCTACTCCATGTTGGAGAAACTTTATTTCGTCTTCAGTATTTCAGTTTCTTTAAATTCAGAATTTAATGTCTAAATTTTTTATAAGGAACTAATAGATAAGAGAGGTTGAATTGAACCATAATTGTGGCAAAATTCAAGGACCGTGACACAATTTTCTCTGTCGCAAGTGATGATATTTGTTGCATTGCGTGTGCAGGCAAAACTTTGCGCTATCGAAAATATCTCAATTTCCAAGCTACCTACGAAGCACAAAGCATTTCAATGCCACGAACGAATAAGGATCCCATTGTTGAAAGATATTGAAAGAAAAGCTTGTGAAAGCATTTGAAAAATATTGTGATGGTCCAAGCAGAGATCAAAATCGTCCAAGGGATTGGCCTTTGACCATTTCAGGGCCTAAAATACCAAACACAACACATACATCTTTGTATTGGGCCCTTGGCCCTGATGGTGACCCGCATGTTTGCTTTCGTGTTCGACCCGCAGATTACTTGACCTGCTGGCCTGCAAAATAAAGTCGTCGTTAGAACTGCCGATTGTCAAGAAATGACCTAAGTGTTCCAAGCACTTTTGACAGGCATTGTACCTACGAAGCTGGTTTTCGAGAAAAGTTGATGCATTTAAATTATTTTTTGCTTCAATCTCTGGTGTCTGAGAATCTTCAATCAATCGTAACAACGTCTCCCAAGGCCGTTTCTTCTGTAGTACACGGATTGAATACCGCGCGTACTTACAACGCGGTTAAGTACGCATTACAGCAAACTGCATTTTATGGGCGCGAATGATTGACCCCTGGCGTTTACTGTTCGTTACTTTTTCATCCATTTTCAGTTGATAACTGCATGCTTTGCGCTTGTTAGCCAATATCAATCATGTTTAACTGGCCCGGGCCAGGTCAAAAATATAATCTTTGTAGGTAAAGAAACAATGGGTTTGTGGGCGTTTCTTAATGATAGAATGATGCCTGTAGAATCTGATAAAATTAAAATCTTTGATCAATTCGAATTCCTTCCGTGGAAACGGGGGCGATTTCTACGCAATTTATGGTGTCAAGGACGGGTCATGCGGGGAACTGGGAACGAATCTCCCTCTGATGTCATACCGGGAATGCACGTTTCCTTTCAATCAGGGAAAGCCCACTGATCAGTGGGAAAGCCGCATTGAACGAAACGAGAGCGCAGAGCGACGTCGAACCCAACAAAGAAGATCGCTTTTACTTTGGAATTACTTATTAGTAATACTTCTACTTTAACTGATACTTCAATCACATTTTTGGAAGACGACTAGGACATGGAGATAGCAGAAGAAGAGCCTTTAAAAGCTGTCGTTGAGCTTCGTGACTGGCAAGAAGAGGCATAGGCCTACTACAGTTCTGTTATGATGATGGCGGACCGATTGAGACAAACCATTTGCTGACTTGCTGTTGTCTCCAATCTTGAATAGTGTCTTCGAGTTTGCAGTCGAGAGCCTTCAAAAATAGCTGATCGTAGCTACCAGTTGCTGAGGTTTGTTTGTTTTACTTTCATAATGAAAATTTTCAAGATTGTGGTGTTATATGAATCAGCAATTGTCAAATGATTCATGACATGACCAAACTGGCATATTTTAGCCTATTTGCCCCAGCATCAGGCTACCCAATGACATATGCACACCGGGGGAAGTGACTAGCTAATGATAGAGTGGTAGTAAACGTTCTTGTGGATATATCTCATTGAAAATGGGATCTGAAACATGAGAATTTCCACAATCAATCATCAGAACCTAGTTTTTTGTAAACATAGAGTCAAATTTGCCCTTCCTTGGACGAAAATTGTGAGAAAGTGTACCCTTGCTTAAGCAAGAATGCCAAAAAGTAAACCTTTGGCTGTACTAGGAATCCTAAAAAATATATGTAGGGGCCCTAAGGTACCTTTAGCAGTGAAGAACCTCAAGATTGCTTGCCTTAGTTTCATAGCGATGGCTGTTCATTTTCTTTCAGCCAGTCAGGTTGATTGTGACAAAGTGTAAGACCATTTTCTTTCCTTTTGCAGGTGAGTCTGAAGAAAACAAAAGTCAATATGTCTGAAGCTGAAACAATGTTAATTGCTGTCCACGTAACTGGTTCCTGCTCATTATTGGCTGCTCATTCAGAATTATTGAACTGGACAAACTAGCCCTGGATGTTTTATGGACTACCTTTCGCATAGATTACTTATACTGATGTGACATTGATAACATACAGTGCATAGTTTAAAATTCCCTGAAAAAATGATGCAGATGTATTTTTGGAACCAAAATGATCCAAAAAATTATGTTGCATAAATCCAATAATGTGTCTTTTCCAAAAGTTTCTTAATTTTTTGGGGATCTGAGAGTTGAGTTTCTTATGGGCCATTTCTGTTTCTCACATTAGAAAAATATGTGTATTTGAATAGTAAAGAAATTTTCATACACAAAATCAGCTAAGCTTGGCTTACCGCTTCAAGTCATGTAGCCATACTGTTGGGTTTCTTTGTATTATAGTACTTTCTGAATCCATGGCACACGTTTTCATGCCACAAAATTTTTTAAAGTAATCAAAAGATGTTTCATTATAAGACTGATCATTTTACTTGAAGTGGGTGTAAACAAACCTTTTTGCTGATCTTGCAAGGTTTGCAAACATAGGAAAACAAATAACCCTAAGCATTGGTTTGAAGTATGAACAACGTTTGTACTGTTTCATTTTAATCTCTTAAATAGTAGATATTCACAGTATGATTATTAAGTTTTCTTAAAAACCAGTTAAATATTGCATGTGCATCAAAAAGGCAAAGTCAAGTACAGTAGCTTGTAGTGGTGGTAAAGTGTCTTTTCTTCTTTCTTCCACAGAGGAAACTGGTGCCAAGTGATAAATTCCACAGCTCCTTGCCTAAGGGGGGGGGGGGGGCTGCCCAAAATATTTATTGATAATGAACATTTTGCCCAACTTAAATAGACGATTGCGCTAAAGATGGCGGCAAGGAATTTTTTACCAAGATGCACTGCATTCTTTAATTGAATTCCTATAGAATGGTTAAAGAGTCTTAATTAGAACGCAATGCCTCTTGGTAAAAAATTCCTTGCTGCCATCTTTAGTGCAATCGTCTATTGGCTTTTTTGCCTGAATATGGCAGATTTTACACATTTTCCAGTGTTAGGGCTGGGTGTGATCCCTCTTGCTCATGCGCTTATGTCATCAAAGACATGCTACTGTTCCTGTCTGGAGTATGGGTCAAATCCTAGAAAAAAAAATTTATGAATTGCATTGTTGCAACTTTCAAGTGTTCAAAATGAGTGTCCAAAATTTTACGGTGAAAAAGAGGGCTTCTTGATGCATCCAGCAATATATGTTGCCCTGCCGTTGATCTTTTTTGGGAGCAGCATAACATCTTCAAGAGGTTCAAAAAGAGGGAAATTTGTGAGCTTCTTTGAAGAGTTTTCAAGCAGTCAAAGAAATCAAGTGATGTGTCTGAATCCTGAATCTTCTCATAAACATACTGAAATGAAATTTAACTCATCATAGAAGTCCGTAAAATATCTCCTTCTCCAGGTAGCTTGATCAGCATCATCTGGTATAAACATTCGAAATGAGGATTTTTTTTAAATTCTCCTATCACCAACAAACCAAACACATGATAAACTCAATATTCAAGGCCTATTCTATTGCTAGCTAAATACACGTATTTTTTTCTAAGAAACTAAGAATTTGGGCCAGTACTGGAAGTTTCTTAAAATTATCAGATTTTGAGTACTCAGAGTTTCTTACGAGTTTCTTAGAGGTTCCATAACAATCTTCATGTTCACTACCTGTGCCCTCGTGAACATTTCAAAACAAGGTTTTTTTTATCCTTTCCAATGTTTAGACATGCCTAAAGTACCTTACGAGTAATATGATACAGGAAACAAGTGAAAATAAAGTAAAGAGATGCCAAGGATTTCCTTTCTCAAAGTGAATAGTTTCTTAACTTATCTTCTCCCAGTACTGGAGTTTCTTAATTTTTTGGCAATCTGAGAGAGTTGAGTTTCTTATGGGCAGTTTCTTATAAAAAATACGTGTAAAGTCACGCACTGTACCTTTCTTATTGCTTCTTTCTTAACCAACTTCCATTTCTTCTCGAATGGTTTTGCATATCATTAGGACGACAGGAACTCCAAAATATTGAAAGTGAACGATATTTGCTCCCAAGAACGAAAACTTTATCCGGAAAAACGTAGGTCAAACATATTTCAGTAGGCCGAGGGCCTAAACACGCTATTGTACTTGTACGACCGAAACCTTTCTGGCTGCTTCAAGTCTGTCGTATATCTTCGCCTTGCTGCAGTGCAGGTCTTCATCATGATGAAATGGAATTGGAGGAGAAAGTGCTGATCCTTCGAATTACCTGCAACCTTTTATCTGGCACGAAATTGCTAGTGCTGTATGTAAAGCGACAAATCCACTGCAGCGCGGTCACTGTCACTTCAATGTGTACTCTCTCTCGCTTTGCATTCCCGGTATGACGTCAAGACCTCTCGGTCCAGACCTCTTCGTGGAATGATTTTACGCGAACCTGACACCAAAATTTGCCCAAAATTGGCACTTTGAAAAGCCATAGAAAAAGAACGGAACGTCATATCGAAAAATTGTTTTCGGTTTCAAGCCATGAAAAGTAAACTCTATCAGATAACAAAAAGTTCCCCAAAGGTTTAGTGGCACTTTAAGCCTATTTATAGCGGCTACGAGATATAGCTATGTCTATTCCCTTTAATGTTCTCGCTTTTGCTCTCTTGAATCACATCTGACGATTTGCTTTGTCACTATCAGACGAAAAATCTTATTTTCATTCTGTCTTTTGCTTGACTACCCAGGCGGTATTGAGCAGTACACTTGTGAAATCTATTGATATAATTCTCTTTATAACTTTCTCTACATGTACAGACCTGTCTCCGAAAGTTGTTCTAACACGTTCCACGGACTGAAGATGTTTTTAACCTTACTATTTGGGGAGAGGTAATTCTCTTAAATACATGTTTCTTTTTTACCTAACGTAAAGGTAAGGCCCCTGTTACATGATTACTTTTTCACATTGAAAGGTACTGAACGGCCTGCAACGAAACTTATACATTTCCCATTACAACATTGCAATGCAATGTTGCACCACGTGTCTTGTTCTCCTTTAAATGCCACTTGCTTCAAGTTCAAAAAGCAAACAAATTCGACTGATCTGGTGAAACGCCTGAGCTGATCAAAATTTAGAAAAACGCGAGAGCATTTACAGGATGTTTTTATCTCCAATCACAGAGAATATCACTTCATCGAAGTTTGATACCATCATTCAATCAATTCAAAGTTCACCAAAGCCACATCTAAAAAGCATTCTCTCGAATACTATTTGCCATCTATAGTTGATTAAGGTTTCGTCTATTAAAGAGAATCAACGGAGTTAAAAGGCGCGCACGGAAGGAGTCTGGGTATTCTATTATTAGCCTATTGTATTTGATGATTTCGAGATGTTCGTAGATACTGTTTATCAAGCAGAACAATAACGTGCGTAGGAACCTCCTTTGTCCTATTTATAGATTGCCTCTACTTAGCTCCGTTCATTCACTTTAGTTCATTCTCTCGAATACTATTTGCCATCTATAGTTGATTAAGTTTTCGTCTATTAATTAAACCTACGTAATTTTGCATAATTCATATGCTTTCATCCTTGGCTTAAATCAGTTTTTAATTAAGATGCTACTAAGTAAATACGAACGTCAAATCCTCCTTTCATTAACTATGGTCAAATGAAGCTATAAGAGTATTATCAAATTAGATGAAATCATTTAGCCATTGGTCGCGTTCAGTTGGGATGTGTTTTGAAGGCAGATCTGGAACAACAGTCACAAAGTGACTGTTACTGATAAATTGGTAGTGACAAAGAAGTTGTGACGACAAAGGTTGTTATCATCTTTCTTAATGATTTCATAATTTTGTACTTTCATGCTCATAATTGTTTGAGTGGAGAAGAATGCAAAAGGCATGCGGTACAAGTACTTTCATTGATTTCAGAGCTAATTTTTCTTTTCTAAATTTGCCTAATTTTTAAGTTTAAAAAGAGGAGTGAGTGAACTAGAGTTACCCTAGATTTGTCAGGTAGTCAAATAGATCTACCCCTCGAACTTGATATTTTCAGTTGAACTCCAACGATGCTCACCGATGATTTGCTGACAATCTCAGGGAAACAACATTTTTGCCTTTTAGAGACTTTTCCCGCATTGTCAATATATTGGTGATTTATAGAAACTGACTAAAAAGTCAACAAAGATGCATCTAGGCAAACTCTGGCGCAATTTTTCACACATTTTGTGACTGTGATAAGACAAGGAAGAGAAACTCATTTCGAGCGTTTCTTGACATTGCGCGATTAATTCTCGTATAATCAATCGCTATATAGCAGTGCGTCACTGCTCTTCATTGTTATCCGGAATCTGGCAGGAAGGCCGCTTGACGAATCAGAAAATCATCTTCAATGTGAATTTTGATTTAGCCTTTTTGTGTAGTGTACCGGATGTCCCAAAAAATTTATTCAGATTTGGTTGACTCCAGCGATGTGAATTTAGCTTTAATCAGTGGCTATAATCACTCTCAAAATGTTTCTCGATAGTTAACTTGAGCATAGATACCTCGTTTGTTGGTATTGGTGCTTTGAGAGCAGAAATATCAATCTTTAAAGCTCAAATTTACGTTCACCTGCAGACCAGAGCTTGGGCCTTTTGGCCTAATCAATTTCCTGAAGCCCATCGAAATTAACAACTGAAATTAGTGACAAATTAAGAAACTGCCCAAGGGGTGACTGGGGGATGACTTCTGGAAAACAGAATAACACAAGATCTAATATTGTTCAAATTTTATCAAGGCTATCGTTGATTTATACAATGTGCCTTAAGAAATTGCTTAGGCCAAAAGGCTAAAGCTCTCGTTTGCAGTAAGAGGCAAATTTGAGCTTTGAAGATTGATTGACATGTCTGCTCTCAAAGTACCAATATCAACAAACGAGGTATCTATGTTCAAGTTAACTATCGATGAACATTTTGAAAATGATTAGACATTGATTGAAGCTAAATTCACAACACTTGAGTCAACTAAATCCGTATACATTTTGTTGGGACACCCGTTAGTTTATTTTGGTCGTAAAATAATAGTAAATTCGTAATGCTCGGTGAGCAGGCAACTCGATAACGCCTCCACCTCAACAGTAGTTAACTTTGAGTTTTTTTTGCTAAAAAAACCGCCTATTTTTTCATTCATTCATTTTTTTCATTTAATATTGTTTATACAAAAATTAACCCTTCAGCAAATTAGAATATATAACATCTATTTACAATGATGAAACCTTATTGTAATATCCCTGATGTAGGGAGGCGAGAGGGTACGAACACAACGACCTGCTACATGGTTGTGTAGTACTGAACTGATTCTAAATCGTACAACATGCTTATTTACATAAATGCTACTAAACAAATATATTGTCATAGGGTGTCCATAGTACAGGATACTACACTTATGAATAAAAACCTAAAGCCCTATAACACTTAATCCTTGCTGTTCTTCCAGGGAGTTGTGTTTGGCTTGAGAGTCTAGCTCTTTAAGTGCGTTTTAAGTTCTTTTTTAAAGCGATCAAGTGTCGGTAACTCGCGAATTTCGGCAGGTGTATCATTCCATGACTGCGTAATGAAAGCCCTTTTTGCAAATTCAGTCCTATATCTAGCGATCTGGTTATCCTTACAGTACTTCGTATTGTAGGTCGAATGAAAAGATCTTGGCTTGTATTTATCCCAGAGGTTTCCAGGGCATAGTCTGTTCATAATCTTGTAAGTCATGACATTCCTATCGTAACGGAAAATATTTTCTAGGTGACTCTCGATTAACGCATAATATACATTACACAATTGGGATTGTGGAACGACATTTTTCAATTTTCTTAAAGTGTGGATCAGCTTCAATTTAGCTTTTAAGAACCATGATCCTTTATGTGCCGAATGAAATGTAAGATAAAAAGAATTTTTGCCAAAAACGACTTTCAGAGAATACGAAAGTCGACTTTGGCGCCACGAAGCATCATGGTTAGCAAAAGATAGGGCTCAAATCTTTAAAAAGGTCAGTGTAAAATTCTATTACAGTTTTCTTTGAATGAAATGGCTTGGAAGGAACTTTATTGATATCTTGGTTAGTTTCAAAATGGCGACATTTATTAAATTTGAGGCTATGACGTCATCAAATTTCTAAATCCTAAACCAGAAATGCTACTGATTTCTGCTTTTCACCATAGTGTAGGTCTTCATAAAATATGGTTTTCTTAAAAGTTATATGATTTTTCCTCTTTGGGAATAGGATTTAGGATGATTGAAAGGTTTTCATAATTTTCGATCAATTTTCCAATAATCATTAAATTGCCGCCATTTTGAAAAAAATCAAGATATCAAAAAATTTCCACCGCAGGTTTACAGCAAAGTACTATAAGTTCATTTCAAGCCATTCAATTAAAAGAAAATGGAATAGAATTTTACACCCACCTTTTTAAAGATTTGAAAGATTTGAGCCCTATGCTGGTTAGCAATAAATCTTTAAGCATGCCTTAGAGAGCTAGCATAGCAGGGAGATGGCACAGTAGGAAGAACATCTACGAAGCATTTGTTATAAATATTTGTTGGTGATGTAGTAAAGAGTCCGCTTTTCTGGTAATTTTGAGAAATCACAGTGGGAAATCTGCCCAAAGTTTTGCGATTTCAGACACATGAATCTCAATTCATTTCATATAAAACTTCAAATAAACGCCAAAACAAGAAACTCCGCACCGCAGTTTGCTTCATTAAAATTTAAGCACAAGTAAATTGCCAGATTACCATGACATAGGTATGAATAAGTGAATTGCCACTCAGCTTGCGACTACACGTTTCATACAGAGGTTAGCTGACAGGTGCATTGGTCCTAAATTTATTAAGACAAACCATTCAAGGAGAATGGTTGGAGATCTGTATACGATGACCAGTTTTAATCATTTACTTGTTTGTTCTGTGCGTTGTTGTTTCTCAATAGTTTACCCAATGATTTGTTCATTTGAAAAAAGTAGTTTAGATCCGTGAGAACTTTGGGCAGCTAACCTCGTAGTGAAAGGTAGGCTTCTCTCAATGGACAGTCGTCGATGACATCATGGAGTATTTCTCAGTTCGTAGGCTTCCAAATGTTGAGCTCAAATACTCTCAAGGCATGATTGCACACTGTAACAATAGCCACAGTATTGAATTGCAAATATTTTATATATACAAGGTATTTCAGAAAGAAAAGTGCAAACCAAGTGTAAATGAAAATCTTGAAGGAATGATAACATTTAAGAAGATGTAATGTATACCATCTGAAAGTACAATCTTTCTTCTATCTAATGTATGCAGTTTGGATACATTAACGGAAACATTTATCATTTAATTTATGTTTTAGTATATATCATCATCATCATAACTTTATTTAAAGTTGATATGTACATAGTTACTAAAAACTAATTTAAATCAACTATTTACAATATAACAAAATTATTAAACATTTACATCTTTTGCCATCCCATTCTTTGGTCCCCCTTTTAAAACTTCTCAAGGTATCAGCTCTCTTTAGTTCATCATCTAGAGTGTTCCACAGGAGACTACCTCTAAACGATAGAGAATTTAGTCCATATCGATGTGACTGTGCTGATGGAAGCCTGCATAGCTCTTTGGTGCGGAGATTGTAAGGTATATCCTCTTTAACAAAGAACTCCCAAATATATGAAGGATTGAGATGGTTCATGGTCTTATAAATTTCTATCGTAAGACTTTGCAGATTCTTCTGGTGAACTGTAACGCTTTCAGCCCTGGCTAAAAGTTGGTCAAATGATGAGTCGTAATATGGCGTAATATTTCAAATGCAGCATGCTGTAAGAGCAAAATCAACACCTTCTTTACTGTAGAATATTTCCAAACAGATCTTATCGAAACAGTTCAGGCCTAGGTGATGCCCTAGTAGGGACAAGAAAATTCATTCCCATTGGATGCATGGTATCTGAAGTAGGCCTTACTTACGAAAGCGTAAATGTAGTGATGAACAATTGAATTGATACGCCCAACCTGGTTGTCGTTGGACCCTTCGTCATGACGCTCAAGTGGTGGGGCTCTACCTGGAATCGAACCCTGTTCGCCTGACTGTTCTGGCTGCGCCAGAACACCTTCTGACATCTTTGTTGTATGGGATAAGTTTGCTGAAGGATCTTCTGAGAATTTGTCGTGTTGTTGTGCAGAGTATTGTATAGGATAGTCAAAACGTTTGCATTTGTTGTAGGTTTGTCCACATTCTGATTGGCTCAATTTGAATAGCCAAGACAAAGCAACCAATCAAAATTTGATGCATTATGTTGCGTTATCTACGATTTTGCACTAGAAATAACAATCAGGGATTTATATAGAAATTGTTGCTTAATTCAACATGACAATTTACACAAAACCAGATTAGGTGTTTCAGTATGATATATATTCAATATTCATAAACATTCTACCCCCTCCCGTTTGCACGTTATGTCTTTGCGATTTATCGAACACACGAGACATTTATTTTCTAAAACTCACTATGCTATCATTTCCTTGTGATGTGAAAATTGTTCAAGAAGGATTTATATCATCTACTGAAGGTGTCGTTGATTCCAATCTGTTTTCTTTAAAGGGGCTCCGTCGTCAAACAGTAAACAAATCCGTAAACTCGCACTTGTCGGGGATTATCCATTGTTCATCCATTGTTCTCTGCAGTTTGTTTGGTGGCTTCACCCAAGCCACCAAAAAGTGACCGTTAAAAATCCACTTATATCCGAGCAATCGTGGAAGATATGAATGTTTGGTTTGTTCCTTAGTGAAGTACAAGGATTAATGCCCAAACAGCAACTTTCATTTTGAAAAAAATACGAAAATCCTGTGTGATATTGCCTTTCAAAAACTGCAAAAATCATCGTTTTGTTTACATTTTGAAGACGGAGCCCCTTTAAGGTTGAAAGGTCGACAGGTAAAACGAATTGTTGACAAATTGGTGGATTTTGCCGGTATTGTGCTTTTTTTGCTGAAGAATATCAATTTGAGCAAAGACGATTTTGTCCATTGAAAGGGCTACGCTCTGATCCATTTTGCATCAATCCTCCCTGGATTCTCGGCATCTTCTTCCAAAGCAGGGAGGCCAACGCTTATTTTTAGGCCAACTTAGAAGATAATTTGGTGTCCGTACCATACTTGTTTTCTTGGTAAACAGAGCACTATGAACAGGAACAGTGAGAAACTAAGATCTATGCAACCAAAACAATTTCAACAATTTACACGTTTTTGCATTGGATTTTGATGATTATCCAAACTCATCCTCGCTTTCGCAATATGTCAACGAATGCTTATTTTAAAGGTAAAAATACAAAAAAAGGAATTTGGAAAGAAGAAATTCATGCATGTGTTTTCCTTTTTCATTGAAAAAGCGAATAATAAAACACGTCAGGAAGCTGATTTCAAGGACTCTGCTTGACAACAATTCCTGTTGTGAAAGTCCGTGTGATGTCAGCTATGCTCCTTCGTAGTTACCCCCACTTCCTTAGTCCTTTCAAATTTCGCATGCCTTCAATTTTGGTTCCCTTTAATTTTCGCCCCTTTAATTTTCGCCCCCCTTATACAGAAGTTTCGCGGGAGTTTCGCTCCCTTTAATTTTCACCCCCCCTGGTTTGAATTGATATGACGTAATTTGGATGGATATGGCCCCGAGGAAGAGAACACGGTGGATTTAGAACAACAAAATCACCCCTTAGACACAGGGGAGGACAATGTCATTGTTATCGAAGAGTAATGCATGTTTTGTATTTTGTATTACAATCAAAACTAAAGTTTTTTTATAGAAAATAGATTTTTTCGCTTCCTTTAATTTTCACTCCCTCTAATTTTCGCCCCCCAAAAAATTTCCGCAATTCGCCCCCTTTAATTTTCGCCCCCCTCCAGGGCGAAAATTAAAGGCAGGCGAAATTTGAAGGGACTAAGGTATATACTGTGCAGCTGTAGATTGACTGTTTCTATAAAGTATAAATTCACAGCATACGGTATGGGTGAATACCGTTCCATTTCCTGTATAGAACTTTTCAGTCGTTCACTCAAATCATAAAGCCTGGTTAGATTTACTACACTCAGTATCTAGTGTTGGCATCAACCAAATTGTTTATGTATTCAAACTTTATTCATAAGAAATACAGAATACATAATACAATGTACTGTAAAACTTATACGACTCAGAAGAAGCAAAGCTTATCCACCCGTTTCACTACTTAAAGGCACTTCTAATAATTAGAAGTTATGGTTTAACCGTATTAGAAGTAGTGAAACGGGTGGCTTATCTAGTCTCTTTGAGAACAAAAAACATAAGCGAAATATAATATAAGCGAAATATATACAAAATGTAACGAGAAGAATAGTATAGCAAACTGGTAAAAGTATAATGGTTGATATTATAAAGCGTTAAAGGTGAAGTCATTTTGTATTTTATTTAATTTGTTGTTTTTTGTTTCTTTGTTTTATTGGTATTGAAGGAGTCTAAGATTTTTTATTTCGTTAGAAAATGATTTTACGTTATTGATATGTTTTATTTTATCTGGGAGGTTAGTCCAGAGTCTTGCACCTTTGTATGTATCCACATATTTGTCTCAATGGTCCTTATGTTGCAATAAATCGTTATAGTATGGCTTTAGTGATAGCTAGGATGAAAATAATCAGTCTATAGCCCGGTGTTTGGAGTCAGAGGGTCAATATGACTAAATGTCGTTCACTGGAGGGAGATGATTCGGACAATTGTAGTAAGTTGAATGGTGTACTGTGAAGACATCACTCCTCCTCAAGTATTCAATTGCGTGCTGCGAGTCAACGTGTAAGGGAGAATGGGGCTAGTTGTCAAAGGCGTCAGACCCGGGGGGTCTACGTAATACATCAAGCACCCGGGGATGTGCCTGCCAATAGGGCCCCATTTTCGGTTGAAAATTCCAGGACAGGGTTATACCTTTTGTGTATTTATTCCGGCACAAGTATGTTCATTACAGCTTTTTTCCCAGGACAGGTCAGATTTGACATGCAAAATTAAGGTAACTCACAGAAGACACTTGTATTATCCAGGACAGGTACTATGTTTTCAAACATTTATTCCAGGACAAGGTAATAGCATTTTCTTTTGGCTGGCACATCACCGTTGTTTTTCTCCAAGGTAGACCCCCGGGGCGTCAGAGTTGGCACACTCTCCTTTTAAATCAAATACTGTGATCGTTTTAATTTTTGCTGATATATTTGTACGAAATACGTCATATTCTCCCAGATAACATCATCGGCAACGCTTTCGATAGTTTGTGTTTGCATTCAGTTTGTTACTGTGACAACTCATCCATGTGACAACTTGCCCCATTCTCCTCCACATTCAATTGATTCCTGCAATAACAATACGCGTGTTTTTCTTTACAAGAAACTGCTCATAAGAAACTCAACTCTCAGATCGCCAAAAAATTAAGAAACTCAAGTACTGGGAAACTATAAGTTAAGAAACTATTTATTTTGGTGAAGGAAATCCTTGACACAGTTTTACTTTACTTGCACCTGCTTCCTGTATCGTAAGGTACTTGAGTATTGTCTAAACACTGGAAAGGCTTTAAAAACCTTGTTTTGAAATGTTCACGAGGGCACAGGTAGTGAACATGAAGATTCTCATGGCACCTCTAAGAAACTTGTAAGAAACTCTGAGTACTCAAAATGTGACAATTTTAAGAAACTTTCAGTACTGGGCCAAATTCTTAGCTTCTTATGAAAAAAAAAACGTGTACGAGCTTCACGGTCAGTGGTATAGCGAACTAAGGGCGTGTTTGATTGAATACGGTTGGCTCCATGGGTCTTGAAGGCCTTCTGAGCTTTCTGTTTCAAAGGTAGAAGTTTTGGCAGACTTTAGAGAAATGATCGTTTTAATCAGCAAACCGACATGCTGAAACCATAGTACTGAAACCGAAACCTCCTGCTTCAAAGAGTTTTGTATTTTTAACTGGGAAATATTTTCCGTCTCTGCGAAGTCTACTTTTTCTAGAATTTGGTAGGTTTGGAATTACCAATTAAATACACCCTGAATTTGATATCTTCAATATTTCGTTGGTTTAACGAACTCTCCATTTTACGAACTTTGTCAGGTTCGCTTCTGAGTTTGTTAACCCGAGATTCAACTTTAATTTCATTTGCATACCTTATATCTTACTCCGGCCCATTCACACGACATCCTCCGCACGATTCAATACACTCAATGCAACCAATTTATGCTGCGCAGTGTGATACTAATTCCTGTTATGAATGACTATGATCAATCATGAATGCGCCTTCGTAGAAATCTATTACTTGTTGGGGAGATGAGATCGCTTTGTCCGAGGAAACTTACGCGTCCCCCCGTGCAGTGGGTCAAAGCGCATGCGCCCGTCAGTGCTTCAACCCAAAACACTACTGCGCATGAGCTTTAACCTACTGCAAGGGGGGAAGCATGGGTTTCCTTACGACACTCCTGCACTGATTCATCGACAGCATTGTTGATATTTGCCAAATCAAGACAACTAGCCTACCCCCTCCCCCGGAAACCCAAAGAATCCACGGATCAAACTCAGTCCTGAAGTAGAGACAATTTATCAGCGCAAATATTGCTTTCTACCAACTAAATCAGGCCATTACATTTTAGTGAAGTTTACATGTGATATTGTGGTGAGGAGATTTTATTTGCTTGTAAGATAATTTCGACGATTGGACGCAAAGACGATATTGACCATCGGAAAGTGATTTTGTAAAGGAATTCTAAAGCAAGTCACACTTAAACTTGTTATTCGTTTTATAAATAAAGCCCGTTTTAGTGGAGGTTCTAATAGAATTTGTTTGGTTGCAGGATTCCAAGTGTTCATTACAGATGTTTGTGAACAAGCGTGTGGATTGATTGAATTTAATCGGTGAGTAAAATTTTATTTATCGTCATATTTGCTGGTTGACTCAAATTCAAATGTAAATGTGCTGTTCAGACCACCAAGAGGTGTGCTTTCGAAGTGTTTTAGCAACTGAATTGCTAAATGTTGAAGTGCTAATTGCTATTGCTAGATATGCTGTTCAAACCAGTAAGAGGTGTGCTTTCGAAGTCTTTTAGCAACTGAATTGCCTTGTCATAGGAAAAAAGATGCTAGAAAGGTAGGTACATTTCTTAATACGAGTTAGAAGGAAATCACTTAAAATCAGGGCATGATAAAATATTTTCCTTCCTGCGACCGGACAAAAGATCATGCTTAAATTTCCTGCAATGAAGAAAAAAGTGAAACTATCAAGCTTTCTTTAATATAAAGAGGTCAGGATTCTAAAATAGCTGCGCAATACAGTGTCGAAATTGCACAATTTGTACTGGGACCCCATAAAAACAAACCATTTATGATTTCTAAGAAGCACGAGAGAAATCCATCGCTTGCTGATCTTGTATTTGTTGTATACAATATGAATACGCATTTTACTTGCAATAAAATTCATGTAGGTAGCTTTTCCTTGATTTGGTATGTATGTTTTTTCCTTATTTTGACAAATGAGAAACGGAGCGATACATGAAATAAAATTTTCTTGCGACCGCCCGGTCGCATGGTCAGGTGGGTTTTCATGCTCTGCTTTTGGCTGAACAAATTTTGAAAGCTTAATGATAATAAGATGATACAGGCATTTTTATAGCGCCACATATCCCCAGGGCCCATTGGCGCGTATTAACGCGAGCTATCAAGATTTTCGTTGATTTCATGTATCGTTTATGCCTGATAATAAGGTACTTTCTACATAGAGTATGCATACATACATTTGCTTGCAAAGATTGACTGCTAAATTACGCTAATTTGCGCGCAAAATTGACTGCAAAATTACGATAAAAGAAATAATTATACGTGAGATGGATATTTTGACAAGTTGATTCTAGTTGAGCATGAACGTTCGTCTTTTGTTACCTCCAAATTCTCACTTTTCAGTTGGAATTTACAGTTACTGGACCCCGACTTTAGCAAGCGACTCTTTACCATGCATGATGAGCTAACTTCAGAGCTATATAGCTTGGCTCGCTGATATCAGTTGAAGGTTAGGTTTCCCTCCATACCATTAAACCGCGGTGCCTCAAATCCTAAAAGGATTGCGTGGTTGCGAGATAACTGCTACTCTGGTCGTTGTTATACCGATTAACGAGAACTACTTAATTGTTCGATTTAGCGAATTCGAGACAAATAGAAGTTTGAGATGACTGAGTTTCAATGAATGAGGTTCAGCTGTACGTGCTTACGAGTTAGCGAGTTTTGGAGATTATTGTTACCCTAGTCGTTGTTATATCGATTGAGGAGAACTACTTAATGGGCCTTTTAGCTAACCTCACTACATAAGGACCCTCTAGTTACGCTCATCGTATTGAGTTGAATTGTTGTTGTTGTTGTCGCTCCACTGAGGGCCTTATAACCATAGAGCTGTAAAACCGGACGAAAATGTCAATCTGCGACAAGTTTTTGTCGCAAAGTCATGTGCTGATTAGAGTATGGCTCAGAGGAAGGCGCTTTTTGCATTGATAGCTAGAATGAACTTTTATCGAAGTTCTGATAGCAAATTTTATGGTACAGCCGTTCTGGAAAACCGTTTTTGTGGCGTTTTAAGATCAGCGGTTTTGAGAAAAAAATAGCAGGTGATTTAGGCCCAATAGATCTTTTGGCTAAGATTCGAGAAAAGAATTCGAATCGAACGATAGCTTGATACATTTGTAGAATGTTCAAATGTATATTTTTGGGGAGACGAGATACGCTTCACCCGAGGAAACCCATGCTTCCCCCCGTGCAGTAGGTTAAAGCTCATGCGCAGTAGTGTTTTGGGGTTGAAGCTCTGACGGGTGCATGCGCTTTGACCCACTGCACGGGGGGACACGTAAGTTTCCTCGGACAAAGCGATCTCATCTCCCCAACAATATACAATAGTGATAGAAGCTCCAACGCGCCACATAATCGAACCTTATGTAGAACAGCGAAAACGTCTATTAGTAGAATACGGAGATATTCCGTTTCTACAAGCGTAGGGGAATGAGTCTCTCTGTTGACCGAAGCGCCATCATCAAGTCAAAGAGCACAGGGAAACGAGAGACTCCAGGTAATATGTCTACCTTTTAGCTATTCTACAAAAGAGCCTGGATCGAGCGTTATTTGTATACAGTTCTATACGCGAGGTCGATCGAGTGGTGTTAAAGCATCTATTACTATTGTGCACATTCGATCGTTTGATTCTGATTCTTTTTAGAACAGTTAAAAGGTCTATTGCTCGGTCTATTGTTCGGCTTAGCGAGTTCGAGACAGCTAGAAGATTTAGTGAGTTTCATTCCATTTCAAAAACTCCAAGCGATTCACAATTTCTTATCGCACATAACGTTGTGAAGCTTTGTAGCACTGTTGTGAAAGGTTGCTTTCGAATAAACTGTTATGATAAATAATTGCAGTTTTTTTATATAACAGCATTTAGATCTTAGTCCTAGGAAGCCGGTTGTTAACGGAGCTAACGGGCTGTGATATTGTGAAACTTAGCAATGTTGCAAATATCATGTAGTGAAGGAATGATAATTTATACCTGGTTTAAAAATGGAGTTCTCAGTCAGAGTTATGAGTTATGAATGTCAGACAAAGTAAAATATAAGCACTTGCATTTCATTTTCATTTCATTTCATTTTTAAATTTTTATACAGGTGACTAATTTCAGTTACGTAACTGTTTTACAAATTGACCTATGCAAAAACAGGAAAGCCTAAACTAAAGAAAATTAAAATATGTACAATACCTAGATATAGCTTAATATAATACATGGTTTCGAGTATAACTAAAGTAAATATAGAAATAAAATTTACCTCTCATATGGATCTTTTAAAGGTAGCTAGGGACGGCGCCAATTTAGTTTCCGTGTTCAGCTCATTCCATAATTTTGCTCCTCGATAAGAAAATGCTTTTGACCTGTGTATGTTCTTAGAAGAGGTATCTGCATATTGTTTGTTTCGGTAGAGCGAAGATTACGACCGCTACTCTCTGAGCATTTATTGCAAAGAGGAGAATGTATGCACAGCATTTTAAGTGTAACTTGTTCATTACTCAGTTTAGAATTTTTGTTGGTTCGTAATGACAACAGGGTGAAGCTTGTATATTTTTGAAAATATTCCTTACCTCACGTGAAAGCTATTTATCGCTTCAAAATAGTAAGGCAAAATGGCCGACCGCTGGTTTCAGTCATCAGGCAAATTTGGTCTTCTTAAGGTCATAGCTCCATCATTTTTCAACCGATTTTTACGGGGATGACAGCAAACTTTATTTGAACATCTGAAGAGCAACATCATTTAAGAGTTTGACGAGAATCTTTTGCCGTCTTGTCACAATCTTTAGGCAAACGGCAAACGGGGCACAATTTTGTTGGGACATTCTTTACATGAAAAGTATCTGTAGTAAATGGTAAGGAAAAACCTTCACACAAAATCATAACCAAGCGTCAAATTCTTTGAAATGCTGAGAGTTACTTCTGTCTTTGTGAAGGATCTTATTGGTCGAAAATATCTGAACATTTTGCATACGAAAATTCCTACTCGAATTGATAGTTACAATTTGGGAACAAGATCAGTGAGGCGCTGCTAGATAAAACTTGTTTTCAGAGAAAATGAGGCGTCATAGTCACTAGAATACAGTATTCTAGTGACTATGGAGGCATCCTTAAATGTGATTGAAAGATATTGACACTTGAAAACGGTGAAGATATGATGAAATATTCGTTTCTGTTTTGCTGTATCCATTGTTGTTACATGAATCATTGAAATATTCTTTTCATCGTCAATGTTAACCAAATTTGCCTCGCTCTGTTTATCTTGTCTCTAATTTTTCCCGCCGAATGTTTGCCCAAAGCATTCCTCTCAGACCGAAAGCCAATATAGAGATTCTAATATAGAGATTCCATAGGCGGAAAAAGCCTGACATCAGTGCCAGGGTGAATAATATTTTGCCATGAAGGCTTAAATTTGATTGTATCTTATTTTAATATTCCTTTAGCATTGTGACCCCGTCAGTCGGAAGGACTGGTTCCAGCTTACATAAGAGATTATTAGAATAAATTGAAACTATGATTTATAATACAACTTTCAGAGTGACAAAATGTACGATGCATGCAGAATCGAGAGAAAATTGCTAGCTTTGCAACGCTTAAATTTTTTTTCATGATCATTGTTTTTAATTTGAGAAAGATGGCACTAGTTTTTCTCAGATGGTTCCAAACCATGCCACCTTTATAGGGTGTCTAAAAAGATCGCTCGACGTTTGATTAAATATTTGAAAAAAATGATAAGATGAAAGGGCTCCGTAGTAGCATAACCCTGTCCTTAAGATCTTTGATCAAGTTTAGACAAGGGCGCCTACCTTGTAGGAAGTGTGTTTATTCCCAGTACTGTACCCGTGACCCAGTACACAGAGTGACCTAGTACACAGAGTAATAGGTGTCCTGTGACCCAGTCCTGTTAATCCTAACGTCTGTTAGTGTTGACCAATCAAAATCACGCTTTCTGGCTCCCTGTGGCCAACTCGTATAACAGTTGATATCGTATTACATCAACACCGGAATTTGAAACCTCAAAGTTATTCATACGTCATCTTGACCTTGACAGGACTGACTCTGTGGACTGGGTCACAGGACACCAATTACTCTGTATTACTGGGAATAAATACAGTTCCTACAAGGTAGGCCTCCTTGGGTTAGACACCAGAATCTTAGAAATCCGCTGAATATTCACGGAGTCACGTGCTTTTGAAATGCATGTGAATCTAAAGTATGTGAAACAGGGAGATCAAGATATTGAGCCAATAAAGAATTCAAACGAATCATAAGCAATCGAACTTTTCAATGGGCCTAATAAGATAGACATACGTTTAGTTTGATAGCAACTTAGGCCTATTTCTTACCACCACGTACAAGATGCTTTTCGTATCATTTACACGGTGAGTCGGCGAAGGTCGTCAAAATTTGATTTTCGTATAGATCTTAACAGAAACTTAATATGAAAATAATATGTGTCCCAGCAAAAGCTTTTCACTTAAAAAACTCTACCGGATTGCCTGTCTCAAAAAATATGTAGTAACGTCTTCTGCAAAATGTAACTTCAAATTTTGATCATTTTTCCAAACTGAAATAATAATAACTGCATTTTTATGAGTCGCGTGTTATGCGCTGGTGAATCAATTTCTTTATGCGTTATCTGGGGCTATCTGGAAAACAAAACATAGGGCTCAAATCTTTAAAAAGGTCGGTGTAAAATTCTGTCACAGGTTTCTTTGAAATGAATTGCTTGGAAGGAACTTAGGGTGTTTTGCTGGCAATTTATTGATATCTTGGTTAGTTTCAAAATGGCGGCATTTATTAAATTTGAGGCTATGACGTCATCAAATTTCTAAATCCGAAGCCAGAAAAGCTACAGATTTCTGCTTGCTACCAGATTGTAGACCTTGATAAAATATGGTTTTCTTGAAGATGGTATCATTTTGCCTCTACAGACGTAGGAGCTACGATGATTGAAATTTTTCAAAATTTTCCATGAATTTTTTCAAAAATAATCAAAAAGCCACCACTTTGAAATTAATCAAGATATCAATAAATTGCCATGGCAGATTTACAGCAAAATGCCCTAAGTTTCTTTCATGCTATCCAATTCAAAGAAAAATGTAATAAAATTTTACACCCATCTTTTTAAAGATTTGAAAGATTTGAGCCCTATGCTGCATGTATATCGAGATCACTGCAAAATTAAACAAGTTACAGAGCGACTTCTGAAGATTTTAAGTTAAATTGTATGATTTGCAAGACCTGATCTAGCCATCTGTGCAACCTAGAACAACCTAGGGCAGTCCGACAAGCCTTATATCTTAGAACTGATAATTGCCTAAGAACCTTATTGACAAGATAGGTGGAGAAATCTTTGAAATATTATCGTAGGTTAATTTATTAGAACGTTTTGATCAAAGCAGATACCATAAGGTGTTTGCCTTACTCATTCATTCATAAAGCGATTGCTTTGTTTTCTTTCTATCTTCAATTCAAGATCTGTTTGAGCTCACCTGTCGTTCAGTGCTCATACTGCGTTAATCAACAATGCGCTGCATCCGATAAAAAAACATCAAGAATCTTGCTTGTGAAGGATTTTTCATAAACAACTCTCAGTGGTAGCTTTCCATTTATTTGGAAGAATCCTATTTCTGTTGTTATCACTTTACAGCACTCAATCAGAGTAAAAATTATTTATAAGGTTTCAGGACAAATTCTGTTTGTGCAAAATTATGAGCTTGCATTTGCAAAAGGCAAAAAAATCTAAAAATAGCGTATTCAAATCAATGTCCCACACGTGCTGTCAACAATTGATAAACAATGCTGTGTCCGAGTGTTTTCTTTGTTCTGTTCATAGAGAAGCCTATTACATACTCTTTTTTTAAATCAATGACACTATACACGAAGGTACATGGTCTCTACAAGCTAAATTTACGAATATAACTACAAGCTAAATCTACAAACTAATCTACATACTATTGCAACACCCCCGTCTAAGTGCCCCGGTGAGAGGTCAGATATTCACCGGGGTCCTGGTGACCGAAATATATGGTCAAATTTTCACCGGGGGGTTCCAATTATGCAACGAGGACGGCATAATTATTGGCGGGGTACTGTTTCTACGATGAAATATTTTCTAAAAATTCTCCCCGGGGCTCGCCAATTTGCAGCCGAGGTTTCAATTGTGAAGCATTTTACACCGGGGAGATTCACGTCTTGGCCGGGGACCTATTTTGCTAAAAATTTTTCACCGGGGTAGAATGTACCGGGGCACTTAGACGGGGATGTATTGCATGCTCCCTTTAAAATCGATTTGCTGCACTTTACTACTCAATTGGAAAACATTAACTTTTTGTCAAAATTTCTCGCAGCCCTGCATCTGACTGAAAATTATTTAAATGATTCTTTGGTGAAAGTTTATTGGAGATGTTTGTTTCTCATTTGATTGCTTTATTGTTTGGTTTCGTTTGCATAAACAACTATGTTTGTTTGCCCCAGCGTTTCTGTAAACATCACAAACACGACTAACTAAGAACAATGCAAAATCAATAGCAGCATGAATGAATCTATTTTGGTCATTTAGATATTGTGAAGAAAGCTCTGCACACTTCATTTCTTGGGAAATAGAAATGTTGTGAAGCTGAAATTCCTTTGGGTGCAAAATTTGGCGTGTGGTGATTTGATTGGCTGACTCTAAACTAACGTCAATCAAAGCAAGGTCTTCAGTCCTAAAACAATTTTTAGTGCTCGCTATTACAGGACTCTTACATTGATAGCAGAGTACTTGTACTGAAAAAAAATCTCCTGCATAAATGTGTAGTATTATTGTATTGTATCATTATTATTTATGCTTATCATCAGTTTTCGAATTTTGAAGCAATTTGTCATTTTTACTTCTTGTCCCATAAATCAGCAACCACTTTTAAGATTGACTCAGACAAGGTCTCAAACTCTAAGTTGAAGCATATCCCATGCAACTTGCGAAACATCGGGTAATTGAAGTTGCAGCTCCTCCGCAGCTGCCAAACAAAGGGTACACAGTTTTTTGCAATATCTTGTGCTATTCATAGAAATATAAAACTGTCTGAGAGAGATTTAGATTTCAGTGTGTGCAATGCCGTTGTAATGCTTGATTAATCCAAGGTTTGATAAAGCATTCTGCTCAGAATGGAAGGCTAGTTATTTGATCACGACTCATTTATTTCACTTGCAAAATTTGCAGACATAATCTAATGAGGCTCAGCTTGCGTCCTTTTAAAGACTCCTGAGTTAGATTATGGATTAAACATAATCTTTTTTGTGAGTTGCTGGATTACGCATGATCCTTAGCGTTTCATTTGTGATCTTTTGTCTAAGGCCTTGGATTACAGTTTATCGTCTTCGCATGAATTGAACACATCGAAAATAGCATTTCTCGTTCAATAACATAATCTATTTGATCTATTTGTTTCAGTATATTTGGTTTGCTTTTATGATACAAGGCGACAAAGTGTTTTAAACCGCTTACCTTTAACCCCTGTGGTCATGATCTTATCAATAATTAATGATTTGAGATAACATAATGAATCGAAGGGATCTGCGCCTCAACAGTGGGTACGTTTTTCGCTCCATCGCAGTCATCGTGTCCAAACCGAATTCGCTTTACTTCTTTTTTACGTTCTAATTAAAATTTACAATACAAATTTACTACCGTAAAAGCTCTATTAAGCCGGGGGGCTTATTTAATTTCGGACACTCCAGAAGGGGGGCTTAAAAGAGCTTGGGCTTATTAGAGAGGGGACTTATTCACAAAATCAAATGACAAGGATATATATATAATAGCTTTTTAGTTCTTTTACCCCATATTTTGCGGATGCAACATACAATTTTACGAGTCAAATACTTAGATTTAACACAGTTTTATCTCAAGCCATATCAAAATTAACATGCAACATTATTTAGCTAAATAAATGGAAAATCTTTCGTAACCTCTGGAATTTGATATAAGTGGGGGGGGGCTTATTTGAAATTTTGGCTCAGAGGGAGGGGCTTACTAGAGAGGGGGGCTTGATAGAGAGGGGCTTACTAGAGAGGGGGCTTGATAGAGAGGGGGCGCTTAATAGAGCTTTTATGGTAATTACACTATTTACAAAATACTTAAAAGACACTACAAGGACGATGCCACGAGGTGCAAAATACGATGACTACTCACTGGCATTACACAAAACTAAGACGACATACACCTGCATATGAATGTAGATTATGGCAGGCACTTCCCAATGAAATAATATAAAGCAGATACCCTCCATCTTTAAAAGGAGAATCAAAGTCTAGAAAGGCGAGGATTGCAATTGTAGACTGTGAAGATCTTTCGTGGCTCAGGTTGGTTCTTGAGCTGATATGAATGTTTTGATCTGTAAATACCCAAACAAAACCGTTGTAAATATTGAAAAAATCGTAAAAATCTGTAAATTTATGTATTTATAGCTAATTACTCTGTATTTTATTTCCTTTTTACAAGTTTTACTTTCTTAGATAGTGGGCTTAAATTAGCTCTGATCTTATAGCTATTTTATACATGTATGCCTACTTTAGATAAATTAATAACAATAATAATATTAATCACAATCAAACTAAGGCATCAAGACAGAAAAGAAAAACCAAGCAAAGATCACTGCACTGTCTCAAATTAAATGTCAAGTGAAAAATGTCCGCGAATAATAATAGACAAGATGTTGCTCACGTAAGTTTGCGCTATCGCAAACTTCATCTATCTAGTTTGAGACAGACTTTACCTCTTTGCATATAATAGTTACTAAATACATTACTTCTTGCCGTGACCATCATATATACCTTGTTATATTTGGCTCAATCGAAAATTGCCAAGTTTCAAAGGATTTCCACCAGCTACAAAATATCAAGAGTGCTAAGTTTCAACAAATTTGATTGGCTAGCTTTTGAAGCAACGTCAATCAAAGAGCGATGTCTTTTGTTATCCATTCCACAGTGGAATTCAAAGGCGCTGTTTGCGTTGTATCTCACGATTGCATGTAAGTTTCACAATCGAATTCGGAGGAGGAGGCAAGCGACGACAATCATTGTATAAATCTTATTGTTAATGATATTAGACATTCCATGTTAAGTTTGACAAATTAGGTTCATGTTAAGTTTGATTAAACTGCGTTTTCCATCAAATTTTCGAATTCGAATTCAATTTCGAACTTATCAAAGCTTGTGTTTTTACACGTAAACAACCCCATATGATCCCATGATGGACGGCGATGAGGCTCCCGCATTCGACTGAGAATTTTCTTTTATTTGAGTATTCAGGTGGAATACTAAGAAATGCAAGGTAAGGCAAGGTAAGGCGTATAGTGTGAATCAGCCTTTAGTTCCCATGATCTTGCATGCTCTTTTAAAATTCTCACAAATGTCCATTATTTGTCAATTATAAAATACCTTTCTGCTCAAACTTTGTGATGGCAGAACCAAAACACGTTGTGCAGAAGTTTCTGTCTGTCTGTCCGTTGGCAGTTAAGGCTAACTGAATAACAGTCGACTTCAATATTGGGTAAATTTGCAGTTCCGATGAACACTACTGATAGTGATAGATTTAGCTGTTAGCATAAGAGAGAAGTAATGACTACCAAGGATTTTTTGGTGTCAGGGACACAGGCACATTTTCTAATCCTTTATAGAGAAAAGATGAAAGAATTGTTCTCGCTTTAAAAATTTGTCTGAAGAATACTGTCATGCAACATTGAAACCGTTTTGAGACCAGAATTGTAGTTTAGAGAAATTTGAAACGAGTTTGATGTTAGTTTCAGTTTTCCTCCCAACATTCTTGACTCAAATCAGAATGTGTCATCTTGTTCCGTCAGATAGGCCTCTGCAGGCTATCTCTTTCTTGTCTCATGTTTTCAATGTCAATCAATGCCCTTTAGGCAAGAGGCGCGTCATCACTCTTGATGACGTAAAGCTGTACCTGACACAATATTCGAGTTCATTATTTTATTCCATGTATGTAGCGCAATGTCACTCCAGATATCTTTATCACGGTGGATTGTTGTCATACATATCTTGCAAGCATTTGACGTCACGACACTAACCTGTTACGTTACAAAAAGACAAGTTATTTCAAGAATGGTTGCCTCCTCATGCTACTTTTGTTTCAATAAGAATGACAAAACCACTAACCAGACATATTCTGTCTGATTTCACAAAAGCTGGCTTATCGTTCGTTTCAATGGCTATTGCATTGTCATATTTCAGAGGACGAGGTCATTGTGACTCTTTACGTCTACATGGAATGACGCTAAAAAAGTAAAAACATTCAAGGTCCCCTTTGATTAATATTTCCCGAATACTTTTAACCGTGCTCATAGTTTTGCTGCCTGCTTTAGCACATCATAGTTAACAAGTGTAGGACTGCATCTTGACGCTGTAAGAGGTATGGTGATCATTGTATACAAACACGTTCTTGAATTTTCAATTTTTTGCAAAGATTGAGCTGATGAGAAGTTACAAGAGGGCAATAATCAAAGTTTGATTACACAAAGCTTTCAAGCAATAAATTTGTTGAGTCTTTTCAAAACGTTAAGTTGTGATGCAGCTTTTCTGCAAAGTTCAGGGATGATATGTGGAAGTAAACACGAGCTGATTTGAAGAATTTGAGATTCTTTTGGAAGAATTCCAGAATTTTTCTTCCTGCTTTATCTCATCTGGAAAAGGATCTTCAACAAACACATTTAATCAGATGGGAATCAAGCATGTGTACTCATATCTGTCACCAGAATAGTCCAGCCAAATAATGATAATGAGCTAAAAACCATTGATGTGGGATTTTTATTGCAGGCGATTCAATAGATGTGTTGTGTTCCTTTTTCTTTTTGATAAGAAATGGCGATTAGCAGATTGTTGCAGGTGTCAAGTCATACGCCCTAAATTCCACAGAGGGATTTAAACATTTCTAAAGTATTTTTTGTTAACATTTTCAGGTTTTGGTTGGAGAGTGTTAGACTTATTGTCACCTCAGGAAAAATTGTGGTCGTTTGAAAGGTTGATTGTGCGTCAGTCTGGAGAGCAGAAGTGGCTGTTTGGATAACCAAAATCAAGGCAGAACTCACTCTGAAAGAACCCGTCTCGTTCAATTAGTTCACCGCGAAGAGAGAAAGACTGTGTTTTTATGAAGTGATGTTAAGGTGATTATTACAAGTTCATTTTTGTTTATCACTTGTTTGTTTCCATTGGAGTGTTTTGTTTATTTTGTTGCCAGTCCATAAACATCAACTATGCCACTGTTGTATTTATGCTAGTATTTAGCAAATTAGCATGTAAAACAGTCTTTTTATTCTTGATACTGCTTTGTAAACATGGATAGATGCATTGATAAATTGTCTATGCATTGATGCGTTGGTATCAAATGCATTGATACATTGAAACCTTTAATGATCCCTTGAATAGATGCATTGATAAATTCTCCATGCATTCATTGATGTATTGGTAGCTATCAAATGCATTGATACGTTGATACTTTTGATGATCATGTGATAAATGCATTGATACATTGATACGTTGAAACGTTTAATGATCCATTGGATAAATTCATTGATAAATTGTCCATCCATTGATACATTAGTATCAAATGCATTGATATGTTGATACTTTTAATGATCCATTTGATAAATGCATTGATAAATTGTCCATCCATTGATGCATTCGCAGATACATTGGTATCAAATGCATTGATACGTTGAAACGTTTAATGATCCCTTGAATAAATGCATTGATAAATTGTCCATCCATTGATACATTCGCAGATACATTGGTATCAAATGCATTGATACGTTGAAACGTTTAATGATCCCTTGAATAAATGCATTGATAAATTGTCCATCCATTGATACATTCGCAGATACATTGGTATCAAATGCATTGATACGTTGAAACGTTTAATGATCCCTTGAATAAATGCATTGATAAATTGTCCATCCATTGATACATTCGCAGATACATTGGTATCAAATGCATTGATACGTTGAAACGTTTAATGATCCATTGGATAAATGCATTGATAAATTGTCCATCCATTGATGCATTCGCAGATACATTGGTATCAAATGCATTGATACGTTGAAACGTTTAATGATCCCTTGAATAAATGCATTGATAAATTGTCCATCCATTGATGCATTCGCAGATACATTGGTATCAAATGCATTGATACGTTGAAACGTTTAATGATCCCTTGAATAAATGCATTGATAAATTGTCCATCCATTGATACATTCGCGGATACATTGGTATCAAATGCATTGATACGTTGAAACGTTTAATGATCCCTTGAATAAATTCATTGATAAATTGTCCATCCATTGATACATTCGCAGATACATTGGTATCAAATGCATTGATACGTTGAAACGTTTAATGATCCCTTGAATAAATTCATTGATAAATTGTCCATCCATTTATACATTCGCAGATACATTGGTATCAAATGCATTGATACGTTGAAACGTTTAATGATCCCTTGAATAAATTCATTGATAAATTGTCCATCCATTGATGCATTCGCAGATACATTGGTATCAAATGCATTGATACGTTGAAACGTTTAATGATCCATTGGATAAATGCATTGATAAATTGTCCATCCATTGATGCATTCGCAGATACATTGGTATCAAATGCATTGATACGTTGAAACGTTTAATGATCCATTGGATAAATTCATTGATAAATTGTCCATCCATTGATACATTCGCGGATACATTGGTATCAAATGCATTGATACGTTGAAACGTTTAATGATCCCTTGAATAAATTCATTGATAAATTGTCCATCCATTGATACATTCGCGGATACATTGGTATCAAATGCATTGATACGTTGAAACGTTTAATGATCCATTGGATAAATGCATTGATAAATTGTCCATCCATTGATACATTCGCAGATACATTGGTATCAAATGCATTGATACGTTGAAACGTTTAATGATCCATTGGATAAATGCATTGATAAATTGTCCATCCATTGATACATTCGCAGATACATTGGTATCAAATGCATTGATACGTTGAAACGTTTAATGATCCATTGGATAAATGCATTGATAAATTGTCCATCCATTGATACATTCGCAGATACATTGGTATCAAATGCATTGATACGTTGAAACGTTTAATGATCCCTTGAATAAATGCATTGATAAATTGTCCATCCATTGATGCATTCGCAGATACATTGGTATCAAATGCATTGATACGTTGAAACGTTTAATGATCCATTGGATAAATGCATTGATAAATTGTCCATCCATTGATACATTCGCAGATACATTGGTATCAAATGCATTGATACGTTGAAACGTTTAATGATCCCTTGAATAAATGCATTGATAAATTGTCCATCCATTTATACATTCGCAGATACATTGGTATCAAATGCATTGATACGTTGAAACGTTTAATGATCCCTTGAATAAATGCATTGATAAATTGTCCATCCATTGATGCATTCGCAGATACATTGGTATCAAATGCATTGATACGTTGAAACGTTTAATGATCCATTGGATAAATGCATTGATAAATTGTCCATCCATTGATGCATTCGCAGATACATTGGTATCAAATGCATTGATACGTTGAAACGTTTAATGATCCCTTGAATAAATGCATTGATAAATTGTCCATCCATTTATACATTCGCAGATACATTGGTATCAAATGCATTGATACGTTGAAACGTTTAATGATCCATTGGATAAATGCATTGATAAATTGTCCATCCATTTATACATTCGCAGATACATTGGTATCAAATGCATTGATACGTTGAAACGTTTAATGATCCCTTGAATAAATGCATTGATAAATTGTCCATCCATTGATGCATTCGCAGATACATTGGTATCAAATGCATTGATACGTTGAAACGTTTAATGATCCCTTGAATAAATGCATTGATAAATTGTCCATCCATTGATGCATTCGCAGATACATTGGTATCAAATGCATTGATACGTTGAAACGTTTAATGATCCCTTGAATAAATGCATTGATAAATTGTCCATCCATTGATACATTCGCAGATACATTGGTATCAAATGCATTGATACGTTGAAACGTTTAATGATCCCTTGAATAAATGCATTGATAAATTGTCCATCCATTGATACATTCGCAGATACATTGGTATCAAATGCATTGATACGTTGAAACGTTTAATGATCCCTTGAATAAATGCATTGATAAATTGTCCATCCATTTATACATTCGCAGATACATTGGTATCAAATGCATTGATACGTTGAAACGTTTAATGATCCCTTGAATAAATGCATTAATAAATTGTCCATCCATTGATACATTCGCAGATACATTGGTATCAAATGCATTGATACGTTGAAACGTTTAATGATCCCTTGAATAAATGCATTGATAAATTGTCCATCCATTTATACATTCGCGGATACATTGGTATCAAATGCATTGATACGTTGAAACGTTTAATGATCCCTTGAATAAATGCATTGATAAATTGTCCATCCATTGATACATTCGCAGATACATTGGTATCAAATGCATTGATACGTTGAAACGTTTAATGATCCCTTGAATAAATGCATTGATAAATTGTCCATCCATTGATGCATTCGCAGATACATTGGTATCAAATGCATTGATACGTTGAAACGTTTAATGATCCCTTGAATAAATGCATTGATAAATTGTCCATCCATTGATACATTCGCAGATACATTGGTATCAAATGCATTGATACGTTGAAACGTTTAATGATCCCTTGAATAAATGCATTGATAAATTGTCCATCCATTGATGCATTCGCAGATACATTGGTATCAAATGCATTGATACGTTGAAACGTTTAATGATCCATTGGATAAATGCATTGATAAATTGTCCATCCATTGATACATTCGCGGATACATTGGTATCAAATGCATTGATACGTTGAAACGTTTAATGATCCCTTGAATGAATGCATTGATAAATTGTCCATCCATTGATGCATTCGCAGATACATTGGTATCAAATGCATTGATACGTTGAAACGTTTAATGATCCATTGGATAAATGCATTGATAAATTGTCCATCCATTGATACATTCGCGGATACATTGGTATCAAATGCATTGATACGTTGAAACGTTTAATGATCCCTTGAATAAATGCATTGATAAATTGTCCATCCATTTATACATTCGCGGATACATTGGTATCAAATGCATTGATACGTTGAAACGTTTAATGATCCATTGGATAAATGCATTGATAAATTGTCCATCCATTGATGCATTCGCAGATACATTGGTATCAAATGCATTGATACGTTGAAACGTTTAATGATCCCTTGAATAAATTCATTGATAAATTGTCCATCCATTTATACATTCTCAGATACATTGGTATCAAATGCATTGATACGTTGAAACGTTTAATGATCCCTTGAATGAATGCATTGATAAATTGTCCATCCATTTATACATTCGCAGATACATTGGTATCAAATGCATTGATACGTTGAAACGTTTAATGATCCCTTGAATAAATGCATTGATAAATTGTCCATCCATTTATACATTCGCGGATACATTGGTATCAAATGCATTGATACGTTGAAACGTTTAATGATCCCTTGAATAAATTCATTGATAAATTGTCCATCCATTGATGCATTCGCAGATACATTGGTATCAAATGCATTGATACGTTGAAACGTTTAATGATCCCTTGAATAAATGCATTGATAAATTGTCCATCCATTTATACATTCGCAGATACATTGGTATCAAATGCATTGATACGTTGAAACGTTTAATGATCCCTTGAATAAATTCATTGATAAATTGTCCATCCATTTATACATTCGCGGATACATTGGTATCAAATGCATTGATACGTTGAAACGTTTAATGATCCCTTGAATAAATGCATTGATAAATTGTCCATCCATTTATACATTCGCAGATACATTGGTATCAAATGCATTGATACGTTGAAACGTTTAATGATCCCTTGAATAAATGCATTGATAAATTGTCCATCCATTTATACATTCGCGGATACATTGGTATCAAATGCATTGATACGTTGAAACGTTTAATGATCCCTTGAATAAATTCATTGATAAATTGTCCATCCATTGATACATTCGCAGATACATTGGTATCAAATGCATTGATACGTTGAAACGTTTAATGATCCCTTGAATGAATGCATTGATAAATTGTCCATCCATTTATACATTCGCGGATACATTGGTATCAAATGCATTGATACGTTGAAACGTTTAATGATCCCTTGAATAAATGCATTGATAAATTGTCCATCCATTTATACATTCGCAGATACATTGGTATCAAATGCATTGATACGTTGAAACGTTTAATGATCCCTTGAATAAATTCATTGATAAATTGTCCATCCATTTATACATTCGCGGATACATTGGTATCAAATGCATTGATACGTTGAAACGTTTAATGATCCCTTGAATAAATGCATTGATAAATTGTCCATCCATTGATACATTCGCGGATACATTGGTATCAAATGCATTGATACGTTGAAACGTTTAATGATCCCTTGAATAAATTCATTGATAAATTGTCCATCCATTTATACATTCGCGGATACATTGGTATCAAATGCATTGATACGTTGAAACGTTTAATGATCCCTTGAATAAATGCATTGATAAATTGTCCATCCATTGATACATTCGCGGATACATTGGTATCAAATGCATTGATACGTTGAAACGTTTAATGATCCCTTGAATAAATGCATTGATAAATTGTCCATCCATTGATACATTCGCAGATACATTGGTATCAAATGCATTGATACGTTGAAACGTTTAATGATCCCTTGAATAAATGCATTGATAAATTGTCCATCCATTGATACATTCGCAGATACATTGGTATCAAATGCATTGATACGTTGAAACGTTTAATGATCCCTTGAATAAATGCATTGATAAATTGTCCATCCATTTATACATTCGCGGATACATTGGTATCAAATGCATTGATACGTTGAAACGTTTAATGATCCCTTGAATAAATGCATTGATAAATTGTCCATCCATTGATACATTCGCAGATACATTGGTATCAAATGCATTGATACGTTGAAACGTTTAATGATCCCTTGAATAAATGCATTGATAAATTGTCCATCCATTGATACATTCGCGGATACATTGGTATCAAATGCATTGATACGTTGAAACGTTTAATGATCCCTTGAATAAATGCATTGATAAATTGTCCATCCATTTATACATTCGCGGATACATTGGTATCAAATGCATTGATACGTTGAAACGTTTAATGATCCCTTGAATAAATGCATTGATAAATTGTCCATCCATTTATACATTCGCAGATACATTGGTATCAAATGCATTGATACGTTGAAACGTTTAATGATCCCTTGAATAAATGCATTGATAAATTGTCCATCCATTGATACATTCGCAGATACATTGGTATCAAATGCATTGATACGTTGAAACGTTTAATGATCCCTTGAATAAATTCATTGATAAATTGTCCATCCATTTATACATTCGCAGATACATTGGTATCAAATGCATTGATACGTTGAAACGTTTAATGATCCATTGAATAAATGCATTGATAAATTGTCCATCCATTTATACATTCGCAGATACATTGGTATCAAATGCATTGATACGTTGAAACGTTTAATGATCCCTTGAATAAATGCATTGATAAATTGTCCATCCATTGATACATTCGCAGATACATTGGTATCAAATGCATTGATACGTTGAAACGTTTAATGATCCCTTGAATAAATGCATTGATAAATTGTCCATCCATTTATACATTCGCAGATACATTGGTATCAAATGCATTGATACGTTGAAACGTTTAATGATCCCTTGAATAAATGCATTGATAAATTGTCCATCCATTTATACATTCGCAGATACATTGGTATCAAATGCATTGATACGTTGAAACGTTTAATGATCCCTTGAATAAATGCATTGATAAATTGTCCATCCATTGATACATTCGCAGATACATTGGTATCAAATGCATTGATACGTTGAAACGTTTAATGATCCCTTGAATAAATTCATTGATAAATTGTCCATCCATTTATACATTCGCAGATACATTGGTATCAAATGCATTGATACGTTGAAACGTTTAATGATCCATTGAATAAATGCATTGATAAATTGTCCATCCATTTATACATTCGCAGATACATTGGTATCAAATGCATTGATACGTTGAAACGTTTAATGATCCCTTGAATAAATGCATTGATAAATTGTCCATCCATTGATACATTCGCAGATACATTGGTATCAAATGCATTGATACGTTGAAACGTTTAATGATCCCTTGAATAAATGCATTGATAAATTGTCCATCCATTTATACATTCGCAGATACATTGGTATCAAATGCATTGATACGTTGAAACGTTTAATGATCCCTTTAATAAATGCATTGATAAATTGTCCATCCATTTATACATTCGCAGATACATTGGTATCAAATGCATTGATACGTTGAAACGTTTAATGATCCCTTGAATAAATGCATTGATAAATTGTCCATCCATTGATACATTCGCAGATACATTGGTATCAAATGCATTGATACGTTGAAACGTTTAATGATCCCTTGAATAAATTCATTGATAAATTGTCCATCCATTTATACATTCGCAGATACATTGGTATCAAATGCATTGATACGTTGAAACGTTTAATGATCCATTGAATAAATGCATTGATAAATTGTCCATCCATTTATACATTCGCAGATACATTGGTATCAAATGCATTGATACGTTGAAACGTTTAATGATCCCTTGAATAAATGCATTGATAAATTGTCCATCCATTTATACATTCGCAGATACATTGGTATCAAATGCATTGATACGTTGAAACGTTTAATGATCCCTTGAATAAATGCATTGATAAATTGTCCATCCATTTATACATTCGCAGATACATTGGTATCAAATGCATTGATACGTTGAAACGTTTAATGATCCATTGAATAAATGCATTGATAAATTGTCCATCCATTTATACATTCGCAGATACATTGGTATCAAATGCATTGATACGTTGAAACGTTTAATGATCCCTTGAATAAATGCATTGATAAATTGTCCATCCATTGATACATTCGCAGATACATTGGTATCAAATGCATTGATACGTTGAAACGTTTAATGATCCCTTGAATAAATTCATTGATAAATTGTCCATCCATTTATACATTCGCGGATACATTGGTATCAAATGCATTGATACGTTGAAACGTTTAATGATCCCTTGAATAAATGCATTGATAAATTGTCCATCCATTTATACATTCGCAGATACATTGGTATCAAATGCATTGATACGTTGAAACGTTTAATGATCCCTTGAATAAATGCATTGATAAATTGTCCATCCATTTATACATTCGCAGATACATTGGTATCAAATGCATTGATACGTTGAAACGTTTAATGATCCCTTGAATAAATGCATTGATAAATTGTCCATCCATTTATACATTCGCAGATACATTGGTATCAAATGCATTGATACGTTGAAACGTTTAATGATCCCTTGAATAAATTCATTGATAAATTGTCCATCCATTGATACATTCGCGGATACATTGGTATCAAATGCATTGATACGTTGAAACGTTTAATGATCCCTTGAATAAATTCATTGATAAATTGTCCATCCATTTATACATTCGCAGATACATTGGTATCAAATGCATTGATACGTTGAAACGTTTAATGATCCCTTGAATAAATGCATTGATAAATTGTCCATCCATTTATACATTCGCAGATACATTGGTATCAAATGCATTGATACGTTGAAACGTTTAATGATCCCTTGAATAAATGCATTGATAAATTGTCCATCCATTTATACATTCGCAGATACATTGGTATCAAATGCATTGATACGTTGAAACGTTTAATGATCCCTTGAATAAATGCATTGATAAATTGTCCATCCATTTATACATTCGCAGATACATTGGTATCAAATGCATTGATACGTTGAAACGTTTAATGATCCCTTGAATAAATGCATTGATAAATTGTCCATCCATTGATACATTCGCGGATACATTGGTATCAAATGCATTGATACGTTGAAACGTTTAATGATCCCTTGAATAAATGCATTGATAAATTGTCCATCCATTGATACATTCGCGGATACATTGGTATCAAATGCATTGATACGTTGAAACGTTTAATGATCCCTTGAATAAATGCATTGATAAATTGTCCATCCATTGATACATTCGCAGATACATTGGTATCAAATGCATTGATACGTTGAAACGTTTAATGATCCCTTGAATAAATTCATTGATAAATTGTCCATCCATTGATACATTCGCGGATACATTGGTATCAAATGCATTGATACGTTGAAACGTTTAATGATCCCTTGAATAAATGCATTGATAAATTGTCCATCCATTGATACATTCGCGGATACATTGGTATCAAATGCATTGATACGTTGAAACGTTTAATGATCCCTTGAATAAATGCATTGATAAATTGTCCATCCATTGATACATTCGCGGATACATTGGTATCAAATGCATTGATACGTTGAAACGTTTAATGATCCCTTGAATAAATGCATTGATAAATTGTCCATCCATTTATACATTCGCGGATACATTGGTATCAAATGCATTGATACGTTGAAACGTTTAATGATCCATTGGATAAATGCATTGATAAATTGTCCATCCATTTATACATTCGCAGATACATTGGTATCAAATGCATTGATACGTTGAAACGTTTAATGATCCCTTGAATAAATGCATTGATAAATTGTCCATCCATTGATACATTCGCAGATACATTGGTATCAAATGCATTGATACGTTGAAACGTTTAATGATCCCTTGAATAAATGCATTGATAAATTGTCCATCCATTGATACATTCGCGGATACATTGGTATCAAATGCATTGATACGTTGAAACGTTTAATGATCCCTTGAATAAATGCATTGATAAATTGTCCATCCATTGATACATTCGCAGATACATTGGTATCAAATGCATTGATACGTTGAAACGTTTAATGATCCGTTGAATAAATGCATTGATAAATTGTCCATCCATTTATACATTCGCGGATACATTGGTATCAAATGCATTGATACGTTGAAACGTTTAATGATCCCTTGAATAAATGCATTGATAAATTGTCCATCCATTTATACATTCGCAGATACATTGGTATCAAATGCATTGATACGTTGAAACGTTTAATGATCCGTTGAATGAATGCATTGATAAATTGTCCATCCATTTATACATTCGCGGATACATTGGTATCAAATGCATTGATACGTTGAAACGTTTAATGATCCCTTGAATAAATGCATTGATAAATTGTCCATCCATTTATACATTCGCAGATACATTGGTATCAAATGCATTGATACGTTGAAACGTTTAATGATCCCTTGAATAAATGCATTGATAAATTGTCCATCCATTTATACATTCGCGGATACATTGGTATCAAATGCATTGATACGTTGAAACGTTTAATGATCCCTTGAATAAATGCATTGATAAATTGTCCATCCATTTATACATTCGCAGATACATTGGTATCAAATGCATTGATACGTTGAAACGTTTAATGATCCGTTGAATGAATGCATTGATAAATTGTCCATCCATTTATACATTCGCGGATACATTGGTATCAAATGCATTGATACGTTGAAACGTTTAATGATCCCTTGAATAAATGCATTGATAAATTGTCCATCCATTTATACATTCGCAGATACATTGGTATCAAATGCATTGATACGTTGAAACGTTTAATGATCCGTTGAATGAATGCATTGATAAATTGTCCATCCATTTATACATTCGCGGATACATTGGTATCAAATGCATTGATACGTTGAAACGTTTAATGATCCCTTGAATAAATGCATTGATAAATTGTCCATCCATTTATACATTCGCGGATACATTGGTATCAAATGCATTGATACGTTGAAACGTTTAATGATCCCTTGAATAAATGCATTGATAAATTGTCCATCCATTTATACATTCGCGGATACATTGGTATCAAATGCATTGATACGTTGAAACGTTTAATGATCCCTTGAATAAATGCATTGATAAATTGTCCATCCATTGATACATTCGCAGATACATTGGTATCAAATGCATTGATACGTTGAAACGTTTAATGATCCCTTGAATAAATTCATTGATAAATTGTCCATCCATTGATACATTCGCGGATACATTGGTATCAAATGCATTGATACGTTGAAACGTTTAATGATCCCTTGAATAAATGCATTGATAAATTGTCCATCCATTGATACATTCGCAGATACATTGGTATCAAATGCATTGATACGTTGAAACGTTTAATGATCCCTTGAATAAATGCATTGATAAATTGTCCATCCATTGATACATTCGCGGATACATTGGTATCAAATGCATTGATACGTTGAAACGTTTAATGATCCCTTGAATAAATGCATTGATAAATTGTCCATCCATTTATACATTCGCGGATACATTGGTATCAAATGCATTGATACGTTGAAACGTTTAATGATCCCTTGAATAAATGCATTGATAAATTGTCCATCCATTGATACATTCGCAGATACATTGGTATCAAATGCATTGATACGTTGAAACGTTTAATGATCCCTTGAATAAATTCATTGATAAATTGTCCATCCATTTATACATTCGCAGATACATTGGTATCAAATGCATTGATACGTTGAAACGTTTAATGATCCCTTGAATAAATGCATTGATAAATTGTCCATCCATTTATACATTCGCAGATACATTGGTATCAAATGCATTGATACGTTGAAACGTTTAATGATCCCTTGAATAAATGCATTGATAAATTGTCCATCCATTGATACATTCGCAGATACATTGGTATCAAATGCATTGATACGTTGAAACGTTTAATGATCCCTTGAATAAATTCATTGATAAATTGTCCATCCATTGATACATTCGCAGATACATTGGTATCAAATGCATTGATACGTTGAAACGTTTAATGATCCCTTGAATAAATTCATTGATAAATTGTCCATCCATTGATACATTCGCAGATACATTGGTATCAAATGCATTGATACGTTGAAACGTTTAATGATCCCTTGAATAAATTCATTGATAAATTGTCCATCCATTTATACATTCGCGGATACATTGGTATCAAATGCATTGATACGTTGAAACGTTTAATGATCCCTTGAATAAATGCATTGATAAATTGTCCATCCATTGATACATTCGCAGATACATTGGTATCAAATGCATTGATACGTTGAAACGTTTAATGATCCCTTGAATAAATGCATTGATAAATTGTCCATCCATTGATACATTCGCAGATACATTGGTATCAAATGCATTGATACGTTGAAACGTTTAATGATCCCTTGAATAAATTCATTGATAAATTGTCCATCCATTGATACATTCGCGGATACATTGGTATCAAATGCATTGATACGTTGAAACGTTTAATGATCCCTTGAATAAATGCATTGATAAATTGTCCATCCATTTATACATTCGCGGATACATTGGTATCAAATGCATTGATACGTTGAAACGTTTAATGATCCCTTGAATAAATGCATTGATAAATTGTCCATCCATTGATACATTCGCAGATACATTGGTATCAAATGCATTGATACGTTGAAACGTTTAATGATCCCTTGAATAAATTCATTGATAAATTGTCCATCCATTGATACATTCGCGGATACATTGGTATCAAATGCATTGATACGTTGAAACGTTTAATGATCCCTTGAATAAATGCATTGATAAATTGTCCATCCATTGATACATTCGCAGATACATTGGTATCAAATGCATTGATACGTTGAAACGTTTAATGATCCCTTGAATAAATGCATTGATAAATTGTCCATCCATTGATACATTCGCGGATACATTGGTATCAAATGCATTGATACGTTGAAACGTTTAATGATCCCTTGAATAAATGCATTGATAAATTGTCCATCCATTTATACATTCGCGGATACATTGGTATCAAATGCATTGATACGTTGAAACGTTTAATGATCCCTTGAATAAATGCATTGATAAATTGTCCATCCATTGATACATTCGCAGATACATTGGTATCAAATGCATTGATACGTTGAAACGTTTAATGATCCCTTGAATAAATTCATTGATAAATTGTCCATCCATTTATACATTCGCAGATACATTGGTATCAAATGCATTGATACGTTGAAACGTTTAATGATCCCTTGAATAAATGCATTGATAAATTGTCCATCCATTTATACATTCGCAGATACATTGGTATCAAATGCATTGATACGTTGAAACGTTTAATGATCCCTTGAATAAATGCATTGATAAATTGTCCATCCATTGATACATTCGCAGATACATTGGTATCAAATGCATTGATACGTTGAAACGTTTAATGATCCCTTGAATAAATTCATTGATAAATTGTCCATCCATTGATACATTCGCAGATACATTGGTATCAAATGCATTGATACGTTGAAACGTTTAATGATCCCTTGAATAAATTCATTGATAAATTGTCCATCCATTGATACATTCGCAGATACATTGGTATCAAATGCATTGATACGTTGAAACGTTTAATGATCCCTTGAATAAATTCATTGATAAATTGTCCATCCATTTATACATTCGCGGATACATTGGTATCAAATGCATTGATACGTTGAAACGTTTAATGATCCCTTGAATAAATGCATTGATAAATTGTCCATCCATTGATACATTCGCAGATACATTGGTATCAAATGCATTGATACGTTGAAACGTTTAATGATCCCTTGAATAAATGCATTGATAAATTGTCCATCCATTGATACATTCGCAGATACATTGGTATCAAATGCATTGATACGTTGAAACGTTTAATGATCCCTTGAATAAATTCATTGATAAATTGTCCATCCATTGATACATTCGCGGATACATTGGTATCAAATGCATTGATACGTTGAAACGTTTAATGATCCCTTGAATAAATGCATTGATAAATTGTCCATCCATTGATACATTCGCGGATACATTGGTATCAAATGCATTGATACGTTGAAACGTTTAATGATCCCTTGAATAAATGCATTGATAAATTGTCCATCCATTGATACATTCGCGGATACATTGGTATCAAATGCATTGATACGTTGAAACGTTTAATGATCCCTTGAATAAATGCATTGATAAATTGTCCATCCATTGATACATTCGCAGATACATTGGTATCAAATGCATTGATACGTTGAAACGTTTAATGATCCCTTGAATAAATGCATTGATAAATTGTCCATCCATTGATGCATTCGCAGATACATTGGTATCAAATGCATTGATACGTTGAAACGTTTAATGATCCCTTGAATAAATTCATTGATAAATTGTCCATCCATTGATACATTCGCAGATACATTGGTATCAAATGCATTGATACGTTGAAACGTTTAATGATCCCTTGAATAAATGCATTGATAAATTGTCCATCCATTTATACATTCGCGGATACATTGGTATCAAATGCATTGATACGTTGAAACGTTTAATGATCCATTGAATAAATTCATTGATAAATTGTCCATCCATTGATACATTCGCGGATACATTGGTATCAAATGCATTGATACGTTGAAACGTTTAATGATCCCTTGAATAAATGCATTGATAAATTGTCCATCCATTGATACATTCGCGGATACATTGGTATCAAATGCATTGATACGTTGAAACGTTTAATGATCCCTTGAATAAATGCATTGATAAATTGTCCATCCATTGATACATTCGCGGATACATTGGTATCAAATGCATTGATACGTTGAAACGTTTAATGATCCCTTGAATAAATGCATTGATAAATTGTCCATCCATTTATACATTCGCGGATACATTGGTATCAAATGCATTGATACGTTGAAACGTTTAATGATCCCTTGAATAAATGCATTGATAAATTGTCCATCCATTGATACATTCGCAGATACATTGGTATCAAATGCATTGATACGTTGAAACGTTTAATGATCCGTTGAATAAATGCATTGATAAATTGTCCATCCATTTATACATTCGCGGATACATTGGTATCAAATGCATTGATACGTTGAAACGTTTAATGATCCCTTGAATAAATGCATTGATAAATTGTCCATCCATTTATACATTCGCAGATACATTGGTATCAAATGCATTGATACGTTGAAACGTTTAATGATCCCTTGAATAAATGCATTGATAAATTGTCCATCCATTTATACATTCGCGGATACATTGGTATCAAATGCATTGATACGTTGAAACGTTTAATGATCCCTTGAATGAATGCATTGATAAATTGTCCATCCATTTATACATTCGCAGATACATTGGTATCAAATGCATTGATACGTTGAAACGTTTAATGATCCCTTGAATAAATTCATTGATAAATTGTCCATCCATTGATACATTCGCGGATACATTGGTATCAAATGCATTGATACGTTGAAACGTTTAATGATCCCTTGAATAAATGCATTGATAAATTGTCCATCCATTGATACATTGGCAGATACATTGGTATCAAATGCATTGATACGTTGAAACGTTTAATGATCCCTTGAATAAATGCATTGATAAATTGTCCATCCATTTATACATTCGCGGATACATTGGTATCAAATGCATTGATACGTTGAAACGTTTAATGATCCCTTGAATAAATGCATTGATAAATTGTCCATCCATTGATACATTCGCGGATACATTGGTATCAAATGCATTGATACGTTGAAACGTTTAATGATCCCTTGAATAAATGCATTGATAAATTGTCCATCCATTTATACATTCGCGGATACATTGGTATCAAATGCATTGATACGTTGAAACGTTTAATGATCCCTTGAATAAATGCATTGATAAATTGTCCATCCATTGATACATTCGCAGATACATTGGTATCAAATGCATTGATACGTTGAAACGTTTAATGATCCCTTGAATAAATGCATTGATAAATTGTCCATCCATTGATACATTCGCAGATACATTGGTATCAAATGCATTGATACGTTGAAACGTTTAATGATCCCTTGAATAAATGCATTGATAAATTGTCCATCCATTGATACATTCGCAGATACATTGGTATCAAATGCATTGATACGTTGAAACGTTTAATGATCCCTTGAATAAATTCATTGATAAATTGTCCATCCATTGATACATTCGCGGATACATTGGTATCAAATGCATTGATACGTTGAAACGTTTAATGATCCCTTGAATAAATGCATTGATAAATTGTCCATCCATTTATACATTCGCAGATACATTGGTATCAAATGCATTGATACGTTGAAACGTTTAATGATCCCTTGAATAAATGCATTGATAAATTGTCCATCCATTTATACATTCGCGGATACATTGGTATCAAATGCATTGATACGTTGAAACGTTTAATGATCCCTTGAATAAATGCATTGATAAATTGTCCATCCATTTATACATTCGCAGATACATTGGTATCAAATGCATTGATACGTTGAAACGTTTAATGATCCCTTGAATAAATGCATTGATAAATTGTCCATCCATTGATACATTCGCAGATACATTGGTATCAAATGCATTGATACGTTGAAACGTTTAATGATCCCTTGAATAAATGCATTGATAAATTGTCCATCCATTTATACATTCGCGGATACATTGGTATCAAATGCATTGATACGTTGAAACGTTTAATGATCCCTTGAATAAATGCATTGATAAATTGTCCATCCATTTATACATTCGCAGATACATTGGTATCAAATGCATTGATACGTTGAAACGTTTAATGATCCCTTGAATAAATGCATTGATAAATTGTCCATCCATTGATACATTCGCAGATACATTGGTATCAAATGCATTGATACGTTGAAACGTTTAATGATCCCTTGAATAAATGCATTGATAAATTGTCCATCCATTGATACATTCGCAGATACATTGGTATCAAATGCATTGATACGTTGAAACGTTTAATGATCCCTTGAATAAATGCATTGATAAATTGTCCATCCATTGATACATTCGCAGATACATTGGTATCAAATGCATTGATACGTTGAAACGTTTAATGATCCCTTGAATAAATTCATTGATAAATTGTCCATCCATTGATACATTCGCGGATACATTGGTATCAAATGCATTGATACGTTGAAACGTTTAATGATCCCTTGAATAAATGCATTGATAAATTGTCCATCCATTTATACATTCGCGGATACATTGGTATCAAATGCATTGATACGTTGAAACGTTTAATGATCCCTTGAATAAATGCATTGATAAATTGTCCATCCATTTATACATTCGCGGATACATTGGTATCAAATGCATTGATACGTTGAAACGTTTAATGATCCCTTGAATAAATGCATTGATAAATTGTCCATCCATTTATACATTCGCGGATACATTGGTATCAAATGCATTGATACGTTGAAACGTTTAATGATCCCTTGAATAAATGCATTGATAAATTGTCCATCCATTGATACATTCGCGGATACATTGGTATCAAATGCATTGATACGTTGAAACGTTTAATGATCCCTTGAATAAATGCATTGATAAATTGTCCATCCATTGATACATTCGCGGATACATTGGTATCAAATGCATTGATACGTTGAAACGTTTAATGATCCCTTGAATAAATTCATTGATAAATTGTCCATCCATTTATACATTCGCGGATACATTGGTATCAAATGCATTGATACGTTGAAACGTTTAATGATCCCTTGAATAAATGCATTGATAAATTGTCCATCCATTGATACATTCGCGGATACATTGGTATCAAATGCATTGATACGTTGAAACGTTTAATGATCCCTTGAATAAATGCATTGATAAATTGTCCATCCATTTATACATTCGCGGATACATTGGTATCAAATGCATTGATACGTTGAAACGTTTAATGATCCCTTGAATAAATGCATTGATAAATTGTCCATCCATTGATACATTCGCGGATACATTGGTATCAAATGCATTGATACGTTGAAACGTTTAATGATCCCTTGAATAAATGCATTGATAAATTGTCCATCCATTGATACATTCGCGGATACATTGGTATCAAATGCATTGATACGTTGAAACGTTTAATGATCCCTTGAATAAATTCATTGATAAATTGTCCATCCATTGATGCATTCGCAGATACATTGGTATCAAATGCATTGATACGTTGAAACGTTTAATGATCCCTTGAATAAATGCATTGATAAATTGTCCATCCATTGATACATTCGCAGATACATTGGTATCAAATGCATTGATACGTTGAAACGTTTAATGATCCCTTGAATAAATGCATTATAGATGCATTGATAAATTGTCTATGCATTGATGCGTTGGTATCAAATGCATTGATACATTGAAACCTTTAATGATCCCTTGAATAGATGCATTGATAAATTCTCCATGCATTCATTGATGTATTGGTAGCTATCAAATGCATTGATATGTTGATACTTTTAATGATCCATTTGATAAATGCATTGATATAGATGTTGTTGAAAAAAGAGATATCACATTCAGTGCACCTAGTAACAGCCGCAGAGTATACCACTCCCTCTAAAGCGTACGAGATTTCCAGGAGAATGAAAGAATTTCCAGGGGATTTCAAGGATTTCTTCAGGGAAAAATATTTCCGTAAAAAGTGTACGAGACTTAAAGAGAGTGAGTTGCCGTTGGTAACAGTGCTCGCAAAGTGTTGCTTGGAGTGAGCAAGCGTGGGGTAGACTAAGAAAGAATTGAGTTCTGTTTTTGCTCAAGTAGACACGTCTAACCCAGTCCATCCCCTGTGTGCCCTTGCAGCGTTTTTAGGATTTAGAAGATTTTTGAGATGTTCAAAAGAATTATCTGGAGATTTTTGGCGCAAATGTATCATTTTTAGGGGAAATCTTTGGGATATTCCTAGATTTACGAAGATTTTTAGGATTTTTATAGGATTTTCAAAATTTTGTGAGCATTTTTGATATTTTCAAAATTTTTCGACATCTTTAGGATGCGTAAGACAGATTTTTGGAGTGATCTGGCTCTCGCTTTAACTTAGGAAATTTCCCTGAAGTTTCCACACTGAAAGGTTATTGGTCCCTCCGCCACAGTTTTATCCAACGAGGCAGGTTGAATTCCTGACCTTCATTCAGTCATCGCTCGTGGGCCACGCCCATATCACGTTACGAATAAAGGTGAATACTAATTCTATCTTTCAATTTCCAGCCCTGTCGAACATTAAAACGAATAGTTAATGCATGATTTCTTTAAAGACATGCAAATTCGAATTAAATTAGAATCCGAAACGTTTGTTGTGTGACATTCTAAAATTAAATTTCCGATCATAAAAGAAGGCTTTCATTGTTTTTTAATACCTGGCAAGCTGAAGATGGAAATTCATTTGGCAAATTTTCAACATAGAAACATAATTTTCATCCAGGTCATTTATTGTTGTATGTTTTAAGCCGCAGTTGCTTTGAAATCCTTCATGTTGAACACATCACAGTAATGTCACCCCCTCGTGAAGAAATAGCGTTTAGTATGCTCACCATGCGTCTTCAATGTTTTCAATAGACTTAACAGGTTCTCGCAATAGATCTAGAAACTCAACTAGGCTAGTCGCTTGCTTGGGAATAACGAATTTGCAAAACTGTTCTGTGTTTATGAAGCACTTTGTAAAATTTAATAACAAGAAGGTCAGGTTTTGTAGGAATACAATAATCCATCTTTGATTTATTCAATTTTTGTTATCATTTCAACAGGTGACGACGGGAAAATAATGTCGAACTTTGCATTAAAAGTTAACATAGACGGAACGAGATATTTGATCAGAGGAGTCGAGAAAGAAACATCAAGGAAAGATGTCCTGTGCGCGATCGCAAAGTATCGTACGAAAGAACAATTGCCACACTTAAATACTACATTATCAAAGTCCTTGGGGAATCTCAGCATTGTTGAATGTAAGAGATCAAGTGAGAGATCTATCACATCGTCTGGAATCAGTTCAGGAGAGTCGGATGGCAGATCAAAAAAGTCGGATTCACACAGAAAATCAGGACGGCGACACAAGGGGAGCTTTAAAGAGTCGAAAGGGGGAAGTGGTCCGTTAGAAGTAGTCCCAACAAGTGGAAAATCTTCGTTGAATCGAACTTCTTCTAATTCTGATAAACAACCGAAGAAATTGCACAGAAGGAACTCAGAACGTCATAAATCTTCGAAATTAGTCAAAGAAATAGAGACTGGCCGTCTAAAGCAAAAATCGTTCTCTCGAAGTAATTCTTTCAGCGAGAAAAATGCAAAGATATTACAAAAGTTGGGTAAAGAAAGACCAAAATCTTTTGCAGAATTTGGCAGGATCGATTTGAAGTTGAAAGGTGAGACAGTCACAAAAAATTCCTCAAATGAAAATTGCGCTGGTCAAAATTCGGGGAAGCGAAAATGGATAAAACACAAAGCCTTTGATGATTCGGATCTCGAAATGTCGAAGAACAGCAATCGGAAAATTAGAAACTTGATAGCAAGAAAGCATTACGATGATTCAGACATCGCTTCTTTGTGTGAGATTCAAAGTGAAGCCAAAACGTCATTTAGAAGAGGCAAAAGTTCAGCAGTCAAAAGGAACAAATTGTCGACCTGGCTGCAAGGCCTAAAACGCAACTCAACAACATACTTTCTCGATGATAGTGAAAACAACGAGCTTAAGCCTATTGTTGTTACTGTAGAGGCTGATGTGAATAATAATGGTTCGAAGACAGGGAAAGTATCGGATGACAGTAAGCAACCGGAAAGTGAACTAACGCGCAAAGATTCGATGAACGAAACATCAAGTAAACAAAGCGAAGATCTGGCAGATTATGCTGAAGCAGAAACAGATAGTGGGCTGCCATCTTTAGACTATGAATCTTCATTGGATACTATATCACGTGATGATCGAATTAGTTTTGATCAAAGCTGCGAGGAAGAGAAATTTGAACAACAACGAGTTGAAAATGACTCTGGGTTTAAGTGCAGAAACTGCAGTCAGTCTGATTGTGAGACCGATTGCCATATATGGAAAACTAATTCGAAAGACGATATTGTATGTGAAGCGACAGTTTGCGATTTTACGAACTGCAATAATAGTGAATGCGAGAACTGTAAACAAGTGCGATGTATGGGAGACCGGAGTGAAAGCAAGATTGGAGGAACTACTAAGGCTGTTGTTGCTAACCACACCGAGAGTATTTGTTCTTGTGGCAAGGTAATAAATGCAAAATTACCTAGTTATGGGAATCCTGAGATTATTTGTAATTGTGATGAAACCAAACTTCCTGATTCCAATGAAGCAGATGTTATTTGCAGAAGTTTTGACAATGAAGCAAAGGTCAGAGTTCGTAATCCAAAGGTCACTGAGGTGATTTGTGGTTGTCGTAAAGTACCAAATGTCAAAGTTCATACTTGCAACAAGTTAGAAGACAACGTTGAAAATATTGAAACTGAAATAAATTGCATGAGTGTTGCTTGTGAGACAGGTGAAGATTTCACAGAGCTGCCTGACCTGTGCAGCGATGTTTCACAAGCATGTCAGTTGATGCCATTAAGTGAAACTCGTTGCAATGATGATACTAGTAATAGTCCTGAGGAATTGCTTGATGAGATTAATTGTATTTGCCTTCAGACGACAAGAATAAATGAAGAACTTTTACACAAAGAACTTTCAATAGCACAGTTAGAACATCAAATTGGATTTATATCGGAAGAAATTGAACATTTTGATGAACTTGAAATGGAGGTAAATGAAAAGAAACTTATCTCTGAGCTAAAAGATATTGAAGAGTTCTTAACTGCAATAACGAAACTGAGTCAGTATCAGAGAGCAAAACAGACTGAATTTTTATCAGAACTTACAATCCTCGATAGTCAAATTAAGGAAAGGTACAAAATATTGCATTTCCTAAATAGACAATTACTCAAGGACAAATACAAAACAATTCCGCGGCATTTAAGTGTGCTTGAACAGAAGCGAAGACAATTGAACAAACATTCAATTTACGAAGATGAAGAAATGATTGATGACAGTATTGGTGGAAGAATTATTGATGAAGAAGATGAAAATGGTGACTGTTTAGATGTAAATAGTTCTGTTAGTTTAGTATAGTTGTGTTTCATGAAATCGGGTAAAGTACCAATGAAAAGAGTGAAGTGTGATGCCAACACGGGTGCCAACAATCGATTAGTTGTTATAAGGAATGTGCTAGACTTGCTCCAAGTCTACTCCGTGGTCTATCAGCGCTAAAGTAAATATATTAATTAGCGCTGATAGACCACGGAGTAGACTTAGAGCAAGTCTAGGAATGTGCCTGGTAGAATGCCGGTGTCCCCTAAAACAGTAATCAGATGTGGTCAGGCCTAGTGGTGTGGAGTCAATCCAATACCATCTTTAAAACAATCCTCGATAGTTAACTTGAACAAAAATATCTGTTCTTACCAGATTTATCCTCAAAGTTCAAATTTGCTGGCACATCCAAACCAGAGCTTTGGTGTTTTGGCCAAAGCACATCATTGAAGCACAGCGACTAAGCCAACAATAGACTCGATAAAATTTGAAACAAGAAGAGACAATTACAGCGTGCACAATGAATTAGTTCCAGCAAATTTGATAAGCGTGTTGCAGAAAAGTTTGATGTGCTTCAGGAACTTGCTTGGGCCCAAAGGCCAAAGATCTGGTTGGCAGGTGGACGCAAATTTGAGCTTTCTAGATTGATATTTCTGCTCTCAAGGCACCAATACCAACAAACGAGGTATCTATATTTAAGTTAACTATCGAGGAAAATTGTGAGAGTGATTAGCTATTGATTAAAGCTAGATTCACATCGCTGGATTCAAGCAAATCTGTATACTTTTTTTGGGACACCCGGTAGAACCCAAGCAATAACAATCTACCTTTCCATGGCCTCTCGCGATGTGTCGCATTCTCACTAAAACCTTCAGTACTTTTGAAAAGAACATTCTGGCACACAAGTGACGTTTAACAACTAAGAAATGATTAAAATACCTGAGGGGGGCTTCACTTTTTGGACCAGGCTGAATGTGCTTGGAAATTTATCCTTGCTGTCTCACTTTAGAAGTCTTAGCTTGTTGGTAACATGTTGGGTCACATATTTGGTTTCAGTTGAAACCTTGATGAAACGATTTAAGGCCACTAACTGGCAGAATGTAATTAGCAGAGGTTTATCAGGCTTTTCAAGTCCTTAAGGGTTTGAACTTTTGCACTGACCGACGTGTGTGACTGACACTAATGTTGCTAAGGTGTTTTTGTGATCTTTCAGATAATTTCATAGCCCGTAAAGCAGTTTTCTTGAAAATCAGAAAATCGTGAAGCAAGTATAGGAAGAAGAGAGCCTGCAAATTATGTGGTGCATGGCACTTTAAACTTAGTAGTTTAAAAGCGGAAACTATTTCCTTGGTTTGTTTACTAACTCTGTAGACACGGGGCTTTGGACTGGTTTATAAGATGAGTTAACAGAAAATAAAAGAGCGTTCTTGAAAAACACTTTGTTGTCGTCGGTTGTAATTTTAGAAGATTTTTGGGTAACAAAATTTAAGGGAGAAATTCTAAAATTTATGAAAATGTTTTCACTATTTGGAAAAAGTGGCCTGTCCTGACCAACAATTATTGACCATTATCTGACATTAAAAACAGTTGTAGCTATTGAAACAGAACCCGAAAAAATGTCCAGGCAACCAAACCATTTGCTCATCCCTTAACATTTTTGATAAGTTGTGAGGCTCTGTGAACTAATGTGATCAAATTTTTCAAAAATATTCATTCCAGGCTGATAGCGTTACCTGTACGAAAAAAGAAGGCCAGGTAATAACCATGTACAAACCTTGTAGTTATGGCCCTGTAACCTTGTTCTAGCCTAGAAAAGCCTTACTGTAAATCTTGTAAATAGTTCGAAAAATGCTAATAAGTTTAACCTAGGCTGGCACAAGGTTAATCTTGGCCTTGTGGAAACCTTGTGTTAGACTTGTTGTAACTTGGAATCTTACTGACAGCCTTATAATTTTCTTCAAAGGTTAGTACAAGGTCATAACAAGGTCATAATCCCCGCTACGAGGCTAAAACTTGGCCTGTATATGGCCAATTTTAGCCTTGTATTTTTGTACAGGTAGTTATTTTCATGCAACGAGTTTTGAGGTATTGGCTGTGCATCTTTTTCTTTGTCACTTTTAAATTTCATTGTTCTTGATAAATGTATCCGGTCCGGTCAGTTTACAATTGGAAAAAATCAGTCTGTAGGTTCTTATTTTCCTATGTTCTTGTTTGCGAGGTTTCATGACCTTGGTCTAAGCTCCAGGAATTCAAAAACATTTCCTAAAATTGCAGAGTTATCTTGGCGTAGCTGTGCTGGTAATATTTCGAAATGAAGTTAATTGCGACAAAAATGGCTTCAATTTAATCCTTGCTACCCTGTTTGCAAAATCTGCTAAATTATTAACTACAGGTTTACGTGCAAAATTTAAAACTGCTAAGCTGAAAACCCTCTTTTTTAGTGAAACCCCAAAATCTTTAGTTTTGATGTATGATGTCTTTGAGAAAAGCATGTAGATTACTAAAACAATTCCTTCATTATTACGTAAGTCCGAAAATACTGGAATAACAATCTTCCAAATCATTGTAGGGGAGACAAGATCGCTTTGTCCGAGGATACTTTTGTGCCCCCCCGTGCAGTGGGTTAAAGCGCATACGCCCATCAGAGCTTCAACCCCAAAATGCTACTGCGCATGAGCTTTAACCTACTGCACAGGGGGAAGCATCGGTTTCCTCGGACGAAGCGTATCACGTCTCCCCAACAAATCAACTCTGCAACGTAGGTAGAAACATTTTGCGGGAAGGCGGTTCTTTTTGTTGGGGGAGATGAGATACGATTTGTCCGAGGGAACGTATGTGTCCCCCCGTGCAGTAGGTTCATGCTCATGCGCAGTAGCGTTTTGGGTTGGAACTCTGACGGGCTCATGAGCATTAACCTACTACACAGGAGACACATAAGTTTTCTCGGACAAACCGTATCTCATCTCCCCAACAATCTTCACTGATTCCCATCTCTGGCTGCAACAGGATACGAGGTTATCTTCGAGGATTTTTAGATCTTGTTGAATGGGCCTAAGTTCCAAAAATATACCTAGTGTCCCAAAGTTATGTATCGTCGTTTGCCAAAATGTACCGGGTGAGCCAAAAAAGGTTAAGATGTTTGGCGGGCTGTGGAATAAACAGTATGCGGCCGATATTAAAAACTGAAATGTTAATCTAGCAGTCTAATACTAACTTAGATTAGAAAATTTTGTTTGGTAAAATCACTGATCATTGAGACCAAGAAGTCAGGCAAATGTTTTTAAGGGATTTATATGGGAACAAGAATTCCACATTCGATTCTGGTCCATGATTTACCTTCCATTGAAACTGAAATTCAATACCATTGTTGGTTTTAGCAAAAACTGAGAGTAGGACGAAACATAAGTTTGATTTTGAGCTTTCCCCAAGATCTTCAAGTATAACTTTGAAGTAAGATTTTCCAAAATTCTTGAACCATATCACCGATTCTAGTGGAATAATTTCTACATCCTGTTGAGCATTTTGCTTCAAGATTGTGGATACCAAATTGAAACTTATGCATGTTTCATGATTTCACGGCTCAGCAAACGCCGATACATTATTTGGGGACCTCGGTTTTAGTATGTAAATCTTTGACATATTAACACTAATTCTAGTGAAAGAATGCGCAAGAAATACGACTTCATTGCATGTATGTTTGTTTGTGGTTTGCTTCATACCTTAGTTCATTGATATTACTTTACATCGAATAATTATCAGTGATACATAAATTAATATATAGGTATCTACAATTAACTACATTCGGTTCCCTTTGTACGTACTGTAAATTATGATGAATATTTATAATAATGTATCATGCAGCATAAACAAATACAGCCTAATGGTGGTTTGTTTCTTTAACTTCCGCTTTAAACTGAATGTGAAACTCGAGCATGGCGTGTCGAAGAGTCCGAGTTTAGTGAGGGAAGACAGCGAGAAATGGACTGAATATGAATAGGGGTTGGTTAAGCTAGCTGCGATTCTTTCTCTCATGATTTCGAATTTAGATTAGCACCTTCAAAGCCAGAATGCAGTGTGACCAATTATGCCTTGCATGCAACATCAGATGAAAAATGCCAAGCTTTGCTGGTTTTAGATGCTCAGCATTACTAAAACATTGAATTGGACTGAATTGAGTAGTTCGTGACCAGGACCATGTTCTTGATGTACCAGGCGAGTCGGAAAAAATTCAAAATGTTTGCAATCCAACAAGGACAGATTTTGTAACACAATAGCGTCAGCTGCTTAATTAACTTCTAAATTCAAAGCGATTAGCGATGGTAGACAAAGCAAATTTTCTCAACCAGTAATTCAAAACAAACAAGGCCGCAAAAGTTGCGCCGAAACCAGAGGGCAAACTCTCGCCTTGTGCACGCTAAAAGTGGTTTTTAAGAGAAGTTATCTGCTTATAACGAAAGAAGAAGGGTAAATCTAAAGATCTCCCTGGCGGATTTTATTTATTTGATTCAAAAGCCGAGCAGAGGGCATTGTAATTATCGCGTATTTAAGGCTTAAATGAAACTATTACCTCACAGCTCCTGAATCAAATAAATGAAATGCACCAGGTAGACCGTTAGATTTACCCTCTTTCTTTCGTTATAAGCACATAATTTCTCTTAAAACCTACCTTTCGCTTGCACAAGGCGAGAGTTTGCCTCACTGGTTTCAGGGCAACGTTCGCGGCCTTGTTTGTTTTGAATTACTGGTTGAGAGAATTTCCTTTGTCGACAATCGCTAATCGCTTTGAATTGAGGTGTCACTCAAAAGCAACTGATGCCCTTGTTTGCAATGCAATTTGCTAGCTTTTATCAGATTCTTTAACATTGATTGTTATTGTGTGGATAACATGTCAACTTAGTTTATAAAAGTTTGCGGTACAGAGAAACATATCTCTGCACGATATTAGAAACCTATAAATTAGGAATGAACTTTGATTTTAGGTACATAGCCAATTGACAGTTGTCACTAAAGGATGCTAAATGCCAAGCAGGTCAAGATTGCCCCAACTTTAGTTTGCCAGCTAAATTTTCCATGCAAACAACAGAGGGAGTTCTCAGGAGAATTCAGTTATTGGTTATCTGTGATGAAGAACAGCTTTGGAGATTTTGATTATCCGTGACGACCTCATTTTGTTTATGATGAAAAGGAATAACACAATTCTATTATTATTAAGCAGTATATCAAAATTGAAATATGGTTTCTATTTCGTGAGAAAATACTGTATCAGCAGTTAAAGAGTTCCGTGGCAAGTAACTTTATAAGGGATGAGACAGATCTATACGCAAATTTAGATAAAGCTTTAATTAACGAAAAGTACGTTATAAATACATTCATTAAACAATTCTTGAGGAAAATTTGTTTCAAGGTGTATTTGACTGATTTGTGTTCTATTTATTGTCAGCTTTTAGTGGACCTAAAATCCCTGAAAGGGTTGCTAGCATCGCGCTGTAATCCACTGCTTTTGCAGCCTGAACAGTTTGGAGGAGTGGGCTCATGAACGTTATGACAAGGGCTCGTGGCCTCGATTAGGTCTTCTACGATGCCAGCGCTTGGAGCTAAAATAGCGAAGCTTCACCTCCTTCTTCACCTTAATCAAGCGGACACAACTTTGGAAAACAGTGGTAGTTTTGACAGTCTCAGAAAGCTTGCCAAGCGAATATTGTTTGAAGCTATGAAGAGATTCTCAGTTTCAGAAAAATACAGAACTTGCTAGAGTGTTTTCATGATCCCCGCTTGATCGGTAATCCGCTTATGATTCTAAAGATAGTTCCTTTTGAAATTGATAAATGATTTCATTTGAGTATTTGATCATCTTTTAGATACCGGGTGTCCCAAAAAAAAGTACTCCTGTTTAAAAAACCACCAAACATTGATTATCAATCCTTTGATGAAGTTTTCTTTTTGAATTGCTTTATCAAAGACCCAACAATATTCACAGATGATAAAATGTTTGCTTTTGATACAGAAAGGTAGGAAATGTACGCGTTGAAAAACCTTGTTTTGAGCTATAGTTTTTAAGCAAAATACTCAAACTTGCCTAAGAGTCAAATGTTCAGATTTTTTATCATCAATAAAGTCTCCAATGATAGTGCGTATTTATTTCTGTCATTTATGGCCATACTAGAAGTTTTAAATGCACAAATGAATTGATTTGGCAATCATCAGTGCTTTTTGCACTGTGCAAATGAATTGATTTGGCAATCACCAGGTAGCCATAAAAAGAGCTAAATTTGCTCATTTTTAAACCATTTACAAGATCAGCTATGCTATGGATAATAATTTGGTCTTTGGTCTACTGAACGAAAAAAGAATATTGAAGATCGGCAGTGTAATCAAATTTTGGTGATTTTTCAAACGGGAGTACTTGGGTTTTGGGACACCCGGTAGATTTTTCGAGGTAGATATGTCACCTGACATATTTATACCTTATCATAAGGTGAGCTTCGAAAAAGAACACAAACTACCTATTTATTGGAATTAGCCAATCAAAAGTCCCGTAAATACAGGCATTCACAGTATACTGGCAATAGGCAATGATAAAGTCACATAAAAGTACCGGATGAGTTAGAAAAAGTTTACAAGTTTGACGGGCTGTGGGATAAAAAGTATATGGCCGATATTCAAAACTAAACATTCAATCTATTAATCAAAAGTTAGCTTAGCTAAGAAAATTTTGCTTGGTAAAATCACTCATCTGCAAGACCCAAAAATTAGAAAAATGCCTGTAAAGGCTTTGTATGGGAATCGAAAATTCCACCTTCCATTCTGGTCCATAATTTACGTGCTATTGAAATCAAAATTCTATTTCTAAAACTGACTATTTAATTTGATTTAAATTTCAATGCCAAATAAATCATGGGCCAGAATGGAATGTGAAATTTTCGATTCCCATGCAACCCCCCTTACAAACTTCTTTCTAATTTTTGGGTCTTAAAGATGAGTGATTTTACCAAACAAACTTTTCTTATCTAAGTTAACCTTTAACTGATCGATTAAAATTTTAGTTTTGAAGATTATCCACATACTTTTCATACTACAGCCCGTCAAACATGGAAACATTTTTGACTCACCGGGTAGATGCATTCAATTAAAAAATGCATAGATTATAGCCTCACTTCCCGTTCTTGGATTATTGTTCATCTGGCCATTTTCTGTTACCACAAGGCAAGAATATTCAGCAAATTGATCCTCACAAAGTTTTCTTATATTTCAGCATTTGAGAGTTGTGGAACGAACAGTCAAATACACCTACCGGACAGCGAGCAGGACAGGGTGAGTCAAAATATTTCAATTTTTTCAAAAATCATATAGCAAAATCCCTTAAACTAGGCTATGAACATCATACACTTTCATCATCTTGAAGCAAAGCAACTTCTGACCGAATAACCACTAACCGCTAACCACTCGCATGTGCTTGTATAATCTCGAACTGAAAACAGTCATCTATCCTCTCATATGGAAAACAGATCGAAGACATAGCCTTTTTTGTGTAGTTCGTTGTGATAACTTTTTCTTTAACTTCTTGGTTCTATGGAAAATCCAGGAAGCATCATGGGAAAAGATCAAATTAACTTAAAATCTGGTTGCATCCACTTCAAGCCTACTATGTTTCCCAGTCCATATTTGCAACAATAATGGATTGGAACACAAGCTACATAAAGCACTTGATCTGGAATTTTTCTGATCCACAGTCCAGCTTTTCCCAGTACGACTTTTCTAACGACTGATACATATTTTCACTCACCTAAGATACCTACAGTAGAAACCTGCGTATAAGAACCTACCATTTTGCAAGTCAGCCTGGGTTCTTAAACAATGAATACAATGGATTGGTTCTTATAAAACAATTGAAACTAAGGCAATTTCAGCCTGTTGGTTCTTAATCCACTAGGTTCTTATACGCGGGTTTTTACTGTAACCGTGTGTCCCAAATGATGTATTATCGTTTGATTGTTTATATGTCCATAGCCACTGAACCGATTTTCAAAAACTTTATTTTATCCAATTGCTGAAAGGCTAATTCGTATTCGAGGATGTTGGTTGTGGTTTTATGCTGATGTTTTCAGATGTTTTCATTTCGAAAAGAAGATCAATAAACCTTCAAATTCAAGCCTTAGATGGCATGAAAAAGAAACGGCTTACTTTTCCAGTCTACATTTTAGATGTGATACAAAAGGCTGAATTTATATGTCGTTCATAGAATACGAATTCAGTTAATACTGAATTCAGAGAATAGTCAGAATACAAATACCAGTTCATCCTTTTGTATCAGATCTAAAATGTTGACTGGAAAGATAGGCCGTTTCTTTCTCATGCCATCTAAGGCTGGAATTGAGCAGGTTTATCAATCTTCTTTTCGACATGAAAACATCGTCGTAAAACCACAACCAACATCTTTAAACGCAATTTAGCCTTTTCTTTAGGCAATCAAATAAAACAAAGTTTTTGAAAATTGGTTCATTGGTTATGGATATGTAAGCAATCAAACGATAATACATGATTTTGGGACACCTGGTATTCATAAAGCCTCTATCCCCATTGGTAAACTCATCTTAAAAACATATCTCTTGGCGTATTTTCTAAGTAATTGTCTTGGAGTGTCATGAAACCTCTTAAACATAACCATATTTTCCAGTGACTCTAACGTCGATTGCTTCTTACGCAGGATTCGGTCAAATTTCTCAAGTTCTTGTTTATTCTCCTGCAGTTGCTCTCTTTGTCGCATTGAAAACAAAGTCACAGTTTTAAGGTATTTTCTAAAATCTTTGATATCCCTAACGATTAATTTCTCATCGTGATCCAAAGCACCATCCTCATATAAAAGTTCGTTTGCCCGAATTTCCTGCAATTCATGTTTCTTCTGTTTAAGTATTAAATCAAGGTACAAGAGTTTCTCCGCAATTTCGATGATTTTGTCACACATTTCTCTGTATTCTGCCCAGAGTTTCTTCCTGTCAAGATCATTTGTCTCAGTTACACCCATACTATCCGAAATCTTATTGGCAACGTTCTCTGTTTCCACAGACTTTTCTACATTCAGTTCACATGTTTTTGAATCGACAATATAATTCATCGCGTTTAATCCAGTATCGCCAGACATTGTTTCACCTGCAACTTGCTGGTCCTGCTCGCAATTTTCAACTTTTATTATACAATTTTCCGTCATTTTTCTCACATCAATTCCTTCATCACCAGTTTTGTAGTCACTGCTCTTTTGTTTACACAATGCTTCGCATGCTTCTTCCATCGAAAATGCTTCTGCAACAGTATTCCTTGTGTCACCTGCTGACGTCCTCCTCCCCAGTCTTTCGGCATCTCTGCAAGCACCTTCATTCTCCCTCGTTATAGACTCTGCTCGCGCATGCTCCTTCATCATCTCACACTCTATTACATTTTCCTTCATCTGTCCACCATTCCCTTTGATTTCTTGCCCATCAATTCCAAATCCCATTTTGACACTGTCCTCTACAATCGTTTCATTCTCTTCAGCAGCTTCTCGTTCACATACGCTTCCCATCGAGACACCTTGAACATCAATATTCTCTAAATCAACTTCAAAAACGTGCTGACTGTCCGTAGATTCCCTCTTGTTGTTGTTTTCATCGAAATCATTTCCACAGCTGCACTTCTCACGTATTACGTTGCCGTTGTTTTGAGCAACTATTCCCGAGACTTTCATCACATTTTCATTGGTTATCTTTTCTTGGATAATCAAACTGTCTTTCAAAATATTATCAGTTAGTTTCGTAGCCCTTTTATCCTTCTTCTTGAACCACGAGAACAATCCTTTGCCATTCCCATTTTTCAATGAATTCTCAAAAAGCTTTCCGAAATCTTCAATTTCATCGAAATCACTTTGCTGTCTTTGGTATAAACCATTCTTAATTTCTCCTCGTTGTTCCTCGATTTTCTCCTGCTTTCTCGAATCCTCTGCTTTTGCTTCTTTGCTGTTTTTCCTTGATGATTTCTTGCTCGCCTTTCTTAACTCGATATTAATCACTGCAGGCTTACAGTTTTCGATTTCTAACGAAGCACTACTCATTTCATCGAAGTCACTTCGTTGCCTGTGGTATAAACCGTTCTTAATTTCTCCTCGTTGTTCCTCGATTTTCTCCTGCTTTCTCGAATCCTCAGCTTTTGTTTCTTTGCTGTTTTTCCTTGAGGATTTCTTGCTCGCCTTTCTTAACTCGATATTACTCACAGCGGTCTTACAGTTTTCGATTTCTAACGAAGCACTACTCATTTCATCGAAGTCACTTCGTTGCCTTTGGTATAAACCGTTCTTAATTTCTCCTCGTTGTTCTTCGACTTTCTCCTGCTTTCCAGAATCATCAGCTGTTGTTTCTCTGCTATTTTTCCTTGAGGATTTCTTGCTCGCCTTTCTTATCTCCATATTACTCACTGTAAGCTTACAGTTTTTGATCTCTGACGAAGCACTGCTCATTTCAGACGAAAATGCTTCTAAACTTTTGCTTAGTCTATCAGTGTTGACTATTGCAACATTCCTATTTTGTGAATAATTCCCTTCTGATATTTGTCTCTTTTCTTTTGATTTTCGTTTCTTCTTCCCCCCTTTTTCTATTTTACTCGTATTCTTCGGTGACACTTTTGTCTCTAGTTTATCCATATCGGGCTGTTTGGAGTCGGTTTTCTTTTCACTCAATTTCTCAACATATACGATTCTCTTATTCCTAATTCCAGGCACATTATCTGATTCAAAACTACTGCAACTACTTTCCCTAGATTGTGCACTCGTCTTTCTTTTTATCATTAAGTCCCCAGGTTCACTACTGCTGGCTGTCGATCCGCAATCCGATTCTCTACTTGTTCTACTCGATGTGTCTAATTCAGTTAAGACTTTGGCAGCAATTTCTCTTTCTTCATCTTTACAAGCTGCAACATTAAGACATGTGCCACTCTTTCCTGATTCTACTGATGAATACGTTTGCCCCATGCTTTGTAGATCTGATATCTGTTCCGAATTTTCCTCGTCCTCTTTTCTCTCTCTAGATTCGCTTCCGGTAGAGCCAATATCTTTTTGGGTGTTGCTACCGTTGTTGCCCTCTGATTCGACCAATGGTAAATTCAGGTCTGTTTCATCAAAATCTATCAAAATGAAGGAACCGCGATTCTCATAGCTCACATGTCTTTCCCGATTCCTCAACATAACACTAACATCAGAGTTTACAGAATCCTGCAAACTTGTTGCAAAACTATCTTTGTCGTTTCTGTTGACTGCTTCCGTATCGCATGCAAGCTTTACTTGCTGTGTGCTTCTTGCATTTTGACTTGCTTTAATATTTTCACCAATCAGTTCTTTATTTTCCTTCTTGTTGTCACTTTCCTTAGGCCCTTTTTTACCAGTGAATTGCAATTTGCCTTTGGCATCAACTTTCTTTGCATTTGCCACACTCGTTTCCTTCTTCCGTAAATCATTATTTACAAGTGAATCTTGGGGAATCCTTATTTCCTCAAAATCTGAAGGAATTTCATCTCCTTCCGTCTTCTCGCCGCCATTATAACTGGACGTGGTCTCTGTTAAAGTCCTTTGTTTGAATGATGTCTCCACCATTCCTTCATATAACTCTCTATTTTCACTGTTTTCTGCAGTCAGTTTGTCATTTTTCCGTCCACAGAAATCATCCTCAACTTCCACAACAGGCAGCAATTCCTCTGCAATTCCACATTCATTGCCATTGTTTTCAAGTATCATATTCGAAGATGATACTTTTGGAATCCTCTTCGATCCTTCCTTCCCAGTTTCAAACAAGCTTGGACACGAACTCCCAAGTCTTGATGCTAAATCACTATCGAAATTTCTTTGAAATTCAACAATTAAACATCTCTCAAACACTTCCGTTAAGCGTGTCTCGAATTTCTTATCTACCCCTTCAGTTGAGCTTTCTCCTCCCCCACACCCTTCAATCGATGAACGTCCCTCTAACATTGTCCCTCCTGTAGAGCAGCTCTCTTTGATACTTTTCACATCCTTAGAATGATTGTTCTCTCGTTTGCTCTCATAGTTAGAATTGCTTTCCTCTTTCTTGTTCCCGTCTTTAGATGAGCATTCCTCTGATTCCCACGACGGAATCCCACTATCTTTATCCTCAGTATTTTGAGCTGCCTCGTTTTTATTACCTAGATCAGCACTACGATCTAATTCTGAAGCTGAGGCTGCAGATTCCCGACTTGAAGACTTCTTACGCATTGCTAACAAAGAATCCCCCTTGCAAGCTTTTCTCGCAATGTCATCATAATCAAGAAGCGATTTATCAATCTTTTCATCAATGTAATAAATAGATATTTTCTGGACGTCATCATTACTGCGATATCTTCTGTCTCCTAATTGCTTCTTTTCTGTTGAACTTTGCCTTCTTGGTGAACTTGCAACGTTCTGTAAATGTTGATATGCTGTCGCATCCGAGTCTTCCCTTGCTTTTCGTTTGATTTGGTTTTTCAATCTCCTTCTTGATCGACGAAAACTTTCAATATCAGAGTCATCCAAGGCTCTCTCTTTCCTCCGTGGCGAAGCTTCCTTGTCTTTCTTTGAAATCCTCGACCTTTCTTTACTGCTGCAGCTCTCCTTTCGTCTGCGAGAAAGTCTTTCCACAGATTTCCTAGGCCCTGTTTTTTCTTCCCCAGTCTCTATCATTCCATTATCAGTCAAACTCGTTTTCCTACATATCCGAGGCGATCGAATTCGTTTCGCGTTGATTTTGTTTTGCCTCATTTCGGTTAACGTTAACAAGCCAGTGCAAGCCTCGTCTTCAGTTTTACTCTTAGCAATTGTGCAAAGTATATCTTTATATGAAGTACCATCAGATATGCCAGTTACTGCATAATTTGTGCCATTTACATGAAGTCGAAGTGATCTTGTTGCCATGGTAAATCTGAAAAGTAATTATAAAAGAGTTGAATATTAATGCAATAGGCTGGTTGATAATCTACAAATGGACCAGCAAAAGTTGCCTGGAAAGAAAAGGAAAGGATGACTTGTTTGGAACAGTTTCTTGTTAATCATCAATGAAACGTTTGTGACTTTGCTTGATAGTCAGGACCCAAACACAACCGCAAGCAATTCGAAGACCCTGTTTACACTGTCCCGGTACAACTTTGGATCCGTAACTCAAATGTAACGCATCAGCATCCCGTTCACAGTGCTCATGCGGATCTCTAACAGTTTTTTTCCTTCCATCTTTAGATAAATTTCATTCTGGAGCAATGTAAACATTTTTGAACCGTAACAACGTTGCAGCGGATCAAAACTGTACCAGTACAGTGTAAATATGATCTAAATCTACGACCCCGTTTACACAGTGCCAGTACAACTTTGGATCGGTACGGATCAGCATCCCGTTTCCATTTTTCCTTCTACCGGGTGTCCCAAAAAAAGTATAGGCGTTTGAACAGTTCCTGTGAAGGAGCCTTGTATTCAAATTTTTTTATTTTTAGTTTATGGCATAGAGGAGATCTCAACTTAGATTTTGCGATCTTGCATGTCCAAATCGGGTTTGCATTTGCAGATTAATTCACTTGAACAGGCAAAGTTTCTTAGGCAGCCTAAGGCAGATGGTTATTGAATTATGCAGTCACTATCTATGTGTAATTTAGAAAAAGCTTTTGGGGCTAGTTATCAGGCTACATATATGCCCACCTTTAGTTGCATTGCTGGTTACTTGCAAATCCTTCCACAATAACAATAATACTGAGAAGTTACAGTCATTAAATGCAGGTCCAATTAGCATTTCTGGCCTTAGATTTTGTTTGGTTTGAATACTTACCGAACCGCAGTACAACTCCAGTACAAGTCCAGTTATCTATAGATGCGTTGTCTGTTACTTGCAACGAATACCATAGAAAGTTATTAACATGAACGTTTGTCTAAATAGTGTTTTTGAAAAATTTTGCCTTAAAAATTTGTTTGGTTCTGACACATACCAAAGGATATCTCAATTTACGTATGACCTCCCTTCGTAGTTGCTTGTATGACTTGCAAAAACTTCCTTGTCGACAATGCAATAAAAACTGGGGAAATTTAGGGACATCTCAAAATACCATTCTCGACCATTTTTATCGTAACATTACATGTAAGTATGCTTGTTAGAATCCATTGCATTTGCCTGTGTCTGTCCTGTTTGAAATTCCAGCCATTTATGTCTATGCCTGCCTAGTTTCTCGTTACTTGCAAAGACTTCATCATCATATCAACAGAACCATGAAAACTTACAGAAATTAGAGTTATGTCACACAACTATTCTTAGCAAAATTTACCTTCAAATTAGTTCAGTTTTATATCATCATTTATCTTTAGCCTACCTTCCTATGTATACTTATACATTTTTGATACATGCTGACACTGCCTTATATCTTACCTAATGTATATTTATATATAAAAAGCATTCAACGCCAAATATGCGATTCTCGTTCTATGTCCTGTACTGTACCATGTCTCTTTCCATTTCTTTTGTGTCAGGTGTAAGTGTATCCTTGTAGTGTATCCTTGTGTACTAATACATTGTCATTTGTATATTGATTGTCTTATTTAATTTAGGTAAAAATTGTAATTTATTTGTAGTCTTTGATGTATTGATGTATTTAGATATATTTGTTAATAACGAAAACTGAAAACGGAAACTGAACTCCAAATTGCTTATGACTTCAAAGAATTTCTTGCCAACGATGTTCCATGGAAGCTTCGTTACAAACATTGGATCCTTACTGGACTTGCTACAAGCCTTTCTTTTGGTTCTCGTGAAGAGGAGAAGGGAGAGAATGAGAATTTGTTCTCCTCTCGTTCTTTCCTTTTTCTCCTTCACGAGGACCAAAAGAGAAACTTGTCAAAAGTCCATATCTTTACAGGCTTGTCACAGTGGCATTCTTCACAATTTTGTCCTCAAATCTATTTTGTTTAAGTATACATACCTAAGAATAACTCCATTTGATGCAGACTGCCAGAGTAAACCGTTCGACTTCTTCCAAAATGTGAATGAAAACGATAAGAAAAGATTCGATAACGTTTCGAAGCTATCCAAAGAGTGCTATTGAACATTCATCGACCACAAAACAAAATCAGATATGTTTCAGGCCTAAGAAAGATTTGACTGCAAACAATAACCCACAGCTACCATCAACTGTGGAGATGTTTCCTAACAGTTATATTTTGGACTTTTGTGCAAAGAGTTTATTTTTGAAATACTCTCAAAACATTGAGATCTGAATTGAGAAACTTACATTATGAAACCACAGTGATAGATTAAATTTCCAAATGGCTGTGACCTCAATAGCATACATAGCAACAGTAACAGATATATGAAATTTGACATACGTTTACTCAAATTGCAAAATCCTTTTAATCACAAAATGTCACAGGATTAGAATGTACGCTATTCAAGTTATTTCATTTTCACGTGTCAATTTCTAGCGTGGTCAGACAACCATATACATCCCATATGCTGAGACCTGTGTAAAGTTAAGGGGTTAAAATCTTAAAATCCAATCAAATTTGAATTTAGGCCTGCTTTGTTTCCCCAATAAAAGATGCTGACCCCTTGCAAACACTCTAGGGTGAAATTGTTACAAGTCACTAAGCCGTTATGAAAACAGGATTATAGCAGCAAAGAAACTGGAAAATTAAAAAGATTAATTGCTTCTTTCTTTAGATGTTAATCAATTTACGTTTTTATATCAGAATTTACGATACTAATGAAAACATGACGATGCGCTTTTTTCTCATTTACTTATCAAATCGTCCGAAATTAAAAATCATATTTAATAACCCATGGACTCTGTTACTTCTTTGGATGTGGATTTTGCCTGAAAACATGTCATTTCGAAAGTGCTTTGTTCTACCTCTTTCGTCAGTGATAGAAGCCCTGCTTTCTATTCGGAAACCCCAAAGCAACATAGATTCAAAACTGCCCCTGTCATGTTCTGAAAGCTGTCTTCTTGAGCCTTTAAGCTCTTGCAGCTCTGGTTTCATGAGGCAAAACTTGCTGCCATTATTTCTGTTTGTTATTGCAATTACGGGCGGTTCCAGCCCTGAAAAAGTGGGGTGAACAAGGGATAGAACTGATTGCCAGAAGGTCTAGTCTACCTGATGCTATTTGAAATAATGCTGACCTGTGAATTTTTTACCCCCAGTCCATCTTTGACACCGCCCTTGATTGCAATCGTTTATGCTGTTTAGGGACAGTGCAAAATTTATTATATTTCATGGCCGGTGGAGAACAAAAATTCTTGCAAAAAATCTTCTCGCCCTGGATGAAAATATTGCAAAAAACCAACTGCCCCGTCATCCTTTCCTTAGAAAAATGTGTCTCCCGTATTCATGAACAGCAGATGTTGTATTGTATACCATCGAAGAATTAACCAAATTAACCAATTAATCAGGCTTGCACCATCGGTTGCTGTTTTTAAGAAAAAGATTTTGTCGATAATTCGCCCCCCTGCAAAATCTGTATTTGGTATTCATGACCCAATAGGCCTGTCGTATCTTACCCAAATAAGGGTCGGTCTGAGTCAATTAAATTGTCACAAATTCAATCATAATTTCCGAGATAACATTGACCCAATGTGCCCAACGAACGATGGCATTGAGGATACGGAGCACTTTCTGTTGCTCTGCCCTTCATTTGACATTCATCGACGAGATCTTCTCGCTGGAGTTTCGGAATTATTGCGACCATATGTTCGAATAAACAGCCTTCCAAATAACGCACTGGTCCAAATTTTATTGTATGGTGAAAAAGACCTTTCTATTGATGTTAATAGAAACGTACTCAAGTTAACCCTAGATTTCATTCACAAAACAGGCCGGTTCAATTGAAGTGGTTTAAGCAGCTGCTATACCCCCCCCCCTTCCCGTTCGCAAAGTCTCTTTCTCTCCTTTTATTCGTTAGTCCCGGTCCAAAAGTCTGTTTCACATTGGATGTGAGGTTCGACAATTTATCTACACAAATTCAAACATCTAAATATCTACGTTATTGTGATCAATAAACCCAGACAACATACAGGCGCTATGTCTTGGGCAGTAGGGACTCTGGAGGGGGTCAGTAACAACAACAATTGTTGCAATTAACCAAAGACCATAACAAAATCAATTCTTGTCGCCTTATGAGTCTTTCTTAACAAAAAATCGACTTCGAAGATGAAGAGATATGACTGATGAATCGTTCTTGCAAACACATCCTTCCAAGCATTTCTCGACTTGCATGATTCACAATTTTGTCCTGTAAATGAGCCATTTCATATTTCAAACTTTATCTTGAGCTTGTAATAAGTTACTGCCCCGTTAATAGTGCTTTGTAAAAGTGTTCAGCCAGTTCTGTACAAGCTCAAAAAAGTAGTTTTCCCGTTACGTTTTGCACCGGCCATATGTTATAAAATAAACTTTGCACTGTCCCTCTTAGTAGACATTTGTCGTGGTTTAGAGTTGGACTGAATACGATTGAGTCCTAGTAATCGCAACCACCCAACCACCCTTCTAGGACTCAACGTAATAAGTCTAGTTTAGAGTACTGAGCAGACTTTTCGTAGTCTCCAAGTCTGGAATTCAACCTGCTTTTTATTTACAAGTGTCATATTTGGCAGACATAGCTTTCACCATCAGAAAAATTGACTGAAATGTTTCAGGGCTATCGATTTCAAAGATAACTTGATTAGAATTGTCTAGTCATAAAAGACAGTAGAAATGATATATTTTATTACTGCAAAATTTGCTGCCAGAACATTTTATACAGCAACGTTCTAACTGTAAAGGTTAATCCATTGTACTCCTTCATTACTTATATTTCATTGGTCCTACCAAATGCAGAGCGCGCACGAAAAAAGTTCCCACGTACGATAGGCCATGTAAAATCTCGAAATATATCGACTGCAAAGGTTTAAAAGTCATACAAAGTGGATGTTTTAACTTAGAATTTGCAATCGTTTGTGATTTTATTCATCATTATTTATTCATAGAAAATTTTCTTATTCATCAGTCACCCAGACCTGGCATATGTATGTATTAATTTATGTATCATTTGCCACGTTATTTAAAAATATTTACAACTTTATAATATAAGAATAGATGCAATATGATATTTAAGGCTAAACATGTAAAGGACAAACATCCCTAATTACAGTGGCAGGGATATCATTAGAAGGTCAAGATGACCTTAATTCCATAATGGTCCCCTCAGAGGTGCTGGAACAACGAAAAAATGCGAGAAAGGAAAAATTGTAGCTGTTTTCCGTGTAAAACATGGATTTTTAAGACCATACCATATTGGGAGAGATAATGACGAGTCTTAATGGAAGACATAAATGTCATCCTCCTCTTTTTGTATATTTTGGCATTGATGAGATTATATTCCGGGTATATTCCATATAAGCGATAACCTTTGTAGATTCTGTTTTTGATACAGCATTACCATCTTCAGGCGTGATCAACTACAGATTGATATCTTATAGGGGTAAGTTGTCATACTCACATTTTCGATCGAATGCTTTGATTGTTTAGACTTTTGCTGATACATTTGAAAGCAGTGCTTCATAACCTCCCAGAAAATATTATTGGCAAAGTTTCATCAGTTTGTGCTTGCATTCCACTTTGAACCGTGACAATTTATCCCTGTCACAACTAGCCCTACTCTCCCTTATACTTTTGCATGAGAGATTTCGGCAATCCTATGCATCTGAGACGAGACGAGAACGGAACTTATGAAGTTGCTCACCTTCTTGCTCTTTGTCGATCTGGTAAGAGGATGGTGACAGGTAAAATGTACCACAGTACCACAGGGGCAGTACCAGGTACCGAAACGTCCGGTACCCAATACCATTAAGGTCCGTACCAGGGACCATCGGAACAGGAAAACAAAACAGTACCACTTTACAAAGAAAATTACGAAAAACTACTGGTAAAAGTCGGAATGAAAAAATTGATAATTTAATGTTCCAAGTCCTGGACAAATTTCCTGGGTACCACAGTACTTCCTACCAGTACCCAGTACCAAAGGTATCAGTACCAGGTACCGTAGGGGCATACCCAGTACCATCAAGACCCCCTGCTACTATCCTCTGGTAACTTAGGCCATCAATCAATAAGGGATAAGATTCACTTACCTTCCAATTTAATCATCAAATCCGTTGTTCTCCGCTTGAATTACACTTGTTTTTCTCTGCTCTGCTGCCACATTTCCTTTTCCTCATGATATTTCGTGCGTGCTTTTCTTCAAGAAAAATAAGGGGAATTTTACACGTGAACGTTGCCGCGTTTCGTCTTCCGTCCGACGGTCCAACTTCATACACGTCGCATGCTAAGGCAAGCCGGTATTCGTGTAGTAACAAAGCATAAATCAACTAACTTAATATAAAGGAAACAGGCGTCCTTAATTCAAACTTTAACTACGTTCATCCAAGTACCAATAATGGACAGAGAACAGAGGCATTTAGGTATATTGAGAGATTTATAGCATTTTGCTAAGTTCTTACTTAAATACATATAGACTTTATAACTTTATACTGGATATGTCTTGGTGACATTGAGTATCAATTCAGTTATTTTATTTGGTAACTAAAACTGACGAGCTTAGTCTGTGCTAATATGCAGAAATGACATAATTTGAGAGCGTATGACATTAGTGGGCAAGGGGGCTAGACTTACTACATAAAGCTCTTCGCTAACGTCCTTACAGCATACGACATAACGTTTTTGACTTGTGCCGGTATAGCTAATTCATTTGTGGAACATTTGGCTGCCTACCAATTCGAAGGTAGGCAGATCGAATCCATTCCCTGTCGAATCTGCTACCTAGAGCTTGAGTGAAGAGAGTAGTCCAGTCCTTACAGTTCAAGGCTTGTTTAAAATAATCATGATGTAGGATCAGGACAGTGTTTCGATAAGCTTTGCTTTTCAATCTTCCTGATACCCTGGGTACCAGGCTCTCTAACATAAAATGTTAGAGAGTCTGGTACCCAGGGTATCTTCCTGAAAGCTTCCTTCGGATGCTTAGACTGATTACACTTTCGTAGTTATCGCTATTGATAGACTGATGGACGCTATAACACTTGAAAGGTAGTGCCATCATCCAATTCAATGAACGAAGCGGAAATTGGGACGGAAGTAGTTAGTCTATCGGATGCTAGCATTCGTAAAGAAGGAGTATGCTCAATTTCAAAAGCTGCATGCTGTAAAAACGAAATAGACCCGGTTTAAAGCCTAGAAGTGCTTGAAGTGATGCACAAAGGTTCAAAAAAGACAAATGTATGCACATTAGATGCATTTTGTTAAGAATGACAAAATCAGCTCTTGTGTAAATGTCGCATCATTTTCCCCCATCTAAAATAGGCCATGCTTACCAAAACTTGAGTTATTGATACGCCCAACCTGGATATAATTGGAAAGAATATAGATTGTACTTTCTAATGGCAGGCGGCAAATTGATTAAAACACCGTCATTGTAATGTCATACTCTGGCGAGAACGTAGGCTCAAAACGTAGTCTCTTTCTTTACGTCTGCCTCCTTCATAGCATACAAGTTTTATCAACCACTTTTAGTATCAATCTTTTCAAGTTTCATATGTACTCTACCTTTTTCTGGCCTGCGTCACAAACCAAAAGGCAATGTGATATTACTGTATTTATTTCTCAGTTTGTGACCTCTCTCGCTTGATCCAGAGATAACAGTGCTTTGTAATTATTTTGCTTACTAAATGAAGTAATCTTGCTGCAAATCGAAGGATGGCATCATATGTACTTGCCTCTCTTGAATGTAGAACTACTCTCCAATATATCTACATGCTAGTACTGAAACCACGTTCCATTCCAAGGTACAATCACTTCATAATTCAAAATTCATCCTTTCCCAATAAATATTAGAAAAGCTCCTCCTCAGAGTAAATATTTGAAAGTTTGATTAGTTTTTTAAATGACTTATAATTTTGAATTACAATTCGATGGGTCATTTAGGGCGTTTGTATGCGCATGGAAGAGAGGCTAGTACTTCATGGAATGTCTGATGTGACGATGTGTTTGCATATAGTATGAAAATGATATGGTCGCATGGAGGGAACATTCCCGTAGTAAACATGAAGTCGAGATTATATGAAGTAAAGGAAATCTCAAAAAGCGACGCCACAACATATACTTGAATCCGATTATAGCTTTCTATCGATTTGGCTTCACGATTGTAACCACTTTGTGGAACTGTGTGGCGTTGAAACCCAGGGGGCCTACTCAATAGATCAAGTATGGGGGCTTCTCGATGTACTTATGCAGCCAATGTACTTACACAGGGTGTCCCAAAAATTGTTCGATGTTTGATTAAATATTAAAAAATGGGTTTCGTGGGACAATAACCTTGTCAAGAAGATTTTGAATTAATTTTAGATACGTGCGTCTTCCAAATCCGCTAAATATCGGAGTAGCAAGCTTTTAAAATTGAAGTTTGTGCGAAAGTTGAAACCAGAGGCTTCTCGATAGCATTTCTGGTGAGAATAGCATGAGGCTATTGTTTGGATTCTCATTTATTTCAGAGCTAACCATATCGGATTTGGAAATGATTCTCGATAACCTAACTTTCTCTACATTACTTCAAGCTCATGAATGCTTTGAGGAATTCGATTAAGCAAAGTTTGAAAATGACTAGAACTCTCGTTGATCATGATTCATTTAATGTTGTTAGGATACTTGCATTCTTAAGTGAGATTTTGACAATCTCTATAATGTCGAAATCCTATTCGTTTCCCTCTGATATTAGCGAGAGGCATACCTCGAATTTGGGAGGTTATTGCAAGATAAGTCATGTAGAAGTCTCTGGTTTCAGCTGTCGCACAAACCAAGGACAGCCGGAAGATCAAACTGTAGCTAGGCCTATCCTATAGCTTTTGTTCATTATGGCCTAATGCCCAAAAATCAACAACCTTCGCAACACCTCCAGCCCTTTGTTAACTAAAGCATGTTAGCATCAATTAAATGTTAAAAGCACAATCTTCGTTCTTCTTCTGCTCTCGAATAATCGAAACTGTCCAGATCACTGCAAGCGATCTACAACGCGCCATAACTGGTTTCGTTAGGCCTTAAATTTGAAAATAAAGGACTGGAGGTATGTTGCGAAGGTTGTTGACTTTTGGGCATTAGGCCATAACGGACAAAAGCTATAGGATAGGCCTAGCTACAGTTTGATCTTCCAGCAGCCCGTGATTTAATCAAACGCCTAACAATTTGTTTGGGACACCCCGTATTTCTTAGCGACTAATAAGCTCGATTACTTTTTTATGGACCGTCCTTTTGATATAGCCTCTTTCACAATCATGTTATTTTCAATTAACGTTCTCTATGACACACTATGCCTGTTTCAATGAGCATTTTTGTGTTTAAAATGCGGTGAAAAACATACAAGCGTAGTATTATGCTGAGTAAACAATTGTAAACAAATTAAAATAAACAAATCCTTTATTTTCGTTAGCCTAGATAATTTCTTATCCCGTTTGAATTACCGACAACTGTTGCTCTTTATATAAGATTCATTCGTCAGATTTTTGCGAATAAATAAGAAGAAAACTACATCCATGAAATAAAAAATAAGAATAAAAGATTTAGAAGTTTCCCACGCAAATACAATTCAGATAATACCGCCTGCAAGCAAGCAATAAGTTGTGAATCTGCATCGAATGATAAAGCTTAAAGGTTTGGCCTATGATGTATTACCACACGCATATTAAAGGTACACGACAGCATATTCTCCCTTTAAGGCATACAATCTTACGATCATAAACAAGAAGAGTACTGAAATGAAATGAGGCAATGACAGTGTGAACTATGCTAAGTTCAAGTCATCAATACTAGAAAGCGGCGAGAGTTTCTCTTGGCAATCAAACAAGTCTTTAGCGAGACGGGCGAGACTCGCAGCAAGTAATTTTCTATAGCGATTCAATTCAATTCATCTGCCAGATTAAGCAGCCATAAGGTGCCGTAAGATGCCGTAAGGTTGCCGCAGCCATTGCCGGAACCATTGCCACTGGCATGCCGCAACCATTTCAAGTTTAATGGAAACCACTTCTCCCGGTACCGCCGGCAGCCGCAACCATCATGGTTGCGGTACCGTAACGACTTGGAAAAAGTTGAATTATTTCAACTTTTCTCGATCCTTACGGCATCGTACCGGTAATGGTTGCGGCACTAGATTCAGATGTTTCCATTTAAATCATTCGACTGCGGTACCGGGGGCATGGCAGATGGAAGATGGCCGAAGACTGCCGCCGGCAAGCTTACGGCACCTTACGGCTATATGGAAACCAGGCTTTAAAATGCACCTTCACGTGGATTTAAAGGTAGCCAGAGAGGTACCCTGGGTACAAGAGCCTTAGTAAAAAGTTGGGTGACGAAAAAGGCTCTGGTAACCAGGGTATCAGAGAGGGTGCAAATTTAGTTTCCCTGCTTGGGCCATTGACATGGACCATGCTATGATTTACCTCTTTTGTAGCTCCGCGATGATAGAAGCTTTTCTACCTGTACGAGTTCTTTAACAGAGGTATCTTTGTGTGCAAATTTGTTTCGTCATAGCAAAGATTTCGATCACTACCTTCTGAGCATCTAGTTAGAAGTTGTTCTCAGTACTCAGGAAAACAGTGTCAATAAAGTCTCGAGATCTTCTAAAGAAATCGTGTCAATAAAGTCCAGCAAAAATAAGGTATTAAGAGGCGTGCATCTCAAAATGATGTTTTCCTGGGCCCAATGCAATGACACCTCTGTTGCAGGAATGAGAGTCATTTATCTTCAAAAATAATGTGATTGTCTTCAGCAGTTGCTGAAGAAGGCTAACTGAGGATACGATTAATTGAAAAATAACATTTACGTATCGAGCTGAGCTGACAAATATGGAAACTTTCATGGACCACCCGCTCCGTCAACAACATATTAGTCAAGCAAAAAAGCAAAAGCAGGCAATAGTCTTCCAAATGACAACTAAATGAGATACTTTGGAAAACAAGCAGAGAAGAAATAAGATACTGGCTCATATGCTTACCTTTTTCTTGTGAATTTTGCACTCTGAGAAATTTCATTAAACTTTGTTGTCAAAGCTCGCAGGTTTTCAGGCTACTTGGCCGTTGCGTCAACACCGTGTTAGTTAAGCGAAACAACCAAGCAATGAAAGGCAGCGATGATGACGTAATAACAAATAGCTAAGATGTTTTAATTGCAGACAAAGAAAGAATACTATGTTTGTTATTACCTTCTTGCTCATTTTGTATCTTGCAACTTCAATTCTATTCTCAGTAATTTCAATGAAACTTTGAAATTCGATATTCAAGTAACTTTCTGTTCAATACTGATAAAACAAAATACGTTTTCTCACTATTTACTATGAAAGCATTCGTCCTGTTTCAAATTGTAGTTATGGTAATTTTTTGTTTACCTTACAAATAATTGTTTATCCTGATCTTGTTTGCTACACACTTTATGACTGTGAGAATGCAAGTAAGTCGCATTCCACATATTCCAAACGTTCCGTAATCGATAGAGTTCTGTTTACCTTTTTGTAATCTAAGAACCACCCAAAAATTCTATCCTTTTACGAGCTTTACATCAAATTTGCATCAAAGTATTATGAAACTCCTCCACAGTCCCCCCGTTGCTTGATAGATGGAGCTCACTGTGAAAATTAAGCCGAGCGCTGTTTATTTGTTTCAGGCCTTTGTTAAAAATCCTTGCACATGTAAGCATCATGTAAGCATCTTTCCAGGGACTCAGCAACCTCAAAGCTGGTTTCGCTTGCATATTTAGCTTCTCAGTTTTCCAGTTTAAAATATTGCTAGGCTTTTATTAACTTGCACGTACAAGTAGAGCTGGAACTGTCCGAATCAGGCTTGCAATAAATGCGCAGCCCCAAAGTTGAAGCTGCGCAAAGGCTATCTTGCAAATGCTGCCTAAGTAAGTAATGACGGTTGAAAAGTCGAAATCAAGTGTCTGCTAGTGTTCTTATGCTCCCGGGGCGGGGAAAGGTACAAGGGCGAGCCACTGATCAAGGTTTTACTGTAATAAGGATTCGTTTCTTTCAATTTCATTATTCATCCATTTGTTACCATACCGTTGTCTTATCTATGATTTATTCAAATACAAAATGCACTACTTCCATAAGAGCTACGGCAGCACTACAAAACAAACCATGATTTAGTTATTAACTAGGAGCAAAAACAAATGCTGACGGGGCCGTAGTAGTACTATGCTTGGTATTTTAGAAGTATTTCCGATTTTCACTATATATCATTTGCCCAAATGGCCAGCACATACCCTTACACTCAGTGTGGTATTACCCCTTTCCACCCTGGAGTGCGCTTAATTTTCTAATGTGTCAATTTTTTACAATAGGGCCTAAGATGACAAAATGACGCACAAAATGGCCTAAATGGGCCTAAATTTTTTGTTGGTCCATAACGTTTGATCCAACCGTACGAATTTGCTCAAATGATGCTTAGGTTGAAGGAAACAATAAAATGAACAATTTGAGCTATGTTTGGGGTAAATCGGATTATGGAGTCGGGAGCTATGACGTCATAAAGGGCAAAAATGTGGTAAATTCAAGTACCTGGCGCATTCAAAATTCACAAAAATGAGGTTCTCATCAACATTCACCAATTTAATTTTGCAACCATGTAAAATGACCGAGTTTGCTATGTTTTGTGACAATTTTGGGGTCCACCCCTCTGGCTCTGACGATGACGTATTTAGTAATAGAATCACATCTGTCTACCTCGCTCTCACACGTCAGCCTCTGTTTGATATGGAATTTGAAAAGTGCGGGAAGAAGTGGAATAGGCCTACACTTTTTTCAGCATCATGTTCAGTTTGTTCATGGAAAGAATTCTCATCTAATGTTGTTCGGTTAGCTTTAGAGTAACATAGAGGGCCACAATGACAAACGAAGAAACAGTTGAAGCAAATGCAGATTCAGTTTTGAAGAGGATTCACTCATTATGCCCATGCAGAAAGACTCAAATCGAAACGTTGGCTGGTCTGTTTGGAGAGGATGATGAAATTGCATTTCCATCCATATTTGTTCATGGTCATACTGGAACAGGAAAAAGCCATGCCATGAGAAATATGATGAGCTGTTTAAAGGCAAGTATGTGAAGGATGTGGATACAGGACCAATTAGGAAATAGATGTTGGGTGCAAAGGTCCCAAACGGCAAACACTCATCACAACCAGTCTGCAGAGTATATGGCACGTTTCGACGAGATCTCCGGTGTGCAACGAGAAATTTCTTTTGTTCTCTATTGTCTAATTTGAATAGACTATTGAAAATCTCCGGTGTGCAAGTGCCATACTCTGCACCCTGCATCACAAGAAACAAAGTTTGAAATTTTGGCCCCGACAAAGAAAGGAAGAAAGGATAACGCAGCTGCCAAATAACTGTTATTTATTTCAGAATCCCAGTACATTTGGGGCACTTTTTTTATCAACAATTGACTCAGCACAAAAGAAACATATTTATATTTTGACAAATGCATATACGGAAAATCATACAAAAAATGGATTGAAATTTCAGTCAGATTGCCAAAATCTGTTTTGGAGCATGGTTTTAATTTGCATTGTACATATTATTGCAATAGTGCAATTGATTAATTGTCCCAGGGGGGGGGGGGGGGTATTCCCTAACTTTCAATATGGGGGGGGCATGGGGTTCATGCCACTATTTCTTTGCTGACCCCTAAATATTAAGCCTAATGTTTTGGGGACCCCAAATATTGAGTCTAATTTTTTAGAGACCCCAAATATTGTTATCTATTTCTGGGGCCTCTGAAATGTTTATGAATGATTTCAATTTGAGGTTCTTGATCTTTCTCAGTTTTTGGATAATACCTAGACATTTATTTCATGATTCGCAACTTCAGAGCCAAGTTGCACGATTCTTCCTTTCTTCAAATTTGTGGACCCCAAATATTGAACTTTTGTCCATATGTTGTAAATCACAGACCCCAAATATTGATTTCACGTAAAATTTCGGACCCCAAATATTGTCACGGACTCCCCCATATTTGAATGTCAATGAGTACCCCCTGGGTTAATTGTACCAGATGACTCAAAAAATGCCCCACTGTTCTAAAAATCACTGCAGAAAATGTATTTGCTATACAATCATCAAAATTGATTTTTCTAATAGCTACAAAAATGAAGTATTTTTGGTAATTTTTTGGTATTTCTAAAGATAGCTGTGCTGTGGTAAATTGGGGAGATTAAAAAAATAGACTTGCATAAATTCTAGAAATGGTGTAAAATGCATGATCAAAGGCATCTCAAAATAGGAGAAATGTAACTTGTCAGTTATGCCATTTTCAATGCTCACTTGCATAAATTCTAGAAATGGTGTAAAATGCATGATCAAAGGCATCTCAAAATAGAAGAAACGTAACTTGTCAGTTATGCCATTTTCAATGCTCCTTTTCTTCAGCACAATAAATAAGATATCCACTTTAGTTTCCGTTCCTATTTCAGTTCTTCATGTCATCAGTCATGCTACAGTACAGGCCATTCGTAACTTAACTCCTACGAAATTCGCAAGAAGTCTTGCGATGTCGCACGACATCGTACGATTTCGCGCGAATGAAAGCGATTTCGTAATGCGAAATTGCATACGAAATCGTGCATACGAAATCGTGCATACGAATGAAAGCCAGTTCGTAATGCAAAGTCGCATGCGAAATTATACGATCTCGTAGCAATGTCAGAGTTATTCGCATGTGAATATCAAAAATTATTCGCATGGGTTCGCATGCGAAATCATTGACAAATACACACTGATACCAGGCCTTTTCGTTTTACGCAGGCGATCGCCCTCGCCCTCGCCAGCGCCCTCGCAAAATGTTTTACGTGGGCTATTGACTGCCCTCGCAAAAATGTATTTCGCTCGAAGCTCCAACAGGATTTCGTTTACAAAAGATTTTTGGAATGAAGCCGTCTTGATTTAAACTTGTTCCTTCAGTCATCAATCAGTGCTCATGCTATTTTACAGAATAGCTCTTCGACTTCTTTACAAAAGAAACCCCTTGTGAAGGCTAACCACTAGTGCAGCAAATAAGGTGAAGAGAACCCAAACGAACTATAAAATGTCAATGTTTTCTCGATTTGTCTTTAGCAAAATGATTTTAACAAGAAACTTGAAAGAACTGCAAAATCAAGAGCAAAATCAGTGGTCCTTAAACATTTCTTTGCAGTAGTTGCGATATACATGTACTGACCCTCTTCTTCATCGTCATCGAGGTTCCCAGTTGAACTAAATCTTTCTTTAAGATCAGGGTATGTCAATAAAATGAATAGTACTCACAGTTATCTTAACTTTCTTACAAAATCGTTCTCCAGTTTAACATTCTGCAGCCCTTATCTGCTCCGTAGATCAGGCCTGCTACAAGTTTGAGTAAAGTTTTCTGACAAAATTTTAATGGAGACTTGGTTGCTTTGTTTCAAGGGCTTACATCCACTACTCTAATCGCCTTCTCTAATCTGTTAATGACTATTGTGGAATCTTTATTTATCTTGACTGGGGCTTCACACTCAGTCAAGGGAACAACAGGGAAGTGGCTGGCTTAACCGCTGTGACCTTTTGCTAACTTAGGAAAAATAATGGAGCAACAAAGAAGAACATTGCAAACAAATGGAATAAAATCTTCCTGTAACTTTGCATCAAAAAATGTTTAGTCTGTTCGAGTAGACTCTTTTCTCTCTGGTGAAGTGAACATAAAGGAAACAGTCCAAGTTGCAAGAACAAGACCTTGGAAGCTTTCATGGCTTATCAGTAAAAACAAGTAAAAACACGAGACTATTTTAAGGGGGCGATCGCCCTCCTAAGCTTAACTACGAGGGCGATAGGATGCCCTTGTGGAAATTTCTTTACGAAAAGGCCTGCTGATACAAACAACAAATTTTTCGCATGGCGAAGCGTCGAGAGAATTTATTGTCCATTGAACGATTGGCTTCGTAAAACAGTTCTGGTTATCCTGCATCTGATAAACTATTTCAACGCTGGGATCTGTTATTCTCTTCTATTATTTACGTTCATACGCTTGCTTGCTTGCTTGCTGTGTACATGTGCTTTTTGAGCTATATTAGCGAGCCTTCCCTCTACGATTTCGTACGAAAGAATATCCCCTTTGATCTCTCTCCTCAAGCCTTCGCTGTACGATTTCGTACGAAAGAAACTTCCCGTTTGAGCTTCGCTATCACGCCTTCGCTGTACGATTTCGTACGAAAGAAACTTCCCGTTTGAGTTTCGCCAGCACGCTTTCGCCCCACGATTTCGTACGAAGGATTGTGCCCTTGCTTCGTACGAAGTCGTGCGATATCGTACGAAATCGTACGACTTCGTGCGACATCGCGCGACTTCTTCAGTGCGAAAATGATGTTAAGTTACGAATGGCCTGTACTGTAATTCTCAAAATAATTTTAAATCATTTGGAATAGGTTTTCAAATGACTTTAAAGATTTGGTCATGCGTTTTCTGGCTAATATTCTTCATTTACTATAAGTCTTTTGAATTTACCAAGAGAACATTTCTTTGAAAATTACAAAAAATATTCCATCAATACTTCAGCCTTTTAGTTACTAGGAAAATCAATCCTCAAAGTCATTGTGCAACTACTTTTGCTTTAATCACTTTTCAAACAGGGGACATTTTTTTTGGGTCACCCAATATGTGTAGTGGAATATTTTCAATAGGACACTAAAATGTTTGCTCACATTTCTCAAACAGTGGCATATGTACATTTTTTTACCAGAACATTCCAAGTTGAGTCAGAACTGAAAATTTCTATAAATTATACCAAATACAGAGATCACTAAACTAAGGCTATACAAGAGTTTCTGTTGGTCTTTGCTTACGGAGAACCAGCTTAAATTGAAAAACATACATACGCCCATTGTTTGGGTGAAAAAATTGAAAAATCAACTTATGACAGGTGTTGTGGTTGTAGTAGATTGGCAAGGCCTTAATGACAAGAGTATTTATAGAAGTATGAGGCCTAACTCCTTTGGCAATCCAACAGCACTTCAACAAACATTTTCCAATCAGGTGCAGATTGCATAGAAATGGGCTCAGGACAGAAAATGGATCATAAATTATCAAGATCTTCACAATATTACAGAAATATAGTAGATATTTATGAAATAAATGTAATTAATCTTTATTCTTAACATCATTGCTGTTATCTCCCCACCCATCAATGTTGTAATGACACTAAGCAGGGAAAACAAATGACTGACTCCTCGCATTGTGTTGGTAAAGTTTGATTTTTGGGTGTTAAAGTATTTAAAATGCATTTGTAAGTTTGTCACAAAGCGGATAACCAACCAAGCAATTAAAGGGAACGTAAATGCATATACTGTAAGAGTGGCTGAAGCCATTTGCGGTCAAACTCTAGCCTATCAGATATCAGGATTTCATGTTTGTTGACGTAGATCAGTTACCCAAATATGGTGAGGCATGTGTATCAGCCTATTATCTTTACGAGATTATTTTTATCAAAGGCTTATATATGCTTAGATTCCCTTTAAAATTGAAATGATGGGCAAGGGCAACTATTTAGATTTCTGAAGAGAAGACTTGCAATACCAAACTTTCCAGCATTAAAAAAGTAAACAAACTTAAAATTGGAGATCCCATTTCATCCAATGCTGAAATATTCTTGCTCTTGACTCACCCAATACTGTGTCTCAATTTTTTGTGAACAAGTCTGTTCCAATAATTTCTTACCATATATATCCTTCTTGTTCATAGCATCATCATGTGATCATAAACTGCATAGAATTCTACTCCGCAAAGCTGATGTTTGAAGCTATAATTGACAGCTTAGATGAAGCAAATGACATTCAAACTCAAAACAAGAAAAGATGTGACAACTTCAATGACTTCCTTAGATGTCTGAAACAAATTCTTTGCGATTCAGAGACACCATTCTTTATCATCCTTGAAAAAGCTGAAAGGCTGAGAACCATGGAATCAAATCTATTGCCTGCATTTTTGCGATTATCTGAGTTATCAAGGTTGAATATCAGTGTCATTTTGGTGACTGAAATAACTCTTGAGAAGTTCATGTCTGGTACTCAATTTCCTATACCAGTTCAAGTTCATTTTAGTGATTACAGCCAGAATGAATTGATTGAAATCATGTCTCAAGATTGCCCTGATGGACATACAAGAGATTTTTATGCAACATATTGCCGACTTGTTGTTAGTGTATTTTATCTGGCTTGCAGAGATCTCAATGAGCTGAGACATTTGGTAAGTGAAAATTTTATTATCTTTGCTTAAGGCTGTCTTGCAAATTTATCAAAGTATAAAGCATCATTCATTTTGTAACTGTATTTTGAACCAGATAACTCAACTGTCATTGGAGAAAGAGATTTTTTCTACTGGATGTTCGAAAAAGTATACAGATTTGGTTGGCTCCAGCAAAGTAAAGTTAGCTTTAATCAATGGCTAATTACTCTCAGAACTTTAGTTAACTTATACTGTACAGTAGGTATTACCTCGTTTGTTGGTATTGAAGCTTTGAGAGCAGACATATTAATCCTGAAAGCTCAAATTTGCATTCACCTCCAAACTGGAGCTTTGGCGTTTTGGCCTAAGCAAATTCTTGAAGCACATCAACCTCTGGTGGATGCAAATTTGAGCTTTCAAGGTTAATATGTCAAAGTACCAAGATAGACAAGCAGGGTATCTATATTTAAGCTAACTACCGAGGAACATTTTGAGAGAATGATTAGACATTGATTAAAGCTAAATTCACATTGCTAGAGCCAACCAAATCTGTATCCTTTTTTCCAAGGACATCCAGTACAGTACAGGCCTTGTGCCAATTGTATGGGAGGTATAAGAGGTGTGGAAGATTATAAAGAATTTTAGATGAGAATTCTCAGGTAGGAAAATTGTGTGTTTCTTTACATAAGGCCTATGTTGCAGTAAAGGATTTCCATAAGTTTTGTTGAGCTGTGTCAGAGAAAGTATTTTCTACATTGTTTGAGATAATTGAGAAGTTCAAGATATAGCCAAGATTATGTTATCAAGATTCAACTGTTGTGTTGATGTATCCGTTGCAGTCATTTTTTAGATTTATGTGGTAAGATAAGCAAAGCAAGCTAAAGAAGGGCTGGAATCGATTTCCTACCAACCTGGGTCGAAGAATGTTTAAAGATGGATGTAGAGACCTACAAAAAGTTCATTTTAAGTGAAAATAGTGTGACTGGGACAAAGTTGACCCAAATGTATCCTATCTCATTTGCTTAAAACCCAACTGTCAATTATAGTTTAAGAGCCAAAAGATGTAAGAAGCTGGTTCATAGCTTGTTTGAAGCATATTTTTAAGGCAAGTTCAGAAATAGGAAAATAATTTTATTTGACAAATTTTCATTCGAGTCTGGAGCCAACTGACATGAGCAATGAATTCTTTCATGAAAATGTAAATAAGCTTTATTTTAAAAAATATGAATGGAATAGTAATGAACCATTTAGCACCTTATGACAGACAATCTATAATTTCAAAAAAGTGTATGGTATACAGCTATTCCGTTCATAGTTTTTGTAATATTTAAGGTTCAAGCTCAAATAATGGCTACAAAAATGTTGGAAAATCTGCTGCTTTGCGAACAATTTCATGATTTTAGAGAAAAACCATCAGAACACTGAACTTGTTTCTTTTCTTGTTGCAGGCCTCAGTTAACTTTGCACAATATTGTGAACCCTTAAGAGAAGATCCAAAGACAGATGTGAGGAAATTATGGCGAAACATAGAGCCCTATTTGAGGAAATGTCTTTCAACCGTTTATCTAAGAGAAGTTACTACTTTGAGAAGGGAAGAAGGACGTCAAAAGGAGCTGGCTGGACCCGGTAAGTTCATTAGATCATTTCCCTTCTGTATGCTAAACATTGACTGCAAAGAATAAAAGGTCGAAATATCTCGTTGAAATCTTGAATTTGATGAAATCTTTCAATTGTCAACATGTGGTTCCGGTACTGTTAAGTTCTATACCAGTAGAAGATATATTAAAAGTTTGAAAACCTTACTGGAAAAATCTTGCAACCAACGTGCAGAGTTCCAATTTTTGTATCTATCGAATGATCTATGGTTTAACCATATTTGGCTCCATGCGGAGAGTAGTCACCGAATGAATATAGGAACCTTACGTTAAAAACTACCTTCTTTCCTTTTGTGCCCGAGGAGTAGAACCACGCAGCCAATTTTTCTTATGTACTCAAAGATAATTGACCAGAAATCAGAGCTAAATTCGCAAAGTTGGTTTAAGCCCTGAATGATGAAGAATATATAGTTCATGATTTCTGGGGCAAGGGTTTTGCAGCACGATTTTTTTTAAAACAGCTGGTATAGCTTTCCTCTCTCGCCATAGCCTAAGTGGTACGCCTTAAAAGGATCTTCTAATGACTTGCCACGGTGAAATCACGATTTAGCATGTTTTCAGAGGAAAAAGTTAAAAAAAATTGCTTATAACTTTAAAGTAGCCGACCAAAAAGTAAAAGGAAGCACCGTCAAGTATGATGCATTATTTTGACCATAGATTATATCATAAATTTATGAATCAGCCTACCTGCCTGCACCTGTGTGTTCTTAAAAGTTTTAGAGGCAAGTTAATCAATCAATGTACTAACTTAGTGAACTCCTGTTTTTGACTGTGTCAATTTCTTTGCTGGTTCATTTGAGACCTGCAATATCTCCAATATTGGTTGGCTTTGCAAACATTATCAAATTTGTTAATGCCGTATTTTCAGCACGGTATATATGTGTAATGTACTTTAAAGGGGCTGGATAAGAAATACGTAAACAAATCCATGGTTTGTGCATCAAATATCGCACTTTGAAAAGAGAAATTCCTTTTTAATTAGCTAAATTCAAAAGGAAAGATCCTTATCTAGATACAGGCCGATCTTGGGTGAAAGATCAACGGAAATACTGGTTGGAAATCCATTTATATCACAGCAATCCTAAAACATATAGAGATCTAATTTGTATCAGAAGAAAGTCCAAAGCCTAATCTCCAAGATGAGACATTCATTTTGTATTTTAATTGAATAGTCGCAATAAATTAGCTCCTCAGAAAACTGCTAAATCCTAAATTTCCCTGGCAGTTTCTTATCCAGCCCCGTTAAGTGCTGCATACCAATCAACCTGTTTCATGATTTATTGTGGCCTTTCAATGTGGATCCTTTTTGGGCATCCTGCCCACTTTAATTTTTTATAATTTTAGTGTGTTTTCTTGCAGCTAAATCAAAGATCGCTTTGGAATTGCCATACCTATCCAAGTATCTGGTGATCGCTGCATATTTGGCATCCCACAATCCTTCTCGAACTGATAGAAGATTCTTCTGCAAACGCACTTATGGCAAAATGAGTAAAAGAGCGAAAACATCAATTAAGAGTTATTCATCGGATGGCAAACTCACAGGTGTGTAATTTGTATCTTTAATTGTTTACCAATAGGACAGTAATGTGTCCAACATAGGGTCCTAACCTTTAGAAAGGCGGTGTAAATTCTATGACCTCTTTTATTGAATTGAATGGCCTGACAGGAACTTCAAGTACTTTTCTCTAATTCTACCGTGATCATTGTTTGATCTGTTGATTATGTTCAAAATGGTACCGTTTTCTTTTTATTCTAAGAATTCATATTTTGAAATAATTGAAAGGTTCATAAATTCTAAATAGACCTTTTAGCTATTCAACAAAAGAGCCTGGATCAAGCGTTATTTTTATACATTTTTACACGCGAGGTTCAATCGAGTGGCGTTAGAGCTTCTCGCACTACAGTAAAAACCCGCATATAAGAACCAACCACTTATAAGAACCTAAGGCCTAAAATGTTCTAATTTCACCCCATTACAGAAGAACCTATTCATCCTGAAATTCAAGGAAGGTTCTTATCTAAAAAACGTTACATGTAAACTGCTGGTTTTTAATAAATATGTGATAAGATTGTCTAAAGAAATTTAGCCAAATACTTAAGTAGATACAAAGCCTGTGTAAAAATTCCTTGTATGAATGGATTTGATACAGATAAGGCTAGGTAGATAAGGTTGTTCTTTATAAAATTGTGTCATGATAGTGTGTATGTGAAAACGTTGTTTTCTTATATTTGGCCTAAATTCCCAAAGATCTGTGATTAATTCTTTTGATAAGAACCTATCTAAGAACCTTGCATCCTGTTTTCAAGAATAGTATCATATGCATAAGAACCTAAACAGGGTGATTTCAAAATGCAAGGTTCTTATATGCGGGTTTTTACTGTATTGTGCATGTCTCTATGTTAATGGCCACGGGCGTAATCATTGTATTTTGCTGCCTGTGGTATTGTACCTGTAGTGTTGTATTGTAGTATAGCAATTGGAAAGTATAGTAGGTAACAGGTAATAAAACATTTTATGAATTATTGTGCACATTCGAAAATTCTACAACTGTAGCAAAATATCGTTCGATTCTGATTCTTTTCAGAATAGCTAAAAGGTCTATTCATAAAGGGAAAATGATACAACATTGAAGAAAACCATACTAGTTTATAATGGTCTACACTTTGCACAATCTACAGTCACACTCTATTGTGTAGGCTCTTAATCCTTTTTTGAAAGCTGTCAATGATTGGGACTCTCTAATACTGCGAGGTAATGTTTGCCACAGCTTTTGACCCATACATCTCACTGTTTCTATGCCATAAGAAGTTGTCCTGGCATTTGGAATGCCAAGAGTATTCTTGTTTCGCAAGTTAGAATACCACACTGACAAGTCAGAAGATCACAGAGATCTCACCCAACATAGCTAAATAATAATCAGAATTTGATATTTATTTGCAGGACCAAAAGCCTTCCCACTGGACCGTCTAATGGCAATGTTCTTCAGTATGGTTGAAGTAGAGATTGACCCAAATGCAAACCTGCTGATGCAAGTATCATCTCTCGTAAGTTTGAACTTATTAGCAAAAGTGAGTGCAGATGATCAAATTGACTCAGCCAAATATAAATGTCTTGTTAGTCAAGACTTTGTTCAATCGCTTGCAGATAACTTGGAGCTTAATCTAGCTGAATATTTATTCGATTCTTAATGAGGAGGATTACGTTAAAGATGGCGTCCGGGAACTTTTTAACCATTATTTTTTGCCTCTGAAAGAATTTCTATTGATTTGATCGGTTCAATTCAATTCAATTTTATTCGCAGAATACAACAGCCTAATACAATGTAAGATAAACATATATGCATTCTACACGACCCAAGAAAAGCGGAGCTGATCTAGCTTGGGCCGTAAATTAAAATTCAAAAGGGTATGCGAAAAAGAAAAAATACGTCATAGTACAAAGCTAAGAATTTAGGTGCATTTATCATGGAAGGCAAAAGATAACACATGTAAACGAGGCACTCGGTAACCTCTTTTTGTTTGGCGATGAGAAATTAAACATTGTCTCAAACAGAATGATTTTGGAAGTTACAATTTCGTCCATCAAAAACCAAGCGGCTTCATTGATATTTTCTGTATGCTAATATTCACCCTGTGTAGCGTCTTTTTTTGGCTTTTGTCTGTTATATTTCTCTGTGTAGCAGTGTTGTTATTTCTTTGGTTTTTGTTTTCGTTTGTTTTTCTGATGAAATTAACCGTAAGCGTCATCCATTGTGGGGACCAGATGACCTTGTGTCTTTCCCCGCCATGAATGGCACATGTAAATAGTATTTCTTTTCATTTGGAATTAGGTTTTGTTGTTATATAAAAAAAGATTTTAATTAAAAATCCCAAACGCCATCTTTAGGGCAATCGTCTATTTGCAGGCTCCTTATTCACTCTAAAACTTGCCGGCTGAGTCAGAAGAAATCCCCGCAAATGAGAACCTACAAAAATAGGAACCTAGAGGCTGTTTTTCCTAACTTATGCACGTTGTAATTAAGAACCCGTTTTAGTTTGATGGAAAAAATGTTCTTATTGCAGGGGTAGCAAAGTTGATCTTGGATTGTCGTTGTTAACTTCTTTTTTGTTCCAGCTGGCGGTTAAAGTTTGAATCTCCTCCCCTGCTGTTTGTAAGCTTAGAATCGGTTATTAGGTACATAATAGCTTTGCCAAAACAAATAACAGGGTTGAGCATCTTTGGTGAAGATTCTAAAACGGCCAAAGAATAAGTTTTTTTTTTTTTTTTTTTTTTTTTTTTTTTTTTTTTTTTTTTTTTTTTTATATCCAATACATAAGGCACTTTTCAAATAAGAACCTTTGTACCTTGAAATTAGTCTTAGTACCTTTAAAATAAGAACCTATTTCAGCCTGGCTGTCAAAGAATAGTTTCTTATATGCGGGGATTTACTGTACCAGGAAAATTGTTCTTTGCTATGAATACTAACGATAGTTATTCTGCGACAATAACGAGCATACCTCGGCCGGTTTGAGACATTGAAACTCCATCTTCAAAACCTTACTTTGAGTCGTAATTTTTCCAAGGTTAACCTTCGACCTGCATGTTTTGACACACCCGGTACATAACGGAATCTCGTACATGAGCCTGAATAGGGACCGGGTGTCCCAAAAACTACCCATCATTGAAAAATCACCAAAATTTGATTACATGATTGATCTTTAAATTTCTTTTTGGCAAGTTGATCAAGGACCAAATTATTTTTCCAGGTATAACCGATCATGTAATTGATTTTAGCATTAGCAAATGTAGCGCTTTGTAGGGAGGCCTGATTTTGAATTCCACTGACTGATGAATGCCAGATTAATTTCTTTGTGTACATTAAGACCACAGTAAATAACACACACGTCATTGGAAACTTGAAGGATGGTGGTGTAAAGTCTCAGCATTTCGACTCTTAGACAAGATTTACAATGTCACTTAAAGGGTATAGCTCATGATAAGGTGAAATAAATCAAAAAGACAATTTGTGATAGGTTTTATAACTGAATGTTGATGATTTTTAAACAGGGGTAATTCTTTGGGACACCCGGTATTTGATGGTAAAATCCAAGCATATTGTAGCCTTGTGAATGTACTTATTTTCTGGTATTCATTTATTTAGGATTTTGTTAGAGGAACTATTCACATGAAGATCAATCGATTGGTTTAAATTGCATTTGTTTCTACGTGTGTTTCTCTGGACATTCTAAAGCTGGTTTGAGAGGAATCATCGGAGATTTCGTTCGTTTGATTTTCTTGGAGATTTTGCGCCAGACAAGTCGCTAATCGTTTGCTCTACCGGGTGTCCCAAAGGGCTAGAGTGAAATTTAGCGGGCGGCATTCGAATGTCGTATTTTAGTATGTCGTACGGTGAGGGTTAGGGTTAGATTCAGAAAAGAGTTTTAAGGGTTATATAGGGGGGTTAGTAAGGGTAAGTTCGGGTTAGTTAGGTTAAGTTAGGGTTAGGGGTTTGTTCAGTTCGATATTTCCAAAAAAAGTAAGGCATTTAGCTCCGCCCGCTAAACTGCACTCGCCCCTCCCAAAGAAACGGAAACATATTTGGTTGGGCCTAGCGATGAAAATTTAGCTTCAATCAATGGCTAATCGGTAGTAACACGTTCGTTGGTACTAGAGTTTTGAGAGTTTACAAATTGTCTTTAAAGTCCTGCTTCCACCTCCAAACCATAGCTTTGGACTTTTGGCCGTAGCAAATTCCTGAGGCACATCGAAATTTTAAATCAGAATTGAAGAAAAATTTAGAAACTGCGCAATAGGTGAGATCTGGGAAATTTACGTAATTTGATCTATACTTTGTTCAAGTTTTGTCAAGGTTATTGTTGATTTGTTGTTCGCTGTGCTTCAGGAATTTGCTCAGGTCAAAACCCCAAACCCCAGTTTGGAGGTGACAGCAAATTTAACTTTCAAGATTGATATTTCAGCATCAGTAGTCATTGACTAAAGATACGTTTTTATCGTTAGACCTGACCAAAGTGTTTTCCTCTTTCCGGAACACCCGGTACATTGTCGGTCATTCGTTATACCAGATGAGCCGAATACATTTGGACGTTTGCTGGCATTTACGTTCGTTAAATCGACAGCACAAATTTCCCAAGATCGTACCGACGGGTACCCCCAAATATGTCCTCCTTTTTACAAAATCGCCAAAACTCGATTATCAAGCCTATCATTAACATTTCCTTCTGATTTGTGTCATGAAAATGATACAAGTTTGATCAATTTGATGACGCGTTTCACACAATGGAAAACATTGCTTAAAGCCATACTATACTCTCTGGTTAACGTTGCAATCCGAGGGGGCACGCTCAGTACATGCATATACGGGGAGGTAACTCCAATATTTCTGGGTCCGACAAAATATTGCTAAAAGTGACTTTTGGGTCCAAACAATTGAAAATATGGCGATAATATTTCGTTGGCATCAAACATAGTGACAGTGATATTCCTTGGTCCTTTAAAAGCAATCCTGGTCATGATTTTTTGCATCATTTCACGATACGTTATGCGTTCGTTCACTGGTGTCAAGTTCAAAATAAGCTTTTGAGATGCAAGGAATGTTGAATTATATTTTTGGAATGCTTGAACATTTCTTGGACTGACCCCCGTTTTGTTTATGTGCTGAGTATTCCTCCTGGGATTGTAAATCTTACATGAGAGCCAACGTTTGCGATTCTTCGTTCTCGTTCAACAGGTCTCCAGATATAGTGTTCATTTCTTTCTGAAATTTGTGACCAAATCAAAGTTAGTTGACGGTGACGAATAGCTGGTCGAGTTTCGCTAAAGCGATAACTGGGACTCACTGTCATCAGTCTAAAATGTATGTTTAAAATAAGCTTATTGCATTCGGTGATTTCGACACATGGTGGATATTGTTTAGCTAGAGGAACAATAGCGTGCGTGGGCGTTTTCTTTGTCCTATTTACAGATTAACTCCACTTAGCTCCGTCCCTAAAAAGAGCTAAATTCGCTACTTTTGAAACCAATTACAAGAATAACTAATAATTTGGGTAATAATTTGGTCCTTGATCTACTTGACAAAAAAATAAAATCGATGATCGGCTGTGTAATCAAATCTTAGTGATTTTTCAAACGGGAGTACTTGGGTTTTGGGACACCTGGTAGATTCGCTTATCATCAAACCAGTCAAAAAGATACTATACTTGGGAAATAATTTGTTACTTGTTCTAACAAGACAATAGATAGTTAACTTTTAAGAAAAGAAAGATGTGACTTTCAAAAAAACGAAAGGAAATTGAGGTGTTTTTCAAACGTTATGAGTTTTTATTTAAATCACCTGTACATTGAATTTTCTTGAAGATGCTAATTCAAACGTGAAGATTCCGTTATGAAAATACGACAAAATGTATTTATTAAGATATAAATCAACTATTGGTAATCAAATCCAAATAAACAAACTTGAAAATAAGAGTACAAACAATAATTTGATATCAATAAAATAAATGAAAACAACGTAAATAATCCTAGAAATTATAAATTGCTGTATTCAAACATAGTCATAAGAAAGGAACTATGATTCAAACTATTCTTAGATTGCCAAACAATTAATCAGTTTTTCTTAAATAAGTAATTCTTTTTAGAAAATCAGAAAATAAAAACTATTATATTTTTCTAAATTTTATAGTGAATCTTTAATGATGAATCTTCAAAACTTTCTAAGATTATTTACGCTATCCTTGTTTAATCTATTATTACCAAATTACTATTATTTCATTAATTGTATGTTTCTTTATTTGCTTGCCAAGAATATATTTTCATTTACTAAATCAAGTGATTTAGTTCTAAATGATTATTATTTTAGTCCATTTTGAGAATCATTTATCAGTGATTTTCATTTTCTATCTATGGTTTGTCAATCTAGATTAAACTGTCTTCATATCTTCTCTAATACATTTTGATTGATTTCTCAAGTTATGACTTTACTTAAATTTTGTCAAATTGATATAATAAATGGAAGCATTAAAATCGTTGCAAAGTTGTTTGCAATTCCTTTTACTTTAAATTTTGCTGTTTTGTCTGTAAAAATTGAAGGGAAATGGTTTAAAATAAAGTCATTTTCCAATTTAAGCGTAAATATAAACATTCTAGTACGGTTGATTTTCGTTGATTAGCTGATTTCCTTAAATTTTGCTGCAGAGAAAAATAGACACATTCGTGAGAATTCAACTAGAAAAGCGTTGTCAATGCAAAATGTATTGAAAGCACCTCAACTTAGAGACTATTGCAATCAAAATTATAACTTATACCGGGTGTCCCAAAAAAGTACTCCTGTTTCAAAAATCACCAAAAATTGATTATCAAACTTTTGATAAAATTTCCTTTTTGAGTTGTTTTGTCAAAGACCTAAAAATATTCATTGATGATAAAATGTTTGCTTTTGATGCAACAAGGTAGAACAATTACACGTTGAAAAACCTTATTTTGAGCTAAAGTTTTTAAGCAAAATAGTCAATCTTGCCTATGAGTCAAATGTTCAGACTTTTTATCATCAGTGAGGTCTGCCATGATTTTGCGCATTTCTTTCTGCTGTCATTTATGACCACACTAGATGGTTTACATGCACAAAGAAATTGATCTGGCAATCATCAGTGCTTTTTTGCAGTATGGTTCAAAATCAGGTACTTAGCTCGAAAAAGAGCTAAATTTGCTGCTTTTGAAGCCAATTTCAAGATCAGCTATATATTGAAAAATAATTTGGTCCTTGATATACTTGACAGAAAAAGAAAATTGAAGATCGGCCGTGAAATCAATTTTTGGTGATTTTTCAAACGGGAGTACTTTTTTTGGGACACCCGGTAGATAAGTACAAACATTGATTTGGCAGCCTGAAAAGTAGATTTCACACGTTCAACCCACAATAGACCTTGAAGCTATTCTACAAAAGAGCCTTGATCGAGCATTATTTTTATACATTTTTATTCACGACATTCGTTGAGTGGCATTAGAGGTTCTATCACTATTGTGCACCTTCGAAAATTCTACGAAACACAGTGATCCAGATTACCGAAATAAGGGAATAAATAGGAAAAAATGAAACATGTAAAATTTACAATTTTGATAGCTAGTATCAAAGAGCATACCCTGGCAAACATAATGAAATAAATTTCAGCAAAATCGGACTTCTGACTGCAGAGATATGACATTTTGAAGTTGGAAGAAATTGATTAGGTCAAAGGTCAGTGCAATTTCCGGTCAAAATTCACATTGTTGGCATAATTTCGATAACTTTCAGGCAGAGTTTTTTCCACTTCCCGAACTCCGATTGCAGCCATTTTTGTTTTATTTTGTAGGTTGTTGCCTATATTTAATTACTATCTATTCATTCATACAATCTGATCAAGGATAATTCATTTTTTGCATGTCCTTCAAACTATGCTCTTTTTGGTACTACATCTCCGAAAAACTGAAGAATTCTGACTTTAAGGCTAAAAACAAAAATTAGGCGGAAAAAGGCGAAAATGGCACCTATCCCTCGTGGAAGTGCTATTTCCAATGGACCTTTATGCCAAAGGATTCGTACAAATTCGTAGAGGTAAGAGAGCTATGCTATTTTGAAAAAGATCACTCTGGCTACTTGATTTTAGTGAAAAATCGCCTTTTTTCATAATTTTGTATTTCTTTGCTAACAATTCCATCCTAAACGTTTTTACACTATCGTTACTACCTCGCACTAATCAAATTCATCTTTCTCCATTATTCTAATGTTGAGTCCAATTTCCTCAATAAATCGTCAAGCAATTTCGTACATAGATTGTACGATTGTCTCTTCCTCTGTCAGCGGACGCACTAGATTCTTTTTTGGTGATTCCACTTCACAAGGATGCTTCTGGCTTAGAGATGACTGGTGAAGATGTTAAAAGCATTCCCACAAAAATATCATGGACGTTGTTTTGGACACAATTTTGCCTTGCTCTACACCCTGCACCACTTCTGAAATTTCGGACATGTGTATTCCACGCCTTAAGTCCGCTCTCAGACCAAATGGCAATGGGCTTTCCCTCTTGGATTTAAAAAAGATCCCAATTATGTGCCAACCTTCTGGTGTATTGAGGGACTCATCTGTACCTTAAGGAATTGCAAGGCTAATGTAATATAGGAATTAGATTATAGGAGCTTGATTTACTCAAAACATTTAAATTTGAAACATGCAACTTTCCACACAGTTGTCAAATCCAAAGGACTGTTATCACTGTTCCAGGTTTTGTTGAAATTTGCACGTTTTTCTACATTCATCTCAAATATGTATTGCTGGTTATTCCTACAAATGGTAACTTGCTGTCTCTTACAACAAGTGGAACTTAAATAGCAAACTTTTTAGAATGGATATCACTCCATTCTCACTTTTTAGAATTGCAAATTCTGTCCAAAACAACATCCATGATATTTTTGTGTGAATGCTTGTAACATCTTCACCAGTCATCTCTAAGCCAGAAGCATCCTTGTGAAGCGAAATCACCAAAAAAGAATCGAGTGCGTCCGCTGACAGAGGAAGAGACAATCGTACAATCTATGTACGAAAATGCTTGACGATTTATTGAGGAAATTGGACTCAAATTATAGTTTTATGGTAGATTAGAGCTCACTAGAATAATGGAGAAAGATGAATTTGATTGGTTCGAGGTAGTAACGATGGTGTAAAAACATTTAGGATGGAATTATTAGGAAAGAAATACAAAATTATGAAAAAAGGCGATTTTTCACTAAAATCATGTAGCCAGAGTGATCTTTTTCAAAATAGCATAGCTCTCTTATCTGTACGAATTTGTACGAATCCTTTGGCATAATGGTCCATTGGAAATAGCACTTCCACAAGGAATACGTGCCATTTCCGCCTTTTTCCGCCTAATTTTTGTTTTTAGCCTTAAAGTCAGAATTCTTCAGTTTTTCGGAGATGTAGTACCAAAAAGAGCATAGTTTGAAGGACATGCAAAAAACGAATTATCCTTGATCAGATTGTATGAATGAATAGATAGTAGTTAAATGTAGGCAACAACCTACAAAATAAAACAAAAATGGCTGCAATCGGAGTTCGGGAAGTGGGAAAAACTCTGCCTGAAAGTTATCGAAATTATGCCAACAATGTGAATTTTGACCGGAAATTGCACTGACCTTTGACCTAATCAATTTCTTCCAACTTCAAAATGTCATATCTCTGCAGTCAGAAGTCCGATTTTGCTGAAATTTATTTCATTATGTATGCCAGGGTATGCTCTTTGATACTAGCTATCAAAATTGTAAATTTTACAAGTTTCATTCTTTCCTATTTATTCCGTTGCCTGGATCACTGTGGAAAGGGGACAAAAATGTTGTTCGATTCTGATTTTTTCAGAATAGCTCGAAGGTCTATTGTTTGTTCTCTCTGTTTTTTTCTCTGTTTTGTTTTATTCGATTGAGCGTATTTAGAGATATAATAAGTACTAGGAGAAAAACGGACGCAAAAAACAGACAGATTTTTCAGCACACTGAGGCCTTTCAAACTTACGTTTTAAACTCTGATGATAACGTAAGTTTGAAAGGCCTCAGTGTGCTGAGAAATCTGTCTGTTTTTGCGTCCGTTTTTCTCCTAGTACATATTATTTAGTATATACTACAGTACCAAGTTTAGAGATATAGCATATATTCTTCAAAGCACCAAATCGCGTTGTCACATCGCAGACCACATATTGTGTCTTACAGAATTCGCTCTTGCATCCTGGAGACATATATTCATCTCGAAGTTTTGGAAAAGCCAACTAATTTTTTTCCATTTTTGCAGTTTCATTGAACTGAGCAGCTACGTATGAATTCAGCACATTGATGCACCAGAGCCTCTCCAAAGGTTATGGCAGAGATCTAGGATCAAGGCAAGAACAAACATATTTGAAAAGACTGAAAGAGAAGACTGAAATGTAAGAACTGATTTTCAATGTTTTCTGAGCTTTAGCCAAGGACAGCTTATCCTACACGAAACAGAATACAGCCGAAACGAGGCTAAATCAAAACTTTTATTCCTTACTCCATCCACCCTGAGAGCTCACATTTGAAGACCCACTTCATTTTTGAGTAAATGAAATACCATCGCCAGGAAAAGAAAGTGGAAAATTTCCTCCATGTCTTATTATTCTCAAAACTTTCTCTGACTCCCAGAAAGATAAGAAAATACACATATAAAAAATAGATGATAACCTAAAATAGAAAAAGAGAATATGGCCGGAAAAAACTATTTTTCACATTTTGAAATAAAGATTGTGGATGTTGTTGAACTTGGAGGCTTATTTCCCCATGGCTTTAGTTCATATCTTCGTGATTTTGATTATCAACATTTTTGGACTGTCTAAAAGATGAACACTCGCTTAACTTATACATAAAGTATACAAGAAGAAGCAGGGGTATTAGGCACACAGAGGGGCTCTCTTATTCGAAGCCATCAGAAGGCGCTTGTAGAAAAGATGAATTGTTGTACTCCGAATAGATACCACGATCTTGACCAGAAAGTACATAGAAACATAAACATCTATTTTTTGAAGTCTTTTTCCACAACGTTCATTACACCTATTTCGACAATTCTAAAATGTTTGACCATTAAGACCAGCAGTGTACAAAAAAAGACAGAAATATTTTCATTATGATACCATTTTCTTCATTTCTAATTTCCCTTCAACCTGCAAATAATATGACAGACTTAGGACAGATCATGTAATTTAGGTTCAAAAATTCATGGAGAAAAAAATGAAACTCATAAAATATTGTCTCTCTGACTTCTTTTTATAAGAGAGCCCCCCGGTTAAACAAAAACTTTTAAAATGACAAGAGATTTGAAGGTAAAACTATAGTTTGCTCAGTCCAGACCAACCTCTGTCACGTTATATCATTATTCTTGGACAGCTGTGGGTGGTTCTTGATTTATTGTAGCAAATATTTGAAAAATGGTCCTAAAACAGCATTTGCCAAAAAATTGCTGAAAAAGCTGTGTAGAGCAAGTCGCTGCCATCGTGCAAAGCATGCTGGTCTTTGTATTCCCTTCAAAACTACTTTCTTGGAACATTTTGATGAATTAAGATGTCTTTAGGAGATATTAAAATTATAATATAATAAATAAATGATTTAAGTACCAAAAATAGCTGAGATGCTCAAAAATACGACGTTTTGAGCATATGTTCGTTATCAAGTTCTTGATTTTGTTAACGAAATAAAGGTAATTCAAACAAAATTCAGTCAATTTATCTTTCATAATTTTGTTTCATTTTTAAAAACTGTATTTTGCAATTAAATTAATTCAAAATCAAAATTAAAATGAATCTTATCATAAAGTCGGTTTCGTTAAATTCAAGCAATTTAAGTTAACTAGGAAAATTAAATAGATATTTTAAAGATACAGTGATAAATTAAAGGTTTTGAATTAGATTTCTTAAAAATCAAAGCAAAATAGAAATGTGTTACCTTTTCAAGTAAGATATCTTTCATTACGAATGTACCGGGTGTCCCAAAAAAAGTACTCCTGTTTCAAAAATCACCAAAAATTGATTATCAAACCTTTGATAAAATTTTCTTTTTGAGTTGTTTTGTCAAGGACCCTAAAATATTCATAGATGATAAAATGTTTGCTTTTGATGCAACAAGGTAGAATAATTACACGCTGAAAACCTTATTTTGAGCTATAGTTTTTAAGCAAAATAGCCAATCTTGCCTAAGAGTCAAAATTTCCAGATTTTCAATCATCAGTAAGGTTTGCCATGATTTTGCGCATTTCTTTATGTCATTTATGACCAAAGTAGATGCTTTACATGCACAAAGAAATTGATCTTGCAATCATCAGTGCTTTTTTGCAGTATGGTTCAAAACCAGGTAGTCCTAAAAAGAGCTAAATTTGCTACTTTTAAGCCAATTACAAGATCAGCTATAAAGTGGAAAATAATTTGGTCCTTGATATACTTGACAAAAAAGAAAATTGAAGATCGGCCATGAAATCAATTTTTGGTGATTTTTCAAACGGGAGTACTTTTTTGGGACACCCGGTATAATATATTTTTATTTCAGACCATAAAGATTAAACAGCCAGCATCTTGAATCAAACTCATTAAAAATCAAGTAAAATTTCAAATTTTTAACTCGTTGTTTTAATAAAAAATTATTTTATAAATTATTGAAAATATTATCATGCTAAAATAACAAATCGTTATCTTTAAAATTAAAACGAAAATATTAGAAAATCGGAATGCAATATTTTTCATAAAGAAATTAGAATTTCGATCTAACACTGGAAGTATGTTAAGAGTCTCATAATATGTTATTGAAACTTTTTAAAGTTTGGGAGTTTCATAAAATTCTTGTCATAAAATACAAGAAAAAGATGAAATAGAATGGAAGAATGCCTCTGATTAAAAGCAAACATTTCTTGAAAAAGTTTGTCCCAACACAGAAGTTTCTCGTCTCAAAAACAGAGTTTCTTATGAAAAATATGTGCTTATTTTAAAGCAAAACGTAATTTTTCAATGAAATATACTGTATTCTAAATCATCATATGAAATTTCGATTGCCCCCAAATCGTCATTAAATCATTAAATCTCATCTCATTTATTTCTTATTTTAATTTTCTATGCCCTACGGTAATTAGGGCATGTCCATCGCACAGCTTACAGCACCCCATATGGTATAAAAATCATTATTTGACAGGGGGCCGTTTGGTTTTGAACAGAGCTTTCATTAGTTTTACCATTCAGTAGCTAACTTTATCTACAAATCACAGCAGGGGTCGTAGCCCAGTTGCTAGGGAGCTCGGCAGAGGTCAGCAAGGTCAAAGGTTCGAATATCGTAATGTCCAAACTTTTTGATTTTTTAGTTTGTTTAACAATTATTTTTATATTTGCTGTTACATATTTATAATCTCTTCTAATTTTAGGATTTAAATTTCGATTTCAACATTTAACCTATAAAAGTTTTAGGAAACTATCTGAATATAAGATTTCAATTAAATTCAGATATGAAATTCAGATTAAATGTGAAATTCAGATTGGATAAATATAATAATCTATTATTCATCGTTTATTTACAGTCTTCATTTTAATATTTGTTTATTCATTTGAAAATATTGATATTGATAGTAGCTTATTTAAAGCAAAACGTAATTTTTCAATGAAATATACTGTATTCAAAATAATCAACTAAAATTTCGATTGCCCCCAAATCGTCATTAAATCTTTCCAAGGTTCCAAATTAGATAAGATATTTCTCATTTATTTCTTATTTGAATTTTCTCTGCTCTTCGATAAATACAGCATGTCCATCGCACAGCTACAGCACACCATATGGTAAAAAAATCATTATGTGACAGGGGGCCGTTTGGTTTTGAACAGAGCTTTCATTAGTTTTACCATTCAGTAGCTAAATTTATGTACAAATCACAGCAGGGGTCGTAGCCCAGTTGCTAGGGAGCTCGGCAGAGGTCAGCAAGGTCAAAGGTTCGAGTATCGTAACGTCCAAACTTTTTGATTTTTAATTCATTTCTTATTTTATTTCTATTCTATTGTTTATTGCTATAGTTTTATTTGCCTTTTGTAAAAGTTAGATTTAATAAATTCACTTATTTCTCATTTATCATTTCCATTTATAATTTTTGTTTTATAGTTATTTATTTTGATAACATTTTATTCTAAAAAGGTTTAATTTGTAAAAGATTTAATTAAATATCATACGGTTTTTTATTTGGCTCAAAATGCATGACCACTTTGCAATTTTGTTTTCAAATAAAATAAATCTAGGATGATATAAGCCTGTGCTGTAAAAAGTTTCTTAGTGCTTATAAAACGGTTATATTTAGGTGTTTCGGTTTGAAAAATGCTTGTGAAAATTGTATGTTAATTGGTATTTCCGTAGAAATCAAATTCAGAGAATATTTATTTTGAAATTTAGCTGCGTTAATTTGTATCCAGAAAAATTAGTTAATTTCTATTTATATTTATACCTTGAAAAAGTTTGTCTGTATTCCTTTTTAATTCGAATCTTCACCGATTTGGAATTAATTCAATTAATTCAAAATTCGCGCACTTTACTGGTTATAGGGTGACGTCACTCTGGTATCTAAATCAAGATTCACTACCAATTTTTACCTCTGACTGTCGTCGGTTCCTGGAGGTGTCGTGGTAGCACGCCTGTCTGCAAATTGCCCAGGAAGACTTGAGACTGTGTGTTCGAGTCCCACCACTGACGCATACTTGGTAATGATGCACAGGAAGTGCTGAACCTTGGATCTGTAATGGGTCCGGAATCCATCGATTCCATTGGAGTGGCATTACGGAAAGCCGCACCAGCCTGGTGGACCAAGGGGTACGCCAAAAACGTGGACCAAGGGGTCCGCAAGCGTGGATCTGTAATGGGTTCGCGAACCTGGATCTGTAATGGATCCATGACCGGGATCTGTGGTGGGTCCGATGCCTTGGGTCATGATGCACAAGTAAGGTTACGACGTGCAGAACCCGGATCTGTGATGGGTCCAAAAGCTGGAGTGGCTGTATGGAAAAGCCGCACCAGCAGGGTGGATCGAGAGATCTGTCCTTCCTGTACCGAGGTACAAGAGAAAAATTGGGGGAGTTTCTCCCCCAAGGAAAGTGGCGAAACTAGCAGGAGAGTATGCTCCGGCGAGAAAAACTGGGAAGGGGGCATTTGCACCTCCAGAAGAAAACAAGAAGGGGAGACAACAAAATTTTTTCCTGGAAAAATTTCATATGAAATAATTTTTTAAGTCCCCTCCAACCCCGCTGTGCCAAGCCCCAACGCCTACGAAGTGCTACAAGGTCCTGTCTGCGTTGCCGAGGTTGTGGAAGACTCTTGTCAGTCCATTCCTTCTCCATCTTGTGTTGGTCATCTTTCACAGTCTGTGTTTCATTCTCAGAGGTAAGGGGATTTCTTATTTCTGTACTGTTATTATTACTAGTGTATCATATGTCTCGATATTCCAGTTCGCATTTTTTATCGTCGTTCTTATCTTAATGGAAGTGGCAGCTAAGTTGTCTAAAGCGCGAACAGAAAATAAATGCAACCAAAAACCTAAAACGATCTGCCACAATACTTTTCCAAAGAGAAGCCCTAAGGCATCCACTTCCTGCAGTATGCATCACACCAAACTTAGTGCCCCTTGACTACGATCAACCAGAAATAAAATGAAACACTGCGATATTAATTCTGATTCCAGGAGGTCTTACTCGGGTATAAGAAAATAAGATCGAAACGGTTTGGTAAAGTCGACCAATTGGAACATTTTTTTGCAATGATGGTAACCTATTTGGGACAGGAAACGTTGCACAACGATGAGAAGTGAGCAGTGCTGTAGGCCCGTAGGTCGGGATACCAAGTACTACATACCATACCAGTAACATGGCTAAAATGCTTTGTCCTCTTCTTGCCAGCTACCTTGGTAACCCGAACCAGTAAGGCCAGCATTCACAACGTCTACGCGCCACCCATATTTCTCGTCCTTGCCCGGTACGGGCGAAACACACAGTGTAATTCGTTCGCCTGTCTAAAGCAAAAGCTACCTAGCTAGTGGAAAATCAAATGGCCTGAAAACCTACGCGAAGAACTCGACACGCAATGCACCAAGAAACAAAATTAATTGTAAATAACATGAATAAATAACATAGAAAGAACAACGATAACATATACGACAATGGGGAAGGGGAGAAAGGAGGAAGGGAGAAAGGGAGAGAGGTTGAAAGGTGAAAGGAAGTAAAAAGGCCTTTTTAAGAAATTGTCCCTCCCTGACCAATTTGGGGCAACTATGATGAGCTTTGGTAAAAATAAGTGCCATTTTGTCGCTGAAATAGAAATCAAAGCGATGTTCTGAAACCAAGATTTTGTTGATAGCAAAGGCCTACTTGATTGTCTTTCCTTGTATAAAAATTGAGTATTTTGGATCTCTTTAGAGCAGTTCAACAAATATTCCCGGCAAATAAACAAGTGCATGCATAATGCTTCTTGAGGGGAAATTGGTTGGAATGGGTAAAAATGAAACATAGGCCCATTTGAAGGCTTTACCTTTTTTAAATCTTGGGCAAAGAAAGTTTAAGTTCAAGGTTAAAGGTTGACCAATTCTGAATAAATCCGTTTGTTTTTTGCAAAAAATCGAGAATTAGCATAAATTTGTTGGATTGCTTTTTTGATAAACAGAAAAAGGGTTCAATTTTAGTAAGCCCTTTTATCAAATAAACAATTTTTTGTGAAGACTTTAAAAGGCACACATGGAACAACTTGTAAAACTTTGTACAATATGGAACCATTTTGAAACTATCTTGGAAAATACGAAACAGCGGAATGTAGTTTTGCAAAAAGGGTAGAAAAGTGAGGAAGTTTTAAGAACAAGAAAATGGAATTAACACAATATGCAACAAATAAATATTAAAAAGAATTATGCTAAATAAAGCATATAAAATTTAGTTAAATTAAATAATTAGGAACAAAAATTGAACATGAAATCAAGAAAATGGTAAATTCCTTTTTTAATTCATCTAGATTAATTAATATTAATATTAATATCTATTATATCTATTTTCAGAGAAATAATGCTATTTTTAATTCAGAAACATAATATTATTATTGTTAAATATAAGCGAGCTTAAATATAATTTATTACTTTTATTAAAAATCTATAAAACTGAGAGAGTCGTGATTTCGAACATCGTAAATTTTTAATATCTACGAATTTTAAACAAAATATAAGATTAATATAAGATAATTTTTGATGTTCCTATCGATCGTTTTTGTTTTGGGAAAGATAGTACTCTTTTAAGGATATTTTAAAGGATATTAATAAAACTTTAGCAAGATAAGAGGAGTATATGATTAGACAATATCTTACTTAAAATAATACCTGAAAATTAAAATTAAATCTTGCCATCTGTTTTGCATTTTCTTGTAAATGAGGTTAGATCTTAGCTCTTTTTGTTCCTGCTCTATACTTTAATGTTTTGATTTATGTTGAACATGTTTGACATTAAAGTTATCCTATCAGGAAGAGCCTAATTTTTAAATATTTTTATCTTGTCTGTTAGATTTGATTATATACTGAAATTTTCCTGGTATTTGAATTAAATCAATCTATATTGGAAGGGTTCTTATGAAAATTTACGACAAATAAATATGGTGTAAGTGTAAACAATTTTTAGCAGGTTATCTTGCAAAAGTGAAATCAACAAAAATTAACAAGGACAAAACGAGGAAACATTACGAACATAAACATCAAAACATATGACACCCTTCGCTACAAAAATAAATACATACATTAATAAAATTACGCTAAAGGCACATTGAATGTCCAGTTGATAGGTTACCTCCCTACCTACAGCTTAAACAGAAGAGAGCACACCCGAACGTTACTCGCCACTGCAAAGTCGAAACAAGGCAAACGTTTACTCCGTATCCTCCACCGCCAGAGAAATTATAAAAACATAAAAAGATCTCGCCGTCAAAAACTCCTCGCACCCGACTAGAGAGCTGGACAGACAGAAATTGCTCCTTACAGCACTTCCCAGATCAGTCACCTTTTGGGGGGTGGCATGACCCCTGGCCTCACCTTAATATTGCAGTGTTTCAAAATACGTCTGGTTTGATCGCAGTAATGGAACCCAAAGTAAGATGTGACCCATGTCTAACTAACCGCGATCGAGCCCAAATCGTCCAAGTGCGAACTGGAATATCGAGACATATGATACACTAGTAATAATAACAGTACAGAAATAAGAAATCCCCTTACCTTTGAGAATGAAACACAGACTGTGAAAGATGACCAACACAAGATGGAGAAGGAATGGACTGACGAGAGTCTTCCACAACCTCGGCAACGCAGACAGGACCTTGTAGCACTTCGTAGGCGTTGGGGCTTGGCACAGCGGGGTTGGAAGGTGGATTATTTAATTTTACAGAGCATTTTTCTGCAAAGGAATACAAGCTAATGACATGTGCTAAAAGTACAAGTTTAAAATGCAAACATAGGAATTATGAAAGAGCCGTGCCAAAATTTGACGGGATGGGAATAGCAAATCAAGGCAAAATAGGAGAGAATCTCTTTGAGGTTGCATCCAATGTTTATGGTAGCATCCAAAATGGCTGTATACAATTATGGTTCTTAATTTACCAGTTCTTTTTGATCTATTTCTCGAGTTTTCCTTCATTTCCTTTCTTGCAAGTTTACCTTTCATTTCATCTACTTGGTTCTCGTTATTGATTCTATTTCGATCCATGTTCATATCATTTCTTCCATCCACTCTCTGTGGCTTCTGTTGTCCTGTCTGCAAACTCTGATTCAATCAAATTTGCTTCATTTTGCTAAAGCTTTTCAAAGAGTTCCCTATTTCCATCTCTCATGTTCCCATTCTTTCATCTGCTCAGTTCTTCCTATTGACTCTTGTTCTTCTATGTCTACATCACCCCCCCCCCCTTTATTTGGGCCTTTCTGTTGTTCTTCATAGCCAAAGATTTTTACCTTTTCATCCATATATCTTCGTAATGCACGTTAAGGAATTTGGGTTCTCCAGCTCTTACATCTCCTACAACTATAAGTTGTCTATCAAACCCCTGATCTATCTACCAAACTGTTTGCATATGATTCCAATCTGGGCGTCCTGTACCGTGCCTCCTTATGTCTTTATACCGTTATCCCAGTGTATTCTAATTACCTTGTATCATCTCTTTTCCTCTATTAGGGATTCCTTCCCTCTCTGTACTCTCGTCAATCCACGTTCGTTAATTATGTGCATTATTTCCATCATTTATTACAAGAGAGTCAAATTTTCCGAAGTCTACCTAAATGGACTCTCCTTGCCTAAGTTCTGTCATATCATGCTGTAATGTCTCTGGATCTATAATTCGTACCATATCGCAACCATGGATGAAAAATCGATCCTTGCTAACTGTTTTCTCTGTGTAATCCAAATAATCAACGTCTTCTCTTGCACTCCGTTGTCCTCCTCATTCAGTTCAAGAGATTCTCTTCTATTTTGCATTGATGCTCTGTTCGTGCGATATGAAACCCTTGATATATTAGACAAACCCATAAGACTCAAAGACAAATTCAAAGAATCTAGGTACGCCGGGGACTAGTTTTGCTTGGTAAATAATGACAACAACAAGAATGAGGACTTGTTTTGCCCGGGAGCCCTAAAATTTGGTCCAACATTGCCGTGAATTTCATATTTTATTCCTGAAAGTACGGAAATCTTTTTGGCACCACCAAATGTCTGAAAAAACTGAACAACGACATTATGGAGCCTAGTTTTGCAGATGAAAAATATGAAAGAACTGTTGAGCAAAAACAGGGATAACCGATGATCGAATTTTGAGTGAGTTTGACAAAATGGCTGATTTTACTTTTCTTAACTTACGCGGAGAGAGGGGTGAGTGTTACTTGATGCAATTTGAACCTATTGTAACCTCGGCTGCTCTTTCATAATATCCCGTGCTTGCAATTACAACGAAGAGTAGCTTGCATTAACAAATAAGACTAAAACAACTAACAACAATGGATCTAATTGGTAAATATTTTCATCTGACACTGGCCACACAAAGTCATCATATGAGATCTGATAGAGTAAACTATGAAAATGTTGAAGGTGACAAAAAACAGTACAAGTACCGTAAAAGCTATATTAAGCCCCCTCTCTTTTAAGCATCCACTCTCTAATAAGCTCCCCCTGAGCCAAAATCCTTAATAAGCCCCTTCTCTATGACGCCCCCCAACTTCTATCAAATTCCAGAGGTTACCGAAGATTTGCTATCTATTGAGCTAAATAAGTTTGCACATTAAATTTGATATGGTTTGAGCTGAAACTGTGTCGAATTTATGTACTTGACTAGTAAAATTGTATGTTGAACCCGCAAAATATGGTGTAAAAGAACCAAAAAGCTATTATATATATCCCTGTAATTTGATTTTGCGAATAAGCCCCTCTCTGTAAGAAGACCCCTCTCTTTTAAGCCCCCCTCTGGAGTTTCCAAAATGAAATAAGCCCCCCGGGGGCTTAATAGAGCTTTTATGGTATTTCAGTAAGTCAAATTGATGTTTTCGCGGATGCTCGATGAAATTGGGACGAAACTAAAACAAGGGTTTTTTTAAGGACAAAGAAAGTATATAGCGTCAAGTTCCATAGTGAACTGATGAATTTGCGTTCCAAATAATCCGAATACAACCCACTGCCGATACTCGTGTGAATTTGAAGCATCTGATGATTTGCTTTGACCAGTGTCAGACGAAAATCTTAATCATTTATAACTCTGGGTCTCATGGCAGGCGTGATTACGTCAGAAGGAAATAAAAGCTATTGAAGGAAATATATAACTTGGAAAGGCATTTACTTGCGTGGAACATAAACAAAACAAGTGAAGATGCTTTCTGGGGCACGAACTTATTCAAGTTTTATTGGATTTTAGATCTTTTTCATATATTATTTTCGGGTGATATAGACGAAGGACTAGCAGAAATCCAAGCATGCCACAAGTCCCAGAGTAATAAATGAATGCTCCCTAGAAAATGGATACCTTAATCAACTTAATTTTCAACAGAAATTCGCAAAACATAAATACTAAAATGACTAACGAACCAACTGAGACCTTGCGTTGCTAAGGGAACGTCTCGGCGAAATTTTCGCACAATATTCGGTTAATATTTTCAAGCACGGAAATTTTCGCAAATATTGTTGTTGACGCATCTGTGTAAATATGCAAAATGAGCGCAGTATGAGGCTAATCATTAAGCAGAAGTTTCGAAAGAATATACCGATCCTTTTTCCAGAAAGAAATAAAAGAGGAAGATCTCTTCCACGGACTTCTAACAGGGCAAAAGAAACAAAAGCATAACAGATGCTCCAAAATAAACTTCAATTGTTGACAGCCAAAACACAACGAAGCTGTTTGGCGAAGAGAACAATCGTTCTTCCACAACTTAAAGGGCTCCGTCGCCAAACTGTACAAAAATCTGTAAACACCGCACGTGTCCATTGCTCACCATTGTTTTCTGCAGTTTGTTTGGTGGCTTCACCCAAGCCACCAAAAAGTGCTCGTTAAAAATCCACTTATATCCAAGCAATCGTAAAAGATATCAATGTTTGGTTTTTTCCCCTATAAAGTACAAAGATTCATCTTCAAAATGGTGCTTTCATTTTCGAAAATAAACAGGAAAATGTCTGTGTGATATTGTCCATCAAAAAACCTCAAAATTACCGTTTCGACCGAAATTTGGAGACAGAGAAGGGGCTGTATAACCTAACCATAAAAAACCATGATTTTGTCGCCCTAATGCAGACAAACAGCGGCAGATATATTACAAATGAAGACATTTTCTTCAGGTTTGAAATCCATAGAATTAGTCAATGCTATCAGATTTTTCATTCCATCAACCATTTTGGAGATATAGCTGGATTCTGAGCCACAAGTTTTGGATACGTTTAGCCCAAGCACACGAAAACCTATTGCAGGCTCTAAAAGGTATGATACGCGTCCTTTGTTCACTAACATCTTGTACAGCCCATTTAAAGATAGGATAAACAGCCCAGCTATATTTCGACGTTTAATTGGATCTTCAAACTGTTAGGAAACGAGACATAGTACAAAATGGCCTTTCTGTTGGCTGCCAAAAATGTGAGATTGTTTTGGAGCATCCATTATACCAAATCATTTCGATATTAGGTACCACATGCAGCGACAATTTATAAGAGACGATGATGGAAAATTTTTAGATTTTTGCTCAAAACAGGAAGCAGCTTTTGGCGCAGCTTGAAGTTTGTTGGCCTAAAATTTGATCACCTGATAATCGCTTAAATCTTGGTACAGAAAAAGTACTCCTGCAACTTACACCGCTTGAATTCGCATTTCAAACCTTAGGGGATTCCTGGCATTGATTCAGTATTGGAACGGTATCAGTTGGTTCATAGATCATTTACAAATGAGCCATTTCGAGCTTTTAAAACTAACCTAATATATTTGTAACCAAAATCTATTTTCCGCAGATTTTCAAGGAGCTAACCCATAAATGGAAAGGGTTATTTGATGAAATTCCGTTTAAACTGTATTAAATGTTTTTTCAGAGAAATTTTGGGAGATTCTGAGGGAGCTACAAAACTGAATATGCTCTTATCTATTTCGCTGCAAAATTCATTTCCTACAGTACAAGCTTTGCTCTTTTAAGGTGCATGACTTGCCTTCGAAAGAACTGTTTTACTCGAAATGGCTCCATCTATGGCAGAATGCAGACATTAGCACAATGAAGTAGCCGAAAACAGAATAAATGAGCTGGATAAATGATAACGCAAACAATTCTTGGGTTCGGGTGTGAATGGAGACATTTTGGAGCAAATGAAAATAACCATATATTCAGCTCTTTGCTCGAAATCAAGGATGAAGCAAAACTTTTTGTTTGCTTTAGTGGAGGAATAACAGACGTTTCAAATTACCAGTTTGAGCACAGTTTTCTAAGTATATCCTCGTAATTCCTCTCTGCCTTGCCCAAGTTTAAATCTATCTGGGACAAATTTAATATGCCACTTCGTGCTGACAAGATTTGCATTCTACCGGCTTCTATCTACTTACAAATATAATACTCCCTCTGGCTTCAAAGCAAGTTCAAATTTTCTTCCACTTTATATAATTTGTTGAGAGTTTGTGTTCATTTAAAGTCCGATCTTCCTTCATTTCTCGCTTATGCTTCTCCTCATCTGCTCCATGCAACACTCCATGTTCATCTTTCCTTTGTAATAATTCCTGCTCTTCTTTCCTGTCAAAATAAAGCAAACACATCTAATAAAGGAGCTGCACAACCCGTCCTCTCTGCGTGGCACTGCAAGTCAAATCATTGAAATGTGTTTAGGCTAAACACAACAGCCTAAGACGATTTTGCACAGAGAATAGCAAGACAAAGTATCTTCGACAATCTCTGTAATCGAAGCTTTGGTAGAAGATTTAACTGGTTTAACGCCCAATATTTTAAGTTCCATCACATTTCATAGACATAAACAAGAAAACACTGCGATTAAACTTAGGAGGTAGAAGCTGCGATGAAACTGGCCGCCATTAAATCGAAAGGCTTTAGTCACATGCGCGGGTTGCCCCGTATTTTCAGATTGTTTACAAAAATCTTGTACAGCCCCTTTAAATACCTTTTTGTGAGTGTCGAGGCAGGTAAAACATAGACTTATGACGATGAGTCCCTTGTATCCCTGCGGCACCTTGCTCACAGGGACTCATAATGAAACAGCTAAAAACCTGACCCTATCTTCTGCATTCGATTGATCGAATCTGGATCGAACGACTGCTTCGGCTCTGTTCAACGGTCACTCCTCAGAAAGGAAATGCGATAGAAACCACGGTAACCAGACACTTAATCAACAAAACTTGGTATTCATCTGAAGAAGAAAGTTCACTTTACCTGGTGAGTGCAAAATAAGTCTTATAATGCTGCAATTTCCATGTTTTTAAGACCAAGACGTGCCAGAGAAATCTTCAAGTACCTGCTGCAGCAACTTCCTTCAAATTTAGTAAGCTGCGTCAATCGAATTGAAGGTTCGAAACTGATTGTTCTTTGCCAAATCTCGCAATCTGATTGGTATGCTAGGAATCCCAGCATATTAGGCCTAAATAGGGTCAACTTTTTCAGAGTAATATTATGAGTCTCTGTTGACTGAAGCGCCATCAAGAAGTCAAAGAGCACAGGGAAACAAGAGACTCATCGTCATAAGTCTAGGTAAAACATGGGAAACGCTTGTGGCAATAGCATCTGTTGCTTTCTATTTATATGTCAATACAAAGAATCCTGAATGCAGACAATATAAATTCTATGGCCGATTAAACAACCTTGAAATTTAGACTGCGCTCACACGATGCCGGCACATTTTGAAAACGGTGAAAAATGTGACGGTAGCAAAATTTGAGCTAGCGTTCCCACGATACCGTTTTCAAAGAGCTCCATTTTCAAAATCTACCGTTTTCCAAAATGTGCCGGTGAAAAAGGTGCCGTTTTCGTGGGAACGTGAGGCTTATCCATCACATTTTTCACCGTTTTCAAAATGTGCCGGCATCGTGTGAACGCAGTCTTAAATAAAGTATAGTCTATTCATTGTGAAGTAGTCAGGGGAAATTTTTGTTTGCAAAATGATGGACCTCCGTTCCTCATTCAAATATTTCGTGCTCCACAGCAAGTTTGGAATTCAGCTATTTTGACATCTTTCGAAACATGAACTGGAAAAAGAGGGAATAGTCCGAGAAAGGAACAAATTTCCATAACAGTTTTTTCGGACAGTAGGCATACCTTAAACTGTCCAAGCAACATCTCAAAAGATGGCTGAGTCTTCAGCTACATGCTCATGCCCATGTTCATTTGCTTTCAGGAAACTATCTGCGATCTACCGGGTGTCCCAAAAAAGTCCTCTCGTTTGAAAAATCACCAAAATTCTATAAAAAGGCCGATCTTCAAATTTCTTGTTTTGGTAAGTAGATTAACGACCAAATTATTTTCCCAGACTGCATAAATTAGTGAACAAAGGCGCAAGACCAAAAGGCCAAAGATGATTGGTAAGACGGTAGTAATAAATTAAAACCTGCGCGGACACTCTGAAACAATCAAAATTGAAACCGTCACGTGATGGTATTGTTCTCGTAAGACGGTAGATAAGATGTATGTTAGGTACCTTGGCAAAATTACAGTGAAAACGTATAGGAAAATATTTGGAAGATGGTCGAGGCGATGGTAGGCTCTTTAGCACCGTCTTACGAGCTTTTGGTTGCGCCTCGCCATATGCTTTCTTGGAGTACCTCTGCGATCCCTTTCACCTTTCACCTTTGACTGCACTGACTGCTCGAAACATTTCGCGCCAAGGATTGAAAACAATTTATTTGACGGTTTAGAGGTGGATTTGCTTGGAAAATAGAAGATCTAGTCTTATCTGGTGACGATCTTGGCATTCAAAGCTTTTCAACATAGCAGCTCATCAAATTAGGGAGAAATGTTCCTATCAGCCGTGCTGTTGTGGAGGGCCTAGCCAAAACGAAGCTGCTGTCTCACTCTTACCTCACATTCAACATGATCGATTCAGCTTTCAGACAGGCTGAAGCATTTTCCTAGCAAGGTATTTATTCATTTGAATAATCTTGATCATTTTTGAATGACCTTTATCGAGTTTTATCGAGTCGGGCTGGGGATGTAGCAAGGGAGAGTTCAATCAGTCCCTTTAACAGCAACCGGAGAGATATGACAATTATGGAAAGGGATACTGTATATGAGGGGCTGATTTCTAGGGTAATTGGTATGAGGGTTAGGGTTCACTTACGGTTAGGGGATTAGTGTGAAGGGTTGGGATTGGGCTTCAGAATTATTAGGATCACGGCTACAAGGTTAGGTAGCCATAGGAGTAGGTTAGGTGTCATGTATCTCAGGCTGATATTTAAAACATTGTTTGGAAAGATACGGTTACAATATGCATTTATGGGAAGTACCAGTAGATGTACAGTTTGAGTTTTCTTTCAGATGATTATGAAAAAAATTATTTATATTTGTATGGGAAGGGACCCTAGGGGGGGGGGGGGGACTTCAGTGATAGATCATGCATTATATGTGCTTTGTTATCTACAAGACAACTGACTGGACAATTATTGCTCATCCTATTAGCAGAACATTACCAGAATTCCTTTGCTACCTAACATTAAGCAAAAGCATAACATTGCTAGAAATTCTTGCTAAAACTACACCCTAACTTCAGAAATTCACAGAAGTAGACCGATTTCCAGAATATTTTGGCCAAAATCTATATCAAAACTAACCCACATTCCTCTGTGGATGGATATGCTCCTTTACCATCCATTCCATCCATTATCAATATTCTATAAAACCAAAAAAGGTGATTCTTGATGGATGTGCGCAAGAAGTTAATCTGGGGGCAGGGGCAGGGTAGTGTACAAATAATAGCATTTCTTTAGTATTTGTCAGTTATGACTGATTTTTAATGTGCTGCATTGAATAGCAAAATTATTCATAGAAGATTCAAAACTGTTCACCAACTTGGTATCATTGATCTGATTTATGCTGTGATTTTTCATATTGCTGGCTGAAAAACTTTAGGAGGATGCTAAAACTCTTTTTTGGTCTTCTGTTAAGATTTCTTTCATTTCTAAATCAATGTTGGATCACAAGAATTTAAAATTTTAGTTTCTATTTTAGTTCTCTACTCTATTTAGTGTAGTTTCTATTTTAGTTAATGATGATACTTGCACAGCAATGAGGGCATGAATACACGTGGGCACGTTCAGTTTCTTAGTAGCCTGATTACTTTTATTTTGTTCCTGTAATTTCTGTAATTGGTTGTTAACTGTCCATCCCAAGTTCCAAAAAATATCCACACTATTTGCAACAGATTTTCATTTCACATTTATACAGGGTTGCATCCAACAGAAACAGCTTATACAATGCCTGTTCCCTAGCAATTAATGATGAAGAAGAAATGTGTCATCTGTTGAGAGCACTTACATCAGCCAGAAATAGCTGATCTTTTGACTTGCTTTTAAATTAGTGAATTTAGCTCTCTTTAGTCCTGCCTTGTTTTGAAGCATATGCAAAAAACATTGATGATTACCTGATGAATTTCTTTTTGTAAATAAAGATTCTAGTTTGGTCATAAATGTCAGAATGAAATGCTAACTACTATTGTGATACTTGAAGGATAATGAAAATTTCAACATAATGACTCGTGAAGGTTTGATAATAAAATTTGTTTGGCAATTTTTGAAACGGGAGTACTTTTTTGGGACACCCGATAGCTCGCGAAGTTCTTTTAGGTCCCCCGGTAAGTTGACTTCTTTAGGTAGCAAACTACAGGCTTGGAAATGTTGTAATTTTTTATTTACTCACACGATGAATATAAAATTTATTATGAAATGATCGGTTGCCAGGGTGAAAATTCACCTTCATATCCTTTCGTACAAAACATCGTTGAAAAAATTGAAAAATCAGTGAAGCTGACTTACCAGTAGATCAATACCAAATAGCTTCATATGGCAAAACGTGCTTTTACAACCAAATTTCCGAGTACACACAATATGGATGTACAGCATTTATCAGCGGGAGCATTCTAGCAGCAAAGATTGCTCTTAATGGAAATCTAGTCCAGTCAAGCTGTATTGTGTCAGGGCTCAATCTCAGTATGCTTGCATTGTGCTTGATTCTTAGGTAGTATCCTATTTTAATGATTTTGACTTTGATCTTCTTTTCTGTGAACGAGAGAGAGAAAATCATTAGTGAAGATTAGTATGCAGCATATACAGACGTAACAAAAAATTGCTTGATAAGAAAGTAAACAAAAATAATATTATGAAAGGGCTTCATCGTAAAACAATCCTGTGTCTAAGATCTTGAATTAATTCTAAACAGTACGATCTTGCTAATTGACTGAACATTTACAGAGTTGTGGGATTTGGAGTAAAAGTTTGTGCGAAAGTTGTGATCAGAGGCCTTTTGATAACATTACAGTGGAAGTAGCATGGGAACGAATATTATTTGATATAATTCTCGTTTATTTCAGAGCAAACCAACTAGGATTGGAAAAAATAATTGGTTTCTCTTTCTAACCTTTTCCAAAAGATATTCAAGAGCATACCGTAAAAACTCTACTAAGCCCCCGGGGGCCTATTTAATTTTGGACACTCCAAGGGGCTGGGCTTAAAAGAAAGGGGGTTTATTACAGAGGGGACTTATTCACAAAATCAAATGAAAAGGATATGAATGATAGCTTTTCAGTTGTTTACGCCATATTTTGCATATTCAACACACAATTTTACGAGTCAAATACATAAATTCGACACAGTTTTATCCCGAACCATATCAAAATTAACGTGCAAATTAACGGCAAGGAGGGCTTGATATAGAAGGGAGCATATTTACAATATTGGCTCAAAAGGAAGGGGCTTATTAGAGATGGGGCTTAATAGAGAGGTGGGCTTAATAGAGAGGGGGCTACTTAGAGCTTTTACGGTAGGTTACGATGGTTTCAGTTTTGCACAAAAAAATTTCTAAAATTCTCAAGAAAGAAAAGCTCTTGGATTCTGAAAATAATGAAACTTTCGGAAAAGTCCAACGGTAGAATTATAGTATAGTAACCAAAACACCTGTCAAGCCATTCAGCAATAGCCATTTACACTGGCCTTTCTAATAATAATAATACTAATAATAATTACTTTGTTTAAGGTTGGCGTAGTGTATAGCACTAGGCTAATTAATGCCAACCATTATTAATAAATGCCAAAATGTAACCTAAATGTAACCTAAATTTACAATAAAATCTTTACATAATCTCTTTTATATGCAATGGCAAATCTCGCCAGAGATTCTGCCCCAGAAAACTCACAGTTTCTAACCCATAGGCTGTAGTCCTAGGTTTGCGTGCATCGATGTTGCTCGTAACCCTTAAGTTGTAATGTATTTCTCTCTCTGCGAAAATTTCTTTCATAAAACAAGGATTTAGATTCATCCTTGTTCGGTAAATTTCAGTGACAAGCAATTGTAGATTTCGTTGGTGAATGGAGACTGAATGGTCTGTAATTAACAGTTCTTCAAAACTTGAGGTCCGATCATGATACGCTATTTGTAATGCTCTTTCGTGAATGGAGTTAATTTTTGCATTAACTCGTCTATCATGAAACATCCATATCAATGGACAGTAGCTAAATTGTGACATTACGAAAGCTTTCATGACTTTCCTAATTTGTTCTTCAGGAAAATATGTAGAGGCCCTTGCAAGAGCATGTAGCTTCTGGCTTGCTTTCTTACACACCATGCTCACTTGTTGCTTGAAATTTAGCTTTTGGTCAATTATCACGCCCAATAATTTTTCTTCTTTACTCTCTTTAATGACAGAGGAACCAACTCTTATTGAGATTTCAGTTTCTTTCTCGCCAAATACAAGGAGATGACATTTTCTCCTCGTTTAATTTCATGCAGTTTTGTTAAAACCAATTGCTCAGTTCAACAGTATCATTTTCTAGCTTTAAAATAACCTCCCGTAACTCTTGATGAGAATAATAGATTGTCGTATCGTCTGCATCATTACAGATTTCAGTCTCATTCAACAAAAGGAAAACATCATTGATAAATATGTTAAAAAGGAGAGGCCCCAGGACTGATCCTTGGGGACACCTAATTTCATTAATTTCATCAAAGCATAGGGCTCGAATATTTGTAAAACTTCAAAATTAAATCAAAGGTGCCCACCTAGTAGAACTGTGTTTATTCCCAGTACTGTTTTCATGACATAGTACACGGAGTAATTGCTTTCCTCTTAATCCGTGCATAACACACTGATCTGAAAATGGTATAACATAAGAAAACTTTTGTAAGTTTAGAAAAGTTTTTTTAGTTATAATTTTCAAATTCTAGCGTCTGTTAGTGTTGACCAATCAAAAATTGCGCTGTCTGGTTCCCTGTGGTCATCTCGTATAACAGTTGATCTCGTATTACATCAACATCGGAATCTGAAACCACAAACTATTCTTACGTCATCTTAACCTTGACAGGACAGACTCAGTGGACTGGGTCACGAAACAGAACTGGGAATAAACACAGTCCCTACAAGATAGGCGCCCTTGATTAAATATGTAAAATGTTATTGCCTAATTCTTTAGACTGAATAGATCGAAGGGAACTTTAGGTAATTAGAAACAAATTTCAGAAAGAGAAATTTGAAGTTGTGACGTCATCAAATTGCTAAATCACAAACCATAAAAGCTATAGACTTTTGGCTTGCTGCCATCTTGTAGATCTTCAATAACTGATAGAGATTTATAAAACCAAAAACAATTTAAATCCAGCTTTCATGGAAGATATCTTTGTTGAAAGGAGGAACAAGTACAATCTTAGAAATAACGATGGTCTTCTGATACCAAGGGCAAATACAACTGCTCATGGTATAGAAACCATACGATATGTTGGAAGTACACTTTGGCAAACATTACCAAGTGAAACTAAAGAGTCTTCCACCCTAGGAGTCTTTAAGGGTCGTATTAAAAGTTGGGTTACAGACAAATGCAACTGCAAGCTTTGCAAGACATATGTCAAGAATCTTGGCTATATTTAGTTTAAATTTGTAATTAGATTTTAGACTTTAGAAGTATGTAAAATAGGTTTTCTTTGTACATAGTTGGCTTTAATTAGCTGTTTAGCTACTCTTGTCGCCAACTTGAAATAAATAAATTATTATCATATATGAGTATTTCTTGTGTTGGTCATTTTGACTTTCCTCAATCAGTTTACAATTTATGGTGCTTTTAATCTTTAGCAAAGCTTCAGATACCACCTCTCGTACGTCCATTCATAAAACTTAAAAACGCTGTAACTTCAAAATATTGATGCTATCAAAAATGCTATCTCTGGAATTACGGCAAACGACCTTAAGTTCCCTTCGATCTATTTAGTTGAAAGAGTTAGGCAATAATAGTTTACACACTAAATTTCAAAGTTTTGCAAATATTCGAGCCATAAGCTACCTTTTTAAAGAGTTTACACGTATATACCTCAGTGGGCATTCACCCGGGTTGAAAATTCACATGAATGTCTTTCCATATAAAACATCGTTGAATGCAGCAAGAACCCGCAAAATAGAAACCACTTTATATGAAACCTTTGGCTGATTTTTTTGAGAAATGGTGCCCTCATATAAGAAACTTCTCAGCCTGATGTTAGGAAGGTTTCTTATAAAATGAATTCATATTTGATAATCTTATCAGGTGCCAAAATGTTTAGATTTCATGCAAAAGCATCTCCATCTAGTATATACTTGGCACGTATGCTATGGTTGAGTAAAAGTTTAGAGACAATGCTAGGTAAAAAGAACGTACTGTTCGATAGTGTTTGCTCTGGGTTTCTTTAAAGATTGAAATTGAAATCTCTGAACCACGTAGTAAGAAACCATGGGTTGCAGGATAAATTTAAGCTACCCATGAATGAACTAAATTGGTATGACACAAAAAATATAAATCACCTTGTCTCTTTCTTGTGTTTGTCTTCTTCTTTAACTTCTGGAGCAGCAAATAAATAAGCTTCTTTCAGGTCTAACACACTTCGAGTGTTGTTTAATTCACCCACCAAAATCTCAAATTACAAAATCTCGTCGTGCTTTCAGGAGATTTTTTCATTTGAGACTTTGGCGGGTGAATTAAACAACGCTCGAAGTGTGTTAGACCTGAAAGAAGCTTATTTATTTGCTGCCCCAGAAGGTAAAGAAGGAGACAAACACAAGAAAGAGACAAGGTGATTTAGATTATTTGCGTCATACTAATTTAGTTCATTCATGGGTAGCCTAAATTTAATTGCATTACATGCAACAAGAAGATTTTTTTGATAGCCTAAATTTATCCTTCAATCCGCGAAGAAACTAGACTTGCTCCAAGTCTTGTTCGTTATCGTATTCGGGCCCACTCGGTTGGTCAGCAAGTGAGCGGAACGACCGCTCGCTCCACTTTCGTCGCTCATTGCCAACCGAATACGATAAACGAACGAGACTTGGAGCAAGTCTACGAAGAAACCTTTTAGCCTGTTTCCAGATTGATGACCTTTCAATAAGAAACTAAACAGGCTGTTTTGAATTAACTGATTTCTATTTTGCGGGTTCCTACTGTAATTGAAAATCATCACAGCAGACTTACCATAAATTCAAAGCTTCATATGACAAAGCATGCTTCCATGACCAAACGTCTCAGTGTTACACAAAATACGGATTTACATCGTTTATCATCAGGAGAAGAATAGCGGCAATGACTGGTTCACAAATAAAGCCAGTTCAAACCAAGTTGTCTTGTTCTAGGGCTCACATGCTCCAGCTCATTTTTTAGCAGTTGACGTTCTCACTGACCTTGAGATCTTTCATTGAGTTCCGTTTGAACGGTTGATGGATCTTCTTTCCTGTTGATATAAGAAAAGTAAATGAGGCTTTGTTTAGAGCGCCTGACCATCTCTTGTTTCCCAAAGACATCTACGCCAGAGGATGCTCAAATGGTCAGTAAGTTTGCGAATAAATTCTTCCTATATGAGCTTAAAGGGCTAATATCACCAATTACGAAAACTTGATATATGAACATTCTTTCACCGCTGAATTCGATTAGATCACCTAAAACGCAATATTTTGGCAATAAGTGCCCCCAAAAGCCCTCCAAAGTTGTGAATTTGCAGTAATATTTCAAAATTACCGCGCAAAGAACAGAAGACTGGTAACGAGCGTTGCAGTGACACAGCAGGAAGGCGTGAGAGAGAGTCGTAGCGTAGGCCTTCATGGGAGAAACAGAACAAGCTTGCTTCTTGCTTCTGTCCGCAAATCCGTTGTTTCAACCATGCTTGATAGGTGTATGGTTTGTGACTGGAGCAATATATTCCAAACAACAATGGCAGATTTTGTAATACACTAGCAGCAGTTCCTTTTAATTGACACCTCAATTCAAAGCGATTAGCGACTGCAGACAAAGGGCAATCTCTCAACCAGTAATTCAAAACAACGACATCCGCAGTTTCCCCAAAACCAGTCGCGCAAACTCCCGCCTTGTGCACGCAAAAGGTGATTTTTAAAAGAAGTTATGTGCTTATAACTCAAGAAGAAGGATAAATCTGAAGATCTGCCTTGTGGATTTTGTTTATTTGATTCAGAAGCCGAGCAGAAGGCATTGTAATTCTCGCGTGTTTGGATGAAACGATTACAAAACAGCTCCTGAATGAAATAAACAAAAGCAGCCAGGCAGATCTTTAGATTTACCCTTCTTCTTTCGTTATAAGCACATAGCCTCTCTTAAAAATCACCTTTCGCATGCACAAGGTGAGAGTTTGCCCTACTGGTTTCGAGGCAATTTTTGCGTCTTTGCTTGTTTTGAATTACTGGTTGAGAGAATTTCCTTTGTCTGCAGTCACCAGTCACTTTGAATTGAAGTGTCAATCAAAAGTAATTGATGCTATTGTATTACAGAATCTGCCATTGTTATTCCAAACTCATTAAGGAATGATCCGTAATCGAACCATACAGTTGATAGACAATAGAAAATTTAAAATCAATTAGCTTCATTTACCATTAAGCCAAGTCTGGTACTGTCCATATGGCGAAAAATTCTTCAAAGACCAAAGTTCTCTGTTCTACACACAATACGGTTGTGAAGCAGTCATAAGCAGGAGCTGTCTAACGATATGCCAATATGCCAAAACGTTCTTCCACAACCAATCTTTTCAGTACTACACACACAATACGGATGTAAAGCAGTCATAAGCAGGAGCTGTCTAACGATATGCCAATATGCCAAAACGTTCTTCCACAACCAATCTTTTCAGTACTACACACAATACGGATGTAAAGCGTTTACAAGCGGGAGCAGTCTAATGGAAAGGATAGCTCTTTATGGAAATTAAGTCCAGTCAAGTTGTTTGGTTTCAGGGGTCAATCTTCAGACGCTGCGTTGTCTCTGACTTTCAGGTGGTGTCCCAAATACTGTATGAATGATTGATTTCGATGCTGATCTTTGTTTCTGCAAACACGAGAAGAAAATCATCAGCAAAGATTAGCATATACTGGGTGTCCCAATAAAAAGTGCTCCCATTTGAAAAATTGCCAATATTTGATCATCACACCTAGAAAATTTGTTCTTTATCCCTTTAGTCAATTATCAAAATATATTTAAAAGATGATAAAATGTTTGTTTTCTTTACTTTAAGGGCATGAAATAACGCATTGAAAAACCTCATTCTGAGCTATACTCTTTAAGCAGCATCGTTAATCTTGCCTCTAAGAGCCACAAGATATTGAAATTTTTCATCATCCTTCAAGTCTGCAATACTAGTAGTTTGCATTTCATTCTGACATTTATGACAAAATTAGAAGCTTAATATGCAAAAAGAAATTTCTCAGGTAATAATCAGTGCTTTTTGCAGTATGCTTCAAAACCAGGCAGCACTAAAAAGGTTCAAAATCAAAGTTAAAAGCAAATCAAAAGATCAGCTATGTCTGGAAAAATAATTTGGTCTTCGATCTATTTGCCGAAAAACAAATTTGAAGATCGGCGTTTTTAATAAATTTTTTGTAATTTTTCAGACAGGGGTATTTTTTTAGGACACCCAGTAGCAAACAGGGTGTCCCAAAAGATTTTCCGAAATTTGTTAAAGTAATAAGGAATAATGATATAATGAACTTTGAATTAATTTTAATAATTAATTATTGTTAATTCAATTTACAGTCACAGCAAAAGAAGCGTATCCTGTGAATTTGAAATATATTTGAAAACAAATTTTCATAATTGATTATTGCTTGTGTTATTTTCTTCCGTTTTAATCGAATATTGCTTCCGTTGGGCGGAGCATAAGCACATGGTTTATAATAGGAATTCCTTCCCCTGAAAAGAAAACCAACTTCACTTAAGATACGATTCTATTTTGAATATTGGAAACACTTGTGAAATGCTTGAAAAACGTCCTAAAACCCTCGATTAAAGCGACAAAAAGCAACTCAGACATAACGAGACGAACGAAACTTCGTTTGCTTAAAGGGTCTATTTCATCCAGCATGCCTTGCACGTGTCGTCTCTTGGTTAGCCTTTGATATCACCATTTTCATGGCGACAACAATGAAAATGACCCATGAAAATAGCGACAACAAAGGCCAACCAAGAGATAACAAGTGCAAGGCATGCTGATTGAAACAGACCTTCAGCAAACAATTAATGGCAACACTCTGCCAAACCTGTTAACATGTGGTATCCTACCGTACACTTAACCTTACATCGGTTTCACAGTCTAGAATTACAGCTTATTACAGTAAAGTACCAAAAGTTTCTTTTAAGCCTTTCAATCCAAAGGACGACTCGACTACATTCTCTTCAATACATCAGAAGTAAAATCGGTACATCTATTGCTATAGGATCGCAAAGTTGGTAATTGTTAAGAAAATCATTAATAATGAAATAAGCTTATTGCTCTGAGAGAGGAGACTCGCTAGGATTTGATCTAGGGTTTCAGTCCATTTCATAACATTTCGTAACAAAGATCTTTTTCTAGAGCCGAATTTAACTATATTTCTAGTGTTCATAAATATGCAAGAGCAATGAAAACATTCTCGGTCTTTTTACTTTCAAGCAGAATTCGATTAATTTATATTCATTCACTACCCTGCCTTAGTACCACGAATTTTCTGGAACAATCTGCACTTCTGACCTAAAGTCTGCTAGAAACGTTAACAGTTTCAAACATAAGATAAAGGACAATTTCTTCAAAGACCTTCCAAAATCAAGAAAACAGTCCCTATATATATTATTAAATTTCTAAAAAATTTCTAAAAACAACAGGCCAAACAGGTGTTTAACTTTCTTAGGAATGAGCCATTACATTCTACTTTTGACACAAAATATTTTTGTCTCGTTTTCTCATGAAAACTTTTCTTTTCTATAATACCCCTGGAGGGACCATTATGGAAACAAGGTTGTACTGACCTTTTAATGCTATCCCTGCCATTTTAAACTAGGGGTGTTTTTTATACTAGATCTTAGTTTTTATCATATTGTATGCATGTAAATAGCCTTTCTTTCATTTCGTAAAATTTTACTTTTAATTTTTAATTTGTATGGCAAAATTTTACATACATACATCCATAAACAACTGAGCTTTTTGGCGCAGACAGCATGCCAAATTCATCCGGATTGATCAGTGGTGGTCACCCCAGGGCAGTGGTGGAAAAAAGTATTCACGTTCCTGCGAAGCAACCTCAACCTAAAATTCTTCCTTCGATCATTTCATCAACTTTTTCTTGTGCTAGATCTCAAAGCACTATTGACTGCACAACGCATATGAGCTTTAGAAGAACACAATCAAACATTGCGCTTTTCTTTTGATCAGTCTCTTTTTCTTGTTTTCTCCTTTACAGTTTCAATCTTGCTTTTTCACCTTTCATCCGGTCTTCTTTCCATTTTCCATTTTTCGTTTTTGCTCAACTCCTCATTTTCTCCCGTTTCTTTAATTTCTTCTGTCCTCCCTTCTCGTTTCTGTAAATTCTGTCCTTTTTTCTTCCTTTATTCAGCTTGCTCTGAAGGTAAAGGTAAAGTTGCATTTTTCAGCGCCAAGCGCTGGGATCGCAGAAATAGAGCAGACTTAATCGAGTCCGCGACCCCTTGTCGTGACACTCAAGTGGTGGGGTCCTACCAGGTATCAAACCCACTCCGCCTGACTGTTTTGGCTGCAAAGTCAGAGGATTACACCACTGCGCCACAACAGCAGTACTGCTCTGTTCTTCTCATTTTTTTCCTTCAAGACAAACGAGCTTCCTGCATAGCTGCTTCGTGGCTTCATGCACTTTTTCCATCTCTGCTGCAGGGTGAAACGTTCAAATTAATGTCTTTCCTTATTAAACACGCAGTACGAAATTGAAAATCGTTGAATCTGACTTACCAGTAAATAAACACCAAATAGCTCCAAATTGTGAAACATGCTTCCACAACCAAACTTCTCAGTGCTACACACAATACAGATGTACGGCATTTGTCAGTGGGAGCACCCTTGCGGCAAGGATTGCTCTTTTTGGAAAATAAGTCCACTCAGATTGTCTTGTCTCAGGGCTCAATCTTCAGACGCTTGCATTGTCCCTGATTCTTAGGTAATGTTCCATTTGAATGATTGAATTTGACGTAGATCTTCTTTTCTGTTGACACAAGAAAATTAGCATGTAGCACATACATGAGGCAATTGACAAGCTTTGCTGAGAGAGTTGCAAACATAAGTAACAAAACTGAATAGCATAGATAGATAGAACAGCAAATCTTTAATAAGGCTGGAGCAAACAACAATTACATACTTACTTCTTTTGACTGAATGCACGGTAAATAATTTTAGCTACATTGCAATAATTCTTGCGTTGGACTTTCTGAAATCTTCAATAGTTTCGGAATTATAAAGGTTCTCTTCCTTGCGAAGAATTTAAGGACAGGTTCACAAAAAAATAAAACCATGATAATTTCTAAAGTTTTTGAGAAAACAAAGAGTAATTTTAAGAAAATCATAGTTTGTAATGTCCACAATATGGTATCAATTAAAAGTCTTTCACTTATCTGGTTTCCGATTTAGAAATTTGATGACGTCACATCCTGAGATAAGTGGAAATATAACGCTGTAATTTGAAACAAAACATTGAAGATTTTTTAAGCTCCAACAGTGGAATTATAGCAAAGTAGCTAAATTTTCTTCAAGCCACTCAGTTCATGCTGAATTGTAATCACGCTCTCTTATCAATGATAATGAACAGCCCATAAGGAACAGGACTTTGTTAAACCCTGATCTCAGAAGGAAATCACAAACCTAAACTTACGAGAAAAGTCTCAAAAATTAAGTTGAAGCCTCAGTGAGATGATGGAGTTAAAATTTTACAAACTGGTTGGATAACTTATCCTGCATGATTTTTCAAACAGTGGGTACATTTTTCTGATTTACTCAGTGAAACAAAGAAACTCAAAAAATCAAAATGAGAGTTAAATGCTTTGCATTGCTGCTTGCATACAAATTTTTGTTTTGCTCTAGAAACCATTTGTTTCTTGCAAGTAAGCTAAAATAGCATTTAAGTTCTACTTTCATACTGTAGTTTATCCACAGATTGACCAAATGACCAGTTTACTTCTTTATTAGGCAAGTGACCAGCACGCATTCCAATACGTGAGTCAACAAATTCGCAACATAATAAAGAGGTTCTGGGTTTGATATCTAATTTTTTAAGGAGGGCTGCCGTTTAGCCAAACCTGTTTTACGAGAGGGGCCCTTTTGCAAGGAATTCCTTTTGGAAGTCGTTGATTTTCCTTGCATGCAAGAAGCAAAAACCAACAGTTATTGCCATTTTTTCTGCATGCAGCAGTTAGAAAACATCAACTGAGAATACTTGATATGTTGAACTTGAGTAAGGAACAGCATGAATCCAATCGATCTATATCATTATCAGAGGTGGTCCAAATTTATTAGGGAATGGTCAGGTCTTTAGTCATACTCAGGATGAAACAGTCTTTCTAAAGCCCTGGCTGACCCAGGGGGCGGAGGTACTTCCAGTGGTGGAGCCACGGGAGGGTATGGGGGGGTAAATACCCCCCACCCCACTTTTTTGAAAATGTGGTAATTTAGATTCGTCCAAAAATGACATAAAAATGTCAAGGAAGGGGTAGGTCTGTGTTCAGTCTTTAATCTCGCTTTCTTAGTCATCTAATGCTAATTATAATCTCATCATTCTGAAATATTTGTGCGTCGTTTGTGATTGCATAGCAAAGTGAAGTTGATCAACACATACTTGCGTGCAAAAATGGTACAAGAACGACTTGAGCAGTTGGTGCCCATTAGCATTGAGCGGGATATCTCCAGTTTGCCATCAAGCCAAGAAAAGTTCCCCTTTGAACATCATCAACGTTGCTGGCTGACTTCTTTAGACTACATACTTTGGCACTTGTGTTTAAGATCAAATGCATGTTTCAAATACATTCTCATACCCTTCTCATATAACTCATTTTAAGGTTTACTATATAATACTTGTTGTAATACAATTACAAAGACTTGCATTGAAGTTTCTCGCATGCATATTAATGATTTTGCCTGTCGTTTACTATCTACAGTACAGGCCATTCGTAACTTAACTCTTGCGAAATTCGTAAGAAGTCTTGCGATGTCGCAAGACCTCGTACGATTTCGCGCGAATGAAAGCGATTTCGTAATGCGAAGTTGGATATCATGCGATCTCGTACGAATGAAAGTGAATTCGTAATGCGAAGTCGCATGCCAAATCATGCGATCTCATACGAATGAAAGTGAATTCGTAATGCGAAGTTGCATGCCAATTCGTGCGATCTCATAGTCAAAGTTGTTCGCACGGGAGAATCAAAAGTTATCTGTATGTGTTTGGATGCGAAGTCATTGACAAGTTCATAAAATACGAATAACGAATGACGAAATACGAAACGTCAAGAGAATTTATTGTTCATTGAACGACTGACTTTGTAAACAGTCCGGGTTTTCCTGCATCTCATGGAGGGGCATTTCACTTATTCCAAAAGTGTACGAGATTTGTCAAAACAAAAATATGTTTACGGATTTTTGATAGATTTTTCTTGAAAACTGAAGGATTTTTGGGAAAGGTGTACGAGATTTTTGGAAGTGAAATAACGCTGGGATCTTTATTCATTTACTTACGATGGAAAACATTTGTTAGAACGGCCCTAATAACAACTGAAAATTAGCCAGTAAGTGATATTTGCCTGTTTCGAATGAAGAGACAAGCCAGCAGACAATTTGTCGTACTCTCTCTTTTTTGCAGCAGCGGCTATCGAACTTCGGTTAAAATAAGACACCAAAGTTATTCTATCAGTTCGTTGGAAAGCAAGTTGAATGAGCAAGAAGGAAACTGATCTTTCAAAAGAATTAACAGCAGGTCAAAGAAATATCTCTTCAGCCTATAAGTAATATTAAGTGATATTAACATCCTGCAGGATTATCTTTTGTAAACAATTCAATGATAACTATCAAATCATCAAGGGTTTTGGATTTAGGACTTCCTGTTTGGTATTTGGCCCCAGAGGAAATACAAGATTTAAATCATCACTTGGAAAAACAAGGCAAAAGGGAAGAGAAGGAGTTCACCAAGGAGTGCGATGATAAAGATCGCCATTCCAGCGCATTGTAAGATTTTTGTTATCTGAAGATTTAGTGTTTAAATCATCACTTGAAAAACAAGGCGTTGGGAAGATCAGTTCACCATGGAGTGCGCGATCGCTTCGTTGTTTTTCTCCATTTTAGTGTCAGATGAAGCAGGGCCTCCGACGACGGGGGCGGGGGGCATTGCAAATTATACCTTTCACGAATTGTTCATAAGAACAGGCGATAAAATGACGTATATGTGTAAAAGTTTGCCCCCCCCCCTCCCACTTTTCTGATCTCGTCGGAGGCCCTGCTGAAGTTTATTAGAATTGGATTTTGGCCAGCTCTTGGAAAATCCTGAATTAGGCCAGTTCCCTTATATTTCTTTAGAAACATTGACAAGCTTTGTCGACTTTAACTCGATCCTCTGCCTCTAACTGCTGTTTAAGGTCTACGATCCGTAAGTAAGGCTTTCGTTCCATGAGATTCTTCACGAGCGGCATTCTTGCATAAATGCTCAGTCTGACCATGATTGCCCTCCAAGATAATGTCAAACGTAGTGTGGATTAAATAACCAATCTTCCTTTCCCTGCTAAAAAAAATGCTGTTCAAAGAAACTTCCCGTACAAGTTTCGCATCACGCCTTCGCTCTACGATTTCGTACGAAAGAAAGGTCCTGTTTGAGTGTGGCTATCCCGCTTTCGCCCAACGATTTCGTACGAAAGATGGTTCTCTTGCTTCGTACGAAATCTTGCGACTTCGCACGAGATCGTACGACGTCGTGCGACATCGCGCGACTTCTTGAGTGCGAAAATGATGTTAAGTTACGAATGGCCTGTACTGTATCTCTACATATGAGTCTGTTTTAGCCACAATTCTAGTAGATGGGTAGTTCTTTGAGAATTTTCTTATCAATGGCCCCCATAATGATAATCCAAACCAAAAAACTGAAAGTTTCCTTTGTGTCAAATCAACAAATTCATACACATGGGTCAAAAATGTCCTGATATTCATGTAAATGGGCTCGAAATATTTGAATATTCCGTCATACGAATGGGTCCTTTTGACTTTTGTCAAAGTACAGATTCAGGTTGAATCATGTTGACAATGAAGTAATATTTGAGGGGTGTTGAAGCTAAACTGAAACCGTCTTCTATTCTAACTATATCCCGCTGTCTGATAGACCCACCCACCAGTACCACGTCCATGCCTTTCTAATTTTCTGATCCACGAGTCCACGACCACACACGTGCATATATGCAGTCAGTGCACCAGAACAAAATTGCAACTAAAAAACAACACTCCAAATTGTTCATACATACCTATTAGCTTTTAGGAAGCAATTGACACGCTATGGAACCTATGCGCCCAAATGGGTGGATAATCCTATACTGGGTGGGTTACGATCTTATACTGGGTGGGTTATGATCTTATACTGGGTGGGTTATCATCCTAATTGGGTGGGTTACTATCCTAAATGGGTGGGTTATTATCCCAAATGGGTGGGTTATTATCCCAAATGGGTGGGTTATCATCCTAAATGGGTGGGTTATCATCCTAAATGCGGCGGATAACCTTATACTGGGTGGGTTATCATCTTATACTGGGTGGGTTATCATCTTAAATGGGTGGGTTATCATCCTAAATGCGGTGGATAACCTTATACTGGGTGGGTTATTATCTTATACTGGGTGGGTTATCATCCCAAATGCGGCGAATAACCTTATACTGGGTGGGTTATGATCTTATACTGGGTGGGTTATCATCCTAAACCTTGGGTGGGTTATTATCCTATACTGGGTGGGTTATTATCCCAAATGGGTGGGTTATTATCCCATGATCCTAATGGGTGGGTTATCATCCTAAATGGGTGGGTTATCATCCTAAATGGGTGGGTTATTATCCTGGGTGGGTTATCATCTGGGTGGGTTATCATCCTAAATGCGGTGGATAACCTTATACTGGGTGGGTTATCATCTTAAATGGGTGGGTTATCATCCTAAATGCGGTGGATAACCTTATACTGGGTGGGTTATTATCTTATACTGGGTGGGTTATCATCCCAAATGCGGCGGATAACCTTATACTGGGTGGGTTATTATCTTATACTGGGTGGGTTATCATCCCAAATGCGGCGGATAACCTTATACTGGGTGGGCTATTATCCTATACTGGGCGGGTTGTTCTGTTGTCGGGTGCTAGGGAAAGTTTATGAATTGGCAGCAACCCCCTGAATAGAAAATATACATATTGCCTAGCTTTAGATCTAAGGCACTTGTAATATGGAATCCATCGGAGTTGTAATAGATCCCAAGGCACCTGTTGTGAATGCAAATGAAGAAGGAACATTTGTTTTCTAACTGGGAGGGAGAAGGTCGCCCAAGAGTTGATTTTCAAAAACAGTGACGATTTGGTCAAATTCATTCTGCTTCTTTGTAAACTTAGTGGCAAAGGACACTTTTCCGCTTGACAATACTCGTTTTTTATAAGAAACTGGTTTATAAGAAACTAGTACTACGATGGCCAAAAATTTAAGAAACTCTAGTACTACGTAAGAACAGTTACAGTTGATGCAAGAGAAGCGTAACCAGCAAAATCCTAAAAAATTTGATTATTCCAAATCATTATTGGATTGTTATTGGAATAATAATTCGAATAATGATCTCTTAGTCTTGTACTGTCAAATGCATTGAATGCCATGTCATATTTTGCTGCGGATTTCCACAGCGCTACCCAGGGTACCACAGCGCAGGAGCGGTCAATAAAATCGAAATGTTGTCATTATATTATTCGATTCTTCAAAATCATATTCGATTATTATACGATTAATATTCGCATAATCCAATTCAGTCGGTCACACTACTCTTGTTTCAACTGTAAGAAACTCTTAAAATTCAATTTCTGTATGTCTCTTTTATTCTTAATGCTTTATTTCTTATAAGCGGTATATTTCTTGTGATCGCTTCCTTTACAGTTTCTTAATTTTTTCCAGGAGAATACTTACAGTTTCTTATAAGCAGTTTACTCAAAGGATACCATTGTACAAGTGCCTTGGATCTAAAGCCAGGCAAATACGTATGTGATGAAATTTGCTGGCAACAGAACAACCCGCCCAGTATAGATAATAACCCACCCAGTATAAGGTTATTCGCCGCATTTGGGATGATAACCCACCCAGTATAAGATAATAACCCACCCAGTATAAGGTTATCCGCCGCATTTGGGATGATAACCCACCCAGTATAAGATAATAACCCACCCAGCATAAGGTTATCCGCCGCATTTGGGATGATAACCCACCCAGTATAAGATAATAACCCACCCAGTATAAGGTTATCCACCGCCCCACCCATTTAGCACCCAGTCTATAAGGTTATCCGCCGCATTTAGGATGATAACCCACCCATTTAGGATGATAACCCACCCATTTGGGATAATAACCCACCCATTTGGGATGATAACCCACCCATTTAGGATAGTAACCCACCCAATTAGGATCATAACCCACCCAGTATAAGATCATAACCCACCCAGTATAAGATCGTAACCCACCCAGTATAGGATTATCCACCCATTTGGGCGCATAGGTTCCATAGCGTGAGTTGTTTATGAAACCAGTGGCTGGATTGAAAATTTGATCACGAGGTTAAAAGAACAGGTTAGCTTCCTTTGAAATTACATGTCATATGTTTCCAGAAGGTTGAAAAACAGTACTTTGAAAAGTTTTGCACGAAGAATCTATGGCATTGTTTTATGTGCAATTTCTATGCTTGTATTAAGATCTTATTATGTATTTTTCTATCCATTTCAACATAAACAAGTCGATACTACTGTAGAGCATTAAAAATTGGAGAATCTAACAAGAAACTTTTGATAACAATGAAATTCTCAGTCAAAGTTTGCTAACTCAGCAAGTCTCAATTTATAATATTTTTCGGGTAAAGCTCCAACTACAGCCAACAATGAAACCAAAATTTTGGATTTAACGTTTTTGTCGTAAGATACTCTCACTGATCGGTAAATCGTATTAAAAGTATCTTTGTTCCACATGAATGTTTCCACTTTTAATGCTGAATTTTTTCAAAATGTGTCTCATTTTTTGGGTGTATAAAGGCCATAATTTTCAATTTTCTGCTACAAGGCCTAAAACAAAGTTGCAATGAACATTTCTCAAGAATGAGATTTCAAAGACATCTATGCCCACCAGAGTTTCTTAACTTTTTTCGGTCACTCAGTGCCACCTTTTTGTAAACACTTCATATATGAGGAAGATTGTCTATTTCATCTCCCAAAAAACTTCTTTTTTCAGAATTTTCTCGGAATTCATTCTTCTTTCTTTAGGTATTTATTCAATTTATTTCACATTTGCATAAAATTTCCCTTCTACTCCTACACAGCTACACCAATTTTCTTTCGCGAACATCATGACTTTTTAGAGTTATGGCCGTGCTGCATCATGAAATGCATAGAGTGGATTTTCGGATTCCTTCGAAGCCACAATTATGGAATAAAACATTGAAAATAGAGAATTAAAACCACAAATGATGGAAAAGTCGAACACTAGATGTTTCTTTATTATGTTGGTGTGAATTTGAGCTCCGTTACAGCTCTGAAGCAGTCATGACAAGCTGGGCAAAGAACCAAATTGCGAAACAGCTGGCGAGGTAACTAATGAGATTTTTTAGGCCTAACAATATTTATTTTAATCACCCGTTGGCGTTGGTTGTTTAAATATTGTCTCGCATTTCTAACTAGAGTAGATGTTTTTAATCAAAATTCCGAATCATAGGTTTTTGGTCCTAACAAAAGTATCCTCGCTTCGCTGTCAATTTGTCTCAAAGAGGATCGTAACCAGGTTGGAAAACATGCGTGATTTGGCCTACGCGTAGTAGCGAGTGAAACAAATTTGAAGGTACGAGCTGCGAATAGACTTTAAAAAGCTGCGAGAGATGCAAAATTAACAATAGGTCTTTTGTTCTCACCTGGGAGAACCTTTTATTATAACTGCGAGTAGCGAGTTTAGCATAATTTCATAGTTGCGAGTGAATGCAAGTTTTCCAACCTGGGATCGTAATACAAACCAAAAATGTTTTGCCCCGTATTCAGGTATTCTTCGATGCTGTGACGCTGTTTGAGGTTTATTTTTGTCCCAGCAGTGGGACTAAGTTATTGTCTATGATTGTTACGATAACGTCACAGACAGCATGGGGAAGAAGTCAAATAAGATTGTTTTTACTGCAAATAGGGGTAACCATTCTGATCCATTCAGAGGCTGCAGCAAATATTCATTGTTGTCTTCATAATAATAGAAGTATATGAAAATTTATTTCAGTATTTTCTAAGCCAAAACTTTCATCTTTTCATCTAAAAGCCCTCTCCCAAGATCCCAAGTTATGTACAAGTCAAATGACCGGCGGTGGTGCAGAGTGCCGTAAAATCTCGAAATCGGTCAAATACAAAAATCGTCTCAGCCGTAAAATAGCAAAATCCTAAAAATTGTAATAAAGCACTAAATCTTTACTTTCTGTAGCTAAAACTATACGCTGTATCCTCCTACATCCATTACACTCAAATTCGGTTGATATTATCCACTTTCCATGGCAAAATAGACGATTTTATCATTTCCGCTCTTAGAATTGCTTAGGCCCATATGCAGCTTTGTATTCTTGGATGAAAACGAGGCCTAGACGCGCGGACAACTTATGTTGAAAAAGAAAAACATCAGGGTGACGTGCGGTTCGAGTTTCTCTTCCCGTAAAATGGCAAAATTTTATATGACTGTCTTATAGCGCGATATTTCAACGATTTGTAAATTGAAAATCAGTTCGAAAACACTCTAATACAGTTGCAGTGCTCGTTTTATTACGAAAATGATCTTAATTCCTTATTTGCATCGTTGAAAACTCGTGTTCAATTATCCGGATATCACCCTACCCAGCCCAGCCAGATTGCTATCTTTGCAAAGTGAAGTGTGCATTGAAGATTTCTTTTCCAAATAATAAGGGGCCATCAACTTTCAATTTTCATATTTTAATGGCATTTGATGGGCGTTCAAATTGGAACTCCCACCCTCTCGCCCTCCCGCTCAACGGCCTTCTGTCAAAAGTGCTTCCCACAGCCCTAATATTAGTATATAGACCTAAAATTTTCTTAATGTCCTACGGTAAAACCCCCTTCCCCCTTTACGCCCAAATGCCGTTAAAAAGTATGAAAATCAAAAATCAATGGCCCCTAAATGTAAATGGATGTCAGATTGAAATGTCTGAAGATATCTTCTTCATTCACTTACAAAGTCTTTAAGTGTTCTCGAACGTAGGCTCAAAAGATCTTAGTGTGCCAAGAATCTTTCTTTTCTTTGCATCCGCCTCTGTCATAGTGTACAGTATATGAGTTTTAGACCCCGTTTACACGAGAGAAAACTGGATCCATCCAGAACGGGATCGATCCCAAATTGGTACGGATCGGCCTTGCGTTTACACGGGATCGCTTGGGATCGATCCGCTATCCGTGCTAGTTTTGGATCGATTGCCAGAGCGATCCAGTTTGGGATCGATCCCGTCAGAGCCACATGTAAACGGCTGTATCGATCCCAAACTGATAATGATAATAATCTTATTTAAAGTTGGTCTATTTACAATAGTAATATAATCACTAATTTATACCAACTATTTACAAAAACAACTTTAATAGAAAATATACAAATTTACAATTCTGGCTATTTACAAATCCGGCAATTACACTTATCGCCAAGCCAGTGCTTGATCGCTCTTTTGAAAGCTGCAACTTTTGGAAGTGCTTTTATCTGGTCACTAAGGGTGTTCCAAAGGAGGCTTCCTCTAAAGGATAATGACTCTATTCCAAATTTTGTTGTTCGTGTTTTTGGCAATCGACATAAATTTTTTGTTCGTAGGTTGTATTTCACAACCTTTTCTTCATGAAATTCCCAAATATATGAGGGGTTCAAGTTGTTCATTGTTTTGTAAATTTCGATCATCAGTTTCTGGAGATTTTGAACATGTATTTTCACGCTTTCGCTTTTCTCCAGTAACTCATCAAAGGAAGAATCATAGTCCTTGAAGAGGATCCTTAGTGCACGTTTGGGTGCGGTTTATTTCGTTATTAGCAGCTTTCGTAGAAAAAAGCCAGATCAACGGGCAATAGTTGAAATTGGACAGTATTACGGCATTACATATCAACATGGCCTGTGGTCTTGAGATATAAGTATTTAGCCTTGAGAAGGCATTTATCTTTCTATTTACCTTGGAGCACAAATTTTGTATATGGGCAGTGAAAGTCAACGCGTTGTCAATCTCTATGCCCAACAATTTAACCTTGGAATCTGGATTGATCACTGGCTGGATCGATCCAGTTTTCTCTCGTGTAAACGGGGTTTTAGTAACCACTTTTAGATTCAAGTCTTTCCTTACATTCAAACTGCTTGTGTGGCTGTATTTGTGTCAATAAACAATATTAGGCCTATTATGTCCGTTTTTGTTTCACAAAGGTGTTGTGGCACAGTGGGGTTATCATCTGACATTGCAGCCAGAATAGTCAGGCGAATGAATAGGGTTCAATTTCAGATAATGCCCCACCATTTGGTTGTTATGTCATGGGGTCATGGACTCGATTGGGCCTATTCTACTTCTGCGATCCCTGTGCTTGTCGCTATAAACCGCAACTTCACCTTCACAAACTGGCACGGATGCAAAACGAGGCAAGACGAAAATGGAAATCGAGGCGTTTTCATAATGACACCTTTTGTTCACCCTGACAACAAATGGCGCGAAGTCTATACGCATGCTCAAATCTTTATAAGGAGTCTGGGAATTAGTGACAAGCTGCCTGGATCGATCCCGTGTAAACACAACAAAATTTGGGATCGATCCCGTGTAAACACCTGCAAAATTTTGGGATCGATCCCGAACTGGATCGATCCCGTTCTGGATCGATCCAGTTTTCTCTCGTGTAAACGGGGTCTAGTTTTCTCTCGTGTAAACGGGGTCTTAGTAACCACTTTTAGATTCAAGTCTTTCCTTACATTCAAACTGCTTGTGTGGCTGTATTTGTGTCAATAAACAATATTAGGCCTATTATGTCCGTTTTTGTTTCACAAAGGTGTTGTGGCACAGTGGGGTTATCATCTGACATTGCAGCCAGAATAGTCAGGCGAATGAATAGGGTTCAATTTCAGATAATGCCCCACCATTTGGTTGTTATGTCATGGGGTCATGGACTCGATTGGGCCTATTCTACTTCTGCGATCCCTGTGCTTGTCGCTATAAACCGCAACTTCACCTTCACAACAATTTTGTTGCTGGAACCGAGGCTGAAATTTATAGTGCACAATCAGTGGAGAAATGTGCTGTGCTAGGCAAACTTCAATCTGGCATGGATGAGCTTTCAAAACAGTTTGTGGCAAACTTAAAGACAAAATTGGACCCCAGACCACCCTTGAGGAGTTGATTTTTCTTTCATTTCCAGTGGAAAGATCCTGCACCCTTTGATAGCAACATCCATTATCACTTTCACAACAAAAATTGAGCCCACCACCATCATCATCAAGCTGTGCAATCAGTAACAGGCGTGCATAATGTTCAAACCTGCCTGGGAGCGGTAGAAGTTCTCTGAAAACCTGCCTGCATATCAATTTTGTCCAGCTAGGGTAGAAAAGCCTATTACCAGAGCCAGTAATAATGCAGGTATCAAACAGTTTTTACACATGGAGCAACGAAACGATTAATCATATATTCAACAGCAGAACATGAGCAATTTGTACCATTTGTTTGCTATTATTCATCATCTTACTGCAATTACATTTCATCAAAAACTAATTTAGAAAAACTGCCTGCAAAATATTGCTTTGAAAAAAGCTGCCTGGGAACTTTGTTCCCACGTTCCCATGTTTATGCACGCCTGATCAGTAAATTAATGAAGTAACTCTATTGCTTTTTTAGATTTGTCAAGAATTTAGACCCAAGCCAGATCAGTCTTAAATTCCTGAAAGGAGAAGGAGAATTGACAAACTTGCAGTTGAATGAGCAAGTATTGACTGATCTCCTTGAACTACCTCCATGGCTGCAATTGAGAAAAGCAACTTGCAACCGCATCTGTGCAAAGGTAAGCAATGCATTGATGGTAATCATAAAGCGATCTTCTTTTGGACGTTTTTCAAAATGTCTTCATGATCTTCAAACAATGTTTCACAGCCCAGATCTGAAGTTAGCACTAATGTGAATATCCAATGGCTTAGGAGCAATAAGGATGAGACACACATCTAATATGTTATGGATTTTCTCCAGCTATATTTGTTAGAACTACCCAACTTGAAGTTTTGAATGTGGACTGAACATTTTACAATCCCTCATTTATAGGCAATCAACATTACCCATTTCACCCTAGACCCTCTAGAAACAAGTTTTCAAACTGCAAGCAGTTGTGGCTTTGATTTTGACTGAGAGATTTGACTGAGAGGTGAACAATATCACTGCAAGCAATTCTGTGGTACAATCCCAAGGTACAATCCCATCTGCACATTTTAGATTTAATCCTAAAATAACAACACAAGCACTAGTGGTATGAAAAGTTGTGCCTGCTAAAGTTTGGGTGCTTAAGGCTAGCTAAAGATGAGGGGGAAGAAAATCAAAAATGTTTCAAGTAGTTTTGGAGATAAATCTACTTTTCTGCAATCAACAAAGTTTTGAACAAGAATTTGCGAAGCCAGCGTTAACGGCGATTTGCATATATCTAGAATGCCAGGACTATGCAGAACAATGTTCTTTTTACCATTTTTCAATTGGCCAAATGGTATTGAAGAAATTAACTGTTTTCCGAGGAGAGCAGTTTGCAAAACAGCAACTCGTTGCTCATTGGAGTGGAAAGCAGAATTACTTTAGTCTGAGTATGGAATCTCAATTTTTGCATGAAGCAATTTTGACCAGTTTGCAAAAGGCTATTGGTGAAATGGTGTGGTGTGTATGGCAAAAGAGTTAATTGTATTTGGTCATGGCAAATCAGTTGAGACAACTGAAAGCAAGCTTACAGTACAAGGCATCTGCTTGAGCCACCTCCATGATTTTGATTGGTAGACAGTATTTTAGCCAATATTTGGGCTTTAAATATATACCTTGCCTGTTTTGTTTCTTCTTTACAATCATTTATTCTAAAAGAGACAAAATTCAGTGGTAAATTATTATGACTAGTGATTTCCATTTCTTATTTTATCTCCTCAGATTCACTGGACAAGCTTGAAAACAGACCCTATCAAACTGGTATGAAAATATTCTTATGTTTTAGTTTAAGCTTTCATCTACAGTATATATGCCTATATTTGGACAGTTAAATGCTATCTAAAGTTAAAAGATTGTTATCTTGTTGTAATGATTTCTTAAACTATATATTTGGTTGAAAATTTCAAGCACACTTTCAAGAAATGAAGCATACTGTATTACACACCAGATGTGTACACTAATGAGGAAGCATGGCTGAGACCTAATGTTCATTTGTTTAAGCTAAGAATTCAATGCAGGCCTTACAATAGGGGATGTGCTAGAGCTTGCAGGCAAGATTATATACCTTGTTGATCTCATGACATCAATTTATGATGTTAGTAAATCTTATGTCTTCATTGTGGAAGAATGAAATCTGTCTACTGTATATCAAGCTATCAAGCTATGTATAGATGTCAATGTAACAGGTGTCCCAAGAAGTTGCAATTTAGAGCTTTTGGGCTGATCCAAAATATTTTGCCACAGTTTATTACTCAGACCTTGCAAGGAAGAAAAATACGGGCACTGGACAATCACATCACTGTAAAATCTCAAATGTGCTTGATTGAGCACTGGGAAAAGTTACTCCTTGAACATTGAAAAATTAATGTTGGTATACAGTAAGACAGTAAGAAATGACAAAAACAGGCCAATTATGAGCAAAATTGTTGGAGCAAGATGCACATGCACACCACTCTCTACTGTATATTAAAAAATGTTTTCTACTTCGGCACTCACTTAGATATCAAGCTCCTAGAATTTTCCAGGTGCGTTTAAAGGAGCTTGGTCAAGCTTGAGTGCCTCTCCTTACAAGGCCTCCTGGTACTATTGTGTGTTATGATTCCTTTAATACATGTCTTTAGCACTTTAGGCCAAACAACATACTGTACAAAGCACTGGTAAAATTGAGAATTTTCAAATACATATATTAGATTTTTTTTTATATCAGTGAAAAATTTACAAAATTACAGATAATCTAACAACAACTAAATAAAGCTAATACAATTTTTTCATAATTCAAAAGAAACTTCTAATAGATACAGCACAAATTGAATTAACAATACGATTACAACATAATACGAAATACGAAAACGAAATATATATTAGATTGATCCAAGCTACAGTAGACATGCCCATCGATAAACCGGTTCAAAGGTGTTCCCTTTCATGGGTCACCTGGCAGCTGTAGAGGTATCACTTGATACCTCTTTGCATTCTTGTCCTTGGTCAGTGGAATATGCAGTAGCTTTGAATACTATATACAGTACAGGCCTTGTGCGCGTTAAAATGGTTTTCCTGCCTGAGAATTCTCTTAAGTTTCCAAAGAATTATTGCTTAAGAATTCACAGTCTTTCATTTCGCTCAAAAATTCTTATCATAATGTGTAGAATTCTTGAAAATCTTAAGGATTCTTGTCATTTTAATGTGCGCAAAGCCTGTACTGTAGAGGAACTTGACTATATTCTAACTTAGTTTCAAGTCATCTGTAGTGTTGATGGCTGTTCTGTTTAATAACATACAGTACAACAAAGCATCACTTGGCATGTCATTTGTATGACTCTAGAGTTCATATTGTGCAGGTACACTGTAAGTTACTGTATCTATGCTGTACTGCATTGATGACTGTTTTATTTAATAATATATGACATAGCATCACTTGGCATATCATTTGTATAACTGTAGAGTTCATATTGTGCAGGTATACTGTAAGTTACTGTATGTATCTGCTTTCCTTCCATAGTTCTTGGATTGTGTTGAAGTAGAAATATTGGCAAGTGAAGCTGCAAGAGAGGCTCCTCCACCAAAGACTCATATTCAGGGCAGGCAACCCAGGTGAATGAAAATGTTTCATCTATGCTTGAGTCAGCTACCTGTACGAAAATACAAGGCCATGTAATATCCATGTACAAGTCTTGTAGTTATGGCCTTGTAACCTTGTTATAGCCTGGAATAGCCTTGCTGTAACCTTGTAAATGGCTCGAAAAATGCTAATTAACCTTGTAGAAGCCTTGTGGAAACCTTGTGTTAGACTACTTGCAACTTGGAATCTTACTGATAGCCTTGTAATTTTCTTCCAAGGTTAGTACAAGGTCATAACCAGGTCATAATGAATCCCCTCTACAAGGCTAAAACTTGGCCTGTACAAGGCCAAGTTTAGCCTTGTAGTTTTGTGCAGGTATGAAAGTAAATAATATCCTGAACTGACAGCACGGGATGAACCAGCGAAGTAGGCCACTTTAGATTGATTTTTTGGCCACATACTTCCTGCATAACCAGTTTCGTGAAAGTTATTTAGAGATGAAGCCAATATTTTGTAATTTATTATAAGTTCAGCATGGCCTGCATCCTTTGATGTGAGCATTTTTCTTAGATTGGCAAAATTTCCTTGAAAGAACAATGAAGTCCTTGTTCTTTCGATCTGCGGAAATTTACTTGATGGACAGAATAAAATTGGGAAAAACCATTTGTGTAAAAACCCGTATCAATCGAAATCTGTCTGTATCCCAGCAATCATTACCAAAATTGAACATTGAAAGGCATATCCAAGATCTGTAATCGTTATTCTACTAGAATGTGTTATTATTTTTCAAAAACGTTGCAGAATAGCTTCAGGAAAAGAATTTTAGTACACCTCATTTTGCATGAATTTCCATAAAATGGCAGCACAGCCCCTTTAGCCATAGACTTATGACGATGAGTCCCTGGTTTCCCTGTGCTGTTTGACTTCAAATTGGCGCTTCGGTCGATAGAGGCTCTTCTGTTGAGCAAGGTCTACCGCAGGGATACAAGGGACTCGTCGTCATAAGCCTACTTTAACCATACCCTATTTTTCTTTATTCAGCAAAGAGAAATATGTGCCACCAAAGGCAAGTAAATATGGGTTTGCAGAAAAGGTTGTGGATGGAATGTATGTGTCAATCAACAGTGTTCTTGTGTCATTCAAAGCTCCAGGATTTAAAGCAACGTTCAGCATGTCCAGGCTCACAGTTCAAAGTACTGACCCAGAGTGGAATCTTGTTGATAATCTAAGGAAGACAAGAATCAAAGACGAACAAAGAGGCCAAGTTCTTATATTCAAAGAAATCAAATGGGTTACAATGCGATTAGATGCAGATGCTTCGTATGCTGATGTAAGTTGGTATTCAGGATGTTTAATAATCATTCGAACTACCGGGTGAGTCAATGAAAAGAATCCCCGTTTCAAAGATCATGGCTCCCTGGGTATCAAGTTGATGAAAACGGCAAATATATAGTTTAGTGGTAGACATGATCAAATCCATTTTAAAATTTATCTGACTAAAATCGGCCACTCCGTTCTGAAATTATGAGGGATTTTCTCAAGAAAGGCTCTCCAAGAAGCGTTCAAAATGTGCCTAAAATCACGAACAAATTTCCCTAACATTTCTGCCTTTCACGTGCCTTACAGTAATGACTTCTGCACGCTTTAGCACTTGCTATCCTCTTGAAAAGATGAACAAGTCTTCCCCCTGATATCAATAACCTATTCAGGGGGATTCCATTCTCCCAAGAGGGCAAAATACATGAATACATGCGAGTGTCATCATTTTTAGGAAGGAAAAACCAAGGAAATTTGCTCCTTGTTTTCACTCGTTTTTGCGGATTTTTGGAAGTGGCTTTCTTCAGAGAATCTGTCATATCCACGGGAAGGAATGGCCGATTAAAGCCGGGTAAATTACTGAACCTAATTGAATATATTAGCAACAAAACAAGACAGTTTATAATATTATTGCTATGATATTCAGGGAGCAGTGGCCTTCCAAACTGGGATTCTTTTTTTTGACTCACCCGGTAGTATCGTTGTAGGCAGCTTTTTCTGTATAATGATATCATAAAGCCGCCTTGCAGCCAATCCGCTTGTAGCACCGGCCAAAAAGGAAGACATTTCCGATGCCTTTATTTCCGATGCTTTTCCGAAGGCTTTAAACTGAATTTTGGACGAAAGAAGTCAAAGCTCTAACTTGATTCTTTGGACATTTTGTGATTCTTTCCCGCTTTAGAAATGGAGATAGTGTTGTGGTTTTAAAAGGGTGATAAATGGATAAATTGATGACACATTGGGAATAGGATTTTTTAGCTGGAATTGGAATTTTGTGACCAGGATTACTAACGATAAAGACAATAAATTGGAATGGGATTTGATCACTGACTGTAGTGGGATTTAATAACTGCCTATAAAAGTTGACTGGGATGGCCCACAAAATATGGTGGGATTGAAGACCCCTTCAGAACCCATTTCATTGTTTGAAGGTGTTGTGGCGCAGTGGTGTAATCCACTGACTTAGCAGCCAGAACAGTCAGGTGGACAGGGTTCGATACCAGGTAGAGCCCCACCACTTGAGCGTCATGACAAGGGGTCGCGGACTCGATTAGGCCTAATCTACTTCTGTGATCCCAGCGCTTGGCGCTAAAAACCGCAACTTCACCTTCACCTTCACCTTCACCTTCACCTTCTTAATTACGAGAAGCTTTTAATTCTTGTTTTGACATTTTGGCAAGTTTCTACCTTTGTGTTCAGTGTAAAAGCTGTATTCAGCGTAGACTCCAGATCATTGATAAAAGTTTGTTTTCAGTATTCGTTTTCTTTATGTCAAGTGAAGCGTAAATTGCATAATCTTAATGAATTAGTCAAGGAAATAGATTATCCAGTCATGTGGAGTATTCAAATAATCATTGACATCTTGTGAAATAGAATGAAAATACCTGAAATGCCAAGTAGACTTCAAAGAAGAAACAACATGACAGAAAACCGACATAGCCTATTAAGCTATGGATGCACCAACAGGGAAGTAGCATCACATAAACTACCTAGAATGATATTTTCTTTTCTCTGCCTACACGGGGGGGGGGGGGGGTACTGATGGAACTGGGTACTGGCCCTTACGGTACTTGGTACTGATACCTGTGGAAAACTGGGTACTGATAGGAATTATTGTGGTACCGAGGACATTTTTCGAGGAATTGGAACATGGAAATTATCAATTTTTCATTCCGACTTTTTCCCAGCAGTTTTCCGTAATTTTCTATGTAAAATGGTACTGTTTTCCTGTTCCAATGGTCCCTGGTACTGACCTTAATGGTACTGGGTACCGGACGTTTCGGTACCTGATACTGCCACTGTGGTACTGTGGTACATTTTACCTGTCACCATCCTCAAAATACGAAAAACTTTGGCTTTACCCGGTGTCCTGGTGTAACTTACCTCGAATGCAGTAAATCCCTGCATATAAGAACCTACTTTTTGAGAGCTAGGCTGGAATAGGTTCTTATTGCAAAGGTACTAAGACAAATTTCAAGGTATAACGGATCTTATTTGAGGAATGCCTTGGGTAGGCCATTTCAGAACCTTTACCAACGATTTTCAGCCCTATTATTTGTTTTGGCAAGGTTATAATATATCAACCAACGCTAAGCTTTCAAACTGCAAGGAGGGAGGAGATTCAAACTTTAAAAGCCCACTGGGACAAAAATGAACTTAACAAGGACAATCCAAAATCAACTTTGCTACCCCTGCTATAAGAACATATTTTTCATCAAACTGAAACAGGTTCTTAATTACAAGGTGCATAAGTTAGGAAAAACAGCCTCGAGGTTGTTATTTTTGTAGGTTCTAATATGCGGGGATTTACTGTATATAAAGTTGCTGCAATGTTTATTTCCTTTTTTCATTTTAGTCTGCACAAGAAGGCTCAATCCCAATCCGCTTAATCACAAACAATTCAGCAATCCGGCTTACGATTAAGAAGCGACTCAATGATTGCTCATTAGTTTCATCAAGATTGGAAATAATCCTAGATGACATCTTATGGATCCTCACTCAGTCACAACTGCTAAAACTATCATCATTTGTCCATTTCCTGCTAAAGGTAAGACAGAAGTTTCTACCAATGGCCACTCATAGTGAAGCACCCAAGGACCACGCCCCGGCAGGTGGCACAGCAACAACAACCCAACGGAGAAGCAGCAGTCAGTATCAAGGACATGGTCAAGGCCTAAGTTTGAATAAACATTTTACAGAGCACGATGTGGAGGAGACTTCTTACCATTTAAAGACGAATCGAATTGATCTGCACTTATGCGATGACCAGACCTTGCATGGCAAAGGACTTCAAAAACAACAAAGCACACAATCAAACGATGCCGGAGCGCTAATGATTTCAATTAGTAATTTCAGACTTGATCACTACCCGTATCATATTGCTGGGTTGAGAAGAAAAGTGAACAGGAATGATGATGATGCGTTGTTCAGTAGAAGACAATGGGCACAGCAGTTGTTTGATTTCTTCTTGAAGAATGAAGGAAAGCAAATCAATCAAATGGCAAGTCAGGTAATTAGTCTGTTTCACTTTTTGCATACTAAATGTTGTATCCATAGTAACATATGGCTCAAATCTTTAAAAAGGTCGGTGTAAAATTCCATTACAGTTTTCTTATGCTTGGAAGAAACTTAGGGATTTTTGCTGTAAATCTGCCATGGAAATTTATTGATATCTTGATTAGTTTCAATTATTTAATTTGAGGCTATGACTTCATCAAATCTCTTAATCCTAAATCAGGAAAGCTACAGATAACTTCTCGCCACCATATTGTAGACCTTCATAAACTATTCTTTTCTTGGAGGTTATGCTATTTTTCCTCTATTGGTTTAGGATTTACGATTATTCAAATTTTTCGAAATTTTCCATGAATTTTTTTTCAAAAATAATAAATTGCCGCCATTTTGAAAAAGATCAACGTATCAAAAATGTCCACGGCAGATTTACAGGAATGTACTATAACTTCCTTTGAAGCCATTCAATTCAAAGACAAATGTCAGAATTTTACACCCACCTTTTTAAAGATTCGAAAGATTTGAGGCCTATGCTAACCATAGTGAATAAGCTACTAGTAGAGGAAAATACTAGGAATCTGTGACCAATTTCAGCAGACCTTGTTTTGAAGGTGTTTTCTATATCAGAAAAATGTGCTGAACAAAATGGGCTTGGGGGACCCTCTCAACAATTTGAGCGTTTTTGGCCAGGGGGTAATGTCTGAAATGGACCTAATTTTCTCAAAACATCAGCATAATAATCGACTCTATGCTGTATGAAGCACAAAATTGATATGAAATGAACCAATCCAAGGGCCTACACCTGTAAGATATCATCCCTTGGCAAGAATACCCTTTTATGGCATTTTTGACACAAATGACACGGGGGGGGGGTGTTGTACCCCAACCTCCACTATTTCAATTATTATTGTCATGTTGCACTAACCTATACTATGGCAATTAGATACCGTTGAAATACGTTGTTTTATACCCTGAAAGGAGGGAATAGAAGTCTGGACCTTAAAATCCAGCCATTGCTATTTTTAGAAACTAAGGAGCTCTGACCCATTCCTTTTCGAAGAGTTTCTCGCTTGTCGGGTACTTGTAAAGATAAATTCATAATGGATAAGAAGAATAATATCGCCCATTATTACCAATCGTTTATCAGCGCGACTTCTCTTAAGTATTGAAGGTCATAGGCATCAATCAAATTGCCAAAATTGCATTAAGCCTGGTACACTGTTGGTCTTTTTGCAATCACTTGAGTCACTGTGGTCGTTAGACGAACTATTCAAAAAACTCCAAAGACTTGTGAACGACAAAACTCAGTCACTGGGGTCGGTAGGGTTGTTGAGGAGTTCTTTGCCATTCATATACATTTGTTTGTGTGTCTTGGGTCATTTTGAATGATTGTTCCAGCAATTTCAACGACTTCAGATATCTAATGCGAACCAGGCTTTGCTGCACTACTTATGCCACTGTTTTCAATTTGGAAACGTTTTATCGTTAATATAGCGCTGTTGCAGATGAGGATGAAATCATTACTGGTTGCTAGAGCATGTATAAACCATCCCACTTCAAGCAAATCTGCCAATAAAATCGCCGCTTTTTAGCCACTTGATACAAAATTGGTTACTTGACGCAAGTGTTGTTTTACTACTCTCACGAAAGTTGAAATGGATGCTGAATTACTGCAGTTCCTAAATCTTTTGATAAATCGGTTTGTAGCATGTTTCTACAGAGTACTTTTTATTATATGCACAGACATCTTATTTAGGGCCAGAGCTGCAGTCATCTGGTCGAAGAAAATTGATCTTTGTTGAAATATCGCACGGGAGGGGGGGGGGGATTCTTGGCCAAATTTTGGGAAGGGGTGTGCCACGAGCATATTCAAAATGGTACCGTAGGCTAGACTAATCTTTACGAAAATGGTACCCTTGGCTAGACCAATTTGACCATTCTTTGACCAATTTTTACGAAAATGGTGCCCTTGGCTAGACCAATTTTGTGCAATTTTGACCATTTCCTGGACCAATATTGTCAAATTTGTACCAAATGTGAGATCATGACCGTTCGCTAGACCAATATTGTCAAAAATTGTTATCCTTGGCTTGACCAATTTTGCGCAATTTTGACCATTTCCTGGACCAATATTGTAAAATTTGTACCAAATATGATATCATGACCGTTCGCTAGACCAATATTGTCAAAAATGATACCCTTGGCTAGACCGTTGTAGGCCAAAATTGCACAAAAGTATACGCTTGGCTAGACTAGAAGTCCGAAAAAGTATACCCTATACCTTTACTATGGAAGAACCCTCCCCTCCTCCCCCCCCCCCCCGTGAAATATCGATAGAATCACTACGAATAAGATGCAGCAATAAGAGTTTCAGTGATTATGCATTGCACATGATTCTTAGTGACTTCTGGCAGAGACAGCAAAAGCTTAAAAGATTAAGTACATATTTTGAAGCTAAATAATTCGCTTACCAATCAATGACTCAGTGGCTTCGTTTGCGATTTAACCTGCAGCAAATTTACATATGAAACTACAAGTCTCGGACAAATCACGTTCCTCCTTCCATATTTTTCTCTTGACGCACTTTCTGCTTGAAACAACGCTAAATTTTGTGACACGCTGCATTATATGCCCTTTTCTTCTGTTTCGGATCTCATCTGATACCAGTGTCGAACAAAAAGTTAGCACATGGCTCAGTTCCCCAACACGATTTATAAGTCTATAAATCTAAGCAATCCATAAGGAACTTGATGATTCTTAGGGACATCCAACCAACCCTGAGCCCAAGCTTCTGATAAAGAGTGGGTATTTCACCTTTTGGTGTCCACTTTATGCACACGTTAGGCTTAACAATTACCATTGGAAGCTTTGATTTGGCCAGTGTCATGCGAAAAAAATCAGCGAATGATGAACTTTCAAATAAGAGAATGCCCTTGAAGTGCTCTGCCCATATGTTTAGGATTCTTCCTAAGGTCCTGACTTTGTACCATTGACTAACTGCTCCTTTCATTTATCGATCGGTCTGGTATGGTACGATATTCCAGTAAACATGTTACATCTTGTTGCTTTGCTGAGAAATTTCCTTAAAAAATTAAAGTTGTTCAACTATTCTAAGACGAATCCATGAACAAGAGCGGCTGCATAGAACTTGCGGTGAGGGAAGTCTTCAGAACATTTTGAAAAATTGTATTGAAAATGAATCTATTGAAAATGTATTGAAAAATTAGGTGAAAGAAACTTACTTTATCGTGGTAAAAGGAAACTTGCGCAACTTTGAGCCATCTTTTTTTATATGATTTGTCTTCTCTAACAGGTTAATATTGCTTTCTTCGTTGCGGAGAAATATCTAAATAAAAGAAGCTTGAAAGCGCAATTCTTGATCGATTGGTGGATTTTAATAAGTTTGATTACAGGAGAGGTACTCAGAGGGGGAAATTGAGGGGGTTTGTGGGGGCAACTGCCCTCAGTTCTCACGAAAAGATCTGGAAAGTTAGCAAAACAATGGATTTATTGGAAATTCAACGCTTGAATCAGAAAATTTGACCAGTTTCTCAACGTTTACCTCCCACTTGAAAACAAAATTTCCGCAACTGGCTGCACTTGATTCAATGCAAATTATAGTGCAGAAGAGTTTTCCGTGCTCACCATAGCATAAAGCAGATTCACCCTAAATTTAGTAACATCTGCAGTAACAAAGCACTTGTGGGGAATTCTTGTCAGTTTGGTCCAACATGATATTTTCTAGGGGACTGGGTAAGAGTTCCCAAGCTTCTGAAAGTAGCATTTGGCTAGATTTTAAAATCCAGATATAAAGTCCCTCCTTTTCAGGGTGTAAAACAATGTATTTCAACGGCATCTAATGGTCTTAGTATAGGTTAGTTCAACATAACAATGATAATTGAAATAGTGGATGTTGGGGTATATACCCCCGTGTCATTTGTGTCAAAATGCCATTAAAAGGGTATTTTTGCAAAGGGATGATATCTCATGGGTGTTGGCCCTTGGATTGCTTCATTTCATATCAATTTTGTACTTTAAGAGGCGATTATTATGCTGATGTTTTGAGAAAATTAGGCCCATTTCAGACATTACCCCCTGGCCAAAAACGCTCAAATTTTTGAGAGGGTCCCCCAAGCCCATTTCGTTCAGCACATTTTTCTGATATAGAAAACACCTTCAAAACAAGGTCTGCTGAAATTGGTCACGGATTCCTGGTATTTTCTTCTACTATACGCCAAGAACACAGTAGACATTCAGTCATGTTTGATACTATCAAGCTTTGTGAAATTTATTTTGCATCAGGAAGCCAAATGTTTTCATAAAAGAAAATTGATTATCAACTGTTCAGTTAAAAATGAGGGTGATTAAGTGTTTATTTTGCAAAGTTGTAGAGTTTGGAGAAGTCTCAGACCTGAAGCGAAAAATGGCTCAAAAGCTCTCTGCATTCAAAGCGCCAATCTTACCTGACTAACATTACCTGTACCAAACTGTACAATGCTTTATTTTCCTTTTAGTTTCGTGAGATGATTAAAATATCCATAGTACGTTTTCTTTCTTATATACCAGTTGCCCCAAAAAGTACTCTTGTTTGACAGTTCACCAAAATTTGATTACAAGGCCGATCTTCAATTTCCTTGGCAAGTAGACCAAATTACTATGCCAGACATATCTTGTATTTTTTTTAAATGAGCTAGTTTAGCTCTTTTTAGGGCTGCCTGCTTTTTGAATCATACTGCAAAAACATTGATGTTTACCTACCAGATCAATTCCTTAGTGCGTATTAAGCTATTAATTTGGTTCTAAAGAAAGAAAAAAAATGCGTACTATCACTGGAGACTTCGAGGATAGTATAGAATCAGAAAATTTTGGCAAGATTGTCAACGTTTCTCAAAAGTTATAGCTCAATGTATGGTTTTTAACGTCTCATTTTTGCCTGTAAGCACAGAAAACAAATATTTTGCCTTCTTCAAATATTTTTGCATCATTTACCAAACAAATGAAAAAGAACATTTTGTTATTGGATTGATAATCAATTTTTTGATGATTTTGAAACAGGATTACTTTTTATTGGGATACCCGGTAGTTTAACAGCCAATTTGTAAATACAAAATAAACAAATAAAGTATTAATGATTGTGGTACGAACAGAGCTTTGTTATCCATTATCCCATTATCATAAACCCATTATCAAGACAATTTGTAAAGCAGTTTTAGACTGACATTTCTACCCTCGTTAAGGAACTAGAACAGAAAACCTGCAAAATTAGAAACTCCAGGCTTGGCACTTCTGTCTTCTTGCTTCATCCTTGATCTTTTGTCAGAACTTTATTTTGATTTTCAGCTATCAAAAAATTCACAGCAATACAGACGCCCCCTGATGTACGAGAGTTTCTTTCTGATTTCATGCACGAAGTTTGTGATAATGGAAGTAAGCACAAACGATAAACAAGACACGAAGCCATTTTTATCATCTGACAAGGAAGCATTGTTTCTCCCTGAAGATATGAATGCATTTCTGCTTGACTTCACGTCCTACTATTTCATCGGTTACAGCAATCTTCCAGGTATGTAAAGTTCCAACCTTGCAAGTGTTCCAGTGCAAAAACATGCTCAGAATCTCGATACGAAGCCTTGATATTCACAGGACCAATGCTATGAAAAGCTGTCTAGAGATTCTGATCTTGTGATTGAAGGGTTTTCTCTGAAAATCTTCCATATCCACGGGAAGGAATGGCCGATTAAAGCCGGTAGAATTACTGAGCCTTATTGAACATATGGGCAATAAAACAAGACATTTTTCAATATTAATGCTTTGATAATCATGGAGTATTGTCCTTTCAAACGGGGATTGTTTTTTACTCCCCCGCTCGTTTAGTATATTTCTCACTTCTGATTTACTGTTTTCTTCATATTGCAGTTCCTCCTTCGAATATGTTTTTGAAAGTCAACCCAGTGAAGCTCACGTTTCATCCATTGACTTGTATTTGGCTAAACAAATTTATCCAGAGTGTTATTGCAGGACTTGTAAGTTTCTTTAATATCTCCAGCTGCAGGGTGTCCTGGAAAAGTTACTCGACGTTTGATAGCATAGGTTCCAAATCTTTAAAAATGCTGGTGTAAAATTCAGTGACCTATTTCTTTGAACTGAATGACTTCAAAGAAACTTAAGCTATTTCTCTATAATTCTACCGTTGGACTTTTTTGAAATTTTTAATATTTTCAGAATTGGAGTGTTTTTTCATTTTTTCAAGGATTCAAGAAAAATGTTCAAAAAAGGATTAAAACCATCGTAATTTTTAAACTGTTTGGAGCAACATGAAATATTTTCGAAGAAATTCATAGTTTATGGATTTCTACAATACGGTATCAAGCAAAATTCTGTCACTTTTCTGGTTTATGATTTAGAAATTTGATGACGTCACACCCTCAAATGACTTAAAGTGTAACATATGCCAAAATTTTAAAAATTATTCAAAAATTCTGAAAAGTCCAACGGTAGAATTAAAGATAAGTGACTAAAGTTTGTTTCAAGCCACTTAGTCCGAAGAAATAGATCACATAATTTTACACCCACCTTTTTACGCCGAGTTAAAGATTTGGAAGCTATGCTACGTTTGATTGAATATTTAAAAGTAACGATAAAATGTACAGCTGGTTAGATACCCCCGTTCCTAAGATTTTAAGTTAATTTTTGACACCAGAATCTTGCGAATCTGCTACGAATTCATGGAGTTACAAGCTTTGAAGTTCAAGTTTGTGCAAAGGCTGAATCCAGACGTCCCTAACTGATTTGTTTTTCAAAAAGACGTCCGAAATTCGAGGTAAAAGAAGGCTGTCCAATGTTTTACCTCTCGCTGATATCAGAGCAAATCAAATAGGACTTCAAAAGTAATTTAATTCTTGTAACCTTTGCGAAAATTTACTTAAGAATGCAAGTATCCAAAAATATCGAATGAAAACTTAATCGATGAGAGACGGGGCCATTCCAAATTGTGCTCAACAGGATTCCTCTAAGCATCCATAACCTTGATTCAATTTTAGAGAAAATTAGTTTGTCGAAAGTGCTTTATAAAGTCCATTTGATTTGCTTTGAATAAACGAGATTCTATTTTCACAAAATATGCAATTTATTGCCATCTGGTTTCAGCTTTCGCACAAACTTGAACCTCAAAAGCTCGTAACTCCGTGAATATTTAGCCGATTTGCTAGCTTCTGGTGTCGAAAATTAATTCAGAATCTCACCAATATGGTTATTTTACCATGGAGCCCGTTCATTATTTCATTATTTTTTTGTATTAAATCAAACGTCGAACAATTTTGTTGGGACACCCTGTCTATTTTATGATTTTCTTGTCATACTGGTGAAGGTGAAGTTGCGTTTTTCAGTGCCAAGCGCTGGGATCGCAGAAATAGAGCAGACCTAATCGAGTCCGCGATACTGGTTGAATAAACTGATTATTTTCCAGGATGAACACTTAAACTTATATTTAACAATTTATTGCACTGAAGTGGACCTAGCCCTTCTGAGGTTATTGAAAGTTTTTGCATGGAATCCCTTTTAAAAGTTACAACATTATCTAACGTTCAAAGAAGCGAAAGATATTGTGGGATTTCCTGCCCAAAGACTCCTTTAAATTTTAGGACTTAACATTAATTACCTAGTTCTGGGTCAATCAATTTTGTATTTAGCAGGGCGAGACTTTCAATGCCATATTGCCAAACTTGCTTTGCTATTGTGCTTTTCTGATAAATTAAACTCTAACAGACCTTCTAGCTATTCTGAAAAGAATCAGAATCGAACAGCATTTTGCTACATTTTATAGAATTTTCGAATGTGTACAATAGTGATAGAAGTTCTAACGCCACTCCATCGAACATCGCGTATAAAAGTGTATAAAAATAATGCTCGATCCAGGCTTTTTGCAGAATAGCTAAAAGGTCTATTTGTGTTATATCCAGGAATGGACCAAAGAGTTTATGGCAAAGGAAACTGGACCACCGGAACATCTAGACATCAGGATCGAAGCGTTGATGCCTCAGGTATATTTCAGTTCATTATTTAGAGTATTTTCTATTGCTAGCAGTCTTGGCAGTCATTCGATGTCCTATTAGACTGTTTTAGCAACAAGGCGCGGACGTCTTCGAAGACGGGGACGCTCAGAGGATTTTGGAGCATTCCAATTTTCCAGCCTTTTTATCTCAAATAGCTGCTCATAAAGAGGAATACTCCTTGAAAATAGTTTGTGTTCTCGTGTCTCCATTGGTTATGAATATGCTCACATAGTTTTTACTTTCCATATCGACGTTCTATTTTTGGTGAGCGAGCGGCCTTCAAAAGTACACTTTTCAGGTTGTCGATTTCATAACAGAACTTACACAAAGCCCCAGGAGATTCAAAAAAGTGTTGAAGTTGATTTCGCTTTGTAAATTGCATCCTCGAACAAAAGAATTCTGCTGGCGTCTTCTCGACTCACGTCTTCTTGCTAAAATAGCCTATTATTTTATTTGTGCTTGACGTACATTGTCAAGAGAACCTTGAAAATCTGTAAAAGTTATCTGATAAAGCATGAAAGTTACTTTACAACAATTAGAGTGCTTATCATCAATAGAGCCGTCAAATCAACCAGAAATTGTTCAGGGGTGGCGCTTTGTTGGTGTACTAGAGGGCTACAGCCCCTCCGTTAGGGGAGCTCTAGCGCCCGTCGGGGAAGAATCAATAAGTTGTCTGAGATCTCAGATAGATAATCTAATTTAGATCAGAATAGAATCTGTTTTTTAGGTTTGAAAGTCTAGCTCCCCTGTCAAGGAGCCATTCCCGTTGTCGGGTAAACTCTGGCAACCCCCTTAAGCAGCATAGGGCTCAAATCTTTCAAATCTTTAAAAAGGTGGGTGTAAAATTCTATTCGATTTTTCGCTGAACTGAATGGCTTGAAATGAACTTATAGTACTTTGCTGTAAATCTGCCATGGAAATCTTTTGATACCTTGATTTTTTTCCAAAATGACGGCAATTTGATGATTTTTGAAAAAATTGATGAAAAATTTTGAAAAAATTCAAATCATCTTAAATCCTAAACCAATATAGGAAACATGATATAACCTTCAAGAAAACCATAGTTTACGAAGTCCTACAATATGGTGGCAAGCAGAAATCTATAGCTTTTCTGGTTTAGGATTTAGAAATTTGATGATGTCATAGCCTCAAATTTAATAAATGCCGCCATTTTGAAAATAATCAAGATATCAATGAATTTCCACGGCAGATTCACAGCAAAAAAGCTAAGTTCCTTCCAAGCCATTTAATTCAAAGGAAACTGTAATACAATTTTACACCGACCTTTTTAAAGATTTGAGCGCTATGTTCCCTTAAGCTGTTTAGTCAGTAAGCTTGTGCTGAGAAGTGACCTTGTAAGACTTTTTCGAACATTTTAGAGGGAATATCTTGTTAGCATGAATAAAAGAGGCATTGGAGTTTTCGGTGAGCTACAAAATCTGTTTGAATGTCTAGCTAATAGACAAACTGTAGATTGAAATTTGTTCTGTACTAATAAGCAGTGGAGCCTACATATTTTAGGATACAAAAACATGTGATACAGTATATTCATAAAGGGGCTGCGTCACGTAACCGTAAACAAACCCGTCATCTCTATGATCTATATTGTTTCATGCATGTCTCTTGTGTTCTGTGTAAATTTTGTTTGATAGGGTGATTCCACGATACTTCTGAAAATCCATCGATATCTCTGTAATCTTACAACGTATGAATATTTGGTTTATTTCTCTGTGAAATCAAAAAACCATCTTCAAGATAACGATTTTCATTTTGAGAAAACATGCTCCGCTAACAGCAAGGGCTGCGTTGTTGAGTTGATTCCAGTTTACGAGAAAGGGGCATTCTTTGATCATGGTAATTTACCTCGCCGAAATAAATATAAGGTCTCACATAGAGAATATACATCTGGTCAAGTACATTTCTTGAAACGTATTTTGACTTCAAGTTCTAAAATTTCACTTTTGGCATCTGGTGAGTCAGAAAAAAGAATCCCCGTTTGAAAGGTCACGGCTCCCTGATTATCAAGACAATGATATCGGCAAGTATATAGTTTAATGGTAGAAATATTCAAATCTACTATAAAATTTACCCTACTGAAATCGGCCACTCCATTCTGAAATTATGAGGGATTTTCTCGAGAAAGCCTCTTCAAAAAACCTTCAAAGAATCTGTGTGATATGGCCTACCAAAAAACTGCAAAATTGTCGTTTCGAAAGACGTTTCTTTACTCTACGTGACCCAGCCCCTTTCAGGAGCAGAAAAAGAAAGAAGTTCTAAATTACCAATTAATTTAGTATTTTATATCTTACTCTTAACATTCAAGGTTTCTCTCCCTCTTTTACTTATCAGGTTACAATGCCATGTGCTACAGAGCCAACTTTACCCCATCAAGAAGACAGACCCAAAGCCTTGCAGATACAAATATCACAAGCTGTCGTATCCAACTCTCGCATCGGAGTTGCGACATCTCAATCCGACCTTTTGATGGATGTGCAGAATGCACTCGCCTCGAAGCTGTACGCAAAGAATTCATCGTTTCCAAATGAAGCTCATGACTATGGCCCCTTACCAAATGAGTACTGGGTTAATGATTATAGCATGGTACATAGAAGATTCTATTCTGCGTTCAACCGCGAGGCTGCTGCGAATCGAGAATCAAATGGCGCATATCGAGAAAGAGCTGCCACTACACCAGAGAGAACGAGCCAAAACGGGCCAACAGATGGCCGAGGCAGAAGTGTTTCACAGGGGAGAGTCATCGATGATCCACGACTTATTTGGTGTATCTGGTGTGAGCAGATCTGGGTGGATTTTGTGGGGATCGAGAAGTCATACAGCCGCCCTGTGACGCTTATTGATGCAGTCCCAATTCGTTTTTGGCTCAGTTTGCCTATAGTTATTCCAAAGCCGAGCAATGTTGTTCATCTTAACACCAGAGTAAGCAATGCAGAGAGTCCTCAATTTAATGAGGATACTTCGCAGGGGGCGGAAAGGGGCTCAGCAGAGATGAGACGTCAGGATCCATCACGAAAGCAACATTCCAAGACTGGTTCTACCGCATCCCTCCCTGCAACAATGACACTATCACATTTGGCTGCTTCGGTAAGTAGTGCTGATTCTGATAGTTCTTTGTCTGTAGAAAGTTCAAACAGTAACACACTAGACTTTGAAGATGGACTTGTAAAAATTGGTAAATTACGTCAAACATTTGCAAATGAGTCCACACACAAGCCTGATCTAAGACGAATGATGACGTCATCTTCTCCTGAAGAGTTCGTAGATCACCCATTAAGAACGAGTTATTCAGAGACTGATTTGATGCCGACCACACATACCTCACTGCAGCATCATGATGATACCACATCGCTGCAAGATTTTGGAGAAGGAACAGGCCCACCTCCACCTTATTCCCCATCTTCCTCGTCTCATCTTGGAGCCAGAGCATTGAGCCCACAAAGTGGATCAGCAGAGTCACTGCCACCATCGTATAGCCAACTCCCTGCTTATGACACTTTAGTAGATACTGGAGATGTCACATCACAAGACGAAGAGGCTCCGCCATTGCCTAAAAAGGTAACTGAAGACATAAGCAGCTTTTTCACATCAGAATCGGAAACCAACGCTCCAAAATTAACTGATCAGGCAAAGAAAATTCCAACGATCGGCAGCATTTTTCAAGTTGCGAAACCAACTAACTTGCAACTAGACCATTTCCAACTTGTTTTCTTACTTCGGCTGCAAGAAATGCTGGCTGATGTTGCTGAAAAGGTATCCCAGGATACATTGCAGTTTAAGACGTTGACGTCACCAGTTCATAAAGAGGTTGTTAAAGGTGGCAGTTTTTCATTGCATTTGACCGTCCCTAGTGTTGATATCAATATCGTTCTGCCACCTTCAAATGGGGTCCATGACGAGCAATTGATGTCCTTAGAGGATAGGATCAAAGCGAAGAAATTAACAAGATTCATCGACTTAATAAAGCTTGCGGAAAATATTTCAGATACTGGGAACGAGAATGTTTCTGGTGATAATGAAAAGAGTGTTACTGGTGGAAGAGGTGAGCATGGCAGTGAGAATCATGACAATTTTAGGAGAACACCCACATCGGATTTCCAAACTTCGAGTGATTCTGAATTGTCAGTAAATTCCAAAGCTGAGACAGCATCCAGTACTTCAAGTGATCGTAGTTGTACACAGAGCATATCTCCTGCAAAGAGTGATTCCCATGGCGAGGCAAACCCGGTCAGAGATGAATCCGGCCCTAATGGGCGTGCAACAACGATGAATTCGTCAGAATCAAAAGCTCGAAGCCTAAAACCCGGAATCTCGGAATCTGTAACCAGTGATATTGAGGACTCTAGTGGTATTTCCAGTGCAACGGACAGTCCGCCTTCATCTGCACGTGATTCCATTGCGAGTGATCCTTCAAAGGACGCTGTGGAGCAGACAAACCATTTCGATATCCCTTCAAACCCGGCTGATCACGTGACTCTTTCAGATGACAATGCAGATGAAAGAGATGATGATATGGATGAAAACGAGTCTGACTTGCTGGAAATTTGTGAGTCTGAGGCTCGTTTGCGCACTATTTTAAGAAATATTGAGATGAATGAAATAGGGACCCAAACAGATGCAGAACCGCCCGTTGCCCCAACTTACGATACGTACAAGGATCAGCAAGTTTCTGTTTTGTGTTTAAAATGTAAAGATATTCGCTTAGGAATTCAAAGTGAAAACCTAAACACTCTGGTCAAAGTTGCGATCGGTACAGTGAAATTAGAAGATAAGGGACATACCACTTACGCAATGACACTTGACCACAGGTTGTCCACTGCAAGAAGAAATGCTGACAAAGAGCAAGATATTTCGTTGTCGGACTCGAAACCTCAGATAGCCGTCAGAATGTTGTCGGGGCCAATTGCGGAGGAGTTCGCCGAGGGTGGAGCTGAAATGGGATTCGCTCACGTTAAGGTAAAGGGCCTTGAAGCGTCGTTGTTACTCAGTAACGCTGAGAATCTTGGTGAGTTCGTAGAGGATGAATATCTTTTGAAAAAGATGCCGGTGATGATTGAATTAGAGAATTTAGGAATGCAACTTCTTGATGACAAACCGAGGAAGAATCTAGCAACACCGTTACCACCACCGATGGAAATTTGCATCGAGCGCTTGTGTGTGCTTATGTCAACTGATGGCAAGATCTCAATTGCTAATCGAACTGAGATTGAACAGGAGTGTCCCTGTAATTGCGGGCGTGGATCCTTGGGGAACACCTTAACGAGCAGTGATCAATATGAAGCTTCCTTGTTGACAAATGAAACTGGCGATACCAGACCACGAACAGCAGACCAGCTAAATGACTCTGTAGCTGAAAATGAAAGATTAATTGACGATATGAAGTTAGCTAACGCGAGAATGGTAAGCTTGGAACAAGAAAGGGACGCAATCTTGAAAGTTGTTGAAAAACTGCAGCAAGAATTGATGTGGTCAAATCATGAAAATGAAAAATTGTCAGATAAAGTAAGGAACTATCGAATGTATGTTAAAAGTTTAGGTAAAGGGTGATTTTTATGGTTGTTTACATTACATGGTCGCGCAAGCAGTATTTGGTCTTGTTGGGGAGATGATATACGCTGTGTCCGAGGAAACTTATGTATCTCCCCCGTGCCGTGGGTTAAAGCTCATGCGCGCACCAGAGCGCCAACCCCAAAACGCTACTGCGCATGAGCTTTAACCTAATGCACGGGGAGACACGTAAGTTTCCTCAGACAAAGCGTATTTCGTCTCCCCAACAAGGTCATTTGGAGGGCTGCATAGTAAAGCTATTGGTTTTGAATGAACAACTTAGGTTACCTACCTACCAGGGATGTTAAATTATCTGGAACTAGTGAAAATCTAAAATAAAAAAATTTGTGCTTTGTTTCTGCATGGAATAGAGCAGTTACCCCGCAGAGTCTCGATATTTGCAACATCAGTTCACAAGCATTACTCGATATTTGGAATATTGTCCCCATTTATCACCGAAATACTGATATAACTCCCGATAATTCGGATGTATCATTTTCCCCCGTTAGAGTTTTACGTATCGAGGTTCAACTTCAAAGCGGATAGCTCAGTCAGATAGATCGACTATTTTCATATACATAGTCTAGAAATATCTGGTTAAGAAACACATATTTACAAAGACGATACCTTAGCAAGCATGCTACTCGTGGCTACCCTTTGACCGTAACAAAGAGCAATACAGAACTACCAAGAGGCTATACCAAAGTTTCTGTTGGTCTCTCCTTGGGGAGAACCGGCTGAAATCACAAGATACAAACGCCATTGCTTAAGTAAAACATTGAGGATTTCGACAGATTTTGGTACCGTCTTTACCAAATTGACTATTAAAATACTTAAAACTAAAACAGATCAAGTAAACTTCTTCAGATGCTAAGGTTTGATTAAAATTGAATGTGTGTAAATTAATTCAGTCTGCTAATACTTTTACTTTTTGCAAACTAATCGATTTTTAAGACTAATCTGGGGGTGCTTTTGTTGAGCATTGTGAGTCACTTAGCAAATTTTGCCCGATCAGCAAGTTGAACAATTTAGCTAGTCGAGACAGCTCGCATCGCATTGTGGTGCCGATTACTGCCTACGAAACCCAAAGACCAAGCCCGTCAGACGATGGGTATTGTGGACACGATTTGTGTCGATTGTGTCCGCAATACCTGGCCTAAATGTTATTAAATGAATAAACGTAGTCGATATCTTGTTTGTCTTCATTTCATGAGTATCTCTGCTCTTTTGCTTCGGCAGACATTCTTGCTTACTTTCAATGGTCTAAGGTTTGAAGAGTACCACGCTCTACAATTTGGGAACTAGTTCTCTGGCCATAACTTTCCGAGCGCGGCACTGTTCAAACCTTATGCCGTTGAAAGTAAGCAAGAATGGACTGCCGAAGCAAGAGAGCAGAGGTACTCATGAAATTAAGACAAGCAAGGTAACGAATTACATTTATTCATTTAGTAACATTCAGGCCAGGTATTGTGGACACGATCGACACAAATCATGTCCACAATACTCAGGGACAGACAGACTTTCAAAAAATAGACTTGGGGAACATTCGCCTAGACTGATTACTTAAGTGCCTTGTATCCCGCGGTAAGCCTTACTCAACAAGGACCCATAATGAAACGGTGAATCAGCTAACGATAATGATGTATATTTAAAGATTGTGAGAGTAGCTCATAGTTCTTTTCATTTTCAAGCGTTTTTATCAGCAACTGAGCCCCAGATTAAATGTAGCTTCCTGGCGTTTTAAGGCCTTCACGTCCAATTTGATGTCAGAATTTTAGTTATAAATAAATGATATTATTTTGTGTGGGAATTAGGTATCTTTTGTCAGTACCATTTAGCGTCAAAATTATGTGTCTTTTCTCGTTATGAAATTACAACAAATGCATTCGTAATACGTCTTAGAGTAGCTTTTTTGGATCGTTTAATTCTTCGATAGGAAAATAATTACGCGTGATGCATCAGATGGCTTAAAGGAGTTGCGGCCTTTGGAAAGTCACCAAAATTCCATTTTGCTTCTAGCGGCCGAATTTTCTTGCCTGGGTGGCTATGATATGGGAATGATCAAAGTAACGCAAAAACTGACGACTGTCTCATTCTTTCATGAAAATTTTGTGGATTTACAGCTGGATCAAGGAAGGAATGACTTAGAAGATATACTATTAAAGTGTGCCTCAAATAGACCTTCTAGCAATCCTTCAAAAGAGGCTGGGTTGAGCATTATTTTTATACATTTTTATACGCGATGTTCGATCGAGTGGCGTCAGAGCTTCTATCACTGTTGTGCACATTCGAAAATTCTACAAAATGTAGCAAACGCTAAATTCATCCGTGATACGACTTAGTTCATTTTTCAGACACGAAGATTTAGACTTATTTCGCAATCCAACCCTGCAAGCCACACAGTTAGTAAATACTGTCAAAAACATGGGTAGATTTAGTGTATCCTGCCAGAATTCATCCTGTAAGTAATATCAATAAATTAATGTTCAATGCATCATTTCTCCAACAATATCTTCCAAAAGTGGACCTTTAAGTCGCAAAAAATCCGAAATGGACAGTAAAGCGTGCGACAATCTCCTGAGGGTAACTCATAACTCATTGTTAATGGGTGACATATCAATTCTTAGTAATCTGGAGTTTTGGTGAATTTTTCAATGACGCAACGTCTTTGAAAGTGACTCGTTGGAAATATTTATTTGTGAATTATTAGTCTTCGATTTAGCCCCTGAGTGAATTGTAGTTAATTTGAATGCATAACTTCCATAATTTCCATTTTCACGACCTCCAGAAGATTGCCATCTCTTTCTGTATTGCCTCCAGGTACAATTCCCTTTACCTTAAAGAGAGTTCCATATCTTTCTTTTTTATGCGAAATGCTGTTCATGCTCGCAGGGGCCCTACCGTGTATCGAGCGTTGTCCGCCTGACTGTTCTGGCTGCAATATCAGAGGATTACACCACTGCGCCACAACACCTTCGAACAAAGCCGCAAAGTTGCCCTGAAACCAGTAGGGTAAACTCTCGCCTTGTGCCGCGAGAGGTGGCTTTTAAGAGAAGTTTATTCGCTTATAACGAAAGAAGAAGGGTAAATCTAAAGTTTTGCTTGGCGGATTTTGTTTATTTAATTCAGAATCAGAACAGAATAACAAGGACAGATTTGGTAACACAATAGCACGAATTGGTTTTGAATAACACCGCAATTCAAAGCGATTGGCGATCGCAGACAAAGGAAATTCTCTCAACCAGAAATTCATAACAAACAAAGCCGCAAATGTTTCTCTGAAACCCAGGTAGCTAGTGCGCTCGTTGTGCAATCCAAAAATTGTTTTTAAGAGCAAACATGAGTGTTTATCGAGAGAAGAAGGATATATCTAAACATCTACATCGGGCATTTTATTTCTTTGGTTCACAAGCTGAGCAGTAAGTGTTTTAATTGCACCCAAAAAATAAGAGAATTGAATCGCCTCCCAATCGGCTTTTGAATAAAATAAATTAAATGCCAGTTACAGATGTGTAGATATATCCTTCTCTCGATCTATGCTCACGTTTGCTCTTAAAAAAAGTTTCTGGAATGCACAACGAGCGAGCTAGCTACCTGGTTTTCAGAGAAATTTTTGCGGCTTTGTTTGTTTTGAATTTCTGGTTGAGAGAATTTCTTTTGTCTGCGATCGATAATCGCTTTGAATTGCAGTGTCAATCAAAACCAACTCGTGCTATTGTCTTACCAAATCTGTCCTTGTTGAACAGAATGCATTGCAATTCTTGCATGTTCAGTGCTCAGATCTAACAGTTACTTCTCAGCTCCTGAATCAAATACATAAAATACGCCTGGCAGATCTTTAGATTTGCCCTTCTTCTTTCATAATTTCTCTTAAAAACCACCTTTCGCGTGCACAAGGCGAGAGTTTGCCCAACTGGTTTCAAGGCAATTTTGCGGCTTTGTTTGGTTTCAATTACCGGTTGAGAGAATTTCTTTTGTCTGCAATCGCTAATCACTTTGAATTGAGGTGTTAATTAAAGCAACTGATGCTATTGTGTTAACAAGGACAGATTTTGTAAGACAATAGCATGAGTTGCTTTTGTTGACACCTGAATTCAAAGCTATTTGCGATAACAGACAAAGGAAATTCCCTCAACCAGTAATTCAAAACAAACAAAGCCGCAAAAGTTTCTCTGAAACCCTGTAGCTAGCTCGCTTGTTGTGCATTCCAGAAATTGTTTTTAAGAGCAATCATGAGCATATATCGAAAGAAGAAAGATATATCTGCACAGCTGCCACGGGCATTTAATTTATTTGATTCAAAAGCCAATTGGGAGGCGATTCAATTCTCTTATTTTTTGGGTGTAATTGAAATACTTACTGCTCAGCTTCAGAAGCAAAGAAATAAAATGCCCGAGGTAGATTTGTAGATATATATTTCTTCTTTCGATATATGCTCATGATTGCTCTTAAAAACAATTTCTGGAATGCACAACAAGCGAGCTAGCTACCTGGGTTTCAGAGATATTTTTGCGGCTTTGTTTGTTTTGAATTTAAGGTCGAGAGAATTTCCTTTGTCTGCAGCCACTAATCGCTTTGAATTCAAGTGTCAACCAAAGCATCTCATGCTATTGTGTTACAAAATCTGTCCTTGTTTATTGTGTTTCAAAATATGTACTTGCTGGTGGTCAATCTACCGATGATGCTTTTCAACCTTTCTGATGAAATTCAACCACCACCCCTCCCCTAAGCGCAAACTACGTTCAACTTTGTAAACTGCGGGCAGAAGTAAACGAAAAATACGACGTTAAAGTTATCGTCTAATTGATATCAGTCTTTCGATACTAGATTCTGTTAATGATGTAGACTAAACTACTCCCAATAATTCACCGGGAGAAAGCTTATTAATGCTCGGGTGTTTCAAGAAAGTTTGAGTGTTTATGAAATGAGATGTTTGTAAGTTCTGAACCACCAAATAATTTCCATTTATCATACCGGCTGAATAAAAAAAGTTGCGCCTTCCCAAGTCACCAAAATGTCATTATATTACCGACCTTTGAATTTTTTTGTTGTGCATTTTTATGGGAGTTAAATGTAATTTTAAGCCTGGTTAATACGGTTCAGGAAGTTTTATTGGGTATTCTTTTTCTGGGGCTGTAAAATGTTGATTTTCAGGCGACAAGAATTGATTTTGTTATGGTCATTGGATAATTCATCGGTGGTATACAACGTCTGTTGTTCATGAATACGGGGCAGATGCATTGTTTAAGGAAGAGGTTTGCAGGACAGTTGGTTGCTTCGCATACGAGGCCAGCAGATTTTTTGCAAGGATTTTACTTCTCCACTGACTATGTCATATGACAAATTTTGCACTGTCCCTAATATATGAAAATGTCTATCAGTTCCATAATTACAATACGAACGATTCTAGTAAAATGTGGAGTTTCGCAAGATTCCTAAAGGAATAATTCCTAAGGACCTCTAATTGTATGCATCTTCATGAACTTGTGCGCTAGACTTAAGACTTTTCGTTCCTTGTTTCCCTGCGTTCTTTGATTTGCTAATATCACTTGCTCAATAGGGACTCATACCATTACTCTTATAAAATGGCCCATTGTTTCAAAATGGCCTAAATTAGCGGGAGTTCTCGTGCACTCAACAAAATCGCTTCAAAGTCTGGTTTAAAGAGCTTCAACATTGAAAAGCAAACTTTTAGTACAAAGAATAATGTTTTCCTGACCTACTATTCGCAAAATACATACCATTCAAGCAGTAATCTTCCTCTGTAGAAACAGAATAGATCCATCGCAGCTACGAGAACTCTAGGCCGTATCAATCGTTTTTTGTATGCAACAACAACAACTGTCTAAATAGCGCCTCCTTATTGGCTGAAAAATAAATTCTGGCAATTTGATTGGCAAATACGGAACCACTCCAAATGGGCCTAAAGAGGGCCCACTTTATAAGAGTAATAGTATGAGTCCCTATTACCAAGTGATATCAGCAAATCAAAGAACGCAGGGAAACAAGGGACGAAAAGTCATAAGTCTACATGTGAAGACACATTGTTTCTCTACCAATAGGTTTGAAAAAGGCATACATTGTGTTAAAGGACGAAAGGAAACGTTGTTGTAATCAATTATTTATCCCTTGGCGACTATGAATTTCATTGTCATTGTTAGGAAGCAGAAGCTTCCTTCACTAGCGATTCTTTTTACCACAGTAGCTATACCACAAATCGCAAAAGAATGACCAATTTTAAGAGACTGAATTTCTCTTAAAAACTGAATTTTTGTAATAATTCAATCCTTGTGTACAAAATGAAACTCTAACACACCCGATTTGACTTGTTTCTCACCCAAATATGGCTTTTTAAACTACCCGCGTTTTCTGCAACCGGTCCTCGCAAGCAGTCTTCGATTTTCTCAAAATCTTCAATATTCGAAAGCTAAACGATTGAGATCGTACTGGATTTTCCATCATTTTCCAGAGAGAGTCCTTCATTTTAATTTTATTTTCCACTTGGTAGAAAGCTCTTTTTATAGATTATGGAGTTTTTCGGAATATCAGTAAGAAGAAAAACTTTCTATCTGGAAGCTCCAGATGTATGTGTAGTTCATACGGGTAGCAAGTTGTAGCCCGGGGGGGGGGGGCACTTCACTATTCGGTCATATGGGGAATTAACCCAAGGTGCCAGAACACAGTCGGGATTTTGAAAACCTATCCCAGAATATGGGTGTGGTTTCCGACTAGTGTTTTCGCTACAAAACAATAGAAAAAAATTATTGTTTATCCCAAACTTTAGCATTCCCAGAATTTGTAGCAAAAATTAATCCCCAATCCCAGAATATTTCTTTGGAAAGTACATCCCATTCCCAGAATTTTCGTGCCGAAAACCACCCAAAACTGGCACACATCCTCGTATGATTGGATAGTTAAGTATCCCCCCCCCCCCCCGGAATTTTAGCAGCCGTAGCAAACAGAGCGCTTTCCTTTTTATAAACTATAGCTAAAAATTGAAGTAAGAGCTTCCTTGGTTTGTCAGTACTACTTAAACTTGGGCATTGTTACATCACATTTGCTATTGCTAAGCTGCAAATACATGCGATTATGCATATAAGAATCTGACTATAAATACAATACCATCAGACCTGGCTAGGGCTACATTAGCAATGCCATTAGTATAGCCATGAAGCAAACGTACATCAACAGCGTTTAGCGAAGTGGGTTACTGTCAAACGTCCGCTCTTCGCTATTACCAGATTACGGGATCCTTCACGGCCCGGGTCACAATTTGTGACTGAGCAATTCTGTTGGTGTTGTGGTGTTGTGGTGTTGGCGATGTTCATATACGAAGAACTTCTAGCGACCAGGATCACTGTTAAAACTCCTTTGGTCCAACCATGTCACAGAAGTTCGCCTGGTACCTGACACATTCAATGCGCTGGATACTTTGTTCATTCTTTCTTCCGATGCTGTCTCTCTGATAGGTGAGAGCTGCCGTTGGGACGCTCCGGTTCTATACGGCGACCGACCGGTAGCTGTTGTTGAGGTTTTCGTTGTTACCGGTTCTTCCTTCTTTGATTGGTCCTTTGAAGCTTGCTCTGCACGTTTGGCCTCACGATTGTCCGTTGACTTCTTCACATCATCCGTACTCCGCCCAATTTTCATATGTGCAATTTTATATATCGAAGAATTGGAATTTGTGGTGTCAACAAGATCAATTTTGTTCTTCGCAGCAACCTTTTTACTACCATTCGCAATATTACTTTTAGATGTTCGTTTCTTAGAGAATGGTGTGAGCATTTTCACTGTGATTGACAGCTTCTCAGGGATATGCATCAATCTAACTACATCATCGACTTCCATGTTTCTCATTTCTATCCTATTAATCTTGACAATTTCATCGCCAACTCTCATTAGTTCAAATTTATCAAATATGCTTCCGAGGCTTATTCTAGAAACAAATATCCCGTCATGCTTTTCCCAGCCATCCCCTTTCCGCACGCTAAATCCCAACTCATCTTCCGGATTTCGTAGAATTTCAATCGTCCGATGTCGGAATGCTCCGGTCTTCGAGTCGACCTCTCTCACAGAGACCGTATGTTTAAACGAGCCTTCAATCACTCGTGCCGGTCTCGGACAGAATGACATATTAGATGTCGGGTCGGGTTCCGTTATATTTCGTGCGTTCATTAAAACATCCTCCAGCTCGACTTCCCTCATTTTATCCAACGTATCTTGTGTTATGATTGCTCTCTCCTGTGCAGCGGCCCCGTTCATGGCACGTTTTTCCTTCGTCTCCAAGAATTCTTCAGAGCATGCGGCTCGTTCGATCATCCCAGGCCGCATTGATTCGCCAGATCGTTTCAGTTTTTCTATGTCTGCATGGGATCTGCGACGTTGCTGATGCCCATTAATGTCCAGGTCAAATTCTGGCTGAATGCCGCCCAATTCGATTGATTTTGATTTCGTGAACATTGTGTTATCTTGTGACTTGCCAATGAGTAAGTGGAATAACGTTGGCTTCGCTGTCTGCAGCTACTTCTGTTGTGGAACCTCGGATATTTAAAATTCTGCTTTGATTTCAGTCCACTCTTGTCTGTAAGACTTCCACGTTTTGTCTTGGTTTAGCGACAGAGTTTGAACCTCAAGGCTCGATTAACTAAACTTTATCTTATATTTGATTTTTTGATGATTTGCAAGAGGGCAATCCAAATAAATCTTCAATCAGCCAATCTTCTGTTAACTGCAATTTGGTTCTAGGCTGTCTTCATCACGATTTGATGTTCACTGCTCCTGTAAAAGAAGAGAAAGTTATAAATTTATCCTCATATCATTGGCTTTAAGAAAAGCAGTAGTTGATGTTTTTCCGCAGATTTTCTCCTGCTTGTATCCCTGTAACGGTGAGCGTTGTTGTTGTACCAGTTGTAACCATGTTCACAGGAAAGATGAGTGGTGGAAAAAGCCACAGAAGATAAAGCATAACTACTTCATTTTCCACCTTATGGAGCTCCTGTTATCATCACAAAGTGGAACCATCAAAGACAAAAGCTGCCTGTTGTCACTGGTCAAAACATGTCCATTTAGAGGGACGTTGCAAGTGAGACACAGTAATGATAAACCAACCCCCCCCCCCTCCTCCCCATATTAAGGCTACTAAATATTTCAGAAACAAGAAGATTTCAACGTATTTGCAGCAATTCTTCCTGGTTTATGTCTCCAAATTTTTATGGTGATGATGATGTACATAGCAAAGATTAGGGAACGGACACTTTGTGATGGTACATGGGCTAGCATGGTTCCATTTTTTCTGCTTCGAGACTAAGAATTTGCTTGAAATTGCTTATAACTCAAGGCTATAGGCCTCGGAAGAATCGCTAAATGTAATCTATAATGTAGGATTTTGGCATTACATTGAATCCTCAATCATCAAAATTGGTCCACTGTTTGATTTATAGTGACCTGTCAGAAGTGAATACGTTTTAGCTAGCGCACCTTGGAATTTTTTCGAATGATACAAGTGTAACGCGTCGCTGCGCTAAAGTTTGATATGAAATCTATTTCAGCAGACAGTCAAGTCGTTCTCAAATTTGATATCACGTGAGATTGGCGATAACGCAATTTACTCAAGCAAAACACTGTAACCTTTGTTATTTGCGAGTATTTTCACTTGACATCTGATTTGAGACAGACTATAGTAATTACTGATAAGCTACCTGTCGTATAAAACCATCAGGCAAAAATCTAATGAAACTCGAGAGCTTATCTTAAGAAGTGATCTTGCTAGTGCCAGCAGTACTGATAACTATAACGGAGACGGGTTTCTGCGACCTATAAATCTAAGCAGACATAGTCGGGAGTTTTAACTGTTAAGATCTGTATCAGCAAAATTAGCCAGACAAAATTCTTTGCAATTCAGACACTGAATATGAATAATGTTTTATATTAATTTAAGAGAAGGCATAAAGGCTGTGTAAAAGTTGTAGAAGTTATAAAAGCTGGAGAGTCAGGAAAATTGCACGGTCACGCGTTTGTTAGTCATTCATCAGATTCACTATAAAGAACGTTCCTGCCTCACTTTATCAGTTGTCAAAGTCAGCGACACACTCACAAATACATTTAGGCTTTTCAGTGAATATATCTTTGTTAAAAATGGAACCCTTGCAAGTGTAAATTGCAAGCTTTGTGCGGAACTCATTCAATGCTATATGGAAAGTGGAGGCTTGTGTAGTCAGTTTTTATGAGCAACATCTTAACAGATTGCATCACAGTTTAATGCACGTCTAACAAAATACATTCTGCCGTAATTCAGGTTGATAGCAGCCTCTAAATTGCTCCATTCAAATAATCCTAAGACAATTGTGATCAAACTCAAACTCAATGAAACCATCATATTCGGCAAGATATATAGTATGCCCCCCTAAGCGTTTTCTTTTATTCATCTAAAATGTTGCAATACATGTTACATCTACATCTTCTATACTTTTCTAATTACTGTGCGATTATACAACACTACAGGGACGACACCACAGGTAGCAAAAGACAATGACTATCCCCCTGGCCATTAACATAAAGACATGCAATTAATTAATGATAAATACTAGAATCTGTTTCACATTGGATGTCAGGCCAGCATAGGCGCATGATGCCGAACAACAGGAACCCCGGACGAGAGAACCACAGCGACAGCAGTTGCTACCACAACTGATTCCTCCCCAGATTCCCCACCGCCTAACACACTACGCATATGCTGCCTGGTCAGGGTTTCTGATTCTGATTCCCTGTGTCATTAATCTGAGATTACTTTGTGTGGATGAACTTTCCTTGACACTTTCAGTTCCTAACATCAAATATGAAACAGACTTCACAAATAAACGGGGGAAAAGTACATCATGGCTGTGTGGCGTAAAACGAAAGTTTGAAATTATCTAAACCAACCTTTCTCGTGGATGAACTTTAGAGAACCCTAAGCGTTGAGCATCCCCTATGCCCATGGATAAATGTCCGGAAAATGTTTTGAAAAATCACAGTAAAATCCACACATGCCACATAAACTTTACCGTTATTCGGATTTATTGAAGAAATATCTACTTTACTGGATTCTATAAATCTGTTCCGGTTTTGCGGAAATCTACTGCTTGGTCAAGCTGAATATCAGCATTTGATATAGATTTTTGTTCAGACGTTTGCCTACTTTGTTTGCCCTCCGCAGTAGCTGTGAAGTGCGAGTGAAGCGAGCGATTTAGCCCCTTCTTAGCTAATAAGGCAAAGGCACTCACTTGAATTTAACATTAAACGAGATAAGCCGTAGCAATACTGTACTCTCAAGTACCGAATAAACGGGGGGGGGTGAGAATAATCGGGGGGGGTTGGAAATGGTTCAATATAATAATAATCGGGGGATGGAACAATCGGGGGGGTTAGACAAATTGAGAATAGTCGTTTTTCGTTTTCTTAGTAAAACACGTATCTAACATGGGTACCACGTATGTAAAACACGTATGTAACACGGGTCAGGCAAACAAAGGAGAATAAAGTTAATAAATACAGTAAGTACAGTTGCTTAGCAGGAATCATTAAAAAAATTTGTTCACTATTACTTCTATTTTTCAAGAATTAATAAAAGGGGGGTTGGAATAAAAGTGGGGGGGGGGTTGGAAAATTTTTCAAAAATTAATAAGCGGGGGGGGGCGATTATTCGGTACTTGAGAGTATTTAAACGTCTTCCGAAAATAATTAATGTTGACGATTACGATAGTGAAAGTTATATCCAACCCACAGGAAAGGTCTGGTAATATCACAGCAAAACGAACCTGTCGATAAAACCTATCAGAGAATAGAGTGACATATGTCCTGAACCAGCAAATTACACCAGCAGCAAATGCAATAAGTTTCCACACTTCAACGTAACATAAAACGGAATAAACTATGTTATTGCTGATATACACACACGTATCACAGTAAATGGTCACATGAAATCATAACGGACAAACCGGTCTTATAATTCGCAAGAGTATTTACCTACTTTGATACCAGCAATGTTTTAGCCAGGTTCATTTCATTGATAACTTATATGGCAAGGGTTTCACACTTCAAGTAAACATCAAATGATCTAAGCTATCCAACGTTCTTATATTAGGCACATATCGCAGATGAAATCAGAACAGATAAACCTCTCTGATAATTCGTAAGCGCATTTATATACTTTGATACCAGATGTGTTTTTAGCCAGGTTCATTTCACTGATAACTCATATGGCAATTGTTTCACACTTCAAGCAAACATCATATGATTTTAAGCTATCCAAAGTCCTTATATTAGGCACGTATTGCAGATGAAATCACGATAGATAATCCTATCTGATAACTCATAAGAATATTTATCTACTTTGATATCATATGTGTTTTAGCCAGGTTCATTTCATTGATAACTTATATTGCAAGTGTTTCACACTTCAATTCAACATCAACTGATTTTAAGCTTCTAAAGTTCTTATATTAGCCACATATCGCAGATAAAATCACAATAGATAAACCTCGCTGACAACTCGTAAGAGTACAGGGTGTCCCAAAAAACATGTGCGCCGTTTGAATGGCTACTGTGGAGGAGCCATAAATCTAAATTTCCTGTTTTCACAATTGTGAATAGGAGAGATTTCAACTTAGAGTTTGGCACCGAGTTTGTGTAAGAAAGAAAGTCACAATCATTGGTTGCTTCAAAACCAGAGGATTTTATCTCCGTACTTAACCTTATAACTTGAATTTTAACATTAAATGAACTTAAGCATTTGGGAGTAATTAATGACCATATTCTTCAATAAGATCAACCAAGCAGCATGCTGAACGCAATATTGTTGGTTTAAAATGACTTTATCACTTTTGAACAGCAAAATATCTGATGGACGCATGCCATGGCCTGAAGCACTTGTGTTGCACACTTCCATTCCTAGCAACCCTAGCTATGTCCAATATTCTTGGTTGTAACAAAATTCAATGTATGACTATCTGTCTCACTTATGACCATCAGAAAGCAGGGTCAGGTATGTTTTTTTCAATCAATTTCGTTGATTTTAATACAATGGAGAATTATGAATCCTCTGGTTTTGAGGCAGCCTATAATTTTGGCATTCTTGCTCCATAAATCAGCAACTAGTGATCAGATTTACTCAAACTCGGTGCCAACCTTTAATTTGAAGTCTCTTCTGTGAAGAATCTTCAAAACAGAAAAATTGGATTTATGGCTGCTCCGCAGAAGCCACTCAAACAGCGCACATGTTTTTTGGGACACCCTCTATTCATCTACCTTGGTACCTTGTGTGTCTTGAAGCATTTTCATTTCACTGATAGAAATAACACAAGAGCTTCACACTTGAATTCAACATCAAACATCATATAGTTGTGAGATAGTTAGCCTCCTAAGTTCTCAAACCAAGTAAACTATCGAAAAACATGGTGAGATAAAATCTCCACAGACAAATTCCTTCTCGTTTTGAGATATGTTTTGAGCCAGTTTATTTAAATTGATTGCTGTAGTTGCTGATAATACACGAATTTCACATATCAATGCAACACCAAACAGCACAAACTTTCCTATGTTCTCAGGTACATATTCGTATGAATGGTGCAGCTATCCTAAGTTCTTTTGGGTATATTGCCAGTGGTGGAAAAAATATCTGTTTTCTTGCGAAGGAACACCATTCTAAAGTTCTTCCTCCCATTTTTTCATCAACAATTTTGTTATATGAATTGTAATATTGTGTGGAGTGTAGTGCAAAGCTACCGAGTGCCCCAAAAAATTGTATACAGATTTGTTTGACTCCAGCGATGTGAATCTAGCTTTGATCGATGGCTAATCACTTTCAAAATATTGCTCAATAGTTAACTTGAACATAGATACCTCGTTTGTTGGTATTGATGCTTTGAGAGCAGAAATATCAATCTTGAAAGCTCAAATTGGCGTCCACTTGCAAACCAGAGCCTTGGCCTTTTGACCTAAGCAAATTCCTAAAGTACATCGAAATTAAGAAGCGAAATTAATGAAAAATTAAGAAACTTCTCAATGAGTGACTGAGGGATGACTTCTAGAAAACAGAATAACATAAGATCTAATATTGTTTAAATTTATGAAGGCTATCGTTGATTTATACGCTGTGCCTTAAGAAATTGCTTGGGCCAAAAGGCTAAAGCTCTGGTTTGCAGGAAGAGGCAAATTTGAGCTTTCAAGATTGATATCTCTGCTCTCAAATCACCAATATCGACAAACAAGGTATCTATGTTCAAGTTAACTATCGAGGAACATGTTGAGAGTGATTAGTCATTAACTGAAGCTAAATTCACAACGCTGGAGTTAACCTAATCCGTATACATTTTTTTAGGACACCCGGTATATCAAAAGAGCTTGCTTGGACTTCCATGGATTGGTGCGAGGATGGCGAATAACTCACACCTATCTTTTATCTCCCTTTCCATTCGTTCATCAGTTTGGGTGCCGCAACTTTATGTATTATTTTTTCAAACAACCTCTCGTTTTACCGAGAGAAGATAAGACAAATGTTCTCAAACAAAGAAAAATATCGACGAGAATGGTCACAAAATTCACAACAAAAGAACCTCCTTTTATTTCGGGACCAGATGTGTCATAAGCCAGTACAGCCAGTCACTGATAAGACATGGGTTTCATATTTGAATTCAATATTAAACGGCACAAACTATCCTAAATTCTTACGTACACATTGCCATAAATAGTCAGATAAAATCACAACAGACGAACCAGATTTAAAATGTGCAAGATTATTTATCTACCTTGGTACCAGATGTGTTTTGAGCCACGTTTGTTCAGCAAGAGCAGACAAGACAAGAATTTCACACTTGAATTTAGCATCAAACAGCATAAAACTATCTTAAGTTCTTAAACAAAGCACCAATCTCGATTTGAGAAGATTTAGATGAAATCACCTGTTCCTAATGTTTTCGTCGTTAAATAATGATGAAAGCTCAATAAGGTATTAGTTTACTCAATAGGCTGGAAGACACAAAGAGATTTACGCTTCTATGCATTGTTTAATTTGAGTTTCTAGCAGCTATGAGTCCTAAACATCTGCTTCCCGTATGCAATATATTCTATATAACACACTGAGTTTAAGACCGTATTGTCCAATCGAACTTTACTTTGGTTACCTATTCAACCTACTGTTCAAAGAATTAATTGAAAAGTCTACGTGTTATAAAATAACCTGAAGAAATTATCTGCAATAGCGGAATTATTTGAAAATTATTTCATCAGATGCTAGTCTTGACGCATTGTCATAAAATATAGGCTGCAAATTTTTATAATCATCTTTGTGATTTGTTATTTCTTTCCAATGAATCCATTCAAAGGAATTTTATGTAATGGGTAAGTCAGAAAAAAACGTGGAGTGTTTACTAACTTTTAATGGTGCAGCTTACTTTGCAAATTTTTTCCGCAAAGTTTACTGCACAGAAAATGGCTAACTGAGATACAAAAATTTGTTTGGTCGAAATCGGTATTTCCGTTCCATAATTACGAGCGATTTTAGCAAAATCGTTTTCACAGGATTCCTAAAACAGGGCTTCAATTAGATTCGTATTCATTGACCGGGTGAGTAAAAAAAAAGTTTCCATGTTTGGCGGGCTGTGGAATAAAAGTATATGGCCTATATTCAAAACTAAAACTTTAATCTATCAGCCAAAGGTTAACTTAGATAAGAAAATTTTGCAAGATAGAATCACACATCTTTAAGACCCAAAAATTAGATAAATTCTTGTAAAAGGTTTGTATGGGAATGGAGAATTCCACATTCCATCTGGCCTATAATTCATTTGGCATTGAAATTTAAATTCACTTCAATAGCCAATTTCAGAAATAGAGTTTGGATTTCAACAGCATGTAAATAATGGAGCAGAATGGAAGGTAGAATTTTCGACTCCCATACAAATCCCTTACAGGCATTTTTCTAATTTTTGGGTCTTAATGATGAGTGATTTTACTAAACAAATTTTCATATCTAAGTTAACGTTTGTCTGATAGATTAACATCTTAGTTTTGAATATCGAGCGCATACTTTTTATTCCACAGCCCGCCAAACGTGTAAACTTTTTTTTGACTCGCCCATTATTTGAGAAGAAACTATTTCTCTGCCAACAATTTGAAACAAAGCATTTGTTGTGAAAAAACAAAATGGAAAACTATTTTAATTCCTTTCTTATCCTTTGGGGACTTCTGAATTTAATTGTCATTGTTATTCACCAAAATAGCTACAGCCACAAGGACAGATAATGTTACAATAGGATCCGCTACTATTTATTGACACCTAGATACAAAGCGATTTTTAAATGCAGACAAAGGGAATTCCATGCATGGTTGATAAGGTTATAAACAAAAGCAAGCCGCAAAAGTTGCCCTGAAATCCAGGTAGCTAGCTGACTCGTTGTGCATTCCAATGGTTTTAAAGTCAATATCGAAAGAAGAAGGACACATCTAAACATCGGCCTTGGGCATTGTATACATTTGGTGCAGAAGCCAATTGGGAGGTGATTCAATTCTTGCACTTTTTGAGTGTAATTGACATACTTACTGCTCAGCTTGTGCAACAAACAAATAAAATGCCTGAGGTAGATGTGTAGATATATCATTCTTCTTTCGATTTTTCAAAAATATATCAATTTTATTACGTTTTGCTTTCGCTTTATTTCGCTTTATCAATTTTACATAGTTATCAGGGAGGCTCATAATTTATCGTTATCTTCTTCTTTCGATATATGCTCATGTTTGCTCTTAAAAACAATTTTTTTGGAAGGCATAACGAGCGAGCTAGCTACCTGGTTCCCAGGGCAACTTCTGCGGCTTGGTTTTTTTTATGACCTGACCAACCGGGCATGGAATTCCCTTTGTCTGCAATCACAAATCGCTTTATCTAGGTGTCAATAAAAAAGTAGTGGATCTTCTTGTAACATTATCTGTCCCTGTTAGCCAGATCACAAACTCGCAAATAAATAAGAAAAGAGATGACCATTATAACGAACCAAATTTTACAAGTAATTCAATCGATGGTGATGGTGAAGGTGAAGTTGCGGTTTTTAGCGCCAAACGATTCTCTTAACAACTCTCTTTTGCATGCAGTATGATTGAGGTAGCCACCAAGAGCTCAAACCAACCAAACATCGGATTTACGATATCTTAGATATAGTTCAGACAGATTTTGATATATCGCAAGCAAAATTATTAACGTGGCTCATAATTCCCTAGGTGGAGCGAATAATCAGCAGCGTTTTATGATTTAATTCACTATCTAAAGCCAACAAGCCACTTGAAAACCTTGAGCGCGCATTATGGACACTCGAAATGGACTTTAATTCGCTGCACCCCAAGTGTGCTGTCTAAACTATGCCTTGCACAACTCATTTCATTCATATTTATGATATGAATAACCGACTGTGAGAATTCTATTGTTGGCAATCGCTAATCACTTTGTACCAGAGTGTCAAACAAAAGAAACAAATGCTAGCATTACATAATGCTGCCCTTCTTAACCATCCTGTCAATCCTTCGCTTATCTAAAATTGGTTATAAGCATGGTTTATGAGAACGCCTATTTTGGGTTTAGGGTTTAGGTGTGGTCAATAGAAGATTTGCAAAGTTTATTTTAGTTTTTTAATGAATGAAATTTGCTAAGTTTATAAATTCAGATTATGTCCTTGAATCTTATCAGGCAATCTCACTGCTGCATGATTCTACGGCCGTGTCCAGACGGGCAAGAACAGACGGGTGAGATCATTGTTGATAACAAGGGCAGATTTTGTAATACAATAGCAACAGTTGCATTTGATTGACACCTCAATTCAAAGCGGTTAGCGACTGCAGACAAAAGAAATTCTCTCAACCAGTAATTCAAAACAGACATAGCCGCAAAAGTTTCCCCGAGGCAAACTCTCACTTTGTGCAGGCGAAAGGTGGTTTTTAAGAGAAGTTACGTGCTTTTAGTGAAACAAAGAGGGTAATTCTAAAGTTCTGTTTGGCAGATTTTGTCTATTTGATTCAGAAGCCGAGCAGAAGGCATTGAAATTCCTGCGTATTTAGGGCTTAAATGACACGATGACAAAACAGCTCCTGAATCAAGTAAACATAATCCGCCAGAGAAAAATTGTGAAAAATTGCGATGATATGTTTCACAAAATATTTGCAAAATCGTCCTTTCGAAAGAAGCTTTTAACTTTACGCGACCCAACCCCTATAAAGAAAGCTAATGAAAGCTAATATGCCGTCTCCATTATAGCATAGGGCTCAAATCTTTCAAATCTTTAAAAATGTGGGTGTAAAATTCTATGATATTTTTCTTTGCATTGAATGGCTTAAAAGGAACTTATGGTACTTTGCCGCAAATCTGCCGTGGAAATTTTCGATATCTAGATTTTATTCTAATGGTGGCAATTTAGTAATTTTTGAAAAAATTCATAGAAAATTTTGACAAAAATTAAATCATCGTAAATCCTAAATCAATAAGAGAAAATTGATACAATCTTCAAGAAACCATAGTCTATGAAGGTCTACGATATGGTGGCAAGCAGAGATCTATAGCTTTTCTGGTTCTGGATTTTGAATTTTGATGACGTCATAGTCTCAAACTGTATAATAGCCACCATTTTGATAGCCTGCGAGCAGACTTTACTTTCCACTGCGAAGGAGAGCCTATGAGGATCTTTCCGCCTTGGCCCTCCTTCGCAGTGGAAAGTAAAGTCTGCACGCAGGCTACCATTTTGAAATTAATCAAGATATTAATAAATTTCCTTGGCAGATTTACAGCAAAAACCCTAAATTCCTTCCAAGCCTGAAAAGCAAATGTAATAGAATTTTTAAAACCTTTTTAAAGATTTGAGCCCTTATGTTCTCCTTTATGGATCACATTATAGTTTTTCTTTTTTTCTATTCTATTTCATTAAGATTTTACAACAATATTACTAATTACAATACTTACAAGCTACGCTACAATACTACAGAGACGATGCCACAGGGAGCGAAATACAATGTCTACCCTGTGGCAATTCTAAAGATAATTGATAAGCTGCATAAAACTACACGTAACTGCTACTACAAATAAAAGGTATGTTTACATACAAACGGTAAACTAAGGTACAAGCGAAGGTAGCTTGCAATCAAATACGGTAATTGCAAGTGTAGATTTGAAAGTTAGAGCCAAACATTATAGTTTGAGTGGTAACTGAATAATTCATCATGCCACTTTAAACATTGATATCCTATTTTGGCGCGCCTGGTAAATATTACCAATAACTTATCAAGTATATCTTTACAGTAAGAATCCGCCATTAGAAATGATTCACGAAAGACAAAGAAGCCGATTCTCTGAAAAATGTTCAGGGAACAGAACTAATTGTTTGTTCTAAGCATAGTCTATGTTATACGCTATCTATAAAAGCCAAGGTCTCGATAGCCTACGTGTAGTCCGATTATCCAACTGGAGAAACGGTCTAGGAATGAATGAGCGAAAGCTTGCTACTACAGTTACAGATTTCTAGAACTAACTGCATGTAGCCTTTGTTTAGACTCATTTCACACATTATTTGAATAGAGGATTAACATAATTAATTGGGCAGCCGTAGCAAGCTTTATCTCTCTATTTCGTAGACCCTTTATTCTTCAGGATAATGGGTCTACTCGTAGGCTAAGGTCTCAGCTAACAGGAGTTATTGACAAAAGTTCTAACTTTAAGATTTCTTCAAAAGTATTCAGGAAAAGTTATACATGGTTTTATTACCTGACTGACGTTTAAAAAACGAGGCAATACAGGAATCCCGCCAATCTCATTGGTTAATCGTACATTTCCCGCGGTTTTCCCCTAGCCTTGTATAATACGATACAAGGACGCGTTTTTGTCACCACAGCAACTGATTTAGGCCTGTGAGGTTTACGATGAACTTAAGCAACATAATAGTAACAAGATGTGTTTGACTAAATGATATAAGTCAAAATTAGAAGCTATCAGGTAATAAAACTCATACTAACCGGTTTTGTAGTTATAGAGGAAAATATAAAGCCCTCGGTCTTATTGCACAGACCTTGCAAGCTCGGTCTGTACTTTTAAGACCTCAGGCTTTATATGTTCCTGTACAACACAAAACCGGTTAGTATGCGCATAATACAGGGTGTTTCAGAAAAAAGATGCAGCCCAACTTAGACTGATGATATGGTCGTAGTTATCGCTATTGAAATACTGCCGGACGCTTCTAACTACGACTCATAATCAAACGCCATTATTTTGAATGGCTATGCCTGCCTCGTTTCGATAAGGGCCTAGGCGCAGAAAAGCAGAAACATTTGTAGTTTTCAAATGAAACACATTGATTTGAAAACTTCACAATAAATCAGTTAATGCTTAGCGAAAGCAGCAAAATAGTACCTACGTACAAGATTTGATATTGTCGCCAACTGTTTTCATGGTATTCTTGTTCGTAAGACTTTGTTCTGTCCGGCCAAGCTCCTTGAAATTCTGCTTTGAGCTTCGAGTTTCCGTTGGTCAACATCAATCAATCGAATTTGCAGAGATTCTAATGTCGTTGTATTTGGTTGTATACTTTGTACATGACTGTGTATAGCAGCCTCGTTCCCAAGGGCGTTCAAAAGTGAAAAAAGTCAGTCCAAAAATATTGCCGTAATATTTTAATATTATGAGTCCCAGTAAGAGCGGTCTCGGTCTGGCGTAATAGTCTCGTTTTGGATAGCGATTACTGGGACTCATCGTAATCAGTCTAAGCCCAACTATACTTGAAGATCTTAAAAAGATTATAACATTTGAAAAGCTGTAATGTATACCGTCTGAAAGTACAGTTTTTCTTTTTCCTAATAACGTGCAGTTTGGATACATTAATGGAATTATGTATCATTTAATTGATGTTTTAGAACCTATTGCCAATTTCAAATGCAGCATGCTGTAAGAGCAAAATAAACACCTTTTTACCGTTAAAATTACGAAACAGATTTTGTCAAAACATTTCAGGCCGAGAAGCATTTGAGGTGATGCTGTAAATTAGGAAAAAGAGAAATTTACTACCACGAGATGCTTTTGTAAAGAGTGATAAAAAATCCATCTCAAACATGGATTTTCGTCTTGTAAATGTCCTATCTAGCATCTGAAATAGGCCTTGCTTACGAAAACGTCAATAAAGTGACCAATAAGTCAATTAATACATTCAACCTGGATGTCATTGGAAAGAAGATAGATTGTGCCTGAGAAATGACATGTGTTAAATTTGTTCAAATATCAGTATTTCCTGAAGAATCTCAAATAAAGGTTGGTTGCTATTTTACTGAAACCATCCTGTATTTCTAAGAGTCTGAAGATCAAATTTATCAACAAACAAATGTTGAACAATAAGTTATTCAGAGCGTTTGAGATCTGCTTAGAAATTGCATGATTTCCAATGAAATTTCGACGATCTATCATATAATGTTGCAATCAGAATGTAAAGACATGAAAATGCACCAAGCAGTTATCGAAGGCACGAATAACTAAAGTTGAATCTTACGAATCAACGTTAAAACTTTCATAACTTTAAGAATTACAGTTTGAACTATTTTTAATAAAGTTTGATCTTCAGACATTTAATAACATCAAATTGAGCTTAAAGGAAACAATGATCAACTGAGAAATGTCGTTGTGATTGAATGTCAAAATATTGAAGTTTATGAAATACATAGCTTAAAAACGTACAGCTTGAATTTTTGTTCATAAGTTTTGATCTTTAGACATTGAAAGGCATTCATTTTGAGCTTTTTAGAGGCAATTATTAATTGAGAAATGCTGTTGTCATGGAATGTCAAATATGTTGAAGTTTATGAAATATATTGCTTGAAAACGTAATGTTTGAACTTTCGTTGCTAATTTTGGTTTTCAGACATTCAAAAACATTAAATTGAGCTTTTTAGAGGCAATAATAAATTGAGAAATGCTGTTGTCATTGAATGTCAAAAATGTTGAGATTTGTGAAATATATTGCTTAAAAACGTACAGCTTGAACTTCCGTTGATAAATTTTGATCTTCATGCTGTCAAAAACATGTCCCAAGCATTCATACAGCAATGATGATAATAATAGCATTAATTAGAAGTAAGATTATCATTAATTGTCAAATATGTCGATTTTATGAAATAGATAACTTTAAAACTCACAGTTTGAACTTTTGTTGATAAAGTTGGATCTTCAGACATTCGAAAAAACATACCCAAGCACTTTCGAGTAATAATGAATTGAGAAAAATGTTGAAGTTTATGAAATATGTACTAAAAACTTACTGTTTGAACTTTTGTTGATAAAGTTGGATCTTCAGACATTCAAAAACATAAACGTGAACCTTTTAGAGGCAAGAATGGTGTTGTCATTAATTGCAAAAAATTTTAAATTTTGCAGAATACATAACTTTATAACTTACAGTTTGAGCTTTTGTTGATGAAGTTTGATCTTCAGACAGTCCAAAACATACTTCAAGCACTTTAGAGGACAAGAAATTGAGAAATGTCTTTTACGGTTTGAATTTATGTAGAAAATAACTTTAACACTCACAGTTGAACTTTTGTTGATAAAGTTTGATCTTCAGAAGAATAAAACATTGACTTGAGCTTTTAGAGGCAATAATAATGGTCCTTAAGGGAGTCAAAGGGGCTAAAAAATATTTTTCGTCGAAATTTCGGTTTTTGTTATCATAACCCTCAAAATTTATTGAAGATTCTGATGGAAAAGTTCATTTTTCGAAATTTTCAATTCTAATCACACAAAACAATGGTTTTATAATGAGCATCCAATGTTTTCTTCCTTAGCAACTGTGTTTTTCGCCGTTGCCATGGGGGTTTTCCCGTAAATGTTCATTTTATCGAAAAAAGGTTTGATTCCCTCACTCTCTGTCCTTTCCTGGTCCGATTTTTATATATTACATGTAGGATAGACCCACAATGCATCATAAAAGAGCGAAAATAGATAGATGCACTTTTTGCTTTAGGCCCGTTCGAGTTCAGTGTTATTGTAAGCAACGTAGACTTGGTTTTTTGCTAAAATTGACAATATTCATTGCAATGAGGATGAAGAGAGTTAAGAGAACGCCAAGAAGAGCAGGTTTTGATAAAAAAAGTGACTAAAGGTCAGATGGAGCGAGTCAATTTATGGAGAAGAGAGGATGATAATGTTGCTTGGCTGTTGGGCTCCGGCCATCTTGAGTGAACATCAGCTGTTTGTGTGGACGCTTGAATGAGATTTATTTGTTTGTGGACATGAAAGGTTTGCCAAAAGAAGATTGATTGTTAAGTTTTGGCCAGAGTATTCTAGTAGGTAGTGGTAAAAAGGCAAGCAAGACCAAATTGCTGAGAAGAGTTTCAACTGAGTTCAGTTGGGCCTAAAACTGCTCTTTTGCAATCTCATTGACATTTCCTGTCAAGAAGAAATATATAGCCAAATAATTCCATTTGTGCTTCCAAATGAAAGTGTTGCTACTTGCAATATTGTGTCCAAGGTGCATGCTTGAAGATTATATGTTGTGAGATGCACAGACATAACTGTTGAGTTGCACATAACTGTATGATCCATGTGATTGATAGGTACCACAATCTACAACCCACTAGGACACAATGAATGTCATCCACTTCCTTTGTCTTGCATTTAGTGGAAGATTGTATTTGACACAGATATTTCCAACAAGATAACGTAATCTTCAAAGATGTTATCATGGATTTTCTATATTGAGGAAAGAATTTTGAGAACAAAACCAAAGGAAATAATCACTAGCATGGCCAATAACAATTTCCCTTGTTTGCATAAGCATGCAGTTCAATAGTGGACTTATTGATTTTGCAGCTTTTAGAAGCTCTGACATCATGTTTTTTGAGCAAGAAAGAACAAAATAGACTACCTTGTAATGAAAGGAGGCAAATAGAGAAGAGTTTAAAGAAAATGACATGGTTTAAATGAAGACAAACAAGTTTGTGTAAATATAGAGTCTTGTACTGAAACGCTCGTTGGCTCTGAGAAGTAAGATCTCATGAAAATGGCAACTTTAACAATTGTATGAGATCACAGAGCACTTCAGAGTATTGAATTTATTTGTAAATGACTTCAGAAAATTGTTTTGCACAGAGTAGTTCCATAAAATTTGAGAATATAAACAAAACCAAAGTAATTTACTTGGTGCAAACTTTAACTTGCGTTTGCCGAAAATGCGATTTTTCGGACAAAAATTGATAAAACTTCAGTATTATTCATCTGATTGTCATGAAATTTGGTACAGTTATAGTAATAACCATTATCTTTATCCCTATGATCCATTTTTTTTAATATCACCTCCCTGTCTTGAATTATAACAATTCAAAATTTGAAATTTAGCTGTAGTCTTGCGCATGCCGCCATTTTGAATTTTGATGAAATATTTAAAAAAGCTATCATAAGGCTCTTGGAAATATCTTGAAAATTCTGTAGGCAAAAGCTTTCTTACATATTCAATCAAGTTTGGAAGCCTTTGCAGTTTAAAGTTGAGGTTATGAAAATCGATCATTTTACTTTTACAACTTAACCCCCTGGTCATGACGTATTGTTATGCAAATTTTTTGAAAATTTGAAGTTTTTTGAAACTTCAGACTTTAAGCTTTCTTCTGATACCAATTTCAGAAATGTGAGATATGGGGTTGATGAGGAAAAGCCTTTTTAGTTTGCAAGCCCAAATTGGCTATTTAGCCCCTTTGACTCCCTTAATTTCAGAAGAATACGAAATTGAGAAATATCGTTGAAGGTATGAATTTATGAAGAAAATAACTTTACTTTAACACTTACAGTTTGAACTTTTATTGATAAAGTTTGATCTTCAGACAGTCCAAAACATACGTCAAACACTTTAGAGGAGTACGAAATGGAGAAGTATCGTTGAAGGTATGAATTTTTGAAGAAAATAACTTAAAAACTTACAGTGTGAGGTTTTGTTAATAAAGTTTGATCTTCAGAAAGATAAAAACATTGAGCTTTTAGAGGCAATAATATTTGTCGAAAAATGCTGAATTTTGTAAGATGCAGAACTTTACAGCTTACAGATTGAACTTTTGTGGATAAAGTTTGATCTTCAGACAGTCCAAAACATGCTTCAGACACTTTAGAGGAATACGAAATTGAGAAATATCGTTAAGGTATGAATTTATGAGGAAAATAATTTTAATACTTACAGTTTGAACCTTTGTCGATAAAGTTTGATCTTCAGAAAGATAAAACATTAACTTGAGCTTTTAGAGGCAATAATAAAGGCTCCAGCTGATCACAATTGATAAACGCAGTCTTCAAAACGGCGAATACTGCAAATCCCGGTTCAGTCTCCAACACATCAAAAATTTATTAGTGACGGCGTACCACACGATAATTCTGACTGTCGAATTTCAACGTATTTGTAATCTGGTTATTTCGCAGAAGCGACTCTTGGCATGTTTATAGATCCGTACACAATTTGTGGCATTAGATGTTTGTTGAATTCCTTTCACTACTCATATAATTTAGACTGTTCTATTATTTATATGTCTAGGTTATGCTTCTTGTTTCAAGTGACGACAAAAACAATTTTATTTCAAAATTCACACAGTTAGTAGAGTCGCTCGAGATAACAATTAGCTATCTTGAGTCTAAAAAGTAGCCTAAATTTGGATTATTTCTATTGCAGATTCCAAAAGTGTCATTGGCAATGGAAAGAGTATTGTTGTTACACTACTGAGATAGGTACAGTAAATTGGCTTATAGGCGTGGCAGGTTATCTAAATAGAATTGCATTGCATTTTTTTATTGTCGTTGCCCACAGAAGGATTCCATTTTTCTTTCGTCTCTTTAAGCGATAGTATTAAGTGCTTAAATTTATTATTTTGAGTCTTCTGATTTTTAAGTTCAACTTATAGAGGCAAGTACCGGGTGACCTAGACTTATGACGATGAGTTTCTTGTATCCCTGAGGTAAACCTTGCTCAACAGGGACTCATAATGAAACTATGAAAAAAGCTGACCCTGTAATATGCATTTATCAGTTGAATAGACCTTTTAGCTATTCTGAAAAGGATCAGAATCGAACGATATTTTGCGACGTTTTGTAGAATTTTCGAATGTGTACAATAGTGATAGAAGCTCTAACGCCACTCGATCGAACCCCGCGTATAAAAATGTATAAAAATAATGCTCGATCCAGGCTCTTTTGTAGAATAGCTAAAAGGTCTATTATGATGGAATCACGGCTTCGAATCTCGAATCACGGCCTCTAATCTCGAATCTCGTGCGAATGTTATAAGTTGTTCGATCGAATCGAAAGTTCCATCATATTTGTCGTCACCATAGTAATTCACAAATCTCGCAATCTGATTGGTGCTCTAAGATGTTCAGAGTTTGGCCTAAATAGGGTCAGGTTTTTCAGAGTAATAATATGAGCCTCTGTTGACCGAAGCGCCATCATCAAGTTAAAGAGCACAAGGAAACAACGAACTTCTGGTCATAAGTCTACAGGTGACCCTCACGAGCTAGATCATAACTACCGGGTGATTAAAAAACAATCCCCGTTTGAACATGGAGCATTGCGGACACCTTTATCTTGTAGGAAATTTTGTAGGAAATTTTGTAGGAAATTTTTATTCGATACTACTACCTTAAGTCCTCTGTGGAGGAGCATTCCTCTACAATTTTTATCATAATATAGGCTACATCAACGGTGCATTATTGCCCATGATCAAATAACACGCACTTTTATTCTAATTGCAGCACAAATTGGGAAATATGTGGTACAACCGGTATTCAAAATGCACCATCATTTGAAGCTATCATGACTGCTGTCAAGAGCTCATGATCCATCGAATTTTAGTTACTCCTAAAAACGATAGTGAATATTTTTCAAAGCTGACCTACTGATTGAATTTCAATAGAGCAGGCTGATAATCATAAGGAGAAAAGATGTTAGAAATCAGAAAAGACTTAATTACGAGGTTGAGCGCAGTTGAGTATGTATAGAAATATAAATTGAACAGATGCTTCGCCTTTCTTGTCGACTATGTAATGTGGGAATGTGTGACGGCGTACAGGTGTAAGCGAGTCGATTCTTTCAGATATTGACAGAGTTAAAATTGCTCATATTCATAGGAAGCTCTGTCAGCTGTATCTACCAGGGAGATATAAACCATGGTATCTACCTTCTGCAATTTAATTTAAATACACAAACAATCTTTTGTAGGCTTGTTGTTCAATGTCTCTACTAATATTAAAATTTGAAATAGAATAAATTGTACTTTGAATCCTACTCTGTTCACAGTACAATTTATTTCATTTTAAATGCTTATATAGATTTAAACACGTCTGCAAACAGTGTCATATATTCGAAGCAATGAGTTTCTACATCGAAACTCCTGCAAAGTCCAATTAATGTTTACATTTACAAAGTAAGCCGGCAAGTCCTCTCCATTTTCTCTGGCATATATTTGTTCTTGTTGTTAAAACTTTTAATGGCATTGTATATAGCATTGATTGTCTTTTCTCCCTATGATCTATACAGTTTAATATGAGTATAGTTACAGTTTTAAAGTTCTCTCAATCGATATAATAAATCTACTCTTCCAGATCTCTGGGAAAAGTTAAATCATCATTTCTGGTATCACTGAACTGCATTTCTTTGTTTAGTGCATTGTGCCAAGGAAAGGTATTACGACCTAGACTCATTCCAATAAAGTCTCTTGTTTCGCTCCCCCTGCAGACTTGTCGCTACAACAGATCGCCTCAACTGAAGCGATATCAACAACAACAACAACAGCGAAAGTTAGAGGGACTTACGCCATGAGTCTAATTACGACCTACAATACAAGAGTTCTACAGGATGTCCAGAATGATTATTCACTGTAGGTCGGAAGATGGAAAGTATTTGACGGAATCAATTCTCTGTGGTCCTTATTCATTTTGCTATGAAGTAAAAGCGCTCGCTTTGCTCACGCATCAACTATCCAAGCTCCTGCGGAGGGCTTATGGAACCATGACGTTTATAGCAGAAAGTGGAAAACATGCCTTTAAATTTCTTGATAGATAGCAGAAACTAGAAAGTTGATATGAACTGTGAGCTTTTTGACATTAAGTGAAGCATGAAACCAGAGGTCACACAGACTCCATTGTCATAACGAGGCCATAATAGATTAAGGACAAGACATACTGTGCGTACTTATGTTCAATTGATGTAAGGAGATCTTTTCTCTGATTTTACCACTCACTCCTTTTACATATCTAGATTTATCAAATCTTATGATAACATTCATTGAGTGAAGGCTTCTAAGAAGCTGACCGAGCACTGAGCTTTTGATATTCAAGTTAAAGAGATTCTGTCTCCAAATTTTGCTCCAAACGATGATTTGCAGGTTTTTGAAATGTAATATTACCCATGCATTTCACCTTTGTCCAAAATGAAAGCGTTATTTTGACGATAAATCGTTGTACTTCACAGAGGAACAAACCCCCGAACAAACCAAACGTTCATTTCTTTTACGATTGCTCCGATATCAATGGATTTTAGCTCATTGTATCCGCAATCTAGACTCGTTAAATGGCCGTAGTTATCGCTATTGAAAGGCTGCCGGACGCTCCTAACTACCGAGTGTCCCAAAAAAAGTACTCCCGTTTGAAAAATCACCAAAATTTGCTTACACAGCCGATCTTAAATTTTCTTTTTTTTTTGTCAAGTAGATCAAGAACCAAATTATTTTCCCAGATATAGCAAATTATGTAATTGGTTTTAAAATTAGCAAATTTAGCTCTTTTTGGAGCTACCTGGTTTTGAATCATACTGCAAAAAATCACTGGTGGTTACCAGATCAAATTTTTGTGCATGGAAAGCTTCTAATTTGGTCATGAATGAAAGAAAGAAATGCACACTATCCTTAGAGACTTAAATGATGTTATAAAATCTGAAAATTTTGACTCTTAGGCACGATTGAGTATTTTGCTTAAAAACTATAGCTCAAAATAAGGTTTTCAACCTGGAATTTTTCTATCTTGTTGTATCAAAAGCAAAACTTTTACAATCTAGAAATATTTTTGGGTTCTTGACAAAATAAGTGAAAAAGAAAATTTTATCAAAGGTTTGATAATTTATCTCTGGTGATTTTTTAAACCGGATTACTTTTTGGGACACCCGGTAGTATGAGCGGTATGAGCGGTCTCGGTTTGGTGCAGTAGTCTCGTTTTGAATAGCGATTTGTTGGACTCATCGTAATCAGTCTATCTGCAATAAACAAAATTGGTTTTGCTGGTAATCTTTTCAATTCTTGTTTACCAATTACATAACACAGACCAATGTATTTGTAGCAATATTAACCAGTTCTGTTGGCAAAGAATGACAAAATAACAGCATGAAAAGCCTTTTCTTGATCCTAAAGATTTAAAGCAACGTAAATCTTGCCCAATAGCCTTAATCAATGATGTTAGAACTATGCTCGAATCTTTACATGATTGCAAGATTCCTATTTTGTACAATAAACCATTGGAATATTTCTGATATGCAGAAAGGGCTTGGTAACAATTATTTGCGTCTTGATAGCATGCTTCAAAGCCATGAAGCTCACCAAACTATAGATTGTTGCAAATTTAAAACCATGGCTAGGATAATCAATGTTATCCTTCTATGATAATCAATGGAGCCCTCGTATGTGTCTAGACTGTGAATTTCTGTTATGATTTGGTAGGCATTATTCATTTTCTTTTCTGGTATGCATTTATTGATTGTATATATTTAAACATCTGCATTGGGCATTTTATTTATTTGGTTCAGAAGCTGAGCAGTAAGTGTTTTTATTACACCCAAAAAGCACGAGAAAAAGTACAAAAAGTATATCCTTCCTCTTTCGATACGTGCTAATATTTGCTCTTAAAAAATATTTCTGGAATGCACAACGAGTGATCTAGCGACCTGGGATTCAGGGAAATTTTTGCAACTTGCTTTCTTTTTGTTTATAACTTGACCAACCGGGCATGGAATTCCCTTTGTCTGCAATCATAAATCGCTTTTTATCTTGGTGTCAATAAAAAGTAGTGAGTCATATTGTAACATAATCTGTCCATGTTTTTCAAGCCATTAAATCAGAGAGAAGATGCATTAACCATTTTTGTGTGAAATCTTTTCTAAAGATTCTATGTCCATACAGGTATTACGCTTTTAGGAGCTACCTGGCTTTAAAGTCAGAAATCATAGAGACATAAACTGTAATAAAAAATTTTACCTGTAAGCTGGTTTGGCCAGTAGCCAGTTTAGCACAAATTCGTTAAACTTTAGCAGTCCAGTCAATGGTGGAATTCATTTTATCTTCGTCTGCAATTTTGGCGAAAATTTTTCTTTGTGATGCAATTTTTCTGTGGCCTCGACATTAACTTCTTCAATCTTTAATATTAGGAGCGTTGTAGGGTTGTTTATCGATATCTGAAGGTTTATATGTCACTTCATCTCTCGTAATATCATACAAGCTAGCAAACTTTGTATGCCTCCACAAATTTGATACGTGCATGGATCCCTTGAGAGTTTAATTAATATCTGGTAGCTTACCAGTCACTTCAGCTCTCATAAAATCATGCAAAATTATTAACTTTGTATGCCTCCACAAAGGTAATTTGACACTTGAATTCATTTTGATACGATCTTCTGATGTCCCTAGCTTTGAATCATGGACTCTGTAATCACAGGAACTTAGAACAGTTGCTTATCGATATCTGTTGATTTATGAATCTTTTTATCTCTCCTAAAATCATGCAAACTTACAAACAATTTATACCTCCAAAAATGTGATATTTGAATCCTTCTTCATAGGATCTTCTGATGTCCTTGACATTGACTTATGTTATCTGCAATCACCAGAAGTTGGAAGAGATCTTTACAGATATCTGGTAATTTAGAAGTCACTTTTTCTCTCCTAAAATCATACAAACTTCCAAGCGCTGCATGCCTCGACAGAAGCACTTTCACTCCTTCTTTGTCTGCTATTCTATATATTTCAGGGGGTAAGGTGATTTAACACAAATTTAATCTTCATAAAAATGTGTTTTAGAAGTAATTTTGATCTGTGGATTGCGGAAAACAGTGGTTTAAAGAACCGACACTGAGCTCTAGCCAGCTGCAACGTAAAATCAAAAGAAACATAGGCAATATTTACAGAAATAATTTGAATCATCTCTAAGGCAGTTTATCAACAAAAAATTTGTCGATCTGAACGTATCTGGAATTTTGGTTAAAGAAAACAACGATTTTGGTTGAACTGAATATGAATATACCGGATGCGCCAAAATAAACTATGCACGTTTGGCAGGCCACAATATTTTGAACACTGGACCGATTTCTATGATTTATAAATTAATCGTTAGCAGAAAGCCTGAATTAGATACTGAAATTTGTTGCAAATTGTTTTATTTTCAATTTTTAGAGCTAGAAGCGAATTTCCTAAAATCTTAGTTTTCGAAAACACTGAAAACGATCAACAAACATCGATCAAGTTTTCTTAATAATCGACATGAATAGACAAAGAGAGAACTTTTTCGTGTTGATTTGCGATTTAGAAATCGACCAATTGTAATCTGTTGTACAAGAGTTCGTACTAAACTCCCAAATCCCCCAGAAACGTTTTCTCTCTGTTCATTCATGTTGAATCTTTGAAGATTTGATCAACGTTTTTTGATCGTTTTCAATTTTTTCGAAAACGAACATTTCAAGAAACTCGCCTGTAGCTCTAAAAACTGAAACGGAAAAATTTGCAAAAAAAAGTCCTAGAATCTAGTTCAGGCTTTCTGCTAAAGATTAATTCATAAATCTTCAAAATCGGTCATTTCATTTTCGTTTCATTTCATTTTTATTTATTTAGGCACGGTAGCCCCGTCAGTCCATAAGAACTGCTTTTCAGGGGGCCGTGGCAAAACATTTACTAATTAAAAGATCACTACATAATAATTAACAAAATAAGAATTCTCGTTATGGCTAGTTTTTGATTCTTCTCTTAAGGGTGGCAAGGGAGGGTGCCTGTTTAGCATCAGGTTCGAGTTGATTCCAAAGCTTAGGTCCACGAAAAGATATAGCCCTCTGCCCATTGTTAGTTTTTCGTAATGGTAACGAGAGATCAGTTTCGGTGTTTCTCAGTTTTCTGACATTTCGAGAAGAATTTTTTTCGAACAAATCTGAAAGGTACTCCGGGACCAGACCATTTAGTGATTTGTACATTGTGGTAGCTGTTTCGCTTCTAATAATATCATTTACAGTAGGCCAATTCAAACTGCCAATTAATGCCATAGCAGGCGTATCAAATCGACTTTTAGTTAAAATCCTAGCTGCTCGATTTTGCAGCTTCTGCAGGGTTTGCAGTTTAGTCACCCCACAGCACCCCCACACCGAACAACAGAACCGAAAATGGGGCTCGACGATACCCCTATACATTGCACTCAACGTGTTTTGAGGTAAAAATTTCCTGGAATATTTCAAAAATCCAATTGCACGAGAAACCTTAGTACGGAGATTGTTAACGTGTTCTTCCCAATCCAAATTTCTATCTAGTGTACGATTCATTGTGGCCTGCCAAACGTGCATAGTTTATTTTGGCGCACCCGGTTTGGATACAGCTATCAACATAATCTCAGTTATCGTAGCTCACAACATAATCAAAATTCTGCCAAACTGGGGTAGTGATTTACTGCTGTGCCATAGTATATCAATTTCATAGCTACTTTCATGATAAATTCAGCTAACTTTAACAAGGACAGATTTCGTAACACAATAGCATGAGATGCTTTTCTTGACACCTGAATTAAAAGCGATTAGTGGTTGCAGACAAAGGAAATTCTGTCAACCATAAATTCAAAACAAACAAAGCTGCGAAAGTTTCTCTGAAACCCAAGTAGCTGGCGCACTCGTTGTGCATTCCCGAAATTGTTTTCAAGAGCAAATATGAGCATATAAACAAGGACAGATAATGTTACAATAGAACTCGCTACTTTTCAATGACACCTAGATACAAAGCAATTTGTGATTGCAGACAAAGGGAATTCCATGCTCGGTTGGTTAAGACATAAACAAAAACAAAGCAAGCCGCAAAAATTGCCCTGAAACTTGGGTCGCTAGCGCGCTCGTTGTGCATTTCAGAAATGGTTTTCAAGAGCGAATATTAGCACATATCGAAAGAAGAAGGATATATCTAAACTTCTGCCTCGGGCATTTTATTTATTTTGTGCAGAAGCCAATTGGGAGGGGATTCAATTCTCGTACTTTTTAGGTGTAATCGAAACACTTACCGCTCAGCTTCTGTACGAAAAAATAAAATGCCCGTGGCAGAAGTTTAGATATATCCTTCTTCTTTCGATATGTGCTAATATTTGCTCTTTAAAACCATTTCTGAAATGCACAACGACCGAGCTAGTGACCTGGGTTTCAGGGCAATTTTTGCGGCTTGCTTTGTTTTTGTTTATGTCTTGGCCAACCGATCAAGGAATTCCCTTTGTCTGCAATCACACATTGCTTTGTATCTAGGTGTCAATAAAAAGTAGCGAGTTCTATTGTAACATTATCTGTCCTTGTTGAGCATATATCGAAAGAAGAAGGATATATCTACGCATCTATATATTTACTTACCCGGTACGTTCAGTTATTTCATATACTGGCTGAGTCAACAAAAACAATTCCCGTCTGAAAGGCTAAAGTACCCTGGATATCAAGGCGATGACATTGCCAAATATACCATTTAACAAGGGATATGTTCAACTATTTTTAGAATTTTTCCTGGCAGAAATCGGTTACTCCGTTCAGATTTTACAAGGGATTTTCTCAAGAAAGTGCCTTTGGAAACCTTGAATTGCTGCCAGGTGTATCATCGTGCAAGGGGCTTCAAAAATGTTCAAACGTTCGATAGCCTGCAGCTCTCTAACCATTTGTCTGATGCATATAAACTGATAATACGCATCAGGGTGAGTAAAGAAAAGCCCGGCGTTTGAGAGGCTACTTCTACCTGAATATATAAGCAATGATATTTTGCAATACATAGTTGAATAGCTAACATGTTCAATTATCTTTAGAATTTTTTCTGGCTGAAATCAGTCACTCCGTCAAGATTTTACAAGGGATGGTCTGGAAAATGTCCCTTCGAGAAACCTTGAGAAACGTGCTAGAATCATGAGCAAGTTTCCCTCATGTGTTTACCTTATAGCGATGACTTGAGAACGCTTTAGCATGTGCTATCCTCTTGGGGGAATGAAAAAGTCTTCCCCCTCGTATGAATAACTTATTCAGAGGGATTCCATTCTCTTAAGAGGACAAAATGCACAAATGCATGCAAGTGTCATCATTGCTAGGAAGGAAAACAAAGGGAAATTTTGTTTGTCATTTTCCTTTATTTTTGCAGGTTTTCGAAAGGGGCTTGATGTAGAAAATCTCTCATATCGACGGGAAGGAATGAACGATTAAAGCCGGGTAAATTACTGAATCTAATTGAACATATCGGGAATAAAACAAGACAGTTTTCAATATAATTGCTTTGATGTTGAGGAAGCAGCATTTTTTTCAAACGCCCGGCCTTTTTATTGACTCACCCGATATAACGACTCCACACTTGTTACTTACTACACGTGATCAATTTACATGTGTGCAATTTAGATAAGAAAATTTGGTTTGTCAAAATTGGTCGTATCGTTCCCAAATTACAAGAGATTTTATGAAATGATTCATCTGAGATTCCTTCAAAACAAGCCTAAATTTCTTGATAAAATTAGCCAGCTATTTAGCCCAACAGCTATCTCAATCTATTGGTTTGATTTATCCCTCAAACATTTATTTGTATATTAAGAGACTGATGACTGATGTATAATCTTATGCACTTGGGACTACCATTTAGCCATTTTTCATCTATTTTCTTTTTACTTTTTGCCAGCAAATTTGATCCAAAATCTTAAAATTCTTGTGGAAAAGTTTAAAAAAGAAATCAAAGGGACATAGTTAGTTATTGTCTGCCCTGCAATTCACATGCAAGTTTTATTCTCGTTTTGCAATTTGCATCATTCATTTTCTAACTTGGATTAATGTTTTAGCCGAGAGGCATTTCACTCCCAAAAAATCAAGTACACCTTTGGAAAAAATCATTTCGTTTTCAAGAAAAATCTGTAAAAATCATTTCGTTCTGAAAAACTCGTACGCTTTTTCGATTGAGTGAAATGCCCCTCGGTTTAGCGGTTTTGCTGATGTTTATTTCGTTACAGTTAATCTCATGCATTCTTTTGTATTTTACATGTTTAGTTGTATGTAGTTAGGTTAGAGGCCTTTTTGGCCTAGATACCTGTTTCATTAGAAAATCAGGCAGCTAAGAAGTTTTAAAATTCCATATATATCTATATCTACCCCCCGTATTTTCAGCAGGTAGTCCAGGTGCATCTATTTTAGATCTTCAAATCTCATTCTGGCAACGATTAGTTTTTCACTTCAAAACTAAGAGAAATCTATTAAGCAGACTTATGGCTGTCTGACGACAAGATGTTGTAAGGAGGTACTGAATTCAGTTATTCGTTGGGCTGAATATATTTGTTTCTATTATTCCGCACAGGAACTTCAAAAGGATGAGAATTCTGATAAGCACTTGCATTTATTTCTTATGAGAAACTTTTTATCAAAAATACCTCTCAGAGCACCAAAAATCAAGAAATTTGATATTTTTCGAAAAAGAGTTACAGAAATTTTGCTTTTATTCAAGGAAATCCAGAGTTTATTCTCGATTTCTTTCGGCGTGTTTACTTTCTTTAAAACCTGGCATATTTGAGGATCGATTTGAAGGAACCCTATCTGGCGCGGGATCTGGCGAGTAAAAAAGTGTATTGTATCCACTGAGCAGGGGCGCACATTCAAATATTGTTTGGGGGGGTGTCAACATGCTCTGGACCGACTAAATTTTTTCGGACCGACTGAGCAAGCAGCGGTGTGGCCAGGGTAAATTAAATGGAGGTATTGAAACGAGGGGGTCCCCAGGAAAATGTTCGGGGCTACGCCCTTTATTTTGGCTTAGAATGCATCTCCCAATATCATGCTTGCCATTAGCGACAAGGAAACCTTTATCGTTTGTGACAGTTTTGCTATAATTCAGTGAACGGGGAAAATTTTTGAAGAAAGATCCTTTACTTTGGCTTAGAATGCATCTCCCAATATCATGCTTGCCTTTAGTGACAAGGAAACCTTTATCGTTTTTTACATTTATGCTATAAATCAGTGAACGGGGAAAATTTTTGAAGAAAGATCCTTTACTTTGGCTTAGAATGCATCTCCCAATATCATGCTTGCCTTTAGCGACAAGGAAACCTTGACCGTTTAGTGACAATTATATGCTATAAAGCATCGCACGAGGAAAATTTTTGAAGACAGATCCCTTACTTTGGCTTAGAATGAATCTCCCAATATCATGCTTGACTTTAGTGACAAGGAAACCTTTATCGTTTTTGACATTTATGCTATAAATCAGTGAACGGGGAAAATTTTTGAAGAAAGATCCTTTACTTTGGCTTAGAATGAATCTCCCAATATCATGCTTGCCTTTAGTGACAAGGAAACCTTTATCGTTTTTGAAATTTATGCTATAAATCAGTGAACGGGGAAAATTTTTGAAGAAAGATCCTTTACTTTGGCTTAGAATGCATCTCCCAATATCATGCTTGCCTTTAGCGACAAGGAAACCTATCATGCTATAAAGCCAAGGGTGGGCATTAGGTATGGAGACAGTGGTCCTATGTATGTCCCAGGAATCGGTTTATTTTGTCCTTAATTTGACAATGTTTGTCCTTTATAGGCCTTTAAAACTAGTTTATTTTACACTACAAGTATGGACGATCTATATTTTGCGATCTCTGTCCCCAAAAATGGGTTTATTTCAATGTCAACCTGGACAATGCTGTCATCGGAATCGGTCTGCAGAAACTTTTTTCGTGAACTTGGTGGACAAAGCTTGTCTGACAATCTTCTGCCATTTCATTGAAAATAACGGTTTATTTCCTTGCTGAACAAATCCCGAACAAAAACGTCACATTTTGAAAATAGTGTGGATATACGGTTTTTTTTATTCCTGAAAGAGGACAGAGGTGGAACCACTTATGCGGTTTGTCCAGATTATTTCTTGTATCTTGAGGACATTTTGAGGCAGATTGTTAAAAAACTGGTTTATTTTCGGAATAGTTTGGACACAGGTTTTTGCTAAGACTGGGTAAATCAGGCGTCTGGAGAGACAAAGGTGGAACCAAGATGGTGGGAGAAATGGGTGTTTGATACAAACTTAGACTTACAATGAGATGAACTCATGTAGATTTAACAAAAGTTTCCATTGCAAGTGTCTGTCCCCAAAACCAGTCTTTGGTGGAGAGTAGATCACATTTATTCTCCAGAAACTGGGTAGATTAATTTTTTCTCGTGGACATACATAGGACCATAGAAATTACAGTACGTGCCCACCCTTGTAAAGCATCGCACGAGGAAAATTTTTGAAGACAGATCCCTTACTTTGGCTTAGAATGAATCTCCCAATATCATGCTTGACTTTAGTGACAAGGAAACCTTTATCGTTTTTGACATTTATGCTATAAATCAGCGAACGAGGAAAATTTTTGAAGAAAGATCCTTTACTTTGGCTTAGAATGCATCACGGACTTGGAGTTTTAGGTATAGGCGTAATCTTAAGAACAACGACTTCTTCACCGGCAAGCCTAGCAAAAGCGACTTGTTTTAGTGTGTTTGTCCTCTAAGAAGGTTTCCCCTTATGATCATAGTGTCAGCACTGTTAGCTTTTGGTAGAAGCGTTTACCACTTTGATGGATAATATTTGTAACCCATGTCTCCTTTCTTCTTTGGGATTCATACACAAGTGTCTGTTTTCCAACGCCACATAACTACCACCACCGGCACCCCAGTGCCAGATTAGAAATTTTGAGTATTTGTAACAGCATTGTTCCTTGGGACAATCTTTGCACAACAAACACCTTCCATTTTGTGTTAGACCGCTTTTTAAAAGCCAATGATTGCTTGCCCCTAAAAATGGAAGCCTGTGCAATTTTTTCCTAATGCATCTAAGAAATTTTTTTAAATGCCATCTTCTGCTTTGGCTTAGAATGACTCTCCTAGTTATTGTCAAGCACTTCTTGTGAATATTCTAACTGTCGTCATGGGTCGACTTTTGCCCAAAAGATTTAAAATCGGACCAACTTTGATTCAAACTATTGTGGACCTTTCGAGCTTCGTCGTGGTTGGTAGGTCCATGAAAAATTCGGTCCACGAAGTCGGTCCACGAAGTTGGTCCATCCGATTTTGTCGTGGACCGACTTTTCCTTTTTGAGAACATTTTTGGACCGACTCAGAAATTATTGGGGGGGTGTCTCACCCCCCCCCCCCCACACCCCCCCTAATGTGCGCCCCTGCCACTGAGACACGTCCAATAAAAAGAAGAAATCAGGTTTTGTTTATAGTTGTTTATTGCTTAGTGCTGATCTGTTTCTCGGTATGAAGTTCAATGAAAAAGAGATACAACAACAAGGCAAATTTGAAAAAATAAAAAGAACGAATTTCTGATGAACTCAATTTTGCGATTTTTATTTTCGCGCGCAGAATAAAGCTGCCTGATTAGCATTTTTGGTGACATCTTACATAGGGGGATTACGCAAGAGGTACAACCACGGAGCAAATTTGAAAAAGATAAACGAACGAACTGCTCCAAACAATAATCCATGACAAACTGCATTGAAGAAATTGTCAATAAAAGATAAAGATATGGGTGATGATGAGTGGGAAAAGCTTCCAATCGAAGATAAAGTTGTACACAAGGTATAAACATAATGCGATCTTTGGCTCGTTGTTATATTAGGATCCCATTTTGTCCGTGCCGATGGCTAGGCCCATTTGGCATTGGCTGTACTCTGCCAGGCCAAGCCCGCGCTTTTTATCCGTACTTTATCTTAAATTATTGATGTCGCTTAGTTTCCTCCCATGCCATAGATTTAAGTCAACTTCTAAACTCCTTCATCTTCGATCAATCATGGTCAATATTTTATGTGGCGTTCCATTCATGAATGAAGAAATGTACATTTCAAATCAATTTCATTTTGTCGAGCCTGGTGTGTATTGTATGTATTATAGGCTTCATCAACAAACAGGCCTAGGCATGCTACTCTTACCTGTGTGAAAGGTTCATAAAGGATATGAAGACATTAATACTTCGTCAGTTAGTTGTAATCAGTCAAAATATACCTTGTCTTGTTTGCAGCAAATTAAAGATGATATAGGTGCCTGTCTCTGCCTGGAACATTCATGATGATATGGAGATTTAGATATTACAGACATGGAATCAAAATTTGTGTGCGATTTACTTTTATATAGAAATGCTGATCTGAATATCATAACAAACAGAATGATAATTGAAGCTACAATTTCATTCATTGAAAAGACGAAGCGGTTCAGATAACAATGATGTAAATAATGCCTGCGTATGTTTCTTTGTGCGCATGATAATGGTACCATCACAGCGACTCCCCTTTCCCTGTTTTATTGTTTTTTAACTGTTGAATTGCTAGAGAAATGTAAATGCCATTTACAGTGGGAACTAGATGACTGCTTGTCTTTTCTCGCTGTGGATGGCATGTAAGTAATGTATGATGTATATCTTTTTGTAGTTAATTATGATTTGCTTGTACACAAAAAAAGATAATATGGAGAAGATTTTCCCTGTGCTGTGTACCAGAAGATTAAGGCACTTACATAACCTAATAATTGGTAATGATTTTCTAAAAACAACCAGTACACATTACAAAGAATTGAAAGGTGTTTACTTTTTAACTTGTATGAAATCTCAGTAGTGAATGGCCTTACTTTTCAGACAGGTTTCTACAATGAAGTGAAAACAGAAGTGCTTGTTGTTTTGTTAATGAACACACCAGCCAGGAGAATATCAGGAAATTCAGATCCAAAACATATCACAAATAAATCGAGCTAGAGAATATGGAAAATTGGATGTCAAAGTTTATTGCAACCCTAATGCCTTCAAAGTATTGCAAATTGATGCATAGGCCAAATGATAGGGATATAAACCAATATCAAATTATATTAACAAATATTCCTACGTTCATGTCCGCATTTTTGAAGAACAGTTTAATCACCGCAAAAGTTGTTCTTCTTTGACAAAGATGAAACCATTTAAAAGAAGTGAAACCAGAACAAAACACATGTACCAAACAATACTTTATTTCTCTAACTGTAACTATTTACTGTGCTAAAGGCTGGGAGCCTGTCATTGATCTGTGCAGTGACTTCACCCTTGACAGATGCTTGCACTGACATACCATTCATGAAAAATCACCAAGCTAACATTTGATAAACTAAGTGTAGCACCAACCCTGGTTAAAAGTAATTCGTCTGTTAGGATAGTAGTCTGTCCTGGGAAAAGCCAACCACTACTCATCCTACATACAAAAGAATATTGTTGTCTGTAATTTTAAACTTTGGAAAAAAATTCCTCTTTACAACAGGAATATGCCTTGCCTCGAAATAAATTGTCTAACTGGTTCCTAAAAAAATTCAGTGTGTCTGCATTCACAATGTTACATGGCAGTTTAATCCATAAACTATTGATCCTCAATCCGTAAAATGTCTTCCTTACATCTTTCTGCAGGGCTTATAAACACATCTTTCTATATAATTTCCTTGTGAAGGCAGATAAAATTGGTGAAGGTGAATTTCAAGTCCATGACCCTTTGTCATGATGCTCAAGTGGTGGGGCTCTACCTGGGATTGAACGTGCACTTGAGTGTTCTACTGCAAATAGTCACAGGACTATACCACTGCACCACAACACATTCAACACAACAAATTTATGACTTATCTTGAATGATTCCATGCAAACCAACATGAACATCTTTGCAATGACATGCATCACACTTGGCTTTCAAAATTGTTGGATCTAGAATTCGTACAGTAGTTGTTAAATGAAAATGGGTTTTGATGCAGAAAAAACAACATCACAAGACCAAATGATTGCTGAATTTAAAAATATACTCCAATAAAATGTTTTAAAGGTCAGTGATAGGAACCTCAAATGACAGAATATAATATCATGTTATATCTATTGTTGGAGGTTTCTATCATTGATTTTAAAACATTTTATTGGAGCACTATTGGAAAGCCAGATAAATTACTGAAAGGAAATGGTATTAGTGTTTCAATATAGTATAGGTCTTGGTTTTTCAATGTGTTTATGACTGGAAACAATTATCTCTGCAAGAAACCACAATTCTAGTCTGGGGTATGCATAGGTGGTTTATGACACAACAAGTGATGAAACCTTCTGTGCCAGATTTCCTGACTGGAAACTTTACTTGCATACAGTAATTTCAGTTTGCCTTGGCCTTTATTTTGTCCCGATTTAGTGTGCATATGTATCTTATTTTTTTGTTTTTGTTTTTTGTGTTCTATTATTAATTTATTGTTGATATTACTTAGAAAATTGTAAGTGGCATTTGTAGTGAGGACCCGGTGACCATGCGTCTTTCCTCGCTGCAAATGCCACAGTAACTTGCATTAACTTGTTGTTTTTAAGTTTTAGATTGATAAAAAAAAAAGATACACTAATTTAGATTTGTTTTGGGATTTTGTATTTGTTTGCCTGCACTGGTGTAGTAGGTAAAATAATCTTATCTCATCCCATTCCCATAGATATGGAAAGCAAGAGTTGCTGGGTATGAAGAGGCAAAAAAGAAATTTCAAATGATTGATGATAAAAAGAGTAGAGAATTCATCCCATACCTTGGCCTTCTGAAGAAATTTGTCACAGACAATAATGCAGTTGCACAAGAGAAAGGATTGTTGGCAACTTTGGCATGCATTGAGAACTCTACAGATTCTGGAAGGTTTGTTAGGATTTCTTTAAATGTGTGACCAAATATCACACCAAAATCTTGTTCAATCACTAAAAAGCTGTGTTCACGGATAAAATTTTCCAGGCTTGCGAAACTTTAGTCAGGAGGTCTAAAATATGTCCTAGCAAGTCAAAGGCACAAAATAGGCATAAGTATTTTTGGATTTAGAAGTAGAAGTCAACACTCAGATATATATTAAGAAAAGCACTAACTTGTATGATGATGCTTTGCTGCTTTCTTATTATACACACTTTAGATAGACTACTTCTGTCCTTGAATATTTTGATTGTTGTAACGATTCTTGTTATACTTGTTTTGAACCTTTCTTGGTTGCATTCTTGTAATTCCTCATCTCTTCTTTCCTTCTCTTCGTTTGTCTTTCATTCAGGCGTGGCAAGATCATTGTTTGCATTTACTGCAAAAGTGTAGTGGTATCTATAAATATATTTGATGATCACTTCTGAGGGTTATCCTTCAACGGAGCTGGTTTTTAAAGGGCCCTAAAATGTATTAACAGTGTGCTGTTGCAGTCAAAGCATGACAAATTGGAATCAGATAATGCTTTCATAAAGTAGTCTGATATTTTAATTCACATACCATCAACATTTCAATAGTTTCAGGTGTTTAATGGGGGGATAAAGAAATTGCACTGATAGCTTTCCTTCAAGAACCCCCAGTTGCTACTGAAACATAATTTACAGGCTGTATTCTTTTAGATATCTTATAGGTACTGAGTTTGAAACAATATTGCTTGGATAGAGCCTTTTATGATGTTTGTCATGCATTTCTACTCAGGGTTTGTTCTGAAGTTGTGTCTGCAGTTGTTACAAAAGTATTGAATGGAAAACCAAAGCATAAGCAAATTGGAATAGATATCTGTCTACTTTACATTGAGAAGGAAAAGCAAGAAATTGTCATGGTAAGGCTATTTCTAGTTTCAGTTTACTTTTATTACTACCCGGTGCACCAAAATAAACTATGCACGTTTGACAGGCCACAATAAATTGTGCACTGGACCGATTGTGAAGATTTATGACTTAACATTCAGCAGAAAGCCTGATTTAGATTCTAGGACTTTTTGCAAATTTTTCTGTTTTCAGTTCTTAGATCTGGAAGCGAGTTTCTTAAAATTTTGGTTTTCGAAAACAATGAAAACAATCAAAATGCGTCAATCAAATTTTAAAAGACTCAACATGAATGAACAAAGAGAAAACGTTTTCAGTTTGATTTGGGGGTTTAGTACGAACTTTCGTACAGCAGGTTACAATTAGTCGATTTCTAAATCCCAAATCACCACAAACAAGTTCTCTCTTTGTCCATTTATGTTGATTCTTTAGAAAACTTGATCAATGTTTTTTGATCGTTTTCAGTGTTTTTGAAAATTGAAATTTTAAGAAACTCGCTTCTAGCTCTAACAACTGAAGATGAAAAAATTTGCAAAAAATCCCAGTATCTAATTCAGGCTTTCTTGGGTGACCTTTCGGAGGCCTGATCTCATAACTCACTTTGGAGGGGACGTTAAACTACGGGTCCCATGCCTGGTTGATGCGGTATGCATTGTTGATGCACAATGCAGGCCGCATCCAGGGCCCAAATTAGCATTAAATTGCTAGAAATCCTTCCAGCACACTTAAAATAAATTGCTGAAAAAAAACATAACCTAACGAATATACTGTGAAATTTTGAAACACCTTATTCTGTGCTACAACCTTAGGCAACATTGTAACTCTTGTCTAAAAGCCCATATTTTTTCCTTTGCTCCACAATGATAGGTTGTGCTTCTTTCTGACTTTTACTGCCAAACCAGAAGTTTAATTTACAGAAAGAAATTGATCTGGTAATCATCACTTCCTTTTGCAGTATGCTTCAAAACCAGGCAGCCCTGAAAAGATCGGAACTTGCTAATTCTGATACATAGACTTAAATAACGGACTCATCATAATAAACCCATAAACGCAACAAAAACACCGAAATCAGTAGAAAGAAGACTATTAACTCCTGTAAAAGAAACAGTAACCAAAATATGCCTGTGACAAGAGAAAAACTGTTAAATCCTGTGAGACAAATCCGAATTAACCTTAAATACTGAAAGGAAAGCTGAAGCCAATCACAAGATCAGTTGCAACTGGCAAATGATATGTTCTTTGATCTACTCGCCAAAAGAAATTTACAGATCGGATATGTAATTAAGTTTTGGTGATTTTTCAAACAGGAGTACTCTTTTTTGGGAACCCGATGGATATTTCACATTGTCTTTTGCAAAAAGTGTTCCACACGGTCTAGAGAACTACTGGAACGAAGATTTATCTCGAATTTAGAAAAACCAGACCTGAACATTAGATTGTAGTGTGGGAGCAGTATATGGTTTTCCTGGTAATGTTCAGGTGAGGTATTTCTGAATGAATGAGTTAAAAAATAAATGGATGGATGAGTGAGCGAGGAGCGAGTAGAAAACGATAGAAAAAGAGATCACGATAAACAGTTCAGGAGAATAATCTACAGCTTCCCTCCAGCATTTGAGGGGAGCATGGTGGCGAGCCAGAGTTACGGCTAAAAAACTTCTATTAATTGCTCTTTGATGGACACTTATTTTCAATCGTAGGAGGAACTTATCAATGGATTTGCAAACAAACAACCAAAGGTTGTCGCTGCATGTGCCTCGCTCGTGAATCAGGCATTAAGGTTTGTGAAAGTATATTGTTATGCTCTTGATTGTAAAATGAACGTGAATCTCTGATTTGCTCACTCGAATAGTCACTTGACTCCAGCATTTCACATTGGACATTGAGCTTTTTGGTTGGTGATAATGTCATTCAAAGCTCTCATGTGACAATCTTTTTGAAAGTAGTTTGTTTGTTTGTTTCTCAACACGAATTCTAAACACTGCGAAACGGATTACAGTTGTCTTTAACTTTTCCATTTTCTATGTTTAAGAGTTCATTTAAGAGGTTTATCCCAAACTCGCTTTAACATTAGGAGTAAAAAAACTTCCGATAGGCGAAATCTTGATGAATTTACCCTTTGGAGAATAAATTTTTAAAACGCACAGATGTGATGCAACGTGTTTCTTTGTCGGACACTTTTATTTAGACAATTGTTTGACAAAAATCTGTTTTTATTATAAAGATAGCTGGGTTTCCCTGGAATTTCTCCTAAAGTTTAAAAACATTGTTTTCTGTTGAAGTGTTGAAGCGTAACCTTCACCTTCTTTTCCTTGCATCTCCTGGGAATTTTATCAAACATATTTAACTAAAACAATGGACTATTTAAAGAAAGCAATAGAATGAGCTCGGTCAATTCCCAGACCAAGGTGGCACAACCCTCCCAAAAGTTGATTCCTCGCTAAGACCCTGCTTCGAGTGCATCTTGTTTTCGATTCTGAAATTGCAATAAATGATCGAAGAAAACAGGGGTCGTGCTATACATCTTATGGTTATGAAGTTACACATGATAAGAGTTCTGTCTTCTTTGCAGCGAGTTTGGTGGTAAAGTTATCACAATGAAGCCAATTGTAAAATCTTTACAAAAGCTGTTGGAGCATTCAGATAAAAACGTTCGAGAAGAGGTATGCACTTTTGTCACTAAGACGACTCATTTTCTGATACACGTATTTTTTGTTATAAGAAACTGTCCATAAGAAACTCAACTCTCAGATCGTCAAAACTTTAGAAACTCCAGTACTGGGAAGATATAAGTTAAAGCGAATCAACGGAGATAAAAGCCCCGCGCGGAAGGAGTCTGGGCATTCTATTATTAGCCTATTTTATTTGATGATTTCGAGACGTTCGTGGATATTGTTTAGCCAGAGGAATGATAACGTACCTAGGAGTTTTCTTTGTCCTATTTATAGATTGCCTCTACTTAGCTCCGTTGATTCACTTTAAGAAACTGTTTATTTTGATAAAGGAAATCCTTGAAATATTTTTACTTTACTTTCACTTGCTTCCTGTATCATGTTACTCGTAAGTTAGTTGAGTGATGTTTAGACATTGGAAAGGCTTAAAAAACCTTGTTTTGAGATGTTCACGAGGGTACAGGTAGTAAACATGAATATTGTTATGGAGTCTCTAAGAACTCGTAAGAAACTCTGAGTGCTGAAAATCTGATAATTTTAAGAAACTTTTAGTACTGGGCCAAATTCTTAGTTTCTTATAAAAAAATACGTGCTGGCCTAGTTTGCCTGGAAATCTTGTCACACAAACTTGGCCCGCATAAATGAGGTGTCACTTCCAAGTTTCGCATTGGTAAATTTTTTTTTTTAGGTAATTTTCGTTGAAAATACTAATGAATTATTTTGCTGTAGTTTGAATTGCGTGTAGAGATGTGGTCAGTGAAAAGCCTAAAAATGAACCGCTCACGCCGCGTAAACAGCGAGGGTTTGACGAAGTTCAAGGAAACACGAAATTTTATAGAAGCAGTTTAGACTGATTACGAGTCGAGTTTTCGCTCCTCTGCCAAACTGATATACCCCGCTACAGTTTGAGCGAACTCGGTTTGGTAGGCTGTAGTCTCGTTTTGGTGATCGATAAGTGGGACTCGGGACTCAATGTCATCAGTCTAGAAGCAGTCTTTAACTCCATACCTCAAATAATTAATTTGTATTGAATTTATTTGGCTGAATTTTTTACACAAAATGGAAACAATTTTGATAGCGTAATCTTTTGACTTATTTTGTTTGCAATTTCAATAATTGTTTATAAGAAACTAGGTCTGGGGCTGGTAGGTAGTGTCTTAAAGTTAGGACACTTTTGCTACCAAAAGTCTCCAATGAATGTTTTTTATTGTTAGTGCCAGAAGTCTACAGTTAATTTATTTTTGCTAGCAGGGCTCCCAAATTACTTAAGAAGATTTCAAAACAAATAATCATTTAATTCGCACTCAAAACGATTTCAAAACAATAAAGGTTTGTTAACTTTCGAATAATTGAGCCTGCAGTTTCTTATAGGCGTATTCTTTTCAAAAAGTGAGTATACTTGTCTTTGCATTTGTTAGGCAAAATCACTTGCTGTTGAACTCTACAAATGGATACGTGATGCTTTGCGACCGCAGCTGGCTAACGTAAAGCCTGTTCAGGTAACAACCGGCATACTTTTCTTTGTTTACCAGAAATACTAAATTCAAACTACTCAGCTATTTCAAATAAAGTTGGATATATTCGCAGTTATTCTCCTTTTGACATAACCTCTTCTTGATGTCATGATTAGGGACGCACTTCTTGCCAAGGAGGGGACGCCGAGCAGAGTTTTCTTCTTGCCAATGTATTGCCAACGTCTTCTTGTTTCTAATTCAGAGAACTGTTTGCAAAAATTTAGTTAGCATTAAATGTACGTTTGTTTTAAAGATCTGTATTTGCTTTTGTCATTCATCGAAGAGTTCAAATCCTAGATTTGCTGGATTAGATTGCTGCATTTAATTTCCATCTCAAATTAGATGTCACCTGAGATTCGCGATAACGCAAAATTCCTTTGCAAAACACTTCTATTGTTGTTATTTGCGAGCATTTGCAGGTGACATCTAATTGGAGACAGACGATAATTCCAAATTGTATATCATATATAGGGTGAGTCAAAAAAAAAAAAAGAATTCCCGTTTGGAAGGCCACTGCCCCCTGAATATCAAAGTAATAATATTGAAAACTGTCTTGTTTTATTCACGATGTGTCCAGCTGGGCTCAGTAATTTACCCGGCTTTATAAATCGGCCATTCCTTCCCATCGATATGGGAGATTTTCTGCAGAAAACCCCTTTCGAAAACCTGCGAAAACGAAGGAAAACGACGAGCAACATGCCTTTTTGTTTTCCTTCCTGGCAAATGACACTTACATGCATTCATGCAATTTGTCCTCTTGGGAGAATGGAATCCCCCCTGAATCAGTTATTCATACTACGGGAAGACTTTTTCATTCCCCTAAGAGGATAGCATGTGCTACATCATGCTCAAGTCATTGCTGTAAGGTAAACGTATCAGGGAAACTTGCTCACGATTTTAGCACGTTTCTTAAATCCTTTGTAAAATCTGAACGGAGTGATCAATTGCAGCCAGGAAAAATTCTAAAAATAATTGAACATGTTAGCTATTCAATTAGATATTGTGAAAATATCATTGCTTATATATTCAGGGAGTAGTAGCCTTTCAAATGCCGGGCCTTTTTTTACTCACCCGGTTGATTTGCTGGTTTAGATTGCTGCATTTAATTCTAAAAGATCTTCTTGTTGCGTGTGGTGCAATTGTACAATGGTAAACAAGTAAATAAAGTAAAATATAAGCACTTTGATTGATCCGTTTCTGTCGTGCTTTCTGTAAATGCATCTAGGAGGCCGAGAATTGACATGTCTTCTGTAGAATGGTTTGGTAAGTTTAAATTGTGTGAAATGTTGCTGTCACAGATCGTTTTCGTGCTCGTCTTCTAAATGTGTCCTGTGCATTAAATTCTAAATTGCATATGATATACGTTACCTTTTTAAGATGAAAGAACTCGAAGAAGAATTCTCGAATGTAGATCCCAAGAAACCGTCACCAACGAGATATACGATATCAGAGCAAGCGAAAATAGCAGCCGCTCCTCCAGTACAGGAAGCATCAGAAGAAACTGCAGATGGTATGCTTTAGTTTTTCTTATTTGAATCTATTGCCGATTGAGTCAAAAAGGGATCGGCGTTTGACAAACTGTAGAATTGTGAATAATGCAACAATTGCATCGCACTACATGCCATTTTGTACTGAAATGGCTAACCTGGATGTTGAAATTCATTTCACTAGAATAGCTTATTTTCTTCAAAAGTTATCAGCAATATTGTTATGGAGCTGTTTTTGAACTTGCCGGATAATGGACAAAACAGAAGAAGGGTCAGTGAAATCTTCTCTATTTTCAGCTTATGAACAGTGACAGCGAGGGTAAACAGCCTCTAGAGTTGAAGGCAAATGATCCAAAGTTGTCCCTTGCATTTGCGTGGCTTATTATGTTAGCATCTCAGAAAGTTTTGATGCAAAATTCCATCGTTTTAAAGCTGAAGCATGCACAATTTCATTGCAACTTCTGGCTCTTTTTTGTCAAGTTCTGCCAAATAGCTTCCAAGCAATATCGCCAGTAACTCCTGTACGATAAAATGGAGTTTAAGGAAATAAATCCCACTTCGTAAATCCTATTTAGCTTGTCTGTTGTGAAATTAACCATAATACATCGAATTGGAAGGATGTTGCTGTACTTTATTTTTTGGCGAACATTTCTACTTTTTGACTCATCAGGTACAAGATGACTAAAATTTGTGTGAGTTTTGAAAGATTGGTCAAATTTCACTGCGGTACCAAAACCTGCCAAGGGCTCATAAAAAATTTCTTGTACCTACGAGCTTTTGTGAAAGGGAAATGAATGGTCGAATAATTTCCTTCAGGTTGGACAACTTGTCACGTTTGATCGTGCAGTTATGGCCTATAAGATCATGAACAGACTCAGCCCGGAAAATCTCTGGAACAAATTTCAACAAAGATCCCAATACTCCAGTTATAACACGCGGTTCTGTAGAGATCTTCAGATTCCAAGGTACAATCTGGAGTATGCCAAAAAAGGATTTTCCTATTCAGCTCTTAAGGTCTGGAATGAAATCCCTTTAAATATCAGGGAACTACCTACCTTGTGCCGATTCAAAAAACAACTAAAAATACATTTGATGAGCTGAAAGCAATTTGAAACACATCTCCCTGGGAGAACAGCAATATAATCTCTTGCCCTCCATGTTTTTCTTTTTGTTTATATAAATATATTGATTAATTGCATTGTATGTTTTTTGTAGTTTTATTATGCTGAAGGGATATTGTGTATAAATGATTTAAAATGAAAAAATGAAAAATGAAACCACTTGCTTTTGAGAGAGCCATGTTTTATATTGTATTCTCCATTTTAGGTGCTGAAACTGTGGAGGAGGAGGAGCCTGATGAAGCAATTGATCCTTATGATTTATTGGATCCAGTTGACATTATTCCTAAAATACCAAAAGATTTTTATGAAAAAGTCGTAAGTAATTCATGCTACTGTACCTCGGTTTATTATCTATGTCTGCAGGGTGTCCCAAAAAAATTGTGCCCCGTTTGTCTGAAGATTGCCACAAAACTGCAAAAGATTCTCGCCAATTTTGGCATGATGGCGCTCTTCAGATGTTCAATTAAAGTTTGCCACCATCCCCGTAATCCGTTGAAAAATGATGGAGCTATGGCCTTCAGAAGACCAAATTTGCCTGATGACTGAAACCAGTGGTCGGCCATTTTGTCTTACTATTTTGGCTGCTGTTTCATTTTCAATCCATGAAGCTATTTATCGCTGCAAAATAGTAAGACAAAATGGTCGACCGCTGGTTTCAGTGATAGGGAAAATTTGGTCTCCTGAAGGTCATAGCTCCATCATTTTTCAACGGATTTTCATGGGGATGGTGGCAAACTTTAATTGAACATCTGAAGAGCACCACCATGCAAAAGTTTGGCGAGAATCTTTTGCCGTTTTGTCACAATCTTCAGACAAACGGGGCACAATTTTTTTGGGACACCCTGTACAGTTAGTCATTTCAATGGTAGTATCTTGGTAATTTTAAGATTGGCTAAGGAAAATGCAGACCCTATGGATTCTTTTCCATTTCGTAAGTAAGACAGACGGACATGGAGCCTGTACTTGTGTGATATACATATATTGCAAAGTGGAATATCCTGGCAGGAGGGGAGATTTTATACAAGGTGGTATGGCGGTTGTGTGTTGAAACACCATATCATTTTCAGTTTTAGGAATTCATATCGGCTTGCCAAGCCATCCTGCCTCCTCAGAATAGGATTTACCTCTGGATTAAAGATTTTCTGATGAAATTCATTACGGGACTCATTATTTTGGCACTCATGACAATTTGTGTAGGGACCCACGTGTTTTTGTTTTGGTTTGAAATGTTTTGTTCTTTTTAGTTTTCTTTATTCATTGGAAATTGGACTTATTGTTTTAGGTACTGGCAAATGAACGCTTTGTTTGAAATTTAAGACAAATTGATTAATTCTTTGAAATTCAAGTCAAAGTGTTTGGTTTGCTGCAAAAGCTGCCCAATTGAGCATCCCTGTTGAATATGGTCCATGGAGCTGTGTTTCCCCTGGGGCTGTGTGTAAACAATATAGGCTGTGTGTAAACTTGAGACGGAGAATACCTTGCCTCAGGGAGATATCTCTGAGACAAGTTTTACATTGTGTTTAGTGTAGGAAGGGTGTAACCGTCGGAATGAAGAATCTCATCTAACAGAAGCTCACTTATATATTTCTTTTGTTTTGCAGGCTCACACGAAATGGTCTGAACGAAAAGAAGCTCTTGAAGCCTTGGACAAATTGACATCCACACCGAAGATAGAAGCTGGACATTTTGGTGAGGTCATGGGATGTCTTAAAAAGGTAAGCAAAGGAATCTAAATTCGCCAAACTAATGCTAAACGTATTCATTATTGTCTCGTACTGATAAAATCAATTCGATGTTTTGACAGGTTTGAGGTCTGCCTGTTGTCAGTGTCGAAAAATAGCAAAAGCCAAGCCATTTAGCTATCATGCAATTATTGAATTTCTGTTGATTCCTCCTTTATCGAGCAAGGACAGATTTTTTGCAACACTTGTTGACGCCTGAATGCAAAGCGATTAGCGATCACAGCAGACAATGGAAATTCTCTCAACCAGTAAGTCAAAACAAACCACGCCGCAAAAGTTTCTCTGAAACCCAGGTAGCTAGCGCGCTCATTGTGCATTGCAGAAATTGTTTTTAAGAGCAAAGATGAGCATATACCGAAAGAAGGAGGATGCATTTACTGTAGATATCTGCCTCGGGCATTTTATTTGTTTGGTTCAGAAGCTGAGCAGTAAGTGTTTTAATTTCATCCAAAAAATAAGAGTATTGAATCGCCTCCCAATCGGCTTTTGAACCATATATTTGAAGAAGATATTTCCTTCTTCTTTTGATCTATGCTCGTGTTTACTCTTAAAAACAATGTCTGGAATGCAGAAGGAGGGAGCTAGCTACCTTGGTTTCAGAGAACCTTCTGCGGCTTTGTTTGTTTTGAATTACTGGTTGAGAGAATTTCTTTTGTCTGCGATTGCTAATTAATCGCTTTAAATTGCCGTGTCAATCAAAAGCAACTCATGCTATTGTGTTACAAAATCTGTCCTTGTTCCTTTATCCGTAAAAGGTATTCTCTGTTCACTTTTTGGGACATCCGGTATACGAAAGTTCTATTCTTCGGATTATTTGTTTTATTTTGATTATTCATTATGTTTCAATCCAAATTATTTTTTCTCAGGTCGTTGGAAAAGATAGCAATGTCGTTTGTGTTGCTCTGGGTGCAAAATGCATTCAAGGCCTAGCAACTGGACTTCGAAAGAAATTCAATCCATATGCACCAATGATAACTTCAGTTATACTTGAGAAATTTAAAGAGAAGAAAATCAATGTTGTTATTGCTTTGAGGGATGCTATTGATGCTGTTTATTTAACGGTAAGCCTTAGTTAAAGGTATTATGTCCATGTAAGTACAGCGACTTTGCTATTTTCACGTGATATTTCATGTGATCACTTAACCGTAAATTTAAAAAGATAGCCAGGTCTAATATAAGCAGACTGATGACTTGCTTGCGGCTGCAATTCCAGAGCTGAACCTGAAGTCTCACAGCAGGCAGCCTCATTGTGAAATTTGAATTCTAGTTTTGCATGTGTTCAGTTAAATTCTACCAATCACAGTGCGCTCCTCGGGCTCTTCGTCAGCATCGTGTCAGCACATTTTGACAAGAGTGTATACGCTGCTGTACTTACATGGACACATTACCGGCTGGCTTATGGTTCTCGATGGCGCATCTAATTGGCTAACGCTCATGTGAAATGAAACTGATCACATAAAATGCATTGTGCATCAGTAGGTTCTGTTAGTTTGTTATGAGCAATACTGTATCTTTATCACGTGGGTCACATGATACACGGCAAAGCAAGTCTATTTATCACGACTCAATGCCATTAAAGTCCTTAGAAATATTAGTTTGGTTAAACTCGCGTAATTCGGATCGTTTTGGACCAGAGAAAACTCTCCAACTTACAGGAATTCCGGCTTCTTAGAACAAATTTTGACAGGAAGATGCTGATGGGTTTTTTATGTATTTGATATATTTTTCCGACTTATCTCTCGTTCAATTCCTACCCTGACCATCCCCCCGGGGACACCCCCGGGCTTTTCTTCAAGAATATTCCCAGCCCCCGGGTATTTTACTGTAAATTTTCCCCGGCCCCCGGGCATTTGAGTAGTATTTGACAAGAACAGGAGCTTTTGCCTATAAAGTAATTGGGAATATGGCATTTTCTCAGTGCCTGGCCCCCAGGGTATTTGATCATAGATTTTTCCCCGGCCCCCTGGAATTTGAGCAAGGAATTTTGGTTGACCCCCGGGCTGTCCATGGAATTGTTTGGAAACCACTCAGTTATTTTAAGGGCATCATGTTCTGAATCCGTAATGACGGTTTCGATCTTAGGCCCACACGCATTGATTATTGTATCGTCCGCATAGTTACGTACTTTGGTTTCCTCCAAGAACATGAATAATTCATTCAGGTATATGTTAAACAAAAGAGGTCCCAAGACTGACCCTTGCGATACTCCCAGGACGGTTTTTGTCTGCAAACAATAAAATTTCCGCTTGCTCGGAAAATTCCACGTTCTGGAATCAGCCTTTAGAGCGACATGGCAGCAGGTAATGTTCCAATCTCGTCCCCAGAGTGAGTTCATTGCTCTACCTCTACTCTGGGATACAAGAGGCCGTTCGGCAATTTGATTGGCTATTCGAAAACAATAGTAAAATCAGATTATAACTTGCTCCCATTCAAAAATGGCCTTTATTGAATCGGTAATTTCACAAAATCAATGGGGTGTGTGGGGCAAGTGAGGAGTTTAAGAGGGGTAATGGACCACGGCGCATCCGAATTTCGGGGTTTCAGGAAATGTTGGGCTCATTATGACGTCATAACAGGGGGTTGAAAAATAAATGTTGCGATTTTCCGACCTGAGGTTACGTTTGGAGTCGATGCTCCATGGTTACAAGCCCGATTTCAAAAAAGAAAAAAGTTTTCAAGAGACCATTCGTCTGCAAGTCTAATAACGTAATTTGGGGGTCAATATTGCCCCCAGAAGCGGAGTGCGCGCCCCCCAAAAATGGGGAATAATTTCGGCCTACCCCATTTTACACCGTAACTCCGTTTTGCGAGGAGTAAACGGCCGCGGCATGTCAAAAATCAACGGAAAACTGTATTCTTTCACTAAAACACTTTTAATCTCCAATTTATCTCTAAAATTCGCCGAATAACGAGCCATTCTATTTTCAAAGCTGTGGGGGAAATTCTCGAAAATTTCAACTTAGGCCCTTTTTCCACCCAAATGGATCGTGCTCGTTTTTCTACTAAATGCACTTGCTAACCCCGGATTAATGATTAAATACCTTAAAAAGGGCTAAAATAGGGTCCTCAATGTGTTTGTTTTTAATTTCTCAATTTATATACTTCAGAATTAGCGCTAGAGCAACGACCATTTTTTGTCGATTATCGTTGCCTAGCAAACTGCAAATCCATAATGGGGCGCATCTTGCCATATATTGGCAAGATTGATGCCAAGTGTACCAGGGTGTTCTTTCGGCTTCGTGACCAGCGTATGACGTCAGAACACCCTGGGAACGAGGTTGGTAATGTTCCATATCTTCCGTACCATAATTTGCAGTACAGTAAGAGCCCGCAAAATAGAAACCACTTTATAAGAAACCTCAGGCTGATTTTTTTGAGAAATGATGCCTTAATATAAGAAAATTCCCAGCCCGATTTTAGAAAGGTTTCTTACAGGAGGAACCCAAGTAAATTCATCTTTAATAATCTTTGTTAAAATCAGGTGCCAAAAATTTTCAAGAGATTTTACCCAACAGCATCTCCATCTATATACTTGGTATGTATGCCCTGGTTGACTAATTTTGGAGGTAAGAAAAACATACTGTTCGATAGTGTTTGCTCTGGGTTTTGTTTAAATATTTAAGTTGATATCACCAAAAGGTTTCTTGACCATGTGATAAGAAATAGTTCAGCCTGTTTTCAGATTAATGACCTTTTAAAAAGAAATAAACAGGCTGTTCTGAAAAAAAAACTGGTTTCTATTTTGCAGGTTCTTACTGTAGGGATTTCAATTAGATCTTTACGATCTAAGGCGATTCTTGCATAATTGTTTATATCAAACGTTTCTTGCTTTTGCTTTAGACAACATTATCGAATATGATGGAAGACATTATGGCTGCTTTGGAAAACAAAAATCCAAACATCAAAGAAGAAACGATGAAGTTCTTAGTCAGGACGTTTTGTCAGTTGTCGCAAGCTACGCTTCCAAAACCTCTATTGAAGCAAATCGCTGCCGCCCTAATCAAGGTAAGCAAATCGATGAATACGAAGCTTCCCTTCTATGAACAGACTCATTATGAATCGTCTTAACAGTGAAATGCTACAAATATATTGTTCCACATGGTACAGTAAATCCCCGCATATAAGAACCTAAAAAAATAAGAACCTACAGGCTGTTTTTCCTAACTTATGCACCTTGCAATTAAGAACCTGTTTCAGTTTGATGAAAAATATGGTCTTATAGCAGGGGTAGCAAAGTTGATTTTGGATTTTCAGTGTTAAGTTCATTTTTGTCCCAGTGGGCTTTTAATGTTTGAATCTCCTCCCCTGCTGTTTGAAAGCTTAGCATTGGTTATTAGGTATATCATAATCTTGCCAAAACAAATAATAGGGCTGAAAATCATTGACGAAGGTTCTAAAATGGCCTACGCAAGGTACTCTTCAAATCAGAACCGTTATACCTTGAAATTTTGCTTAGTACCTTTAGAATAAGAACCTATTTCAGCCTAGCTCTCAAAAAAAGTAAGTTCTTATATGCGGGGATTTACTGTATAAGATGCCACAGCACTCCGATGGTAGGATTTCAGAATTTTCATTATTAATTTCATATATATTCTAAGCTAAAGTTACTTGAATTTAATAATAATAATAACAGTACTAATTTTTCATATTTATACAGGTTAATTTGTTCAGTAAATAAGATTACTGTTATCAATCAAAGACCTTTATGGACACTATAAGGTCATTTAGTGAAAGTAACCTCATATTTCAGATTCATTTTACAGTGACTGAGCGATCACTTGCCAAATCTACTGGAGCAAGGTCTCAAAGACTAAATTGAAGCCTTCTTTCTGTAAAACAAAACATCAAATTGAAATCATAGTCTGCCCACAGCAGTCGTACAAACATAATTGAAAAATTGTGGCTTCTTTTTATTTGATATCATCTAGTAATAAACGGGTACAAAAGAAAATTCTAACCAAATCCATTCACTCTCTGATCTCACCTATCCTTATACTCATTATCACAATCATCATTATTATTATCATCATTTTTATTTTCTTACATTGCACTAACATAATCATTATTATTATTATTATTATTATTATTATTATTGTTCAATATTCACTCGGCGTTGATGTTGACTGCCGGTTAACTGCTGGATAGCAAGTCAAGTCCCTTGGCCTTAGGTATCCAGTACTTTTCTCAGGATCTTTGCAGTTCCCAACAGACACGCTTTTTATTATTATTATTATTATTATTACTATTATCATTATTATTATTATTATTATTATCATCCTCGTCAGTATTATTATCTTTATCATTACTATGTAACATAACCCTTGTAAATCTAACTGATATAAACTCTGCGTAGCCATCATATCTAACCAATCACGTGTAACCTCTCCTTCAAATTTCTGTACATATTTAAATCCTGAATATAACTGTCATATAACAGCCCTGAGGAAGTCCTGCATGGCAGGACGAAATGTTGGTAAATGGTAATGTATATATTCTCTAAATTCACACTCATTTGCTGTTGTTTTTTCGTCGTATTTCGGTGTTTCTGCCTTCAAATTTATTCATTCATTCGTCACCGCAAGCATCTTCGGATCCGACGATCGACGCTGGTATCGTGGCCTTTCCTTTTTCAAATTGTTTTGTAAAATTCTAGACTGAACGAATTTATGAAATTTCCATAACAAGTGTGCAAAGAGGTTTTAGTTTTATAAACTGCTATTATGATAGTGTACTGTGTGCTAATTGTTTATGTCATTAATTGTAGAAACTGGACGATACGGCTCCAGCCGTTAGAGACAGTGCAGCAGAAGCGCTTGGCACAGCCATGAAAGTCGTAGGTGAAAAGGCAATGGGACCACTTATTGATCCATTGGACAAAATAAAATCTGATAAGGTAACACTTAGTCTTTCAACTCTGAAATCAAGTCAATGGTAGCATAGGGCTAAAATCTTTCAAATCTTTAAAAAGGTCGGTGTAAAGTTCCATGATATTTTCCTTGAATTGAATGGCTTGAGAGGGTGTTATGGTACTTTGCTGTAAATCTGCCGTGGACATTTTTTGATATCTTGATTTTTTTTCAAAATGGCGGCGATTTAATTAGATATCATAATTTGTTTCGTTATATACAATATCAATATGAATTGTACTTGAGATACAACAAGATGGGCTACTTTTGCTTGATCTTGATATATTTTGAAAGTTTTCCTGCAAGATATTATAAATTTCCTGCGACCGCTCGGTCATATGGTCGGGTGGGTTTTCATGCCTTGCGTCCGAGATTCGGTGAAAATATGTCCTTTTTTGTCCTTTTGTCCAAAGTTTATTGGTCTGAAATTTTGCGCGCTTAATGTATTCTTTCATTGATTGTTAAACTGCAATGTCTGTATTTCTTTCAGGTTAGGGAGTTTTGCGAAAAAGCGGAAGTCAAATCTGCTCCGGGAGCCAAGGCTTCAAAGCCAGCAAAGGCAGCCGCCCCAGCCGCAGCTCCGGCTGCTGCCCCTGCTAAGGCCGCACCATCAAAGGCCCCTGTTAAGAAAGCAGCTACGAAAAAGCCGGTAAATATATCGTTTCTCAGTGATAGTGTTGTTGAAAGTCTTTTGCATCATATTATATATCCACTTATTACCTGATTGACGTTTCAATAACGAGGCAATAGGAGAATCCCGCCAATCCTATTGGTTGATCGCACATTTCCCGCGGTTCTCCCGTAGCCTTGTATAATACGATACAAGGATGCGTTTTTGTCACCACAGCAACTGACTTCTAACGCATGTGAAATTTACAATAAACGTAAGCGACAGCAGTAACAAAATGCGTGATGACCTTGTATTTTTCCACTATGATTGCCACATTTAAATGGTTTTTTTGTGGTTGTATGGATCTGATAGAAAAGGAGGGATGACTGCCGAAAATAATGCAAATGTTTAGATAATCTTAACTTTAAACCGACCATGAGTTAAGTGTCAATGCGTCTTAATCAAGAAATTTTGTTTTTACTGCAAGCTTTTTTCAATTAATTTCTTTGTCAAATTATCTTTCAGGGTGGAAAGCCCAAGCCTTCATCTGCAAAGCAGGTAGATTTTCATGTATACGTTCGTAGTTTTCATCAAGTTAACTCATGTTTCCATGTCAACAAAGAAGGAAAGAAGTAGCAGAACACTTCTCATGAAAGTTTCCCTTGAGCGTTACGTTGCCTAGATTTGTTTCAAAATCATAGAGAATACATTAGCTGTTTTTTGGGCGATTCCCTGGTGAAATACACCTGGAAGGAAATAAAGGTCACTATTTCTCTCTCAATGGCGGGGGCTATGTTCAAATCTTTCATTTTCTGTAGGTTGAAAATTTCTATTGATAAGATGAAGTCGGTCTCCAGGTCATTATGCTGATTATTTCCTCTCTATTTTCTTCTCCTTTCTTACCATTATTCATCTCCATTCAAAGAGTGTTTCTGTTTAACCTAAAGGCAAAATATATATCTAGTTTCATGGACGGTACGAGGAGTGCCATTTTTTCAAAATCTGTTGTTATGCTGATGAATTTAAAAGAAAATCAATGGCCATGTGCCAGAATCTCTTTGCTTCTTGTACAGGCTATTTTGATCATAAGAAATGAGAAAGCAGAGCGCAATACACGAAACAAGATAGATTTTGAGGAATTTCCTACAGGACATTAAGATTGAAAATTTGCTGCGACCGCCCGGTCGTATGGTCGGTCGGTTTTCATGCCCTGCCGAAGGTTCTACGCCCATGTTAAACTTATGACGACGAGTCGCTGTTTTCCGCATTGAATTGGATTTCATTTCATTCATTTCATTTTTATTTATTTAGGCACGGTAGCCCCGTCAGTCCATAAGAACTGGATGATGTTATGGCTTCAAAATTGAACATTAAATTAAAAACGTTGAATGAATACAAGGAATCACGTCATCAGTCTACGCCCATGGTTGACTATATTAATTTCGTTTTATTTTATTCAAATATTAAATTTACAAGATGCTTTACATTCTACTATACCTAATTCTAATTACTTTACGACACTACAGGTACGATACCATGGGGAGCGAAAAGACTATGACTACCCCATGGCCAATGGCAAACCGTATACAATCACACTACGAACATTTATAAATTAAAGGATACTATACTAGATTCAGTTTCACTCCAGATGTCAGGTCAGTGTTGCGATGAATTTGTTGATGCAACGAGTGCAACTCATTTGATTTTTGATTTGATTGATTGTTCATATTGATTTTTAGGATACTTCCAAGAAAGGTAAGGCCGCGGGAGGGAAGAAACCGAAGAAAGGTGCAGCAGCATATGCAGATGATGAAGCCGAACCTGCGGAACTTGAATTGCCGGTAAGGAATACATAATTTGTCGATATCAGTTTTTTATAGATGAAGTTAGTTTTAAAACGAATCGACACGGCTAAGAGCTGGCCCGGGCTAAGTTAAAAACATACCCCATTGTATATGATAACTTTGATATGTGCGTTTCATTGTGTTGCTAAAGAAACAGTAGATATTTTTTAGCCTATTTATAACGGCTTGTCTATATAGCTATGTCTATTCCCTTTAAATTCGTTCAATGTACCGTGTGTGCCAAAAACGTACTCCTGTTTCAAAAATCAGCAAAATTGAAATATTTGACATGAACAAGACATGAAATATTTGTTTATGTTACTTAGGCCAAATGTTCGCATGTAAAAACGGAGAGGAAAACCTTTATTTCTAATTTTATATTATCCTTGAAGTCACCAATGACATTGTGATTTTGTCTCTGTTATTTACCAAGAAATTAAAAGCTTAATATACATAAACAATTACTTTGTTTATCGTCAGTGTTTCTTGCCGTATGATACGAAACAAAATCGAAATAGCTAAAGTTTTTTTGCAGCCATTCAGGTTAAGGAAAGAGTACATTTTATTTTACCTCAACCTTTTTAAAGATTTGGAACCTACCCTTAAAGGCAATCTGTCCCCATTCATGAATGAAAAAAAATCAATAAAGATCTCTATTGTATATTCCAGAAATTAGTGCTAATTCGCTTTATCCAAAGAAATCAGGGTCATAGAGACTCAATGATGGATGAATTTAGCTCCAGTGAAACTAAGCAGTAACTAAGCTCCGAACGATAGGGGCCAGACTGCTTTTAATCAACAAGCATTAACCATCTTGACTTGATGATCACCTTCGAATGTATAGCCCTTGAAGCAAAGAGATAGATTTGAATGACTTTTACGCTATTGTAACGCTTTTTCTTTTTTTATGCAGGAGGGCGTTGTGGAAGATAATGCATTAGAATTATTTGGTGAGACAATTTGTAAACAACTTTCAAGCGCAAATTGGAAAGAGAGACTGGAAGCAGTTGAAGAAATTACAAAAGTAAAAACCGACAAATTTTGTTTTTATACTTTGCATTGCCTTATTATATATTTGGTAATTTCCTCGTTTCCCAACTTTAATCTTGCTCAGTTGGGAATCATAGCAAAGGTGTTATAAGCTCACCTGATTTTGTGCTTTTGTCACTTGAATTTTTGAGCGGCAATGGTATGCCCAGCAAATCATGTTAAACTGAAGAATTTTATTATCTAACATGTGCACTTAAAGGGGCCTGTGCAAGATAGAGCCTTTGCGCGCCGACTTCGACTTTCTGATTATCAGAAAGTAAGATGGCTACCGCACAGCAGCAAGTTTCTTGTTTTCAGCGTTTTTGACTCACGGTAGTGAAGTCATAGGGGTGGTGGGCATTTTCCTGTTTACAAAATCTTTTATGTCATGGGGTGAAGGACGTGATGAAGTCCACATCAAGCCTAGCAACAACGCGAGGTCAAAGCTTGTCGTTAAGCGGAGGCCCTCCTGAGGTGTATGACATCTTAAAGGTCAAACGCTCCAGCGGTTTGAGCACGCGCGGCCACTCTACGGAAAGAACGAATCATGGTCGCGGAGCCTGCGCGCTCAAAATGCTAGATGAAAAACTGCATTCAACGAGCAAAGAAAGGTACGTCTCTCATCTTTGATCAAGAAGTTTATCAACTTACTTTTTCGTAGCTGCTTAAAATCAATTTTCAATTCAAGCCTTGCATTTTTTAACTTTCTGTGCATTTTATTTGAATCATAGCCGATTTTGCTTCAAAAGTAGGCCTAGACTTTTAATTTGTTCAGCAATAGTCTGAATTCAATGTTTTGTTCGGACTATACCTCTAAGTTGACTTGTGCAAAGCACATTGATCTTGAGGTTTGCGCTAAATTGTGAATAATAAACTTCTGGAAAATAGAGGGACTGCAGCTGAGAACAGGCCGAGATTGGAAAATATAATGTGTGGCATGGCAGCCACCTTGCTCGCCTGTATTGATGCATCATTTCACAGAATGAGATTGGTTGCTAAGGGAAACTTCTCCAACAAAATGAACTCTTTGAGTGCAGTAATTAGCTCAATGACGTTCCCATCAAAATTATTTCAAAAAGCTCTTTGTTAGCATTTTTTCAAGATTATTGTTAGTTTTCTAAGAACTTTTAGGCAGCTGATCAGTCAAGTGTCAAGTAGAACAACAATCGAAGAGTTTTCAAGAAACCAATAAATTTTCCCACCCAGTACTGAAAGTCTCTTTTAGCTTTCAGTAAACAGTTGAAATTAGCAGATCATGGGTACCAAAGTTTTTTGCAGTTTCTCCGCATCCTTCTTGAATGTTCGCTGTATTCATTGATAGGTAAGTTCCCAAGCATTTCGTGAGTTTTACCAGAATACAGCGCCAGCATGCGAATTACCTTCTCAGACAAAATAAACAAGCTTCTTGAGCAATATCCAAGTTCTCAGTCGAGGTTCTTACTGGTTTAGTTCTTAGTTGAATTCTTGAAAAGAGTTTCTTATTAACAATAGCACTGTTTAATCATGCTGAAAACGTACACGTTGTTTTTATAAGAAACTGGTTTATAAGAAACTAGTACTACGATGACCAAAAATTTAAGAAACTCTAGTACTACGCTCAAGAACAGTTAAGAAACTCTAAAACGTTATATCTGTATGTCTCTCTTATTCTATGTCTCTCTAACAAAGGTGCCTTCGTCTTTTCTTGACTTTTAACTGCAAAATTGGAAAATTTTGCCTTGATGTGCATGGCTTCTTCTTGATGACAATGTCAATGCAAAATGGAAGCCCTTTCTCGAGAAGAAGGCTCAACTTCGAACAATACCGCAATTTTAGGCCCAAAAAAATAAGAAACTAATCAAGAAACTTTTACTACTAAAACACCGAAATTTTCATGCGAAATTAAGAAACTTTTAGTACTAAGTGCTGATCCAAGTTTCTTATAATAAAAAAAACGTGTATTTCGTGATTAATTTGATTGCTTGTGTGTTTAATTAGATTGTTTGTTCTCCACTGAAAAATCTTCAAGCAAAGACTAAACATTTCCTGCACGCCAATTTTTGATGGTTGCTTCCTCAGACTGCATTCTGTAACGTAACATTACAGCATATTTACTCATATTTCGAGGAAGGTGCAATAAAATTGCACTGATCTTCCTTTACATTCTCATGGCATAATTTGGAAAATTTCACAATAAAAATCATTAAGCCCGTGAGTCACTTCTAAGGTCCTTTGATCTGGTTTGTGTATTAGAAATAGGTGTCTGGCACTGGTAGTAAGCTTGAAAGACCAAAAAGGGGAGCAAGTGGACCTGTTGTGTATTTTTCCGAGTTGATATAAGTTCTGGATGAGAGGGAAACAGTAAGTTCAAATTCAAACCTCTGTGCTTATAAATATGTAGGTGCTTTTTCTACGAACCCCAAATTTTGGTGGTCTAAAAAGGCACAATCTATAGATTTGCGGGCATGTTGGCCATATCATGACGATCGAATTTCAAGCTTTATTTACGACAGAGAAGATCAGGCCATGTTTGTCTTCAAAAGGACTGTATTTCGATGTAATGTGAACACAACAGAACGCTTTTTGTGAATAAAGGGTTTAAACAATGTTGGGTAATCTGTGTTGAAATATTCAGCAATATTTCCATCAGTTATTGTGTAACTTACTCGGCTCAAATCAATAAAGACAATAAGCATAACAATCATGCAAATTAGCTTAATTTTGCTCAGTTGAACGGAACGAAATTGATTCCTGTTCACTGTACCGAAAGGCCAAGTATTTGTTTTGATTGCATGCACGCCCGCAAAGGCTCTATCTTGCACAGGCCCCTTTAATAAACTAGAGGTCCCCTCTTCCTATATTTGCCAATGTTTTCTCTTGACATTCTTTTGGTATTCACAACTATTCACTTAGGTGCATTTTCACTTCAAAGATTTCCCTAAGCGAAATAAAATAAAAGTTGAAAAGTTCAACTTTGATAAAAGTGGTGGACACTTGAGGGACGACGGGGTGCGCTCGCCCTCCCCCCAATGTCGGTTAGAGCAAAGATATTTTGTTTGAAAACAATAGAAATCAACAATTATTTTTTAACTGAAACAGTAGCTTCGCCCCCAATATTTGACAAAGTTTCCTCCACTGTTTCAGAGAACGGGTTCCTTTGCAAAAGATATCCATCGCCTGATTTGAATATACTCCCTAGAAATTCGTTCGACATTTTCCTCTTTTCACTCGAAAGTTTTTCGTGTGCCTTTCGAGATGAAGTTTAAATGTATTGCGGCTTTCTTTGGTTTCTTGTTGTAAAATGACTAATCAGCGGCAAACTTCGCTTTGTTTGTGATTCCTAAATGCTTGGCTTTCGAATCAAGGTAACGGATGCGGTTGTTAAAACGTGATATCTTGTTTATTAGCCTCGTTTTCAGTGTTCTCGGAAAGTCCTTGGCTTCTGCAGATCATCAAGCATTTTGGTGGTTTGGTGGTGTACGTTAGTAATGGCGGACACTAGGGGGGCGGGCGAGGGGGTGCGATCGCCCCCAATGTCGGCTAGAACGAAGATCTTTTGTTCGAAAACAATAGAAATAAACTGCCCCCAATATTTGGCAAAATGTCCGCCACTGTATGTTAGCTAATTTGAGGTGATCTTTCTTCTGACCAAGAGATAATCATTTCTCCTTTTTATCTTTCGCAGAAAGTTCAAGGCATGACGTCTCCTGATGCTAAAACCACGCAAACCCTCGTTCGAACCTTAGCAAAGAAGCCTGGCTTCAAAGATAACAATTTAGCGGTATGATCATGCATAGACTTTAGAGCTATTACATACAAAAAAACCTAGATCAAACGATACTTATATACATTTTGTAGAAATCTGATGATTTTTCAATATGCACAACAGCTGTAGAAGCTACCACGCCAGGCAGTCGATCCTTTGGAATAGAAATGTATAAAAGTGCAGCAAGCCACCCGCATATGATAACCAATGGATTAAGAACCAGCAAGCTGAAATTTTCCAATTAGATCGTTTCAAGTTAGAACCGTCTCCGATCCTTTCAATGCTACGAATTTTATTTCTTTGAGAAGAACCTGCAAAAGGGCCAAATATACGGCCAAAGATACAGTTTGTCTGTTTATTATTGATGCATTATTTTGTTGAGAGAAAGCTTACCCCAAAGTCGCAGTATAACGCATTCCCAGAGTAAGTGATCGTATTTATTAGAAATCCATTATTTTTATGACTTTTATGGGTTTTTCTTTCGATTTGGTGTTTGGCCTTATTTTAGCTGCTCTACGAGATCGACTGTCTGAAAACGGAAAATGAGCGAAGGGAGTGCTTTCCGTAAAGAAGCAAGAACAAATAATCGGAAAATATTTTCGCTGCTATGATTTTTGTCAACGAGGGGTATTTTTATGAGCCGTCATACAGGAAATCTTTCCAAAGTTTCACGAAAATCATTTTAAGGTTTTTATCAATTTTCCTTCAAGGTTCTAAAACTGAAATTCTCTCTGCTTGGTACCATTGCAAAACTTTCGAATCCATTTTCAAGAAGAAGTGCCCTTTTCGCTATCACTGGATTGATTGAAAAGATCGGAGACCTGAAGGTAAGCTGTCATTCTTGTTGTTTACTTGTTGTTGTCTTGTTGTTGTCTTGTTGTTGTCTTGTTGTTGTCTTGTTGTTATGAAGGTGTTGTGGCGCAGTGGTGTAATCCTCTGACTTTGCAGCCAGAACATTCAGGCGGAGTGGGCTCGATACCCGGTAGGACTCCACCACTTGAGCATCATGACAAGGAGTCGCGGACTCGATTAGGTCTGCTCTATTTCTGCGATCCCAGCGCTTGGCGCTGAAAAACGCAACTTTACCTTCACCTACTAAGAGCTGGTTCGTATTTGTTACTTATGGTTACATTGATTATTGGCGAGAGAATCAGAAAAACGCATGCCTTTTGAAAGACTACTGTTTCCTCGATATCAAAGCAGTAATTGATTTCAATATCTTATTTGATAGCCGACACGTCAAATACACCACTTCAATTAGCAGCCTCGTTTTGGAAATTATTCAAAATCTTCCATATGAAAATTTTAGAGGCCAAATTCGGATTAAGCACCCAAACTTTAGTCTACCTACAAGTTTTCATGTTGCCTAGCGGTCGTAATTTTAAGGCGACATAAAGTTTGAAAACCTTTAAAGGATTTGACCGTGAAAAGTAATTCGGGTGTACAGTTTTATCCCGAGCGATTTTTCACGGTAAAATCCCTTATAAATCTTCAATCTTGTCATTGTCATAGAATCAATATCATAATCGCCAGCAGTGTGAAACACGTAGCCAGACTATAGTTTTGGTGCTAAATCCGAATCTGGGCTCAACATTTTGATATGAACAGCAGGAAAAATTTGGGAAAATTTCCAAAATGAGGCAGCTTAATTGAAGGAAGTGGTGTATTCATTTTAGAATTTTTCCTGGCTGAAAGCGGTCACTGCGTTCTGATTTGATAAGGACTGTTCTCATGAAGGTCCTTCAAAACCTTGATTTATGACCTGAAATCACGATCAAATTCCCCTAGTATTTTTGCTTTACAACTATGACTTGAGCACGTTCATAGCAAGCGTTATCCATGTAGGAACATTTAAAAGTCATCCCCATTATCGCGGTATCACTCGTTGAAACGTATTCAATTCATTGCTGTGAGTTAGGAATCTGTAATGATATTGTACCAGGTGTCCCAAAAAGATGTATTATTGTTTGATTGCTTACATGTCTTTAACCAATGAACCAATTCTCAAAAACTTGGTGTTATTTGATTGCCTAAAGACTAAATTGTATTCTAGGATGTTGGTTGCGGTTTTACCACGGCGTTTTCATGTCAAAAAGAAGATTGATAAATTTGCTCAAATTCAAGCTTTAGATTCCATGAGAAAGAAACGGCCTATTTTTCCAGTCAACATTTTAGATGTGATACAAAAGACTGAACTCATATTCGTATTCTTTAAACTTAGTATTAACTGAATTTTTATTCTCTGAACGACATATATTCTCGGAGCGACATATAAGTTCAGCCTTTTGCATCACATCTAAAATATTGACTGGGAAAGAAGCCCGTTTCTTTTTCATGCCATCTAAGGAATGAATTTGAGCAGGTTTATCCATCTTCTTTTCGACATGAAGAAATTGGCCTAAACCACAACCAACTTCCTTAAATACAATTTAGCCTTTCGGCAATCGGATAAAATAAAGTTTTTGAAAATTAGTTCATTGGTTGTGGACATATAAGCAATCAAACGATAATGCATCATTTTGGGACAACCGGTAGTTAATTTCTATCATCCTCTTTACCTAGCTAAAGGAAGCAGTGAAAGAGACACTCAAGATCTTCGCGGAAAACATATCACTGAACTACGTCAGTTTAAAGGTAAGTTTGAAAAGTTTTTCATTTGCACTGCATCTGTAGTGGAATTAACGTGTGGCCCATAAACACAAATATTAACATGTATCTCTAAAATTTTCCTCAAATATTGCAACTAATTAAAAAATGTATCACGCACAACGAAATTCAAGTCAATCAGTATTTAATCCTCTTTTAATGTGAATCCCCAACAAATAAGGATAAAATACGCTCACCAACATCATGCCGTCATCGATTTGGGCTTGGGTCGCATGCTTGGGACTGGGCCTATCTAACGTCACTTGCTCGGAACGTGTTCTTTCTCGTTGCTGCCTTTCTTGTGCGCCTTGTGCTCTCTTCCAACAAATTTGTTTTCCTCTGCCCTTGCGACAGTTTGTATAGTTCCTTAGAGAACTGGATGCAGGCGCACTGCCAACCCACTGCCAACAGTTCCCACTGCCAACACACAGGGAAAAAGCATGCAAACAAGTGAAAGGCCATCGAACGGGCACAAGGGACATATCGTTCTGGGATTCTCCTGAGTCTCGTTGACTTCCTTTTCATTTTATAAACAGCATCATCCTATAATGAGCCAAACTTCCATCAATTTTACAATCACAAACTAGCATAGGTTCCAAATCTTTAAAAAGGCTGGTGTAAAATTCAATAACCTATTTCTTTGAACTGAATGACTTCAAAGAAACTTTAGCTATTTCTCTATAATTCTACCGCTGGAATTTTCTGAAATCCTCAATATTTTCAGAATTAGAGTGTTTTCTTCTTTTTGAAGAATTCAAGAAAAAATTTCAAAAAAACTTGAAACCATCGTAGTTTCTAAACAGTTTGACGCAACATGAAATAATTTCGAAGAAAACTATGGTTTGTGGATGTCTACAGGATGGTATCAAGCAAAAGTCTGTCACTCTTCTGGTTTATGAATTATAAATTTGATGACGTCATATCCTCAAATGAGTTGAAATGTAAGATACGCTGTATTTTCGAATAATATTCAAAATTTCTGAAAAGGCAACGGTAGAGTTATAGATAAGTATCCAAAGTTTCTGTCAAGCCATTCAATCAGAAGAAATAGGACATAGAATTTTACACCCACCTTTTTATGCTGATTTAAAGATTTAGAACCTATGCTTCACAAACTGCTGGAAATGTTGTTTCTTTTCCGTAAGATATACAGTCTGATTTTTGTTTACCACGTCTCGGAAAATTATTTTTTCTAAATGAAATGAACAGGAAAAGTTGATCCTTTGATCTTTTGTGTCTCTCTTTGACCATGCATAGGACCAGTGAAGTGACACGTTTCCTTCACTGCAACTAGAATCTTTAAAGGGACTGGGTCACGTAAAGTAAACAAACTTCTTTCGAAACGACGATTTTGCAGTTTTATGACAGGCCATATCACACAGATTTTCTGCTATTTTCTCAAAATGAAAGAGCTATTTTGAAGACGAACTCTTGAACTTCAAAGAGAAACAAACAAAACAACCATACGTTGTAAGATTGCAAAGATATTAGTGGATTTTTAGTAGTAACTTTATTGTGGATTCACCCCATCCACCAAAATCTGTGCAGAACACAATGGCCACGTGTGGGTAACAATATAGATTCTAGAGATAACAGGTTTGTTTACGGTTACGTGACCCAGTCCCTTTAAGAACCTGGTTTTTAAGGGCCAGGTTGAATTAAATTTCTTATTTTAAAGGTATTTGGGTTATTTTCAGGCAACCTCCTGGATTATGAAGTCCAGCAGGCATCCTATTTCAAAGATTTTAAAGACGCTTTGAAATAGTTTACTTTTGTTTGTTTTAATAGTTTACTTTATCATTTTTTTATCAATTTAATTATTTATTTGTTTATATATCATTGTAACTAAATTAGGTTTTACTTTGTATTTATTCTAACTTCATTTGTAAGATTTTATGTACGGCCCCCTGAAGGGCAGTCTTATTGTACCTTATTGATTGACGGGGTAACCGTGGTTAAAGAATTTGAAATGAATGAAATGAAATGAATATTTCTGCATAGGCCAAATTTGATTTTTAGGCAGTCTGAAATTGTAGCGTGCCTGCAAAGGACCCTGGGTGACAATGGCTCCTTAATGGCCAGCAACAGGGACAGCTGTAGAACGCTTTTTCTCATAAGTAGCAGCACCTGCAACTCATAGCAAGCATATCAACCTTAATTTTTATTTGAAAGGTTGCTAGAGTGTCCAGTGAAGTGAAAAATCCAAAAACACAAACAGAAGCGCTTATCTGGATGGGTGAAGCATTGACGGAGTTTGGATTTAAGTAAGTCGTGCTTGATATTTTATTTATGTTCAAAGTTAACGTAAAAAATGATCGGATTTCGTGTGAAAAAAATGATCGGATTTCGTGTGAAAGTAAGCATAGGTTCCAAATCTTTAAAAAGGTTGGTGTAAAATGTAATGACCTATTTTTTTTAACTGAATGACTTCAAAGATACATTTCTGTGTCGTCTCTTACCCCATCCCTTCATAAGCAACCCAATTTTTTTATTTGTCCGTAGGAATAGTCGCATACTTGAAGTAGCTAAAGTAATTTCTTTTTTTTATTATCTTTATTTAATGGCCTCGGGGTAGACACAGCCTTTGCTCCCTGGGGTTGATCGCCCTAGTAGTCTTGAAGCGTAATTTTGTAAGTAGTGTAGCTAGTAATGTGTATTGTAAAACTTTATTTGGAATATATATACCAGTATAAATATATAAAAAAGAATTCGAGCTATGGGTACATTTGCTGAAATTTGTAATATTGAATAGTACTCATACTCCAACCACTGTATACCAGATGAGCCAGAAAAAAGTTCCCACTTTCGAAAATCCGTAGTACCACAAGTACTTCATGGATTTTAGTTAAAAGCCAAAAGATCAAAGTATTTTGTGATTTTGCTCGACTTCTTACGGGCACTACAAATATAGGTAAATTCAACCCTACAAAAATTTCATGTTTTCAAAATGACTGAAAAAGGGCCTAAAACACTTGATCTAATTTTTAGGACTCGCCTCACACATAGGCGTTTCACTTCTCTCAAGAGGAATAAGACATATATTCTCAAACAGATACTAAAGATTTTAAATCCCATGGCAATAAATGTACAGACGATATCTCTCACCCATGAGAAATTGCTTTTTCTCTGTTGTTCTGAGCGAGGAGTCCTTTATGATTTGATCATATATTTTAGGCCTTTTTCAGTTATTTTGCAACCACAACATTTTTCTAAATTTGAATTTACCAACTTTTCCAATGCAAGGCGAAATAAATCACAAAAATACTTCAATCTTTTGGCTGTCAACCAAATATTGATTCATTCCAATCCATTCAGTACACTTGATGCTATCAATTTTCAAAAGTGGGAACTTTTTCTGGTTCACCCGGTAGTACAGGATTGTCTGTGAAATTGTTTGTCAAATGTCTATCCGATATAAATTGATCTGGTAGATTAGAGGAAATCCGTTAGTTTCTATAGACGGTACATTTGTTAAATGGCGAAGAAGCGGAATCTGGTCTGGAAGACCTGACTGTCCAAGAAGCTAACTACCTAAGATTTATCTCAAATTAAATGTGACGCGAAACTATCCGCGAATAAAAAGAATTGAAGTGTTCTCCATGATTAACTTTGCGTTTTCCCAAATATCACGTGTAATCTGATATGAGATAGACTCTAGTTAATGTTGTGATCTTGACTGAAAACAAAACAAAACATTCTATTTCGGATGGACCATTGATAAGCATTTTACAAACAGCCTCTTCTCTTAATTTGGACAGATTTATCACGATTATTAGCTTGGATATATATTTCTGATGCTCCTTAAAGATCATTAGTCAATCAATCAATCAATCAACCAACCAATCAATCAATCAATCAATTATTATTTTGTATCATGTGTTTACCTTGAATTATTCTTCTTCAGAATCGATTTGAAGCCACATATTGCATTTATCAAGACATCCTTGCAAAACACCAATCAGGTAAAGACTATGTACTTTTCAAAATATCTGCTTGTCTTGTCCTTTTTTCTATTCATCTAAAATGTTACAATACATGTTGCAACCTACCATACTTTCTAATTACTATACAACTATACAACCATACAAGGACAGTAACCACAGGGAGCAACAGACAATGCCTACCCCATGGTTACAACATAACGCCATATTTTGTGGATTCAACATGGAATTTTACGGGTCAAATACATAAATTCGACACAGTTTTATCTCAAACCATATCAAAATTAAAATGCAAACGTATTTAGCTCAATAAATGGAAAATCTTTGATAACCTCTGGAATTTTATATAAGTGGGGGAGGGGCTTGATAGAGAGGGGGGCTTATTTAGAATTTTGGTTCAGAGGGGAGGGGCTTAATAGAGAGAAGGGATTTTACGGTATGGGTATTTGGAACTTCATTATGTTCAGTATGCTGCTTTTTATGTATTGAAGATTGATTTTGATCTCTTTCAAGGGTATTCGTTCTGCTGCAGTTCAGTTCTTGGCAGTATTGTATATGTTTGTTGGTGCAAGTCTACGAACAGTGTTTGAGGGTGAAAAGTCAGCCTTGTTGTCACAAATCGATGCTGAATTCGAAAAGGTATTGTTTGTTAAGCATGTGAGTTTTAACTGAAACATCTAGATCTTCGTGCAAGGATTTATGTAGAACCGTAAACTGGCAAAAAAGTTATAAATGCTGTCCTTTAAACGGAATTGATATAGGTATAAGGACTGGCCGCTATAGACTAGAATTATAACAAACAGCAGTTTTGATGTCCAAGCAGGCAACGTATCGAAGTCTAGATGAACTTATTCAATTGAATCTCAAACGATTGTCTTCAAATCCTTAAATGGGTTGGCACCGCAATACCTATGTAACCTTTTCACAAAAAACTCACAGTGCTCCTCGTACAGCCTTCGAAATACAGAGACAGATCTCAGGCTGCCTATGAAAAAACATCAAGTGGTCAAAAATATTTTTCTTACAGAGGAGCAAGGTTGTGGAATAGCCTCTCAGCTGAATCTAAGCAGGCATCGTCCCTGGGTTGTTTTAAAAGACAATTTAGCATATTTAGTTCTCTTGTAAATATTAAAACATTGTGAATAGGATTTTAGATTTTAATGAGGTTTTATATTATAGTTTTTAGTATTGATTTTGTAAATCAAGTTTACTTTTATTTTATGGGAGGGCCCCTTGAAAATGAGCAATTGCGCTGAAGGTCTGCCCTCCCGGTAGTTGGATATATGAAATGAAAACGAAATGAAGCAGGATAAAGAAATTGCCAATACACCCGTTATGTCTTTAGCTATACAATGCAAACGGCGCGTGTCAAAGTTATCAAATATAGTGGGGTATATTTTTAACTTGCCCCAGGCCAGCTTTTAACCATTTCGGTTCCCTTTAAAGAGCAATTATCACCCAGGGTCCTTTGTAGACTTATGACCTAGAGTCTCTTGTTTCCCTGTGCTATTTGACTTGATGATGGCGCTTCGGTCAACAGAGACTCATATTATTGCTCTGAAAAACCTGACCCTATTTAGGCCCAAACTCTGAGCTTCCTAGAGTACCAATCAGATTGCGAGATTTGTGGATTACTATGGTGACGGCAAATATGATGGAACTTTCGATTCGATCGAACAACTGATAACATTCGGACGAGATTCGAGATTAGATGCCGTGATTCGAGATTCGAAGCCGTGATTCCATCATAATTCGACTGATGAATGCATAAACAGGGTCAGCTTTTTCATAGCTTCTCATTATGAGTCCCTGTTGAACAAGGTTTACCGCAGGGATACAAGGGACTCATCCTCATAAGTCTAGGTCCTTTGCAGGCACGCTTCAATCCCAAACAGTCTCAAAGTAAATTTAGCCCAAGTGTAAAATATGTATACACCTTTCAGTAGCCATTGGTTCCACCTCCCTGAATATGAACGATCGCTAAGGTTGTAATGAGTTCCTTTACTTCCGTGTGTGATGGATACCACCCATATGATACAATCATGGCTTCAATTATCTGCACATTCTCATTTTGAAATATCTTCTTATTAGGTAAAAGGCGAAAAACCGCCTGCACCCACTCGTAAGATTCTCGGTGATGAAGACGATGAACCTGAAGACGAGGATGATGCTGATGAAAACGAGACTGATAATGACGCAGGAGATGGAAAATCTGTTGGTGGAGTGAGTGCTGATGATTTAGTGGATAGAACCAATATCAGGTCAGTAGCAAGGAAACATTCTCAAATTTATGCATAAAGTGTCTCACAACCAGCATAGGTTCCAAATCTTTAAAAAGGCTGGTGTAAAATTCAATGATCTGTTTCTTTGAACTGAATGACTTCAAAGAAACTTTAGCTATTTCTCTCTAATTCTACCGTTGGACTTTTCTGAAATCTTCAATATTTTCAGAATTAGAGCGTCTTCAAGAATTCAAGAAAAATTAAAAAAAAACTTAAATCCTTAGTAATTTCTAAACTGTTTGACGCAACATGAAATAAGTTCGAAGAAAACCATATGCCTACAATATGGTATCAAGCAAAAGTCTGTCACTCATCTGGTTTATGATCTAGAAATTTGATGACGTCAGATCCTCAAATGAGTTGAAATGTAAGATACCATGTAATTTCGAAAAATATTTGAAACATTTGAGAAGTCCAACGGTAGAATTATAGAGAAGTATCTAAAGTTTCTTTCAAGCCATTCAATCAGAAGAAAAAGGTCCTTGAATTTTACTCCCACCTTTTTACGCCAAGTTAAAGATTTGGAACCTATGCTCTCACAACCCAGAAAAGCTCCCAACTGCATTTCAAAACTATTTTGAAGCCAATTAGGGCAAATATAAATACGAAACAAGACCAAGAAAGGACTAAAACTATGCAGAACGCGTAACCATTAGTGTGATCATATTCTTAAAAACAGCGTTGCAAGGCTTTGTGCAAGGCAAGTATTTTGCAACCTTCTGTTGGCCACATAACACCTCTAGCTTTTTGAATTCCTTCTAAAACCCAATTTTTTTTTATTCAAATATTAAATCTTACAAGATACTTTACATTCTACTATACCTAATTCTAATTACTATACGACACTACAAGTACGATACCATGGGTAGCGAAAGACTATGACTACCCCATGGCCAATATCTAAAAACATGAAACGTTAAACCGTATACAGTCACACTACGAACATTTATCAATTAAAGGATACTATACTAGATTCAGTTTCACTCCAGATGTCAGGTCAGTTTTGCGATGAATTTGTTGATGCAACGAGTGCAACTCATTTGGTGTAGATTTAGGTAAGTAAAATGCCTCCATCTGATGTGAAACAGAATGTACAAGGAAAAGAAACACTAACGGTACGGGACTTGGTGATTGCTTAGTGCATGGCTAAATTCTCAATAGATCTTAGTCAAACCGACCAGTTTCGTGGATGAAGCGTAAAGTTAATTCCAGTACATTTCTGTTCAACTCATTAGAAAGATCTTCATCACCATACAATAAAAGCTGCGTCAAAGAATGATTTGAAAGATTGGTGATTTGTACATATGGTCGTAATAATTCAACAATTCCAGCGAGAAGATTTTGTCGTTGGGAAACCCAATTGCCAGCACCAAGGGCCTCCTTGCAGACAGCTTGCTTTCTTTTCTTGAGCCCTATCACCAATCGTGCAATTTGTTCAAAGATTTGATTTACATAATCTAAACGCCATCAATCTTATGGATACATTTCATTTTCATTTCATTTCATTTTTATTTATTTAGGCACGGTAGCCCCGTCAATCCATATGAACTGCTTTTCAGGGGGCCGTGGCAAAACATTTACTAATTCAAAAGATCACTATATAATAGTTAACAAAAAAAATAAAAGAATTCTCGTTAAGGCAAGCTTTTGATTCTTCTCTTAAAATTCTTATATCCAGTTGTCGTTTAGAAAGTGTTTTCAACTTTTTGTTTGCAGCGAGAAGATTACAGAGGCCCTTATGACAAAGTTGATGGATAAGAATTGGAAGCTGCGGAATGAAGGATTACAAGAGGTATTATAAATTTTGTTTTAGCCTGTAGACAGGCAGGCAGCGAAGGCTAATTTTGTTTTTGTAGTTAAGTCAACTTTATTTAAAATCAGTTTGAATTTCAACCAATCAGATGTTTTCAATTTATTGGGTCAACCAATAAGTATCAAATCGTGGCACGAGAACACGATAAAGCGACTTGCTACGATAAAGAAGCAAAAACAATCACACAGCCTCATTTTCGTTTGCGCGAACTGACGTCATCACTTCGCTCAAATTGCTTATTTGAATACGTAATTTCAGAAGGAGAAGGCGAAAAATAGTGGAAAAAAGCATCATACATGATTCATAGCAGTATTATCTTGTATTTTATCATCAATCATACCAACCCCGGACTTGTCCTTCAAGAGAGTTTCAAGAGTTTTGTCTCAAGAGTTTTTTTTAGTAGCTACATCTGCTCCGATACATTTCAAGGGCTCTTGGGAATACATATATAATCACTTCTACACAATTTTGAAGGCCCGGAAGCTGTTATCACGACGTATAAAGTTATGTAACTACCGTTTTCCTCTAAAAATAGTATTGCATTTATGAGAGTTTTAGCAAAGAGTGAATTGGCGTCACCCTTGTACTTGAAAGTCATTGAGTCTGCATTATCAACTTCCTTTCAATCACAAAACAAAAGTTTTCTTTTAATCGCTATTGAAATTAAACTAAAGAAATTCCCAAGGATAATGCAAGGATTAAAAAATCTTTGGTCTCCACCGCTGATGACTTTAGCACTATTGTGTGATAACAAAGTGCCGTCAGCGGTTTGTCAGCAAAATTAAAGATAGCGTTAACGCTCATGTATTAATATGGACTAAATGCCTTTAAGTGAAGCGAAAACAGAGTCATGCTAATTTTTTCCCTGGAAAACAGTTTTTTTATCTTTTTAGATGTTAAAGTACTATATGTAACATTGAACATTTTATTTCAGGTTATTGATATTTTGAAAGAGAATAAATTCATTCTGCCTGATATTGGTGAACTAGCAACAGCCATGAAAGCAAGACTCGCAGACAGTAACAAGAACCTGGTATGATTTATCTTTTAAATTGTGAAGATCATGTTATTCCCATCGCCATTTAGTCTTGTTTGATTTGAGACCTGTTGATACTTTTTAAAGGATCCCTGATTTTTTTTCAGTAATTTATTTTAAGTGGGCTGAAAGGATTTCTAGCTATTTAAAGCTAATTAGGCCCAGTATGCATGCCGCATCCAGGCATGGGACCCCTAGTTTAACGTCCCTATCGAAAGACGGTGAGGTGAGTTGCGAGGTTAGACTTCTGAGAGATCACCCATCCAGAGTTTAACCTCGCCCGACCGAGCTTAACTTCAGTCACCTGACGGAAACTGTATAAGCCGCTCCGCCACTCATCCCATGAATCGATCACATGAGAAGAGAAAAAGGAACAATACAGAAAGAAGCAAGTTTACACTGGCAAGTTTTGTTCTCCTCTTGGCGTTGTTTCTCCTTATTTCATTCATCGTTAGCTGATTTTGTTGTGTAACAGTTTCAAAAGAAAATGTGGCCATACAAGGTTTCTTTTTGCGAGATTACAAATTGAAGTTTGCTGTTTTCAACCGCTGTTATTCAAATGAAAGAAAAGTAAGCTGAAAATGAATGAAAATAACGAGAAACCACCCGAAAAGACCGATAACACTAGCTTGTTTGTAAACTAAGTCATTGCTAGCTCATTTTGTGCAAAGTGGTTGATAACAAACTCTCTGAAAAGTGTTGAGATCCGCAGCAACTTCTTGCCACAGTTAGCAGCATATCCACTAAGGACGGGGGTCATGCTTTCGTTTTCCTTCCCAAACTTTACCAGATTTCGACCCTCGATCCAAACCTCTTTTTTAGCAAGTAAAAAGGTCTATTGTTGGGACTTTGATTTTGTAAGAAGGCATTGATTTTCCTTAAAGAAATGCTTTATAACAACTATAAGGGCAGCCTTCTGGGGTAGCATTTCCATGAAAATATGACATAGCTCCTTGACGCTCTCATTTGTTTTAACAAACAGGTAATAATCTCTCTGGGTATTTGTAAAACAATATCTGAAAATGGTGGACCAGGAATGAAGAGACATGCTAATAATCTGCTGCTGCCTATGATACTAACGATGGCTGATGCTAAGGTAATTTATTAAATGCGACTGTTTGTTTGTCATCTTTCTAGGCCCAGTTTAAACATTGTTATTTGGCCGTGTCGAATTTAATAGATGTTGCTAAAAACTTATAAATGTCAATTAAATCCTACATAAAAATGATGTTTAAATAACCTGCCGTTTTAAATAGATAAAACGGCAGGAATTAACCAGCGATGTTGTATCAAACGGCAGAAAAACGACTTGATTTAAACGTCGTATTTCTGCTGCATTCAGTATCAATTAAATTCGACACGGCAAAAAACAATGTTTTAACTAGGCCTTAGATTAACTCTTGTCAGTATACTTTTGCTTTCTTGTTCAAAGTTTCTCCAACAGCTGCTTGAAATTTGGTAAGGACAGAGTTGACAAGTTTGTTTCTATCCCGGGAGCTGTTCATCCTTAGTTTTCCTTGATGCTCTTTAGGTTTTAAAGAATTTGGAGGCATCGGCCAAAATCATTGAAACATTTTACTGATAGTACAAGAGCCAATTCACCTAAGCATATAAAGATTTTGAATATGATTCAGAAAAATACTACAACTTTTTAAACGTTTCGATTTTCATCTTCTTCAGTAACTCACTTAATGTTACTGAAGAATATGAAAATCGAAACGTTTAAAAAGTTGTAGTGTATTTTTAAACATTTTACTGAATATTCTTTGTTACCTTGATATTATGGAGTTCTAAACCAAAATTCAAGTTGTTGGTGTCAGTAGCAAAACGCCCTGAAAAGTGCTGAATGGATTCTGTCTGAATTTACAATCGAACTAAAGACGTCAGGATATTTTGGGGACTTTCTGTGCTTTTAACAAAATCAAACAAGACAATTTTTGTATTGCATCATGGTTCAAGGTAGCCTTTGCAAATTGCGATCTTTCAGCATTATTCCTTGAATAAACGTCGATAGGAATCGTAGAGCCAGTATCATTTAGGAAGCTCGTTGGATCGGTCAAAGTATAAACTCTGTTCAACTCAATTCTTCGAGCTGAAAGATAATGGGTTATTAATTTTTCCTTTTAGCCTCAATTACAAACAGCTGCGAAAGAGGCTCTTTCAGCATGGCATTCGAAGATTGGTTTTATTCCGTTTTTGCAAGATGAAATACTTTCAACAGCAATGAAGAGCCCAAAACCCAATGTGAAGATTGGTGTAAGTTGTATTTCACGTAAAATTACACGAGATAGTAGAGAAGTTGTATTTCATTTTCATGCTCTCCCCTGGAGGGCGCAACTTTCTTAGGAAAGCATACAACTTAGAATAGAAAGGCATGCATTTTGTAAGTCATACTGGATTGGTGACCCAATGGGTATAAAATTTTGGAAAATCACCAACATTTGGTCATATTTGTTATCTTGAAAATCTCTTTAATGAATTCTTGTCAATTACCCAATTAATTTCAGAGTAATGGCAATGTCTTGAAATGGTATTGAATTTGCGAGAACTTGTTCTTTTGCAACAGCCTGATTTTTAAGCATACTCCAAAGTCGTACGAAATGATCATGAAATTGAACTTTTAAATCATGCCACCACTTAAATTGGTTGCTTGTGTCCTTGACTTTCATATGACATTGCAAGAAAAAGCTTTAGCTAAAGGTAAGATATATTGCTCAAAACACGGTTTTTTATGCCGTGACTTTGATGTCTCTCTCCCGAAAGAATGAAATACCGATAATACGGTCCTTCTTTGGTCCTTGACACAAATACACCAAAGAAAGGTTTTGAGGATCAAATCATAATGATGTGTCAAAAAGTTTCACTTTTCGTTGGTCATCCGGTATTCTGCCTTGGTAAATTTCTGTTATTTTGTGGAGTGTAATAGACCTATTAGCTATTCTACAAAAGAGCCTGCGTCGAGCGTTAGTTTTATACATGTTTATACGCGACGTTCGATCTAAGGGCGATAGAGCTTCTACCACTATTGTGTACATTTGAAAATTCTACAAAATGTAGCAAAATATCGTTCGAGTCTGATTCTTTTAAGAATAGCTAAAGGGTTTATTGCTGATGACCTTGACTTATACCGCATTCTCACTGACACATTGAACTAGCTTTATCTAAACCAGGGGAAATGAAAACCAATCCAATGCATTCGATCTGGTTTAGTTTAAGCTCACTTAGCTTGCAAGTGTGAGAAGGGTATTAGTCTTAACAAAAACTGGGAAAACTTTCTAATTCTTTTTCAACTTATTTATTTTTTCTATGACTGAAATTATTACAGAGCTAAAGTCTGTCCAAAATCATATGTCACGTGAGATTTGCGATAACGCAAATTACTCATGCAAAAAATCTCAACTGTTGTTATTCGCGGATGTTTACACGTAACATGTATTTGTTAGACAGTATATAATAACCAAACAACAAGAAAGCCATTTCATTGCAATTTTACATCTAACATCATGAGACAAACTGCATGAATGATACGATTACTGCATGATTCCAGACTATTTACTGGACAATACGAAGATAAACACGACCAGCAACTAACGGCAAAACCGTTTTTATTCCAATTTTATGCCCTTTGGCACATATGTTGTTTACTCATTGATGCAGCTTGCTTTAATTGATTATTTTAGTTACTTTCTTGGTTGGAAGAAAGTTTGAAAGAAGAGAAAAAGAAATTACCTGTTGAGTTACAAGAATCTATTCCATCGCTGCTAGCTGGCCTTGAAGATAGGAATGCTGATTTGCGAAAGCATGCACAGGCAGTGATACCATTAGTCATGGCCCACACTGGATTCGAGGCAATGGCCAAAGCTGCAGCCAAAAATGATGTAAGTTTGTGTCGTCAAACTGTAAACAAACCTGTAATCTCTATTGTTCTAGGCACGCGCCCATTGCTACAAAAGAGCCTGGATCGAGTGTTATATACATTTTTATATGCGACGTTCGATCGAATGGCGATAGAGCTTCTATTACTATTGTGCACATTCGAAAATTCTACCAATTGTAGCAAAATATCGTTCGATTCTGATTCTTTTCAGAACATCTATTTTAGTGGATGGGATGAACCCACTGTAATGTCACAATCAGAAGTCCACCTATATCTGAGCAATCCTTATGGGGGGGGGGGGGGTCAGAAATACACAAGGCTTTTCAAAACAATGCTTCTCCCTGAATATGAAAGCAATAATATTGAAAAGTGTCTCATTTTATAGCCGATATGTTCAACTAGATGTAGAAAATCATCCAGCTTTTATCAGTCATTCCTTCTCGTGGCAATGTGAGAATTTCCGCAGAAAGCTCTTTCAAAAACCTGCAAAGGAAGAACATAGAAATTTTATCCTTTTGTTCTCAAAGCGGCTCAGACTAGATAATCTTTGCTTTTTCTGAGTCGTATAAGTTATACAGTACATTGTATTATATATTATGCATTTCCTATAAATAAATTTTGAATTGAAGTGAATCTTCCTTTCTAACTACCATGACAATTTCATGTATTTGCACATGTTATTCTCTTGGGGGATGGAATACTTTTCTTGTTGTTTCATGACATCTATTTTGGGACAGACTTGAAGTTAATTGTTAAATGCCACAGGGTTGTTATGTAATTCCGTACTGCCTATGGTATCTTTGCTTAGTAATTATCTGTTGATCTGTTGTGATTATTTTATGAGCATATAAAAAGAGAAGGACATTGTGTGTGTAACTTTATTTTGATTCGATTATTTACAAGTAGCTAACAATATATACACTATTTAGTAATATATGCAAGTTAAAGGGTCTGTTTCATCCAGCATGCCTTGCACGTGCCTTCTCTTGGTTTTCCTTTGTTGTCCGCCATTTTCATGGGCCATGCAACAAAGGCCAACCAAGAGATGGCACGTGCAAGGCATGCTGGATGAAACAGACCCTTTAACTAATCTAAATCGAATTTAAATAACTAATAGTAAAAAAGCAAATATTTTCTAAACTATATAACTAAATTGGTTGGCACTTACAGGCACTATATTTGAATCATCCCATTGTTTAATTAAAACCTCAAAACTTTTCAAATTTTCTGCTGATTTTTAATTTCGTTTAGTAAGCCATTCCAAATCTGTGGCCCGATAGACTTAAGACTTTTAGACCCAAATGTTGTTTGATTAGGCCTGACGTGGGCTGAGTTATTTGGATTTCTTAACGAATAATTTGAAGAGTGACATTTTTTAGGACTTGTATGTTTCAGTGCAGTACCTAAATTGTTTTTGTTTCATTTTCAGCCAACTTCTAAGAAAATTTTGATGGAATTCCTGGACAAAGCTAGAGAGACTTGTGTACCTATTCAAACCGCAAAGAAAGCCAAAGCAGCAAAATCAAGCAAAGCGTCAGCTGCCCCTGCGGTGTCTTCTGATACTGCTATCAAAGAAATGAAAAAAGTCACTGACGAACCGAGAAAGTCTAAATCTGCAGAGAGCAAAAAGGCTACTTCCAAGAAGGTAATAAATCGTACTGGGTGCGCCAAAAGACTTAGGGAGTCTACGAAACCACGACGGCCTTTGCAACGGCAACACAATGTTGCTTTTGTATCAGAGCATCAGCTTGAATAGATTCCTCTTTTTTCTTGCGAATTCATTTCCCCTGAGAGAATTTGAAGTTTTCCTCTTCAATTGTACCGGGTGTCCCAAAAAATGTATGCAGATTTTGCTGACTCCAGCGATATGAATTTAGCTTTAATCAATGGCTAACCACTCTCAAAATGTTCCTCGATAGTTAACTTGAACATAGATACCTTGTTTGTTGGTATTAGTGCTTTGAGAGCAGAAATATTAATCTTGAAAGCTCAAATTTGCATCCACTTGCAAACCAGAGCGTTGGCCTTTTAGCCTAAGCAAATTCCTGAAGCACATTGAAATTAAGAACTGAAGTTAAATGAAAGATTAAGAAACTTCCCAATGGGTGACTGGGGGTGACTTCTGGATAACAGAATAACACAAGATCTAATATTGTTCAAATTTTATCAAGGCTATCGTTGATATATACGCTGTGCCTTAGAAATTGCTCAAAGTAGTCGATAGCAGAAACTCGTAAGGGAACGTTTGTTTTGGAATTCCTAATGAAACATTTTTCTTAAATAGCTTTTCCAAGAATCTACATTTCTTGATTTTTTTGTTATCTGAGAGCTTGGTTTTTTGTAAAAAGTTTCTTACAGAAAGTACATGTTACTGAAAGTGTTATTCTTAAATCAATAGCCTGCCTCTGCACCAGCTACTGGCAGAAAAAAGAAAGGCGAGGAGGAAGATGACGGACCTGCTGTGTTACATACAGTTGGGAAAAACCAAAGAATAAAAGACGAAAAATCTCTCAAGGTTTGTATAGAGTATGATTTATACCGTAAAAGTATGTTCGTTGCGTGTGATACTATGTAATTGAACAGTAATATGATAAATAAATGATTTAAGTACCAAAAATAGCTTAGATGTTAAAAACACGACGTTTCGATCATATACTCGTTATCAAGTTGATTTATACCGTTTTTGCGAAAAATGTCTTTCGGGTGAGTTGAAAAGACGCCGAATGCACAGTGGATCAAGGGTGGACGAAACCCCCTGAAGTTAATTTGGTCAAAAGCAGTTTGTTGTTTTTTAATGACTTTGAAATATTTATTATGATGTTTGAAAAAGTGCTGCTCTCTGACTATCAAAACATTGATACTGAAAAATATCTTTTAAAAATTCGACTTAGTGCGAAGACTAAGGTATTAACGACGTTTTGGGCATAACTCTTCATCAGGTCTTGTTGTTTTGACTGATTTTGCAATATGGAAAAGGTAAGCCTGAAATGTAAGCCAAAAATGTGCACTGGAATCATGATTCTTGAACACTTTGAGATTTGCCAAATTTGTTTGTATTCATTAAACTTAGTACCAAAATGCTCGAGGATCATCACTCTTGAATAGAAAAAATGTTTGTTACATTTTTAAAGAGCAGATTTTCTTGCCACTGGTCCACTGTGAAACGTCCCCCTGAAAAGCGACCTTTGTCGACGGGGTTACCGTGTTTAAGGAATATAAAATGAAATTGAATTAAAGAATATAATTGTCCCTAATTGTTAAATCTTAAAATGATCATGATATCCATGTTAGTCTCTTTCATATTATGGCAAATTACCTAAAGTTCGCTCTAAAAAATTCATTTGGCAGGAAAGGGCAATAACATTTTGCACAATCAAGAATTGATGCCTATGCTGTGCCGTTTTGTTTCCCTTCCCTTAGGCCTAGTTAAAACATCGTTTTCTTGCCGTGTCGAATCGGACTGTGTTAAAAACGGTAGATTCTGCTGTATCTAAAAATCTGATTTAAACATCGCTTTTGCCGCGTCGGATTGAAATTAAAATGGTTAAAATGGGAATTTTTCAAAATGCACAAGCGCAGTGGCTGATCACACTTAGAAACCGCGGACTATGGCCTAAAATTGATTGATTAAATGCGGCAGAAATACGATGTTTAAATCAAGTCATGTTTCTGCCGTTTAACACGACAAAGCTGGTCAAATTCTGCCGTTTAACAATTTAAAGCGGCAGGTGATTTAAGCATCGTTTTTATGTCGAAATTTGCATCTATTAAATTCGACACTGCAAAAAAAACGATGCTTGAACTGGGCCTTAGTTTGAATAATATATTTTTGATCTTAGACACTGCGCTGGAATTTCACGACACCAAGGGACGAGATTATCCAGCAACTTAAAGATCAGATGTCACCATGTTTTAGTGCCAGTATGATGAAGAAACTCTACCATGCAGACTTCAAATTTCATCTAGAAGCAATTGCCATCTTCACCCAGGTATTTCTTTGTTTTGTTTTCAAGTAGTCTCTTTTGATTTGTGGTAGAAACTAGTGTACCGGGCGTGCCAAAATTGTATCCACTTTTGACGGCCACTGTGGAACATACATCGGGCATGTTTATCAATTGAATTTTAGCTTTATAACAAGGTCTATTATGAGGGATTTGCAGTGGCCTTTGACACAGGGATCATTTCTTTTATTCACTTGCCTTGCGTTCCTTTGGCAATCACAGCAATCATGAATATATATATCGTTTAAGATTTTCACATTGTTTCATTTGAAACAAATTAGATCCAGCTGGCTGAATTTGAAAGAAATCTTGATTGTTTCAATTGCCAAAGGAACGCACGGTTTGAGCATTATTATAATTATCGTTATTATTATGTGATTTTATTTGTCATTTTTTCATTCTATTTATTATTTCATTATTTTATTACTATTATCATCATAATTATGCTCCCTTTCAGGCCATATCATCGAAGAAAGAAGCAATGATTGAATCATTAGATATCATCCTACGTTGGTTTACATTGAAGTTCTTTGATACAAATACAAGTGTGCTGTTGAAATCATTGGAATTCCTCGAAAGTTTATTTGATATGCTTTCTGAGGAAGATACGAAGATGTCCGAATATGAAGGATCATCGTTTGTGCCTTATCTGGTGCTCAAGGTATGAAGCAGCATTTTCATTTCATTTATGGAGGGTTGCCCTTCAGCAAAGGCTGATTTTCAAGGGGCCCTCAACCCTCAACTAAAAAATTTTAATTACAATATAAAATAGATTAAACCTTCATTATTAAAAACCATAAAGCTAAAAACCTATTTAAAATAATTATACGATATTTGCAATAAAAGAAGAGTTAACCCTTACGGGAACTTTTAAAACTACGAAGGGAGGAGGCCTTCTTTGACTCAGCTGGAAGGCTATTCCACAGCTTAGCTCCCCGGAAAGAACATTATTCATAATGGGTGAGAAGGGATGAGTTTTAAACTACATTCACAAGCATACCGGGTGTCCTAAAAAAGTTTCCCTGTTGGAACAATTCCAGAAAAACAACCATCATCCGTTTCGAGTGATTTAAACTGCCTTCTCTTGCTTCAGCGCTAACTTGGATCCTTATAACTTTTGCCGCTTTTTGCGCTGACTAAAAGACCTCGAAATATAGATTTTTTGAAAATATTCAGCTTGAGAAACGCTTGAAAAGGAGAAACATTTGGCGATAAAGATATGTTCCATCCCTTCCGCGTGTCACGTTGTAGGCGTGAAGTCTGAAGAGCATACAAAAACTTATCAATTTCATAAATTGGTATTCGAACTCGGCAATATGCAAAATGCGGACCACATGAACTTTTTTAAAGGAGCGTACTTTTTCTTCAAACAAGAAGCAAAATTGTGCTTGTTACGGACAATGTAGGCAAATATTATCGTTCTTGGATCCTTTATGGAGCTCAAGTTTGGTCCAGTTGCAATTCGTTAAAAACTCTATTTCTGTGTATTTTGAGCTGCAGGTTTAACTATCTTATTGATAAACTGTTTTGGCCGTTTCTTTCATGACCTTTAGCCTTGAAGGTATTGTGTTTTCAGAAATTATTGGTGGATGATCAATACGCGCAGATACAGAACGGAAACAAATGCTATTATCTACGTTGGGTGGTACATAATAGATTCCGATTTGAATTTTTTAATTAAGTAACATATAAAAATATATAAATAACATACTAAAATAACGGCTCAAATGGGGGTAATTTTTTTGGGACACCTGTTATGCTCAAAACCTTTCAAAAGGTTGTTGTAAACTTCCAAGGCATGTTTCTTTGAACTGAATGGCTTGAAAGAAAGTTCAGCTACTTTGCAATAATTGTGCGATTCCTGACTTTCCTGAAATCTTCAATATGTGTAACATTGGTAACTCCTTAGCAGACATGATAGTACGTTTCTCAATCACACTAGTGAGTATGGCTTTATAACTATGAAAAATTGATAAGGAGAAGAATTTATCATAATCTGAGCTGTTATTTTCTTAGTCATTACATTCAAACGAAAATAACTTTATTTATTAACTACAAAAAGTACTCAAGTACGTAGGTAGTAAGGTCAGTCTAGCAAGATATTTCCTAGGCCAGGAGATATTTCAATCACATGAAATTCCCACACTAAACTTTCAAATAACGTTTAAAAGGTTTTTTTGGGGAGGGGTGGGAGGGAAATTGCAAACTTTCTATCGACCTGTGAAACGCCACGTTTCATTGGGGCTTTTATACTATTTTACAAGTGTGCTTCATTGGAATTCCTGCGTGGCACTCAGAAGGGGCAGCAATTCTCGATTCCTGATCAAAGCTACTTAATTGTTCTCTTTGTGCTGTGAATAAATTCATTTTTCCTTAGATTGGTGACCCGAAGGACAACGTTCGCAAGTCAGTCCACACGTTGTTCAAAAAGTTGACAGATATATACCCAGCTACGAGACTGTTTACATATCTGATGGAAGGTTTGGTATCAAAAAATTCAAAGACCAGAATGGGTGAGAATTTATTTCATTCTGTAAATGTTTTTGATTGCTAAAAAGACGATTGTGGTGGAATTTTTTCAGCCCGAAAGCTCAGCTAGCTTTCGAGCTCATTTTTTAAAGATTTTCAAGTTTAATGAGAAATCCTGGAAAAATCTCTGGCTTCCTGCGAAGCTGCATCAATGTTTGAAACTTCTCTGTGTTTGTCTTTACATATTTTCAAAAGATGTCTTTCCAAAATTGATGCTGCCTGAAACTTTGACACTCAGATATTGTTGAATTGTTGCAAAAACCTATTTGCAATTATACATTATTTACAACAGAAAAAAGTTCAACCCTTGGTAGATTATTTAAAACTATTTTAGGGAGGATGCTGTCTTGGACTCATTGGGAGAGCTATTCCATAATTTTGTTTTCTGGAAAGAAAAACATTTTGGCCCATTTGCTGACTTTTTCTTTGACAACATTAAATCAGTCTTAAGGAACTAGAATATGAAAAACCATAATATTAAAAACCTATTTGCAGCTATACATTATTTACAACAGAAAAAAAACTTTCAACCCTTAATAAACTTTTAAAAACTATTCAGGGAGGATGCCATGCTAGACTTAGCGGGAAGGCTATTCCATAGTTTTTCTCCACGGAAAGAAAAGCATTTTGACCCATTTGCTGAGTTTTTCTTTGACAAACTTAAATCAGTCTCAAAATTACCAAGGGTAAGGGAGGAGCATTCTGAGTTTCTGGTGAAAGGTTACACAGGTATTGCGGAGCCAAGTCATTGAGCGACTTGAAGACCATTGTTTTAGATTCAATGCTAATGAGTTCTTCAATGGTCTTCCAACCCAACCTGATTAAGATCTATTGAGACTTCAGCTATGTACTAAGCAACCACCAAGTTCTTCAGCGTAAATAATTCTTTTCTTTGTAATTCTGTTTCACATCAGATGTCAGGTATTTTACTTACCTAAATCAACAATAAAATGATTTGCACTCGTGACATCTTTCAACTCATTGCAACTCCTGACCTGACATCTGATAGTGAGACAGAATCTAGTATAGTATCCATTAATTTTTAGTTTACTAAAGTTTATCAAACGTAATACCTTCAGCCGTCCGTAAAATATGTTTGTTGGCCCTCCAGCCCCTCGGGGTCGATTTGCTAGGCAGGCAAGTTGTGCTAAAAAGCGGACCATGTTTTCTCCAAGAACAATGGAGAGCCTTGTTGTTTTTGAATCGTTTTACGTCATTTTATCCTGAGCCCCTGTGACCCGTATATTATCTATGTGGAAAAAGCCATCTAGCCAATAATATGCTTCTTCACCGGTGCTGAAACGTCATCTTCACCGGTGCTCGATACGATCCACCAATCAAAAAGCGGGGCTGACCGGGGCTCGACGTCAAAATGACATCACTGGCTGCGACAGGGTCTGTTTCGTGCGAGATTCAAATTACGCAAGTCAGTGGGCGTACAAATAACACAAAATGGCTTACGCGAAGCTGCTGCTCCTACAAATTGGGACAATTATTCGAAGTAAATCCCTCACTAAGAGCGAAATAATTAACAAATTAGATGAAATTGGTTCGCTTATCACAAAGAGGGTGAATTTCATCAAGAAAATAGGGAAGAAACGGGGAAGAAACACATCGTAGAGGATGATTTTGCTGCACTGCAGCTTCCAAGGAGTGAAATGGCAAGGGCACCTGAAGACATGATGCCCGCCAGGTATTGTTAATCATATCTACCTTGTCTTTCTTGTGCCTATGATAAATGAATGTTCTTAATTTGGCAGCAGCTCGCCAGCCTAGATATGCACAGCACAGCTACAATGCGAGATGTAACATGGCACTTGGGTTATTAGCAGCTAGTGTAGCTTTTTCAACCTGATTCCAACTGAAAATCAGTACATTTGAATAAATATTATTTTTTGCGATCTTTATTATTGTGAATTCGCTGATTACTTTCACGTAAAACATTATTACAAATTGTTTTTTATAACAAACTAAAAATTGGGCTAATAGGCTACACTAAAAGTTTCTTGAAATGTCGATAAGTAGAAGAGGATCTAGCCATAGAACATTTCTGTATATCGACAATGTCAACATGGAGTTTTTAGGAAAGGACCTCAATAGAAGCAAACGATTTAGTGTAACGAATTTTAACTGTAAACGTGCATTGAATTTCAGTCAGATTATTGTATTATTGTTCAATTTTGATATGCCAGAAAATAGGGCGCGGCCACAAATTTGCATGATATGACCACGCCCTGCCCTGTGACACACCCTTCATAGATTGATGACCCATGAGCCCCGGTCAGTTTTTGTCCTGGATCCGCCTCTGGTGACTGTATGCAGTTTAACGTTTCATGTTTTTTATGTATTGGCCATGGGGTAGTCAATGTCTTTTGCTCCCCATGGTATCGTACCTGTAGTGTTGTATAGTAATTTAAATAGGTATAGTAGAATGTAAGATATATTGTAAAATCTTATAATTGAATAAAGAAAACCTAATTTTCGAGCAATGATCTGCTTGGGGTATCAAACATGCTTTTGCTAAGTCAGGATGAGAAAAATATTTCAGATACTTGATCTCTGATATATGGTGATCAAGACCGCTTTAATGATTGAACAGAAATATACTCGAATTGACTTTACGTTTCATTCATGAAACTGATCGGTTTGACTAAGATCTTTTGAAACTCAGTACCAAGCAGCCCCCAACTTCCTCAATGTACATTTCTTGGTTCTTTGTGAGTTCTGTTTCACATTAGATGCCAGGCATATCTATTATATCATTTAGGCATATTTTATGTCCGTACACCAATCAAGATGAGCTGTGCTCCGGACATTTTAATTTCAATCGCATACCTGACCGGACATCTAATGTTAGACAGAATCTAGTATAGTTTCCATTAGGTTTTGATTGTTCGTAGTGTACTGAGTTGTATGTAGTTTAGCATTGCATGTCTTTTTATCGGCCATGGGGTAGTCATTGTATTTCGGTCCCCTTGGCATCGTCCCTGTAGTGTTGTATAGTAATCAGGAAGGTGTAGTAGAATGTAAGATTTATTGTAAGATTTTATGTGAATAAAACAAATTGTGATTTTTTTGGAATCTTTACTATCCACTATCTTCTTCTTTTTTTTCTATATTCCTCTAAAATGCTACAATACATGCTACAACCTACTATACTTTCTAATTACTATACAACCATACAACACTACAAGGACGGTAACCACAGGGAGCAACAGACAATGACTACCCCATGGTCGTAACATAAAGAAACATCCAACTTAATTATAAATAAATATACAATTACAAGAAGCTACACATAAATGATTAGTACCAGTAAATACTGAGGCGTGTTTCACGTCGGATACCAGGCTAGCAAAAGCACATGATCCAGGATCAGGGGTGCCTCCATTCACAATATAAAGATTCAAATATATAAAAAAGAGAAGATTTAGTAAGGATGAATTGCCATGTTTCAATCATGTTTCTATCTTCTTCTTCTAGAATGCCTAACGGAATTAGGTATGTTAATTTCGAAGTTTGGAATTAATGTATGTCAACCAACGCCACCAAAAGCACTCAAGGAGATGGCGGGCCAAATTGGTGACAGAGACAATGGTGTTAGATCTGCAGCTCTGAATGCTATCGTAGAAGCATACAACATTGTTGGAGAGAAAGTCTATAAGATGATTGGTCGAGTAAGTGGTGTATTACTTTCTAGTCTTCTTCGATAAGTAAGGCCCCGTTCACACTGCTCCGTTTGTGTTATAATCCGTCTTTGATGCACCCAAGCTACCCGTTCACATTGCTCCGTTTTTGTACAAAAACGGAGGGAAAACCGTCTGTTTTAGTCCGTTCACATTAATCCACCTGCTTTACAAATACAGAGCCAACAATCTCCGTTTTTGTGCGTTCACATTGCTCCGGATTTGTGAAAGTCATTGTTGAATGTTGCAGCGTTTTCAAAAATCTCCATTTTTGTGCGTTCACATTGATCCAGAGCATTTTCAGAAACCTCCGTTTTTGTGGATAGCCGCTTTGATAGCGTTTTCGAAAACCTCCGTTTTTGTGCCGTTTTTGTGCGGATCAGTGGGAACACTTTTACAAAAACGGAGGCTTCTCTTTCCGTTTTTACACAAAAACGGAGCAGTGTGAGCGGGGCCTTGGGCGTTGATTCAAAGCCAGCTCTAAATGCTGTCGTAGAATCATACAACATTGTTTGCGGCTTTGTTTGTTTTGAATTACCGGTTTAGGGAATTTCCTTTGTCTGCGATCGCAAATCGCTTTGAATTCAGGTGTCAACGAAAGCAACTCATGCTATTGTCGTACAAAATCTGTCCTGATGGGGAATCTAATTACTGCAAGACACCTATTGTTATTGAAATCCTGAATCCTTTCGCTTTATTCTGACAGATGAGTGACAAAGATCTAAGTTATTTAGAAGAAAGAATCAAACGAGCTGGGAAGGTGAAACCACCGCCCACTGCGGAACCGAAGAAGCCAGCCAATGAAGCGAAGCAAGTGAAAAATGCGAGGAAAAGTCCTGAACCAAAAGATCAAGTTGATTCTGATGTTGTTGTTGTCTCAAAAATGAAACCTAGAGGGAGTGTTGCAAGGTAGGTTATTGACTGATCGAGTAATTCATACAGACGGCATTATTATTTATTATTATTATTATTAAACATCTATTTAAAGTAGGCTAAAATAATGAATAGCTAAATTACAGCTAATTAAGGCCTACTATTTACAATATACATAATTTACAATGAAACTATTAATATATATTACAGGACAAATCAGAGTTAAAATCTATCATGTTAGAAACCCAACTTGCGGGGTATATACTTTGCAAAGCCTACAGTTGCATTTTCCACCATTCCAGCATCTAATTCGTTTTTTGAACATATCATGTCACATGGCTGTATTAACTCGCTTTCGAAAATCAGACTTGGGGTAAATGAAGCCATTACAAAACATAGCGTTGCACTGGGATTTTTAAATTTTCATTTTTAGTTATGGAAATTAATAAGGAAAGATGCCTTTTGAAAAGGAAAGGAAAGGCGAGCATTGAAAAGAAAAGGTGACTTAAAAGAGGTAGCGACCATCTTGCGACATCCAGAGTTTTAGCGCTGTTTTACAGAATTGTCTTCAGAAGAATTCTCTAGGTTTAACAAAGGGGAAGTGTTGCAAGATAAACTATCGATAGATTAATAGATTGATTCATTAATATGTAGATTAGTTGATTCAGCTACTACTTGATTGATACACCACCTCAATTAAATTATCTTGTTTTTTCGATGTTCCGAAGTTTATCCCAATTCTTCATAGCAAACTTTTGACCACAAATCTGGACGTGTGCATTTTTGGTGCGAATGGGAGGCCTATTCGTAACAAATATGTGTCTGTTCGTCCCATATATACGACCAGCATGTGGCCAAAATGCTTTTCTTTTAGAGGGTAGAAATTATGGAATGGCCTTGACGCAAAATCAAAATTAACGAAAACCTTCAAACAATTTAAATCCGGTCTTGAAAACTCCAGAACATGAAGGAACCATTTTTGATTCCTGCCGACCGTTCTACTATTTTTAAGCTACTTCTACATTGTTATTTCTTATTGCGTATTTGGATTGTAAATTTTAGGGCTTTATCTTTTTCTTTGTACAGGCAATTTAGAAAACAATTTATGTACAGTATATATGATTGATATGAAATGAAATTTGCACCATTTTCAGATCGTTCCGGTATTTTGATTTTTATCATTATCCATTTATTTAAAGTAGGCGTATACATAAGTAGCTATAGAATAAAAGTTAATTCAAGCCTAGTACCAAGTAGAAATATTTTTAAAATTAAAACAAAGAAAACGTATATAACTAAATACATAATAATTAAGTATAAATACATGTATACAGACTTTACAATATTTTACATTGTTTCCAGTATTTACGATGTTTCATTTTTTTGGTATTTACAATGAAATGCATTTATCCTTTCGAGAACCCAACCTGGGCCACGAAAGGTCTACACAGTCTACAGTTGCATTCCTCTCCTTTCCAGGTTTTTATTCTCTTTTTAAAGCCGGAGAGGGTCTGTTTCATCTCATTGGGAAGTGCCTGCCATAGTCTACTCCCTAGAAACGATATCGTCTCTAAGCCATAGCACGTAGTACGCGCTTGTGGCAGCAGTAGATTATGGCAGATTCTTAACCTGTAAAGACTGTGTTTTTCAACAAAGATCTCCTCCATGAAACTAAGATAAAGCCCCCAGTTTGTTTTATAAATTTCAGTCTTCAACAACTGTAAATTCCTGATGTGGATTGGGACCGCATTGTCTCTGAGTAACATTGTGTCCAAATCTGATCTCATATATTTGTAAGTTATCCGCAATGCCCGTCCGTGGATACGATTAATTATCTAAGGCATCGTGCTGATCTAAAATTCGCTTTTTTGCGTGGTCAATCGTAGATCAATATCAACGTAGACAATGAAGCATTTCCCTTTTTTGATATTCTTTCCTAGTGTTGCATCTGCTGGTCAGGAGGCTCCTCGAGTAAAGCGTGAATTTGACATTGATTACGACCAAATCGAAGGAGGACGAGATGTCATAAAAACTATCAAGCCAAATGTTATTCAAGTTGACGTCAATGAAGATGAAATATCGATTGCCAAGCCCATGTAAGTATGCTTTCCGGTGAGAGACCATTAAGAGGGACAGTATAGGTTCCAAATCTTTAAATCGGCATAAAAAGGTGGGTGTAAAATTCTTTGACCTATCCCTTCTTGTTGAATGGCTTGAAAGAAACTTTAGATACTTATCTATAATTCTACCGTTGGATTTCAGGAAATTATGGATATTTTTTGAAATTACAGCGTATTTTATATTCGAACTCATTTGAGGATGTGACGTCATCAAATTTCTAAACTATGAACCAGAAGAGTAATAGACTTTTGCTTGATACCATATTGTAGACATCCATAAACTATGGGTTTCTTCGAAATTATTTTATGTTGCGTCAAATGGTTTAGAAATTATGATGGTTTTAAGTTACAAGCCACGCAGCCACTAAGTACCTTTTCTTTGCAACATGGTTTTTTCTTTTTGTTTGTGGTTATGTCTAGTTTATATAAATGTACTTTTTCAAGGTTTTTTTAAAAGGCCTCGGGGTTGATATAGTGTCTTGTTCCTCTTGGCACCGTAGTCGTATTGTTGTAAAGTAGGTGAAGTAGTACTATTCTGAAGTATTCTGTAGTATTCTGTAGTATTCTGTAGTATTCTGTAGTATTCTGTAGTATTCTGTAGTATTCTGTAGTATTCTGTAGTATTCTGTAGTATTCTGTAGTATTCTGTAGTATTCTGTAGTATTCTGTAGTATTCTGTAGTATTCTGTAGTATTCTGTAGTATTCTGTAGTATTCTGTAGTATTCTGTAGAAAATAGAAAAAAAAATTCTGTAGTATTCTGTTGTATTCTGTCATGTAGATTTTTAGATGGAATATGAAAAATATTAAAAATTGACTGGTTTTTTCTTCTTTCAGGGTGAACGTTGCTGGCAAAACAGCACTAACATCGGCAGCACGGGACATCGGTGCATGGTTGGATTTAACGATTGCACAGATCAACAACAGTGATATTAATGTTAGCATGGAAGCATTAGCGCAATTTGAAGAAGTCTTTAAGAGACATAATGAAGACTCAGAAGTTGTTAAAAAGATCGATCAGGTATAAGATTTTACCGTTGAGTTTTATCACAGTTAAAACTCAACAAAATACAAAATACAATATTCTGTGCCGTCCATAGCAGAAATAGACATGACGTCATCTGGTTCTGGCTATGAACGGCACTTGACAATTTCTTTCAAAACAATCTTATTAAGCACTTTGTGTACCATGGCACCATTCCATTTTGACAGACGCTAGCATGCGCCAGCTTAGTTTAGGTGAATTATTGTAAAGAAAGACAAAACAAAAATAAAAACAAAAAAAACTATGCACTGGTGCAAAATCTGAATATGAATATGAATATAGGTATGAATATGAAGGGTATCTCGAAAAAGTGAAATTTTTTTGACAAATCACCAACATTTCACGGTGTTGCCTATTTTGAAAATAGACCTTTTAGCTATTCTCCAAAAGAGCCTGGATCGAACGTTATTTTTATACATTTTTATATGAAAGGTTCGATTGAGTGGCGTTAGAGCTTCTATCACTTTTGTGCACATTCGAAAATTCTACAAAATGTAGCAAAACATCGTTCGATTTAGATTCTATTTGAGAATAGCTAAAAGGTCTATTTGTTTTGTTGTGCAGCGTATCCCAAAAAAATGTGCCCCGTCTGTGAGGCTGTTGTAGAGGAGCTACAGCATTCATTGTGTTAGTTTATACACGGTTGCATAGTTGAGGCTTCAGCTTAGAGTTTAAGACCATATTTTTTTTTATTCAATTTATTTAAAGTTGGCTATTTACAATATACAATAGCACAAAGGTGCTAATTTAGGCCAACTACAGTTATAAAAATACAAAAAGAAATTAAATATAACCTAAGTTTGCTATATAACGCTTGCATAGTCTGCAGTCACAACTAACCGTGTACGTTTTAATTCTCCTTTTAAACATTGAAAGAGATTCAGATTCCACGAAGCATGACCATGTTTGGGTCAGTAGTGGTTGCTGGTTTATGGCAGAGGAAAGGCAACATAACTGTTTTCTTCAAATTTAGCACTTCTAATTTAGTCAAAAATTAAAAACTTAGTTTTCATTTGAATCGGTATAATATAGAATTTTCCTTTGAATTATGCAACTGTTGTGGCGCAGTGGTGTAATCCTCTGATACTGCAGCCAGAACAGTCAGGTGGACAGAGTTCGATCCCAGGTAGAGCCCCACCACTTGAGCGTCACGACAAAGGGTCGCGGACTCAATTAGGCCTTGTCTACTGCTGCGATCCCAGCGCTTGGAAATAGCCAAAGAGTTCAACTGCCAACTGTTAATCATGCAAGAAATAAGAAATGCCTTGTTGAGGTGTTTAAATGCCAAAACGGACTATCACCAAGACTGTTCGAAGGCTATTTCAAGAAAATTCAACATCATAAGGAAACCCGTGGGAACAACATCAATCTTGTGCTTCCAAAAGTTCGCACTGAAGCTGGCCGCAAATCATTCCTCTTTCAAGGGTCAATGATATTCAACAAACTGCCAAATGCGTTGAAAGGAGAACAGTCGATTGTAAATTTTAAGAGACAATGCAATCAACTTGGCTGTGATTTTTAATTTTATTTTTGTATCATCTGGCTTTTTAAACTTGAACTTGTAATTTGAGATCTTTAATTTTTTAGACTTTTGATTTTAACAGGACCTTGAATGATAGCAGCTTCTGTGCAAGCTGACCAAGTTTACCTGTATAAATATAGATTATTATTATTATTATTATTATTATTATTATTATTATTATTATTATTATTATTATTATTATTATTAAATACCGCAACTTCACATTCACCTTCATTGTTTCTCATTTTGCAGTATTTACTCACATGCCTGGTGCAATTTCGAATGCTATTCTCACGCCATTTAGAATCAAAGGAGAATTCACAAGAAGAGATAATTCGTTTATTGAAGTATTTGCTCAATGGACTCATGATTACATTTACAACAGAATCACTAGCAGTAGCTGTGTCAAAGAACGTCTTGAAGGATGTTTCACATTTTCTATTGAACTGCATGTATGACAGTAAACTAAACGCACTGGAAGATAGTGATTTGGTTATCAAGACGAATAATATTATCATGCTGAAGATCATACAACACAGCGACCATACATCGTGTTTCTGGTGAGTTTTTCCCATTTTATGATACTGGGAAGAGTGACCGTCAACTGAATATTTCATCCTACCATAGAAATTCTATTCACCCTATTTTGGTCGGAGCCCCTAGTAGATTTTTTCTAATAACTCTGCAATGAGGAAGTCTATGGCAATGAAACCTTATGACTTTTCACAGCTACCTATATCTATTGTGTTAGTATTAGCAAAGTTTCATTGGAATATTTTGACCAATGAGGGGGAAGGAGACAATGATTCTGGACAGACCCTGTCAAAATCGCAAATTCCCGAATCACTATTTTGGCGAAAAAAGTAGCAAAATTGCAGTATTTTGGAAATTCCGCAGACTAGTGTTAGTCGTTATATTTTATCATAATTCTCATGTTTGGATGGAAATTGTGCTTCAGACTTGTTTTTATCGCATTTTCCCTGATTTTGACCAATTTTGCCACTTTTTTTGAGCATACAAAGAAAAATGCTGACGTAGGCATCATTGGTGGCTAATTTTGAGTTAATTGTTATATTTTTAGAAAGTGCATGCCTGAAGCTATTAGCACACCAGATTGCTGCCTATTACGAGTCAAGAGTTAAAGCGGGGGGGGGGGGGGGCCTTTTTTGCCCCCCCCCCCCCGACCTCGACCGAAATAGGACGTTTCCGATAGCCTGACCACTATAGTCCCCGGGCACTTATTTGATTTCGAAGGAATATGTCAAGTTGATGTTCAGTGAAATGCTGCACCTTTTTCAATGGCGCAACTATTATTGGACGTTGTTCAATAAAGTTTGATCACTGCCAAACATGTTCAGTGAACAGTGGCATTGTTGGATGTTGTTGGCACTGTTTGACCAACTGAACAACACTGAACACAGAACGTTGAACACTGAACAACAGTTGACTAATGATTAATGATGTTCTTTGCAATGCTAGCATCGTTTGACCGGGCTCAATTTAAATGAAGGGCACAGGCCTTATTTAGAATTAATATCAATTCGAGGCGAATGAGGCAAATCCCAGCACAGCAAGAAATCTACAACATGCGCCTATTTTGATGCAAATACACGTACAAAACTATTTCATGTGTTGCTCAGAGCAATGCACTCTTTTTGGGTTTAGCTCCACATCATATCAAGGCGAATGAGGCATTTCAGAAGAACTGACATCATTGTAAAAAGGATCTATTGGTGATTGTTGGATGATCCTTTCGTTGAGCATTCGCAGACCCATGTTATTTTATTGTTAACGATGTTTTATCGGACTTTAAAATAGTAATTGTTTTCTTACAGGGCCCTCATCAAGCTATTAATGGATGGTATTGAGCAGGAAGTACCTCAAAAGATATCAGACTTACATCTAAAGGTTTGTGAACGGATGATCTTGTTTCTTTGTTGTCAAAAATGTTCTTGAAAATCGTGTTTGAAACCTATAGCTAGTACCACGTGGGTAAAAAAATTGAAAATTTTTCCAGCCTATAGCTTGCTTACTATTCAGATGAAAACATGGAACAGAAATGTGTCGAAAAGCAATGTATGGACTGTCCTTATTGAATCAAGTTAGGAAAGTTTTAACATACGAAGCTGCGGGTCCAACCTAGATTATTCTAATGCAGTTTTAATTGGCCTTCCAAGATGTGAAATCTTTAGACCGCAAGGAATAGAACCGTTTTAGCTGCCAGAGTTGTACTTAGAACGAAAGCCCATGAAAGCAGCACAAGACGTCTGAAGCAGCTTCATTGGTTGCCATCTTAGAATAGAAGATTCTGACTCTGGTATTTAAAGCTCTGAAAAGCAAAGCTCCTATGTGCGTGAAAGACATTCTGAAAGTAAGTAAGGGTGTAAGACTATTGAAATCAAGCAATATATACATAAAACTAAAAGTACTCAATAGATAGCGAGCAAGCAAGATTTCTCCTTGTTCGGTGCAAACAGAAACATTGTCGAATTATCAGAAAAATCGAGAAAATTGAAACTTACCACCGCCGGGAATCGATCCACGAATCTCCTTCTTTACGGGCAAGCGTCTTAACCACTAGACCAGAGTGGCACGTTTTAATCTTCTCAATTTCGGCTTTTGCCTTTTTCAAGCAGCGTATCTATAAGGACTCAGCAGCCAGCGAGCAACCAGGATTTCTCCTTATGCACGAAACTAGATATTCCTAAAGTAAAGAGAGAATCATTTGCCCGAAAGATCACTCAGCGTGATAGGTCCTCGGTTGTGGAATGACGTTCCTAATGAAATAAATCAATGCATTGATATTGATGCATATAAGAAAGAATTAAAAACATTTCTCTTCGACAAGTTTTAAATGAACATTTATACGTTTTTAGGGACTTTAGGAACTGCAAATCCCATCTGAAGATAAGAATAAAAACAGCGCTATATTAAAGGAACTGAATCAGCATAATACGGCCAGGTATACCCTATCTGTCAGAATTTGCTGACTCGTAGTTCTTGATGGCGCATCTGATTGGCTAACGTTCATGTGAAATGAAACTGATCACATGAAACGCATTGTGCAACAGTTTGTTGGGAGTGATAATTGATCTTTCTCACATGGGTCACATGATGCACGGCAAAGCAGATCTATCTATCATGACTCAATGCCTTTAAATAGTTAATTTTTAATTTGTTTTCTTCAGATTCTATCAAACTTTTATCATTTTATGGGTTTAGGGGAAGGGGTTTCACATTCAAAGAAGGCAAATCTAATTTTCATGGATATATCGAGGAAGGTTTAAGTTGATCTAGGGTAATTTTGGATCATCAAGTGTTTTACCTTACCACTGTTGGTAATACTATGCGGTTATTAAACGATTACGAGGGCCATGCTGGAAAATATTTGGATCGCAGTTTGACGTACGGACCGAACGCAGTGAGGTCCGTACAATGAACTAAGGTCCAAATATTTTCCAGCATGGATCGAGTAATCGTTTAATAAAGGCTTTATTGTATGGCAGAACCTTTTGAGAACGTTGTTTACAGTATCGTACTTTCCTGTTGTGTCTTTGATCCTGTGCATTACTGTAGTTGCTCGTTGCGACGTTAACTACATTGGAATTTTCTTCGTGTATAATTGCAAGTTCGTCTTCAAAGTTTGTAGAAAAGAAATCTTCGATGAATAAGCTAAACTTTGCTGACACTTATTGCGGCCTAAGCCTACACAAGAAGCTCCTCCCTTGTTGTTGATTTTTAATGCAACGCCTGGTCCAATACGGCTTCGAATGGAAAATACGGCTTTTACGGACCGATCAAGAACCAATCGAATTGCTGCGTTGCCGGTCCGAGGAGCCGTATTTTCGAACGCCATATAATAATGCCGTCTCTTTCGGTTATTAGTCTTTGGAAGCTTGCTCGAAACGTGTACATTTGACCTTATTTTGGTTCCTAATATTGTCGTCTGTTTATTTGTAGTGTCTTTGGAAACTTGCCCGAAATTTTCCTGACATAATTCAAAAGGTTCGCGTTAACGAAGTTCTACTGGATATCCATATATTCCTGAAGACGTATCCCTCATCATATTGGAGAACCAGAGCAGATAGGAAACCAATGGAAACCATTCGCGTATTTTTACGCACCCTATTAAAGTTGTTAGGAGCCGATGTAAGTCTTTTTCAATTTCGCGTATTTCTACGCATCGTGTTAAAGTTTTTAAGTACAGATGTAAGTTTTTTTATTTTCGCGTATTTTTACGTTTTCTGTCAAGGTTGTTAGGTGCAAATGCAAGGATTTTTTCAACTTTCATTTGGAAGAGATGCTACTATCTACTCTACAAGTTAATACTATACGACTATACAATACTACACGGAAGAGACCACGAGGAGCAAAATAGCATGACAACCCCATATCCATCACATTTCACGATAGAAGAGGACGCTACCAGGACAACACATAAAAGGAAACGAGAAAATGAGTACTTGTAAATTAAACGCTATACGCTAATATAATCATCGTGATTAATACTATACGCAAGTATGACATGAATTACATGCACAAGATGTTTGCAGTGAAGGCTGCGGGGAGGGAATTCTAAATAACGAACCTCTGCATCGCATCAAACCGTATTCAAGTCGATTTCATCGGAGGACTTTATGCAAAATGTAAGCGATTTTGCATAAAGTAAGTGTAAGAAAAACTGTCAGTTTACTCAACCCTAATCAATCAGCATTCCGCCTAGGTGATTTGACAATTAACCAATTAATATCATTAGTACATACCATATCGAAGGCATTTGACTGCAATCCAACACTCGACGTAAGATCAGCATACCTTGATATATCTAAAGCATTCGGTCGAGTGTGGCAAGAAGGCCTCATATATGTATTACATTACTGTGGTATCACTGGTCAGTTACTGTCTCTTATTCGAAATTTTCTCGCAGACAGAAAACTGGGGGAAATCTCAGCCGATGTTCCCCAAGGATCCATATTAGGTCCTCTTTTCTTTTTGGTCCTCTTTTCTTTTATGTCAAGTCAATGTGTTATGTATCAGCGGCTGAGCTGGAAAAAGTTCCCACCGTTAAAAATTCATCGCACAAAGATTACTGGAGGGACTCGAGTGAATCCAATTTTGCTTGATAGACCAGGAATTGAAGCATTTTTGTAATTTTTGCCTTTATATTAGCACTGAATATATCAGATGTAAATTCGACTTCATGAAAATTTCTTGGTTGCGAAATGCACGAAATAGGGCAGCCCCCAGGCCGGGGTGTTCTTACGTCATACCCTGATAAGGAAGCCCGAAGCCGAATGAATACCTTGCCTGGTACACTTCGATCAAATCTGCCCAGAAAATGGGCGGATTAGCAGCCATTATGGATTTTACAGTTGGCTAGGTAACGTTAATTATGCGACCTCAATTCCAAACAACAAAACAACATTGTAATGGTTGTTGCTTAGTGGCAAGATTACATTGTTGTTATTCGAATAACTACAAAGTTTTCGAGTGTTTGATATTGTTCTCAAAATGCCAATCAAATCGCAGAACGGCCTCGTGTATCCCAGAGTAGAGGCAGAGCAACGAACTCACTCTGGGGACGAAATTGCGAAAAAGGGCTTTAAAAACGTGATCGTTCTTGAGTATTCTCAGCATAATGAGTCTTTAACCATATGTGATGTTCTCTCGTGTCCATCCTCTATCTGCATTTAAGATAAATATCTTTATTGCATTTGTTTCTTATTTGTTAAAAGGCTGCCATAACCTATCCTTGCCACAAGCACGCACTACGTGCTATGGCTTAGAGACAATATCGTTTCTTGGGTGTAGGTTATGGCAGGCACTTCCCAATGGCCTAAAACAGTCAGATACTCTCTCCAGTTTCAAAAGGAAAATCAAAGCCCGGAGGGGAGAGGAATGTAATTGTAGAATATGCAGACCTTTCGTGGCACAGGTTGGGTTCTTGAGCTGATATTAAATTTTCTGCTCTGTATTTACCGAGAAAAAAGAAGACATTGTAAATATTAAAAGCATTGTAAAAAATCTGTAAATTTATATATTTGTATTAATCATTCGTAATTTTGTTTATTTTTTAATTTTTTCATACAAATTTAACTTTTTTAGGTAGTAGGCTTGAATTAGCTCTTAGTTTATAGCTATTGTATGCATATGTGTCTTGTATGTGTTTATATAGCGGGTGCGCCAAAATAAACTATGCACGTTTGGCAGGCCACAATAAATAGTACACTGGACCGATTTTCAAGATTTATGACTTAATCGTTAGCAGAAAGCCTGAATTAGATGATGGGATTTTTTGCAAATTTTTTCATTTTCAGTTTTTAGCGCTAGAAGCGAGTTTCCTAAACTTTTAGTTTTCGAAAAACACTGAAAACCATAAAAAACATCGATCAAGTTTTCCAAAGAATCGACATGAATGGACAAAGAGAGAACTTGTTCGTGGTAATTTGTGATTTAGAAATCGACCAATTGTAATCTGCTGTAAGAGAGTTCGTACTAAACTCCCAAATCCCCCTGAAAACGTTTCCTCCTTGTTCATTTATGTTGAATCTTTTAAAATTTGATCGACGTTTTTTGATCGTTTTCAATGTTTTCGAAAACGAACATTTTAAGAAACTCGCTTCTAGCTCTAAAAACTGAAAACGAAAAAATTTGCAAAATATCCCAGTATCTAATTCAGGCTTTCTGCTAATGATTAAGTCATAAATCTTCAAAATCGGTCCTGTGTACGATTTATTGTGGCCAGCCAAACGTGCATAGTTTATTTTGGCGCACCCGGTATATATAGGCCTACTTTAAATATATTGATAATAATAATGTCCATTGCTCTCTTCATAGATATTGGATAAAACGATATTAATTGAAGATCCAGATGCGAGTGAGTTAGTTCCATTCCTCAAAAAGTCAATACAAAAGACAAGTGAGAATGCTGCTGTTTCGAACGGATCCACACAAGTTTCTTCTACGGTATTTTGATTGTACTTTTCATGTTATGAAACAGTAAATCTTTTAGCTATTCCAAAATAGAACTTGGATAGAGGGATATTTATATACATGTTTGTTCGAAGCCTTTGATTGACTGGCATCAGAACTCCTATCACTATTTTTCACGTTCGAAACCTCTACAAAGTGCATGAAAACATCGTTCGATTTCGAATAGCGGAAAGATAGCTAAAAGATCTGTTACCAAAATTTAGGATGTTTCTCATAGATAACAGGCCATTTGCACATTAGCCTTGTCTTCGTACTTAAGAATCCTTGAGAAATGTTTTATGTTCTTAAGAATTTTTTTGAAACTTCTTGAGAATTCTTACGAATCCTTGAGACCTCTTCTTGTGTAAGAATTCGTGCTTAAGAATTCTGTAAATTCTAAGAATTCTAATGAGTGTTGAAGTTTTTAGGGATTCCTTTTTCGGAATTTTTACGGAATGTTTTCATGAACCATTTAAGAATTCTTGTCAGAATGTGAGTATTCTTAAGAATTCTCGAAAATTCTTGCAATGTTAATGTGCGGTACTGTGCACGCTCTTTTGTAGAAAACATAGATCTGCCCATGAAACTAAGAGTGTGTTAATTCAGATAAACATTTTTATTTTTTGGCTGTACACGTTTCTAATCCCCTCCTTAATTTATAGGTGCTTGAATTTTGATGTAGTTTCTACCACTGCTACAGATATGTTTCTCGACGTACAATAATAACGTTTGGCAGAAAACAGGGTGCAAAACACTAACCTGAAATGAATATTGCTGCAGAGTAAGGGTACAGTTGCCTGGTTGAATCTCAGTGGCAACTGTTGTGCTCATTTTTTTAATTTACGATACCAAAATAAATTTCGAAGACACCCAGTCAGTACTTATATAATTTACTGGGTGAGTCAATATAAACAACCCCCGTTTCATGACCACTGCTTCCTATAAATATGGAGGCAATAATATAGTCAAATGTATTATTTAACGTTGGACATGTTCAAATTAATTTTGAAATTTGCCTGATTAAAATCGGCCACTGTGTTCTGAATTTGTAAGGGATTTTGTAGAGAATGCCATCTTATAAAAATATAAACAAGTAAATAAACTAAAATATGAGTACTTTGGTGCGAATTGAAATAAGCACGACGTTTCGAGCATAGCCCGTTATCAAGCCGATAACGGGCTTGATAACGGGCTATGCTCGAAATGTCGTGCTTATTTCAATTCGCATCAAAGTGCTTATATTTTACTTTATTTACCTGTTTATCATTGTACAATTGCACTACATGCAACAAGAAGATTTTTTGACTATCTTAAAAAACCTTCAAAAACGGCATAAAATCACTATCAAATTTTTCTAACATTTCTTCCTTTTAGCGATGACTCGTAGTCATAAATGCTTCAGCATGTTTCTACCTCTCGGAGGATGAAAGTGCCATCCCTACGGACAGAACCAAGTTATTCCCGGTGATTTCATCCTCACAAGAGGATAACATGTTCTAAAACGCGTTGAAGTCATTGCTGTAAAGGCTGAAATATTAGCAAAGTTTGATCGTAGTTTTATGCCAGTTTTGAAGGTTTGTTGAAGGGGCTTTCCCAAGGAAATGCCTCATAATTTCAGAACTGAATGACCGATTTCAGTCCGGTAAATTTTAAAATCTATTTGAACATATTCACTATTACTTGATATATATGGCAATACCATTGCCTTGATATATGGGGAGCAGTGGCGTTGCAAACGGGCATTATTTTGTATTGACCCACCCGGTAGAAGTGCTGCCTTTAAATGTTTAGGAAGAATTTGAATATCTCTTCTCTTTTAGACTACCAAATCAAGTGCTGTCAAGGGCAGCAGATCGCCTTCTGATATTCTTCAAAATATTTTCAAGAAACTTGGTTCCAAGGACAATAGTCAAGAGGTGAATCTTGTTTAACATTTTGCTGAAAGCTTGATTCAAACTTTGAACATTATACCCCCCATATTTCTACACAATACCAAGACTTCTGAAAATGCTTTCTGACAGGATCCAGTAAAATTAATGAAAAGTCGGACCGTGATTCCACAAATCAGGAAAATTTACCATAATTTTGTAATTCAAAAAATTCTCTTTGGCACTGCCCTTAAATTCCTTAATACTTCCAAGAACCATATCCATTGTTCTGCAAACTCTTCTGAGAAAACGATGTCAGTGCTTCTGCAATTTCGAGAGAAAGACCCTCTGTGGTTGGCACGTCCCTGTACTGCAATCATACCACGCCACCACAAAAGATCTGTTACCATAAAATCTAATGTCATTAGATAATTCTTTATTTTGTTGATCACAGTTAACAAGCAGGGATGGCTCCGTGATAGCGTGCTTGAATACCAATCTAATGGTTGGTGGTTCGAGTCGCCGCCCTGTCAAACCTGTTACTGGGAGTTTGGACAGCTGCCAACCCTCTGTAATTCCAGGCTAAAGGAATCACAAGATACAGTCACATCGAAAGGAAGGACCAGGACTCTCTTCCGAAAATCGTAGTGTCTCGATGTCCTGAAAGTACCAGCCTGTGTGCAAACTATACCCAAGGGAAAGGTATAGTCTGCGCAACGCCACTCACTTTTGTGCAGTGCGTGCTTCATCATTTATTTCGCAATAGTGATAACAAAGAAACCTTATTGTTATGACAGCCAATAAAATCACTTTCCCAGGAAACGAGGAAACAATCAGATTTGAGAACGGCTATCACGTGATTAAATCTCAGGTTTTACTTTGTTCTCTAGGCAAACTTCATTAGCAACCCAATACTCTAGAATTTTAACTAACCTACTGCTGACAATAAACAGACGCTAAGGAGAAAGGGCCATTCAAACTGTCATTGAAATGAAATGCTGTCGCATACAATACATGAAATTGAGCGGCGTTGCGCAGGCTGTACGTTTTCCTTGGGTATTGTCTGCTCGCATGTGTTTTGAAGGTGTTGTGGCGCAGTGGTGTATTCCTCTGACTTTGCAGCCAGAACAGTCAGGTGGACCGTGCTCGATCCCAGGTAGAGCCCCATCACTTCAGCGTCATGACAAGGGGTCGCGGACTCGATTAGGCCTATTCTACTTCTGAGATCCCAGCGCTTGGCGCTAAAAACCGCAACTTCACTTCACTTCATTTCACTTCACGCAGGATAGAAAGTACCTTCAGATGCTAGTTATAGTTCGATAGAGAAAAATTTTTTTTTTTTTTTTTTTTTTTTTTTATCAATCTAAAACTTAAAAACAACAAGTTAATGCAAATTACTGTGGCATTTGCAGCGAGGAAAGACGCATGGTCACCGGGTCCTCACTACAAATGCCACTTACAATTTTCTAAGTACTATCAACAATAAATTAATAATAGAACACAAAAAAACAAAAAAATAAGATACATATGCACACTAAATCAGGACAAAGTAAAAGCCAAGGTAAAACTGAAGTACCCCCAAAACCCGCACAAACAGCCCACCACCCACCAAACCACAACCACGAGCGCACCGGCAGGGAGAATGAAACAAAGTTTCAGGGATTCAACCCCGAGGGGGAAAAAGACTTTCCAATTTACCATAGACTCCCCCCAACCGATGCACCCGCGGCAGCAGTGCGATGAGCAGAGACAGCCCACGCAAATTCCGGGAGCACTTCAGTCTAAAAGAAAAAAAAAGGGTTAGGCTGCTGTTTTTCCAGAAAGTTTAATTAAACCGTCCAGAAGTTTTGATGAAAGAAATAGTTGCTTCTATGATGATTCTGTTTGCAAAGGTGCTTTCATTTGGGTTCCCATATAATAACAAATGACAAAGATCCTTTGAGTTCATGCTAGCAACATCATATCCGACATCTGAGACTTGACCAAGGAGATCTTGGCGCTGAGCTGTAAACTGGGGAAAATTCACAATTTGATAATTACAAACTTTCTTCAGGGCCTCAAGGAACTGTATGAATTCAAGCAGAATTACCCAGAAGAAGATGTTGAACCTTATATTTCGAAAACATCGCAATTCTTTAGAAATTATGTTGAACGTGGATTGAGAGGAATTGAACAAGAAAGGAAAGGAAAAGTACCACAATCAAGTATGTTGAAATCCTTTCATTTATTCCAGTGTTTTGGTATTGACGTTTATCTTCCTTTCACAGAACCCTGGTCAATCATGATCCTTTGCGAACCTACTTCATTTCATTTTCATTCATTTTAAATTCTTTATACACGGGGGCCCATCAGCCATGACTGGCTGCTTTTCAGGGGGTCGTGTCATAACCTAATTATAATGCTACTAAAATAACAAGGAATATTTACAATGTTAAATTAGAATAAATATGAAAATTAAAGCTATTTTCTACTTAGTCTACATTTAAAAGTAGACCGAGAGGGGGCTAGCTTGACCTCATGTTGAATTCATTCCAAACCTTTGATCCACGGAACGAAATGCTTTTTGGCCATTGCTCGTTTTGATTCGTGGAGCAAGCAAGTCAATTTCACAATTTCTCAAATTTACAATCTCCCGAGTTGAGTTTCTCTTGAATAGAGTTGAGAGGTACGTGAGTGCGAGACCATTTATTGATTTGAAAACAATGGTAGCCGTCTCTTGTTTGATCATGTCTTGGACTGTCGGCAATTTGAGCTCTTTTATCAAGTTTGCTACTGGTGCATATACCGGTTGAGTAAAAGGAAACGTCCGGCGTTTGCAAAATACTGCTCCCTGAATATCACAGCAATAATTCTGAAAACTGTACGTTCATATTGATTGAACGCCGATATGTTCAATCTGATACAGTAACCCAGTTTCAATCGGACATTCCTTCCCATGGATTTAGAAGATTTTCTGCAGAAAGCCCCTTTCGGCAGAAACCTGCAAAAAAACGAATGAAAACAATGAGCAAAATTTCATCGTTTTCCTTCCTAACAACAATGACACTTACATGTAAATAATATATTTTGTCCTCTCCAGAGAATGGAATCCCCCAGAATAATGAATAGTCTCTGCCCGGACAATTTAAGAGGGAGACTTGTTACCAGATCTCAATTATCGAACTATCCAACAAGAAATCAGTTAGATCTGGACACCCCAAGACAGAACCTAGAATTCTCCAAAAGCAGTTTTTTCTACTCTGGTGCTAAGACATGGAATGAAATCCCATTAGAAATCAGAATGAGTTCCACAATTAGCATATTCAAAAGGAAACTGAAGGAATTCCTACACAATTAGCATCCTTCCCGAAGCGCAATCCCGAGGAAGATCAACAAATTTGTAAAATTTTATTTGTAAATCGATGTTTATTTTGTATAGCAACAGTTCTTTTTAGCGGATAGGGGTTTTGTGTTTAAATATGATAAAATGAAACAAAATGAAAGTTTTTCCTACTAGGGGGAAGCCTTTTTGATTCTCCCAAGAGGATAGCACTTGTTACAGCGTGTTCAAGTCATCGTTGTAAGTAAAAATATTAGGGGAATTTGCTCGTGATTTCAGCACGCTTTTTAAGGTTTCTCATGTGATCAAGGGAAGGCACTGGCATCCATGAAAACTGCACCAAGTATACGCACCTTTTCAAGAACCTTTCAGGCTGGACTTTGATTCTGGCATCAGTTAATCAAGAACCTCATTCAGGCTGCCTCAACAAAACCTAGGTTCTTTTATGCAGGTTTCTATTGTCAAGCAAACATTGTTTCTATGTATAAGTACATAGTTCCCATTATGCTATGGTCTTCTGCCAAACCTATCAAGAAACGAAGGCAAGTATTTTTCATTTGAAATTGAGATCTGTCCACTGTACACCATTCTCTTCTCGATAAACTTTTCAGGAAAACACCAATCTCCTTACTGTTTCTTTAGATTCTTAGTAAACTTTCTTATCTCTTGTTGTAATTTTGATGATAGATTCAATGTTATTGACAGCTTCTCGGCTTTTTGTTGTTGCACCTTTTAGATTTCTTCTCAATTAAGATTCCTATGTTTTGTATTTCGTAGGTACTACTGTTTCTTTCAATACAAACGGACAGACACAATACTCATCGAATTCTGCTGGGGCTCCGTCCACAGGTAAATTAGTCATGTACATTTTGTTACTTAAGCTAACTATTTCATTTGCGCCAAAAGTAGAGCTACTGGCTTGCATTGTTTGCTAAAATCGTCTTATTTGAAATTGCACATTTTTACGAGGAAGCTTGCATTTTTTGTTAAAATTGGCCTCTCTTGACGATGCTCATTTTTGAACCAAAGGGGAGGCTAAATGCTTGCCTGTCTAAAGAATATCGGCTGTTTAAATTTGATATTACCCAATCTTGACCATAAAGACTTGCTTCCCTTCCTTTGCCTCAATTTTTTTGTATTTGCTCTTGACAGGAATTTGAAATCAATTTCCCATTGTAACTGATCCAAGTGTAATGACTTTTGTTTTCAAACATGGAGGTCATAAACTTTAATCTCTGCATGACAGTGAAGGGTTCAGGTGCTATGCTCTAGTAAAGTGTACACCTCGTTCATAAGTAGTGTTGCAAGCTTCCTTTGTATGTTCTGGAAGGCTGAACGACATCTAGCTACATTACAGCTAATCTAGGCCACTATGAGTGCCCCCAGCTAGGCATGAGACCCTTAGGATCTTCTGAAAGACGGCAAAATGAATTGCTTGGTCAAGCATCTGGAAGTTCACCCATCCAGATTTTGACCTCACATGACCAAGCTTAACTTCAGTAACCTTACGGAAACTGTATAAGCCGCTCGGCCACTCACTCTAGGAACAAACTTCGAGCGTTAATTTGTCTGCGAATATCCTTTTTGTTATAATCACATTTTAGTCTGATAGCGATTACTTTCAACCTAGTTTAAACGTCGCATTTCTGCCGCATCGAATTAAATAGTCTCTCCTGCAAAAGCTGTATGTCGATAAAATGCGACCATAATGCGACGCTGAAATCACCCGTCCCACAAAATATTAAAATTCCGCCGCTTGATTTTGCAAGAGCGTGACTTGTAGAGGGTCGTATTATTGCCATGTCGAAGTGAATTATTGCTTTGGCCGTTCTATAATTTACAAACACAAAGAAAACAACATCATCAATGCGCATGCTTCACATGGGGGGTTCTCGCTACGGGATTTGAAGCGGCAATACTATTTGCAACGTTTAAGTCAACAAGCAGTTTTGCCGCATTTTCGTCGCATTTTGTCGCATTTTTGTGGCATCTTTGTCGCATTCAATTCGACACGGCAGAAGTGCGACGTTTACACAAGGCCAGACTTCCTGGGAAACTCAAAGTTTGCTTTTAATTGACACCAAACATGCTGTTAGCCAAATGATCAATCAGATTTCATTTTACAGGAGCTGACAAGTACCTTGATCGTTTGAAGTTGCTACGAGAAAAATACTTGCAAGTCAACGCAGAGAAAGCGGTAAGAAGTTACAGTAGTATACCTAAAGACCATAGATAAAATTATTTTTCAATCATATCATTCGATGCGTCCCTTGTGGGTCCATTCATAAACCAGAAAAGTGACAGACTTTTGCTTGATACCATATTGCAGACATCCATAAACCATGGTTTTCTTCGAAATTATTTCATGTTGCTTCAGACGGTTTAGAAATTAAGATGGTTTAAGTTTTTTTGAAAATTTTTCTTGAATTCTTGAACAAGTAGAAAAACACTCTACTTTTGAAAATACTGAAGATTTCAGAAAAGTCTAACGGTAGAATTATAGAGACATATCTGAAGTTTCTTTAAATCATTCAGTTCAAAGAAATAATTAACTGAATTTTACACCAGCCTTTTTAAAGATTTGGAATCCATGCTTGCTCTACTAAGCTCCTCCCCTCTGAGCCAATATTTTAAATACGCCCCCCTCTCTATTAAGCCCCCCCCCCACTTATATCAAATTCCAGAGATTACCAAAGATTTTCCATTTGTTGTGCTAAATAAGTTTGCATGTTAATTTTGATATGGTTTGAGATAAAACTGTGGGGAATTTATATGTTTGACTCGTAAAATTGTCTGTTGAATCCCATAAAATGTGTTATAAAAGAGCCATAAAGCTATCATCTGCATCCTTGTCACTTGATTTTATGAATAATCCCCCCCCCCCCCCTCTAAAATAACCTCCCCCCTCTGGAGTAACCGAAATTAAATACGCCCCCAGGGGCTGAATAGAGCTTTACGGTATGTGACTGCCTATTTTATGAATCATGCGAAAGACGATTTCACAAAAGACCCTAGAAACCATGGAACAGAATGACCGATTTAAAAAAAATATATTTTCATATCTTCTTCCTAGGCAATGATAAAACGAGTTTGCGAAATAGATTGCATTGATTAACACGCCTTTCATTGTTTTCTGACTCGCCTCGTATCGGTTTGAACCTGATAGAGTTAGCCAGTGCAGTCAGATTTTTCACCCTCGACGGTTTTGGAGATATTGGTATGGTTGTTCATTTGAAGCAAAATTATTTCATTCATATTCACGGTTTTTTGTGATCATTCACCATATATTGCTGTATTCCGAGACATAATTGCCATATGCATTTACCCTAAACGCATGAAAGTCTACGGCAGCTGCAGGCTGAAGAAATTCTACTATGACGCGCACCCTTTGTTTACTAAAGTCTTCTGTAGTATTGGTATCGTAAAATGGCCTGTTTGCCAGCAAGGATGAATTTTGTTAAACATAAGAATCCGCTCTCCAACAGTACATAGAGATTTTCGGTTCTGAAGAATAGATTTCTCACTTTCGGCGCACCCAAGTAAACAGTTCTGCTCTCTCTGTTTATGTTGATTTGACTGAATGGGCTCAAAGGTGTGAAATCTATTTATCAGAAAGGTAAATCGCTTTGTCTTTTCGGAGTACTGATTATTTTGTTCACAATATTCGCCCCTGCTATGTTTGTCTTTAATCTTTTATTTTTACATGAATAATTGTTCTGATTTTAGGAGGAGGACAATGAAGAAGCATTAGAAACAAAAGCACCTCTCGTTGATATAGCACCTTCAAATCAAATCGAAAAAATGGTAATTATAATCATTGTTATTTTGTGAATCAGACTAAAAGCACCATCATTAAAAGGGCTCCGTCGTCAAACAGTAAACAAATCCGTTAACTCGCACGTGTCGGGGATTATCCATTGTTCATCCATTGTTCTCTGCAGTTTGCTTTGTGGCTTCACCCAAGCCACCAAAAAGTGACCGTTGAAAATCCACTTATATCCGAGCAATCGTAGAAGATATGAATGTTTGGTTTGTTCCTTAGTGAAGTAAAAGGATTAATGCCCAAACAGCAACTTTCATTTTGAAAAAAATACGAAAATCCTGTGTGATATCATCTTTCAAAAAACTGCAAAAATCATCGTTTTCTTTACATTTTGACGGCGGAGCCCCTTTAAATAACAGAAAGAAAATGACAAGCACACAACTGTCACTTTGGCAGCATAGGGCTCAAAGCTTTCAAATCTTTAAAAAGCTGGGTCTAAAATTCTATGACAATTTTCTTTGAACTGAATGGCTTGAAAGGAACTTGTGGTACTTTGCTGTAGATCTGCTGTGGAAATTTTTGATATCTTGATTTCTTGAAGATGGTGGCAATTCAACTATTTTTGAAAAAATTCATGGATTATTTTGAAAAGATTTAAATCACCGTAAATCCTAAACCGATAGAGGAAAAATGATATAACCTTCAAGCAAACCATAGTTTATGAAGGTCTACAATATGGTGGCAAGCAGAAATCTGTAGCTTTTCTGATTTAGGATTTAGACATTTGATGACGTCATAGCCTCAAATTTAATAAATGCTGCCATTTTGAAACTAATCAAGATATCAATAATTTCCAAGGGGTTTATTGCAAAACACCCTAAGTTCCTTCCAATCCATTTGTTCACAGAAAACTGTAACGGAATTTACCACCGACCCTTTTGAAGATTTGAGCCCTATGTTTACTTTGGCAATACGTTTCGATTAATTATTTTGTTTTTAATTTTGGAAACTGTCTTGTTATTCTGTTATAACCGGTGGTTATAACCGGTTGTGCACCAAGAAATGTTTAGACGTTCGAAAATCGTAGCACCTGGATATACTTTGTTCTTCCTACCTGGTGATTAAAAAAAGCCTTGCGTTTGAATAATGGTGCTGTCTGAGTATCAAAGCAATGATATTTAGAACTGTCTTGTTTTATTGCCAATATGTTCAATCAGATTCAGTAATTTACCTGGCTTCAATCGGTCATTCGTTCCAATGGATATGGGAGATTTTATGTAGAGAGCCCCTTCCAAAGACCTGCAAAAACCAATGGAAATGACAAGCAAAATTTCCTTGGTTTTCCTTCCTAAAAATTATGACACTTGCATGTATTCATGTATTTTGTCCTATTGGGAGAATGGAATCCCCCTGAATTCATACCAAGGAGAAGAATTGTTCATCCTCTCAAGAGGACAGCACTTGCCAAAGCGTGCAGGAGTCATTGCTGTAAGGTGAAAATATCAGGGAGATTTGCTCGTGATTTTAGCACTTTTTACGGTTTCTCGAAGGGACTTTTTCAAGAAAACCCCTTGTAAAACCTGAACGGACTGACCAATTTCAGTCAGAAAAAGTTCTAAAAATGATTGAACATGTTGGCTATTTAATCAAATATTGTAAAATATCATTGCTTGTTTATTTAGGGAGCAGTAGCCTTCTCGACGGTGGGCGTTCTTTCTGACTCACCTCGCCAATTGGAATTCACTGTTGTGTTGCTGTTGTATTTTTCAGCCTGATATCACGCAAACCTTGGAGAAGAAGGAAAAGAAAGAAGTGAACTTAGACGATCTGAAGAGACGATTACAGCAAATTAAGATGGGAAATAAACCCTGATCTGGGGAATAAATCCTGATCAGGTCATGATTTTGTTTATTTTGTAAATACCCGAAAAAGTGACGCTTTCCTCGATTGTGTAATCACTTCGCAATAGCGCTAGAGGACGTTCGTTTGAAGTGATTCATGTGCTTAGAATTATAGAATTCAGACAGAAGTGTAATTAGAAGATGTTATTTTTATGTTACATACAGCAAAAAAACAATGCTCAGAACAACAGCGTAATTTATGTTGTGAAATCTCACGTGTGTTTGTTTTTTATCGCTGTCGAAAAATGTTCATGATAAATGTAGCTATTCTAAAAAAAACCTGGATCGAGCGATATTTTTATATTCATTTTTATACCGAGTGTCTATAAAAAATACCCCCATTTTGACTGGAAATAGGAACCAAATGATAAGATATCATTGCTCTCCAAGTTCATAGCTGAATTTATCAATCTTTAACTTAGATGCACATATCTTGAATTTGAAAATCGTCCACCAAACAGCAGAGATACACGTTTGCAAAGTCAAAATTTGCAGTGCACCCAAAACCAGAGGTTTTGAAGGAGGGCCTAGCCATGATTTGCATCATGGACATTTTCCAAAGCACCTGCTAATTTTAATTTCCAGTTTTTTTGCTTTTGGAAAGAACAAACGATGCATGGACATGGTCGTTATTAAACGAATATAATAAACATGTGACAAAAATGATAAAGTCGTACCACATCTCCAAAATATGTGCGCATGCTTTGATACAAATAACACTTGAGATGGAATGCATTGCAAGGACCGATTCCCCAGGGGGGGGGGTACTCTGGTATATTCAGGATAGGGATGCTCAGGTTACTTTTTTGGGTCTAAAATTCAGGCAAGGATTATTCTTTTGGGTCAATGATTTGTACAGTTATTTTTTTGGGTTCAAGAAATTCTGGCTTACTTTTTTGGGTCTCAAATATGAGAAAAAGTAAAAAAATTGGGAAGATAAAATTTATAAACAAAATTAGAGTCAAGTAACAGTACTAAATAAAAAAACATAAATATCCAAACACATTATGAGAAATCTAATCAGTTAGGGCACTTTTATGCAGATTTAAGATACTGACTTCATAACTTTTGGGTATGAAACGTCGGAAAAATCATTTTTTTGGGTCTATTTTCATGCTAGAAATTATTTTTTTGGGTTGATGCGTTGTACCCCAGCGTGAGCACCCCTATCCTAAATATACCTGAGTACCCCCCCCCCCCCTGGGACCGATTCCTCAAAAGAAAAGTCACTTCTTGAACAATTGAAGCAATTCAAGGTCTGAGTCCTTTCAAAAGTCAAAAACTAATGGTCAAAAAAAGAAAATTCTTGTGTAAAATGCCCGTGATGTCAAATATGGCCAGGCTCTCTTTAAGAACCTCTGGCTTCAGGTGTACCCCCCCAAATTCTGACCTTGTGAACTCGTATCTCTGGTAGTAAACTTTACAATCCCAATCAAATATTTTGGTAAAAGCCAACGGGTGTATAATTCCCCCCAGTAATCAGTATGATACAACATTTCTATGAGAGCAAAATTGCTTCTGCAGGATTTAATATTGAATATTCCACAAATTTACGCGAATTTCCTTTATTCAACGAAGGCAGGATCATTTTGTGTAATTTTCATGGCCATGAATATTATGCATGAATGACTTTGCTTTCTTTGGATGAAGCAGATTATCGAGGGGACAGTTTGCCTTTAAGAGAAAAGATTTCTTGAAAACAAGATTTCTAGGCAGATATATGTATGCATATGCCCTTCACAGCCCTCATGGAACAATGAATAAACGTAGGTTAATGCACAGGAAGCCCAATCGCGTATTATGGCGGCCTAAGCTAATACTAGTAAAAGAAAATAAAATTCATACCGTAAATGGCTGATTGTTATCTCGGTTATCTCTGTCTCGATTGTGTCTTTCTTCTTGTGCTCTTGTACCCCGAAATGATTGAAGCATTCTGCCACCATGGTAACAGAATTGATGTTGTTGCTGTTGTATTGAAATAACGACGCAACATTATAGGTTGAAGTGTGTACATATAAGAAAGAACAAGGACTGAAGCTTTCTTACTTACATAAATCTAACAACAGTTTTATCCTCGCTCAATCTCGGTGAATTTTGCATCAAACGCCCAGTTCTTTGCATGAAAATGTTCCCCAGCTTTTAAACTTCGTACTCAATGCATTTGTCTTCACTTTCCTCCCCGAAATGATTTAAAACAAACGCGAAACAAAACTGATCACTTTGACAGTTTGAAATATGCTCAAGCTCCGTCCACCATCGTGGCCAGGATAAAAGGTGCCGACATTCGAAATTCGTCAGATTCTCGACGAAAATTACGACGCTAACCCCCGGATCTCCACCGAACATATTTGCTGCCAATAATCCTTACTTACAAACATCCGGGGGATAAAACCTTGATTTGCTACGAGTTTTGTTCGAATTTCGAACGTCGGCACTCTTTATCCTGGCCACGATGGTGGACGGAGCTTGAGCAGATTTCAAACTGTCAAAGTGATCAGTTTTGTTTCGCGTTTGTTTTAAATCATTTCGGGGAGGAAAGTGAAGACAAATGCATTGAGAACGAAGTTTAAAAGCTGGGGAACATTTTCATGCAAAGAACTGGGCGTTTGATGCAAAATTCACCGAGACTGAGCGAGGATAAAACTGTTGTTAGATTTATGTAAGTAAGAAAGCTTCAGTCCTTGTTCTTTCTTATATGTATACACACTTCAACCATGGGTAGTTAGACACTGCTGGTGTGCTTCTATGGAGGAGCGCTGGATGATATGTATCTGCGGGGGAAATAGTTTGTAGTACTGCGGAGGAGATATCGAAAGGACGAAAATATTAATTAAACGATCTCCTCCGCAGTACTATAAAAATTTCCCCCGCAGATATCTCCTCCGCAGTACTATAAAAAATTTCCCCCGCAGATATCTCCTCCGCAGTACTATAAAAAATGTCCCCCGCAGATACATATTATCCAGCTCTTCTCCATAGAAGCACACCAGCAGTGTCTAACTACCCATGCTTCAACCTATAATGTTACGTCGTTATTTCAATACAACAGCAACAACATCAATTCTGTTACCATGGTGGCAGAATGCTTCAATCATTTCGGGGTGCAAGAGCACAAGAAGAAAGACACAATCGAGACAGAGATAACCGAGATAACAATCAGCCATTTACGGTATGAATTTTATTTTCATTTACTAGTATTAGCTTAGGCCGCCATATTACGCGATTGGGCTTCCTGTGGTTAATGTAGCAAAGCAGTGACATCAAATTTCTATCTTTTGAAACAATTTCTCCCTTTGTAGGAAGAAATTGTTAGTACTTATACCGAGGGTTGGCCAAAATTGCGCACAAAAATGTGAATTTAATGAAATTACTTTTTCTTGGAACGGTTACCACGGCAATATTTAACGGTACAGAGCCTCCTTAATTAAGGTGCCTCAATAATGACGTCATTGAATATCAAAACGAAAGTTGGCGGCAAAGGGGAAGGCCAGGCGGCCGATCAAATTAAAACGACAGATCAACTGTCTATTCGTTCAGGAAACTTCTTGAAGCTTTGCAGATTGGTTGAAAGTATCGGACGACAAAGGATCTGTTGGCTGCAGTAATTTGGTTTGGATAAAATTCCGAAAATGACGTAGATTCAAGGCTATAACAAGAGCGAAAAACTTGGGCCTAACGTAAACAACAACTCGTGGGAGCTTTGCAAAAGAAAATGTTTTGATGATAGACATCACCCACCAGGTTTCTTGGATCACTTCCTTGTTTTTCTACTGCTTCTATGCATATGTGAGGATATTTTGATATGAGTCCTCCAACTACTGATCTGCAAGCAAGAAAGGGACAAGCAAATGCCAAATTACAAATTGCATATGATGAAGGATTGAATAAAGATGGGTTTGCGGAAGAGACCCTTCAATCGGGCATGGCCTCCCTGTCCGTTGGAGGAAAAGATAAAAATGAGATTGAAGAGGATAGAAGAGACCAAAGGGATGATGATGATTACATGTTTTTCCGCATTGATGGCTTGAATTTCAATGGTAAGGGAACAAGTTGGAAATACATCAAAACCCCATATAAGAAACCTGTGATGGTACACACTTTTTTAAATAAGAAACTGGTTTATAAGGGGCGCTTCAAAAATTCATTTCATCAAGGATAATGGAATTTAGCCGCTAAATTCTGATACCCCCTCCCCCCCACTTCCCTTAACGGACACATAAAATCTTGTGTTTGCCAACCTCGCTGACAGTCTTATCGAGATTGATATGAACCTTTACCTGTGAGTATGGAAGACTTCTTCTAAGGCTCTTTCTCTCTCTGTTTGACATTATCCTGTGCTAAAACCTTGCAAAATATGGCAGAAAAAATTTTTAGGTTCCATTCCATCACGCTTAACGGATTGTTAATAAACCCCCTCCCCCCGTAACGGCCAAATTCCACTATCTGTGATGAGGTGGATTTTTGGACGGCCTCTAAGGAACTAGTAGTAGTACTGTGATGACCAAAAATTTAAGAAACTCTAGTACTACGTTCAAGAACAATTAAGAAGCTCTGGAATGTTATTTCTAGAGTGAGAGTCTTTAGATACGGTTCACGCGGCATTTTCTAACTTTTGACTGGTAAAGAATTGGTACCTTTTGCCTCACTGTGCATGGCTTATTTGTGGTGACAATATCAATGCAAGCAAAATGAAAGCCCTTTGTCAATAAGAACACTCAACTTTGAACCATAACACAATTTTAGGCCTCACAAAATAAGAAACTAATTAAGAAACTTTTACTACTACAACACCAAAATTTTCATGCGAAATTAAGAAACTTTTAGTACTAAGTGCTGATCCAAGTTTCCTTTAAAAAATTAGCTAGCCTGCGTGCAAACTTTGGTTTAGCTGAACGCAGACTTTGGTTACTGGTGAGGAGAGGACACATCTCGCATTCATGATTCTGCCTTACCAAATAATGCTTTATCCAAAAGCACATGAAAATATATTTTTTTTATCGTTTACCACCACCTCTAAAGGGACCGTTATGGAAATAAGGTCAATATGGCCTTTTAATGCTAAGTTTAAAGGCAGAAACACCGCAATGCGACAAAAAACAATCAGCAAATGTGAATATTTCGTCCTGCTGCCATGCAGGACTTCTTCAGGGCTGTAAGCAGGACTTCTTTACAGCCCTGAAGAAGTCCTGCATGGCAGGACGAAATATTGGCATAAAATAAATTCATCACATTTGCTGTTGTTTTTTTGTCGCATTGCGGTGCTTCTGCCTTTAAACTTATTCATTTTTTCGTCACCTCAAGCATCTTCAGATCCGACAATCGACGCTGGTATCGTGGCCTTTACTTTTCCAGATTTTTTAATGCTACCCTGCCACTACAATTAGGGGTGCTTTTACAGGTAATTTACTTAATGTGCATTGTCATTGTTTTTTTATCTATTTTTAGCTTTTTAAACTTTTAAATTTTATTCACTTCTTGTAAATTTTTGTGTGTGGCAAATGTATACAACATACAACAATGCATTCAACAATACAACAATACAATACAACAATACATTACATAGTACATATATAAAGAAGGGAGAATCATTTTGCATTGCAGAAATATCTTTTATTTTACATTGTTCTTCACTTTAGAAACTTGTGACAGGGCTTGTGACCTTTTCCGTTTCTTTAAAATAGTTTCTCATACAGCGTACCATAAAAGCTCTATCAAGCCCCTGTGGGGCTTATTTAATTTTGGGCACTTTTTAGTCCTTTTTGCACCACATTTTTGCGGTTTAAACATACAGTTTTACCAGTTAAATACATGAATTCAACAAAGTTTTATCTCAAAACACATCAAAATTAACATGCAAATTTATTTAGCTAAATAAATGGAGAACCTTTTGGTAACCTCTGGAATTTGATAAAAGTGGGGGGGGGCTTAATAGAGAGGGGGGCTTAAGAGCTTTTGCGGTATATCTATTATAAATTCATTCAAAAATGCAAAATAGTTTAATTCAAACTTTTAAATACAGTAGTAGAGATGTCAACAAATTGTACAAGAAGATTGTTGGATCATTTATGCTTGGTCATGTATCTCGTCTTCAATTTTCTTTTTCAGATCTGTATGATTTTGGTAGCAATCCCGTGGATAGCAAGAGCCAGCGTTTCATGAGAAGATTGTCCGCAATTGAGACTAAAATGAAATCTGGCCACCTTATCCATCAGAATTGCAAAGAAATTGCTTTGTTCAGATATGGCAAATGCGTCTATGCCATTGATGAAAGATGCCCACATGTAGGTGAGTGAAATCATTTCAAATGATTTTCAGATGTTACTTTATTGGAATGTGCGCAGCCAAAGATAAATTTCATGACTAGTGTAATGACGAATAGTTTCATTTTGACCCTCTTCGGGATGACATGGTGAAAAACAACATCATTGATATCATATTTGAAATGACAAATCCATTAGTCGGTTAGATAAATAAATGAACAAGTCCATGGAAGAAACTAGTACGACATTGCCATCCTCAGCTAAAGAATCAAAATACACGTGCTGCTTTTATAGCACTGATTATGGAAACCGGTTATACTAGTCAAACAGGATACCATGGAAAACAAGTAAACAACTAAATACCCCGGGGATTGGAACATAACGAGGGGTATTGAAGAGTTTTGCGCGTTTAGGGACGGTCTATCACGCAAAATTAATAAACTTTCAAAAATCAACAGATCAGACTCATTGTAAGACTTCTCTAGGATTGTAAAATCTTCCGAATTAGCACAATGGCCTGTTTGTTTGGCACGTTCCCTAATGGCCGAAGGCGATAACTTAATAGGCTGACCTTGTTTGCCTATTCCCAAATGTTCCCTTCTTTTGATGAGCACGAGTTCTTATATACCACATGGGAGCAAACATTCTTAGGAATGCGACCCTTGGGAAAAATGGGAAAAAGTTTTCAATACGTCCACCTGACCGAAAAACAACACGAAAGTCGACGCAGGGGTAAGCCCTACGCAGTAACCTGGAAATCTTGCGTCTAAGTGAAGGCTAATTTGGCCTAAGGGACAGGGCAAAATTTATTACATTACATGGCCGGTGGAGAACAAAATTTCTTGCAAAAAAATCTGCTCGCCCTGTATGAAATTATTGCCAAAAAACCAACTGCCCCGTTACCCTTTCCTTAAAAAAATGTATCTGCCCCGTATTCATGAACAACAAATGTTGTATCGTACCACCGATGAATTAGCCAAAGACCATAACATAATCAATTCTTGCCTTTACGAGACTTTGTAAACGAAGAAATCGACTTTGAAGATGAAGAGAAATGACTGATGAATCGTTCTTGCAAGTACCTGACAAGGACATTTTGCGTCATGTTCATACACATCCTTCCAAGCATTTCTCAACTTGCATGATCCACAATTTTGGCCTCAAAATTAGCCATTTCATATTTCAAACTTCATCTTGAGCTTATAAAAAGGTACTGCCCCGTTCATATTTGCTTTGTAAAAAGTGTTGACCCAGTTCTGTACAAGCTAAACAAAAGTAGTTGCCCCATTACGTTTTGCACCGGCCATGTTATAAAATAAACTTTGCACTGTCCCTAAGTAAGGCATATAAAAGCACACACAAGGGCATTTTCTGGACCGTGGTAGGCTTGGGTTTGAGATCAAACTGTTTTTCAAAAACCTCCTAACAAAACGGTCAACTAAATGTTTAGGATAACAATTATCGTGCAATACTTTCTTTTGAAAGCTAATATCAGTAGAGCTTATATGAAAAGCACGATAAAGTAAGACTGTGATGAGATGGGTTTTGTAATTGATAGGAGTTAAACTGCTAAAGTTCTTATAAAGCCCAGTGAATGTTTTTCTTTTGGTTTTTTTTTACAAAACAAATTAGTGACAAAAGCGAAACCATGCCAAGAAACGAGTTATCTTCTTCAATTTCATACGTAAATTTGATATTCCGATGTTGTCCGTTGAGATACACAAGAAACTTTCCAACTACTTTTTCAACTAAAGAATAGGTATCATCAACATATCAACGTTATAATACTCAGTTTGCCATAAATTTAGTTTCAATAACAGACATGAAAATATTAGCTAATGTGTGTTCCAGTGGGGATCTCAATTGCAACTCCATCTATCTCGTTGTACAACCGTCCGTTAAACAAAAACTGATTTTCTTCAACAGCTAATTGCAACAGTTTTTGAAGCGGATCCTTGTTAAATGAGCAATCATTTTAAACATAAGGGTCACTATTTTCAAATGCCAAATTAACCGAGTAATCAATAGTTAGAAATACCTACTGAAAATTTAGCTTGAAGGGTGTTGCCTGCATTTCCCGATAGTTTGAAGGGCGTGGTATTGCAAAGTTTTCCTGGGGCCTCACCCCAGTCCGCTCCGCCGCTGCTCAAATGTGGTATATGTTTGATGACCTCTGATCGTGGATTATTTCCTGTTTCCAGGTGGACCTCTTCATCTTGGTGACATTGAAACAGTTGGCGAGGCGAATATCCTATGCGTTGTCTGTCCTTGGCACAGATGGAAGATTGAAATAAAAACTGGCAAGTTAACAGTACCATTACGTCCTAAGCAAGTAACTGTTTATCCTGTGAAAATCTCGGATATGGGCGATATCTGCATTGGGTTTGATGAATTTTCCCCATCATACTTCGAAGCGAAAGATGACTTTTGATCTCCATATCTTCAATGGCAAAAAGCTTCTCTTCCCAAAAATCGTCACATTGCCTTGTGAAATTATTTTCCTGGACGCTTGATAAGACGTTGTCGACAAAAGTGCAATGAGTGGCCATAGTGTAGGAGTGGACTGTATTTTAGAGGACATACACTTGTTCACGATATGATTGATAACTTTCTTCGTTCCGTTGTTTTATTGTATATATAATTGTACATATCAATTTCATTATAGAATTATGTCCCTAAGATAACAGCTTGTTGTCAACTGAAACTTTCTCCAATTGATGTGAAAACTGAATAGTGAATTTCTCTTAGGGACAGTGCAAAGTTTATTTTATGACATGGCCGGTGCAAAACATAACGGGGCAACTACTATTTTTGAGCTTGTACAGAACTGGGTCCCCAATTTTTATAAAGCAAATATGTGCGGGGCAGTAACATCTCAGATCAAGATGAAGTTTGAAATATAAGATTGTTCATTTTGAGGACAAAATTGTAAATCATGCAAGATGAGCAATGCTTGGAAGGATGTGCATAAAATGACGCAAAATGTCCTTGTCAGTTATTGCAAATTGCAAGAACGCCGTATCTCTTCATCTTAAAAGTCAATTTTTCGTTGACAAAGACTCGCACGTCAAGATTGAATTTTCTTATGGTTTTTCGCTAATTTATCGGTGGTACCATACAACATCTGTTGTTCATGAATACAGGGCCAGATACATTTTTAAGGAAAGGATGACGGGGCAGTTGGTTTTTTGCAATAATTTCACACGGGACGAACAGATTTTCTTGCAAGGATTTTTCTTCTCCACTGGTCATGTCATATAATAAATGTTGTACTGTCCCTTACTTCAAAAACTTTTTCCACTGAATATTCCACTGTGTTACCCCCAAGTTGAGAATATTATTTCTGCGAATTTTGCCACAGGTCGGAGCACCTGATATTGAAATATTCTATTGTATTCACCGAGCTCTCATATCTAGAATTTTAGGGAAACTACTTTTTTTATGATCAGTTCCAAATTATGTTACGATTCATTACTAAAATGAAATCAGAAGAGAGCTGTTTATCTCTTTGCATTGGACTTAGGAACACGAATCAATTGGTTATAATATCGATCATCAATGTAAAAATCTCCCTAATCACAACAAGTTGTTATGTAAGGGACTGTAGTGTGAGGTGCGCCATCAACGAAAAGTTCAGGTGTTTGAGAAATTATAGCACCTAGAGTACTGGATGGATTGGGATGAATCGCTATTTGCTTCCCAGCAGAAAAACTAAAGTATTTTTAGGATTTTTCTCGCATGTTAATGAGCAAAATAAAGATAGCTAAGTTCGACTTTATGAAAGTTAGTTTTTTGCGATATGGCTGAAAAGAACAAGGACAGATGTTGTAAGACAATAGCATGAGTTGTCTTTGTTGACACCTGAATTCAAAGCGATTACCCAATGCAGACGAAGAAAATTCCATCAAGCAGTAATTCAAAACAAACAAAGCCGCAAAAGTTTCTCTGAAACCCAGGTAGCTATCGTGCTCATTGTGCTTTCCAGAAATTATTTTTAAGGGCAAACATGAGCATAGATCGAAAGAAGAAGGATATATCTACACATTTGCCTCGCGCATTTAATTTGTTTGGTTTAAAAGCCGGTCAGGAGGCGATTCAATTCTTTTACATTTTTGGATGTAATTAAAACACTTACTACTCAGCTTCTGAACCAAAGAAATAAAATGCCTGTGGTAGATGTGTAGATATATCCTTCATCTTTCGACATATGCTCATGTTTGCTCTTAAAAACAATCTCTGGAATGCACATCAAGCGTGCTAGCTACCTGGGTTTCAGAGAAATTTTTGCGGCTTTGTTTGTTTTGAATTACCGGTTGAGGGAATTTCCTTTGTCTGCGATCGCTAATCGCTTTGAATTCAGGTGTCAGCAAAAGCAACTCATGCTGTTGTCTTACAAAATCTGTCCTTGTTGCTGGTAGGGCCTAAAACGCTTGATCAACTCGTAATGAAACCCTAACACAGAACAAGGTGCAAGAGTATCTAATCTTTCTCAGGAGATATAGGGAAATGTTAAAAAAATACTAATTAACAAATAGAAATACTAAAGAAAGTAGGCCACTGGCAATAAATGTGCAGAAGACATTAGATACACTCATTTTCTTTTATAAGAAACTAAGGTCCGGGGCTGGTAGGCAGTTTCTTAACTTTTTGGGCCATTTTGCTACCACAAGTTTCTTACGTGTTTCTTATATTTTTATTGCCGGAAGATTAGAGTCGAAAAATTGATTTTGTCTTGTCTAAAGGGCTCCCAAATTACTTAATAAAATCTCAAAACAAGTAAATAACATGTTTCGCATGTCCAAACAGTTGCTTTAACTGCTCAATGTCAAAATATTTTTTGAGTGTGATAGGGAAATTAAAACTGAAAATTGCAGAAGTTTCTTAGCTTTTTTCAATTTAGGTAAGGTTGTTTCTTAACTTTCGAAAAATTGAGCGTACCGTTTCTTATAAGCGGTTTCTTATAAAGAAAATGAGTGTACCCTCGAAAAACTGTACTTTTTGTAGTGCTCGGTGCGATAAGTTTGTTTACGATTTTTTCAATTAAGTATTTCAGGAATTTGTTGTTGATTTTGCAAACAGCGGCTTTTGATGAAGTCGAATTTTCCTAAATTTCCAGTGCTCATAAAAATACAAGAAAAATTGCAATAATACGTTAGTCTTTCCGCTATCAAGCAAAATACGATTCATTCAAATCCACCCAGGACTAACTAAGATTTTGCAAATTTCTGAACTTTTTGGCGCACCCAGTGTTATTTGTATATATTGTAGCGATAAACAAGATGCAATAGTTTTAATTGTTGTTTTAAATGGCAGATTTTGAGTTATACCAAAGACACTGAAACCTACCAGAAATTCTTTCTTTTAGAACCAAAGGCTGATAATTCTGTATTATTCCCTCCAATAAAGCTAACGATGTGGCCCTAACAATGCCATACTACTAAATAATGGCTGGACCAATTTGACCATTCCCTGCACCAATTTTTACGAAAATGGCACCCTTGGCTAGACCAATTTTGACCATTCTCTGGACCAATATTGTCAAATTCAGGCCCGTTGGAACGAAATTGATATTAGGGGCTGGCTGAAACTCGATGCAAGCGCAGCGAGCAAAAATGGGGGTCCGGGGGCTGGTCCCCGGGAAAATTTCTCATGACCAGTCCTTTAACCCTATATTGGTTGGGGGGCAAACCCCCCCCCCCCTAGTAGACTTTTTGCTATAACTCTGTCAGGATAACAATTATGACCCTGAAACTTTCTGACTTTTTGTTTATACTTATTGTGCAATGACTGAAGAAGTTTCATAAAAATGTTTTGACAAATGAGGGGGAGGGAGACAATTTTCTGGAACTGACTCTGTCAAAATCGCCATTTCTCAAATGTTAATTTTCGCGAAAAAAAGTAGCAAAATTGCAAAATTTTGCAAAGATGTTTTGCAGGGTAGTGCTATTTGATGTATTCTATCATAGTTGTCATGTTTGGATGGAAATTGTGCTCGAAATTAAATTGTATCGCATTTTCCCTGATTTTGACCGATTTTGCCACTTTTCTTGACCACACAAAGAAAAATGCTGACACAAGCAATAATGACGGCTAATTTTATATTTTCGTAAAGTACATGCCTGGGGCTATTAGTACACCAAATCTGGTTGCTCTATCTATTTCCAGTCAAGAGTTAGGTAGGGGGGGCTTTTTTGCCCCCCCCCAACCAAAATAGGACGTGTCAGATAGCTCAACCACTATAGGGTTAAATCGTTGGAAAACGCCCTATTTTTGGAGAATTTGCGTTTTAAAGAAGCACAGGATCATGACTGATCTTTCCGCGAAAATTATGAAACTAGGGACTACAATTTCACGAGAATATGGATTATTTTTGAATTGCATAATATCAAAAGTGATGACTTGATGAATTCTGGTAACTTCCTCGAATAAGTTTAAATCTTCATTTTCTCAAGGGTTTGGCTTTCAAAGCCTTTTTCACGAGCAAAAGTGAAGGAACTTTAACAGATTATGAAGGGGGGGGGGGCGAAGCTATTGCGGTTCCGACGGGCCTGAAATTTGTACCAAATACGGGGTGTCCCAAAAAAAGTACTCCCGTTTGAAAAATTCCCAAAAATTGATTTCACGGCCGATCTTCAATTTTCTTTTTTTGTCAAGTAGATCAAAAACCAAAATATTTTTCAATATATAGCTAATCTTGTAATTGGCTTAGAAAGTAGCAAATCTAGCTCTTTTTAGGGCTACCTGGTTTTGAACCATACTGCAAAAAAGCACTCATGATTGCCAGATCAATTTCTTTCTGCATGTAAAGCATCTAGTTTGGTCATAAATGACAGAAATAAATGCGCAAAATCATGGCAGGCCTCAATGATGATAAAAAATCCAAAAATTTTGACTCTTAGGCAAGATTGACTGTTTTGCTTAAAAACTATAGCTCAAAATAAGGTTTTTCAACTCATAATTGTTCTACCTTGTTGCATCAAAAGCAAACATTTTATCATCTATGAATATTTTTGGGTCTTTGACAAAATAACTCAAAAAGAAAATTTTATCAAAGGTTTGACAATAAATTTTTGGTGATTTTTGAAACAGGAGTACTTTTTTGGGACACCCGGTATGATATCATGACCGTTCGTTAGACCAATAGTGTCAAAAATGATACCCATGGCTAGACCGTTTCTAGGCCAAAATTGCAAAAAAGTATACCCTTGAGAATATTTAGAAAACTGAAAGAAAAACCTGGGATAGACATCGGAGGACATGTCATCAACAATCCCAGATATGCCGACGAGACGGTACTTCTAGCAACATCAATAGAAGACCTCCAAGGCATATTAGAAACAGTTAACAGAGAAGGAGAGAAATACGGGATGAAAATGAACATAGGAAAGACAAATCAATGATTCTGAGCAGAAATGAGGAGAATAGATAAATGAATTTAAAGTTAAATGTGATCAAGTAAATAGAATTACATATCTAGGGCAACTCCTTGTACCTAATGGAAAATCGGATGATGAAATCAAGAGAAGAATAGAGATAGCACGAGGCGCTTTCAGGAGTATGTCAAACACACTAACTTCCAAAGATCTGTCAATCAAAATAAGGAAAAGACTAGTTAACTGTTACATATGGTCTACACTCTTATACAGTGCAGAAACATTGACTATATCTAAAAATATGATGGACAGGATTGGAGCCTTTGAGATGTGGGTTTGGCGCAAAATACAGAGGATTTCATGGCAAAGTTATACTAAAAATGAGACAGTATTAGAAAGAATAGGAAAGAAAAGAAACATCATGCAAATAGTAATGACAAGGAAACTAACATTCTTCGGTCACATGATAAGGAGGGACAACTTACATCGTGTCATACTGGAAGGTCGAATACCATCAAGACGCCCCAGAGGAAGACCAAGAGCTATGTGGATGGACAACACCCGACAACATCGGAGATTGGGTGGGAAGAAAGCATTATGGATGGCTTGTGAGAAAAGCCCAGGATAGAGGAGCGTGGAGACAATTCATAGCAGCCTACCTGCAACGAGTAGACGGCACATGAGAAGAAGATACCCTTGGCTGGACTAGAAGTCAGAAAAAGTTTACCCTTCGTCGCGGTACATCCCAAGGTACCTGTACTTTAGAAGAACCCCGCCCCCCACCGTGGAAAAATCATTGCAGCAAAATTTACCACAGGGTTTGACTTTTCCTATTGCTAGAATATTTGCAATGCTGACCAAAGCATTTCTCCAAAGAAAGGACAATAGTAATATGAATCCCACTATGTTTTGAAACAAGAAGTAAAGCATAACATTCTTTCCTCGCAAGAAAGCTTATTGCTAAGCAAAGTAATGAGAAATTATCTTTTCAAATTTAACTGAAAGACTGATGTCTCACGAGCCCCTCACGAGTCTCTCTCAATTTTAAATTTGGGTACTATTTTTTGAAATTGAGACAAAGAATAGCAACTGACTATATATATGCAGGGTGTCCCAGAAAAATTGTTCGACGTTTAATTAAATGTCAAAAAATAACGAAATACAGGACGGGCTCCATGGTAAAACAACCATATTGCTGATATTTCAAATTAATTTTAGATACCAGAAGCTAGCAAATTGGCAAAATATTCACAGGATTGCGAGCTTTTGAAGTTCAAGTTTGTGCGAAAGCTGAAACCAGACGCCCCTAAATTGCATATTTTGTGAAAATAGAATCTGCTTTGTTCAAAGCAAATCTAATGGAATTTCCAAAGCAAAAAGCACGTTCAACAAACTAGCTTTTTATAACATTCAAGGTTATGGATGCTTGAAGGAATCCTGTTCAGCACAATTTGGAATCGACCTGTCTCTCATTGATTAAGTTTTTATTCAATGTTTTTAGATACTTGCATTCTTAAGTAGATTTTGGCAACGGTTACAAGAATTAAATATCTTTGGAAGTCCTATTTGGTTTGCTCTGATATTGACGAGAGGTAACACAGTGGACAGTTTCCTGTTACCTCGATTTTAGGACGTCTTTTTTTGGAAAAGAAGTCAGTTGGGGGCGTTTGGTTTCAGCTTTCGCACAAATTTGAACTTCAAAAGCTTGTAACTCCGTGAAATCTTAGTGGATTCACAAAATTCTGGCGTCTAAAATTAATTCAAAATCTTAGGAACTGGTTTACTCAAGCAGGAGCCTGTAAATTTTATCGTTAATTTTTAACATTTAATCAAACGCCGAACAATTTTTCTGGGACACCCTGTAAGATTTACAGTTGATTTTGACTTCAGTTTAGTTGATAGTCTCTCCTGCACATGAGGCTGAATAATGAAATAAAATGAATAAACGGAAATAAAGTAATATAAGATGAAGTTTTAGTCAAAAGAACGAGACCCAAGAACGCCAATGAAGCCCCAAAAAAGAGGATCAATAAAAATCATCAAAACAGTAGTAACAACTACAACAACGAACCTCACATGGTCCTGCAATGCATTATATTTCCCGTGATGCTGTTCGGAAAGAAAAAGATGCGGGAAAGGAAAGGTAAAACAAAATGGTGGGAAAAACCGCATGCCATTCAGACCCAGAATCAGAATCAGATTGAAAATCAGATTCAGAATCAGATTCAGTCCCAGAATCAGATTGGGATCTTAAATTTGCTGTTTTTGGCCACAAAATGGGTAGAATTGACATGTTTGCACTCCCAATTGATAAAATAGCGTTTACTGAGCAATTCTGCGCGATTTCTCGTCAAAAGGTGTTCACAATTTGTTATACGAGCCTTAGAAAATAACTAAACAACAACAACAACTAAAATTTGTCTCGAATCTGATTCTGGGGGTCCAAAGGTCAGAATCAGATTCGAGGAAATGGCTGTATTTCAATGGATTCATTCGAGGTTGAATGCCCCTATGACCAGAATCAGATTCGAGGGAATCAGAAGGGATACCAACGGTGATCAAGTTTCAGTTTTATTTCAATTTAAATTTCTGCTTAAGATTTTATCAGTTATAAATCATGCAGAATCCATCTCTCATATGTAAGCTATTTTCAAATAATATGTTTTTGATAATTAGAGCCAGTCTGCAACGAATATGTCAAAGCAAAGCTCAGCACGATCCAACGTTGGTATCCCTTCTTTTCCACGACGTGCCATTCAGACCCAGATTCGATACTACCTACGTTTTCTCAGCAACAGTGACAGCTATTTCCGATATTTTTCCATGATATGATAGACCAACTATCCCTCTACACACGCTGTGCGTTAGCCGTTCTGGCAGCTCCTTGAATCTTCCATGCTAAGGGCAAATCTGACGGCAGGTAGCAAATCTTAGCTTAGGCCATAAAACCAATTAATTTAGAGAAATCAACGGAATGGACAAGAGGATCCAGGGCCCCGGGTACAATTTCCTTGCCAAGTTGCCAACAACCAGGTCAAATGTTTTCCCACTCGTTTCCCACTCTTTTGTGTCAAAGGTTTCACTAAGTGAAAAAGTAGAGAACTTCGTCTTTAGTTGGGTTTCAGGTATGTCATAGCAATAGTAAAAGGGAATAAGAATACCGTCGCAGCGACTCCCCTTTCCCTGTTTAATTGTTATTTTATTTTGTTCGTGTTGTATCAAGTGGAGATGATGTTCTAGTATAAGCAATCTTTTAAAATGAAAGGACATGGAATATTTTATTTTAACTGTTGATTTATTAGAGAAATGTACATAAGCGTGAGAAGAAAATCTAGGAGGGCTGCCCGACACAAAGTCCATTGTTTACCATATAATTTTTGGCCGACTGAGGGCTCCTTTTGGCCGGATTAAATGAGGATTTTTGATAATATTTCTCAAGTTGGGGGGGGGGGGCTACCGCCATCCGGCCCCACGGCTCGTACGCTTGTGGAAATGTAAAATTCATTACAGTGAAAACTCTGGATGGCTTATAAGTAACGTATGTCTTTTTCAGCTTTTGTAGTTAATTATGATTTGTTTCCTTATACAGTCAGGGGCGGATCCAGCCCGAATTTGAGGGGGGGGGCAACTTGCAAAGAGGGCGCCAAATATACAACGGAAAGGCGTTCCTTGAAACTGTTGTTCGTTGAATTCTCAAAGTGTCTGAGATTTACATGTAAATTTACACTCTATTTTGTCTCTGCCTTTTCATTATGAATGAGGCAAACTGTTATTTGTTTGTTTTACTGTGTTGTATCACCTAGGATTACTTGAGTAATGCGTAGATGAATTAATGGTGTCATCGAAATGCCTTTGAAACGCTCTACATCACCAAGCGATAAACAGCCGGTTTGGTCCGAAAATGTTGAAAAAATTGTCAAAAAATTATTCACTGCCTTTTTTATTTATTTGTCTATCAAAGAATTACTTTTGAAAAAATCCAACATGTTTATTTTTCGTGATTTTCCTCCTTTGAAATTCCTATTTATTTTCCTGAGTTTGACCTTGGACAGGCAGTTCTGCCATATGGCAACTAAATATTTGAAACGAATTTTATTGCCTTGAATTTGCCAAACACCAAAATCTGATTTGTATCAAAATATTGGGCACCTCTTGTCTTGTGGGTAAACCTAAATGCCATAAAAACCGTTTCAATAATCAAAGTTCCTCTCATTCCAAAGAGTAAAATTTCTTTGTAACCACTTTTCAACATCAAACCGCTACCGCATTCCAATGACATGCCGGTTCCTTTGTAATTTTATCAATATAGCATGGGGTAAGATTTGGACCAGTGGAGCTGAGGAGGATTGGAAAATTTAGTTCCTACATGGCTGAAGGACATTTTAAAGGGTTAAGAGACCGGTCAACACTCGTCAAAATCCGTGAAATTTTAAGAAACTTTCCGTCCTGTGCCTGTTTCGTAGCTTCTTAGAAAAGATGTGTGCATGTCAAGAATGTTATAACGTAATGGGGCATGAATGGGGGTAGTATTATGTTTCTGTCTTTATCATTGACACGTAGGAACGGGCGGGCAACTCCCCCCCCCCCCCCGTAATAGCACGACGTGTCAAAATCATGAGATTCCTTCCTTGAGTCCTAGAATATTTAACTAAAATCATGGAGGGAAACATAAGAAAAAAAAATCCAATTTGTGACAAGTCAAGAGACAGCCAAAAAATCGCCCCTGCAGATTCACACCATTAGAACATTACAGTTTCTAAGCGTACTAGTTTTCATTTGAATCAACCCATGTAAATCTCATATACTTTTTGAGAATTTAATAAACCACAGTTCCCCCTCAAATTCGGGCTGGATCCGCCCCTGACTGTATAAGGAAACAAATCATAATTAACTACAAAAGCTGAAAAAGACATACGTTACTTATAAGCCATCCAGAGTTTTCACTGTAATGAATTTTACATTTCCACAAGCGTACGAGCCGTGGGGCCGGATGGCGGTAGCCCCCCCCCCCCCCAACTTGAGAAATATTATCAAAAATCCTCATTTAATCCGGCCAAAAGGAGCCCTCAGTCGGCCAAAAATTATATGGTAAACAATGGACTTTGTGTCGGGCAGCCCTCCTAGATTTTCTTCTCACGCTTATGTACATTTCTCTAATAAATCAACAGTTAAAATAAAATATTCCATGTCCTTTCATTTTAAAAGATTGCTTATACTAGAACATCATCTCCACTTGATACAACACGAACAAAATAAAATAACAATTAAACAGGGAAAGGGGAGTCGCTGCGACGGTATTCTTATTCCCTTTTACTATTGCTATGACATACCTGAAACCCAACTAAAGACGAAGTTCTCTACTTTTTCACTTAGTGAAACCTTTGACACAAAAGAGTGGGAAACGAGTGGGAAAACATTTGACCTGGTTGTTGGCAACTTGGCAAGGAAATTGTACCCGGGGCCCTGGATCCTCTTGTCCATTCCGTTGATTTCTCTAAATTAATTGGTTTTATGGCCTAAGCTAAGATTTGCTACCTGCCGTCAGATTTGCCCTTAGCATGGAAGATTCAAGGAGCTGCCAGAACGGCTAACGCACAGCGTGTGTAGAGGGATAGTTGGTCTATCATATCATGGAAAAATATCGGAAATAGCTGTCACTGTTGCTGAGAAAACGTAGGTAGTATCGAATCTGGGTCTGAATGGCACGTCGTGGAAAAGAAGGGATACCAACGTTGGATCGTGCTGAGCTTTGCTTTGACATATTCGTTGCAGACTGGCTCTAATTATCAAAAACATATTATTTGAAAATAGCTTACATATCATAGAAATAAAAGGACTAGAATGCGCGGTCTATTGTTTCGCTTTTGTTTGGTGCGTAATACGCATGGAGAGCAAAGATGGTAGCACCACGTTGGCAAAAGATTTGGATAAACAAAGGACCCGCAGTGGGAAGACTTGCACCGCTCTTCTGTTTTGGTGCTGCTGGCTTGCAGAAAGGCAACAAAATATCGAGAACGAGTCATTTTAAAGTAAGTAGTACCACAGGCATTTCATTTTGATCAATTATGAGCCACTTTTAGTCGTTTTAGTCATTGATATCGACCTTAGATCGTAGCAACTTAGGCCGAAGTTTGTCAGATCAGCCCACTGGAAGTTAATTGACGTGCTTTAAATGCAACATACCTGCCAATATTTATGTTTTTAACATATGAAACGTGTTTTCATTGCAATCTACATTTCATCTCTGATCATTTATATCTTTAGAATGAAGTTTAAGCTTCAACGAAAAGAGAGAATTGACGAAACTTTTGCGTTGTAAGGCTATAGACCTATCAACAAACTTTAGGCCCTACATGCTTAATCTACAAACATTCGTGGTTTCGTGGTTTGTCAGTGGCAACAACAATCGAAAGTTTTAATTTGATAAACTCGACAATTTTCAAATTACCCTCCAGTAATAATCTAAGTAAACAATTCTGTCAATTTGAAGCATCAAAAACGCAACGGCAATCAAGATGAGGATGAAAGGTGAAGGGCTGTAACTCTAACTTTAGTTTAGTGATGAAGTTGCCACTGGATGCACTTTTATTTAGATTTACTTGCAACAAGATCTGATATATGTTTGAGGCAACCTCAATAAGACTGCACAAACCTGTGCCCTTTCCCTGGGAAACAGGATATGTTTTCATAAATCAACGGTTTTAGAAAGTCCCCTCACTATTTGTCTAGCTGTGTGCAAGGGGAACATACCATGGTTTTGCTGGTTTTTGGAAGTAAGACAGAAAAGTGCTGGTGACAACTGCGTCGTGGGCTTCAGCTTTAAGAGTGGGATAGTCAGCATTTCCAACAAATTTGGTTATTTTTTGTTACATTGGGTGTTGCTCTTTAATTAACATGTCATCTAGTACCAGTAAACAATCTTCTTGGTCCGTAGTGATTTCTTTTTCCTTGCTCACATTAAGTATTTACAGACCAAGATCTAATTGTTGCTGTATGGGGCAAATTCAGGGACTTCCTGGCAAATTCATATGCCCTTTGGCTATAAAAATGAAGGGAAAATGGCAAATTTCTTCATTTCCTCAGAGTACATTTTAAGACAATTTATTGCAATTCTTCGCCCCATTCCTAAAGTGTGCTGTAGCAATTTGGGCATAGTTATCTGCAAGTAATTTGTCTTTTTCTGCTGAGAATTAATTCATTTTTTCAACTGTAAAGTGAAACTTGGGATAATTTCCCCTCCTTAAGGTTTTTGAGCCTAAGTATACCTATTTGTAATGTTTTCTTGAGCTTTTCCTTATAATTTCCTTTCTTTTTTTAGGTAAAATCTTTGATGCAAATGTGTGGTCCAATTTTACATGTTCTGGATCCAAGGCAGGAGAAGTTTCAGGAGGAGCAGGATTAGACAACCTTTTGAGAGTGGTCTATATCTTTGGACTTGGTTTCTTAAAGATGTTCTGGACACTAGATACATAGTAGACAGCATCTTTTTGTGAATATTTTTAACTAGAGAATCAGACTTTGGCATAGAAGGAGGTCAGCTGTAATCAAAGGGAGGAAATGGTTCTCACAAATTTGTTGTTATGTTCCTTGATGCCACTTGTTGTGATGCACTGTAATTTAGCTTTTACATATCAATCTTTTATAGCAGAGTTAAATCAGTGAGATATTGAAAGTTGAAATAACAGTAGTTTTGAATTGTGTCTGTAATTTTGAATCTTAAGTTTCGTTTATCTTGGAATTCTGCTTAATAATATTTAAATCCCTGGAAAGAGTGAAAAGTAGACAAAACTTTTGCCTTGTTTACTCTGTGGGCCTGAGGTTTTTCATGGAAATTTCTCTATGATATCAGAGAAGATTTGAAACTGTAAGGGTGTGGCCAAAACAAACTTCAGTATCAATAACTCCATCAGTTAGCAATGATAATCTGCTCTGGGAGAATAGAGAAAAGTGTCTTTACTGGGACCACACTCATTTTTTATAAGGAACCTAAGAAACAGTATGCTCACTTTTTAAAGGTTGAGAAACCATGCTACCTGGATTGAAAATGCTTAGAGCGTTTTGTGATTTGCAGCCTCAATTTTCCTAGTTCACACGAAAATGTTTGCACCATGCAGTAAGCTAGTCTTAGGATAGCCAAAAATTTAAGAAACTCCAGAAAAGTGTTTGAGAGGCACTAGGAAACTTTTAAAAGCAACATTCAAGAACATCTTGATAACACTGTTGTTGACCCTTTATTTTTGAGTAATATTCACGAAAGTTATGTCTTCATTGAGCACACTACAACTCTTTTCCTTGCTGAACATCATGCTGTATGTCAAGGAAAAAATTAGTGGCAGTGGTGAAAACTATATCACAATTCATGCAGCTAAAAATAAGAAACAAATTAAGAAAATGTTCACACTAAAAACCAGAAATTTTCATGTGGGATATTTATGAAACTTTTAGCACTATGAGCTGATCCAGGTTTCTTCTAATATAAGAAAATTGTGTGTTGTCTATGGTTGACATCATGCTGCTTTGGGTGTGAGATTTTGTTTTGAGATCTTCATAGGTACTTTGTACCTTTTCAACAAAAAAGGATGAAGTTTACATTTCAAGAGGTAAATATTGGAGAAACTCGTAAAGAAATTTGAAAGCAAAATTTAAAAAGAGATTGGATTTGGACCACAACAGTTAGTTTCTTCAAATGCTTTTTATTTGTTATGTTGATGGGCCTAAAAATCAGTCTTTCATTTTGGCCCGACTTTGGCCACTGTGACTCCTTTGACAGATATTGAAATCTTAAAAATCATAAAATGAATGCAAATTCTAGAACTACGGTTTCAGAATAAGACGTCGTTATCTCTTACTAAAGGACTGTGATCCTCGCTCCATCCACGAAACGGGCCTAGTCTAGTACTTACTGGTGAAACGAAATGTTTTTCTGGCCAGGACGCAGCTCTTTCTCCGGAATCCAACGCTTTTTGCAGCCAAATTCAGTGAAAGAGACAACCATTTTTCAAACTAATTCGACGATCTCTGAAAATAAAGCTAGAAATTCCCAATAACTTGTCGCGGAATTCGGAGAGTTCACTGCGATCCACTGTTAGCTTGGATTTCCCGCGGCTTTTTGCCAACGTGGTGCTACCATTTTGGTTCCCCATGGTTGTTACGCATCACGTGACCTACCACGCATTCTAGTCCTTCTATTTCTATGGTTGTGAACACCTTTTGGCGAGAAATCGCGCAGAATTGCTCAGTAAACGCTATTTTATCAATTGGGAGTGCAAACATGTCAATTCTACCCATTTTTTGGCCAAAAACAGCAAATTTAAGATCCCAATCTGATTCTGGGACTGAATCTGATTCTGAATCTGATTTTCAATCTGATTCTGATTCTGGGTCTGAATGGCATGCGGTGTGTGAAAATTGCAGATTTTGAAATGAAACGTGAATGTACATTTTGCAGCAAATATCGTGAAGAATGGCACCAAAGAAAATTGTCAATTACTTCCTAAAAGCTAATAGGTATGTATGAGCAATTTGGAGTGTTAGTTGCAATTTTGTTGTGGTGTGCGCACACCAGAACAAAATTACTTTGTGCACGTGCACTGTGTGTGTATGTCGATAGTAGGCTATTTGCACCTGATCAGCTGAAAACCTCTGAAAATCACATCTTATATAAGAGTATTCAAGGATTTTGTCATGCAAAGAAAACAAAATTCAATGAAGATACGATTCTATTTTGAATATTGAAAACATATAGAAGATGGTATATGCTTCTTCCTCTTTGACTGTAATTTCCAAACTGTCCCCCCCCGTCACGAGGTTTCCCATCGTTTTGTGTTGCTCAGTGTTTAGACAATTTGCTCAATTTTTATTGTTTTCCAATTGATTTGGGCTGTTTCCAGGACAATGAAATGTCAATAACGCTGGAAGTAGGCAACCAAAATATGAAAAAAACCTCCTGGTATAAATTTCTGTTTTTGGCCATTCCAGGTTGGAAAAGTTGCATTCACTCGCAGCTATGAAACTCTGTCAAAGTTGCTGCTTGCAGCTACAATAACTGATTCTCGCATGCGAGAACAAAAGATCTATTATTGATTTTGCTTCTCTCACAGCTTTTTAAAGTCCACTCGCAGCTCGCACCTTCAAATTTATTTCACTCGCTACTATGCGTAGGCAAAATCCTGCATGTTTTCCAACCTGGTGGCCATTGATTAAAGGCACATCCCTAAAAAAGAACCGGATATCAGTGAACTTTGTTGTTTGCATAACGAACATGTATAGCATTATCAACATTTTTCATTGTTTCTCAAACTTAGATAAAGCTGAAACGCGCTACAAATGAAATAGGATACTTTTCAAAAAAAGAGACCAAGAACTCAGCCATATCCTTGAAGTTGAACCCAAGCTACCAGTCACCAAAGAAGATTATCAAAGATACAACCTGTCATTATGTCACTTATTGCATTACTCCCTACTATGGAATATTTCATTCAACTGTGGACACATGAATGGAAAAATAAAACAGAACAAACATTCAATTCAATGATTTACATGTAACAAACCCACCAAGACTCACCGACGACCAACGGACAGACAACAACAAAAATATTGAGCCTTTGTTCACCAACAACGATTCATAAAAATGACTGGGATTGAGAATAATATTGATCTACAGTCAATGTTTGCTTCCATATCTTGTGTTTGAGAAGTTTGATTGACGAAAAGAAAACGATTTTTGAGAGCTGTGGTAATCTACTCCTTTATCGGGATGATGATATGAATCTTCACATGCATTTATTTTGATCAAACATTCCTTTAAAATGATCAAACAGCAAATTGGCAGAGAGTAAGATTTATCATCAGGGCCGTAGGAAGCTGCTTCAGATTGGGGGGCAATTGTTCTGAAAAAAATAGAGAACAATACATATAATTAATGCTTGTGACGTAGCGCCATTGTTTTCAAAGTTATTTGGGGGGGCTTGAGCCCCCCTGCCCCACCCCCTTCCTGTCATAGCCTGTCATAGCCTGTCAAAATGGATAGTTTTTGCCGCACTTGGTACTAATTGTTACAAGATCAGGCCTTGTTTGTATGGTAGAAAATTAGCTTTACTTGCTTGGCACACAGGCTAAGATCTTTGGACCGTGGAAGATAGTTTTGTTCTATTGTTGATGTTATGCCCCTTTCTTTGCAATGCAAACCTTGTGCACATCAACACCTTTTCCTTCCTGCGAATTCTTAAGAATTCTCAATGCTTGTTTGTAGATTTTTACAGTCTTTTATACCACCAGGGCTGTAGGAAGCAGCTTCTGATTGGAGGGCAATTGTTGTTAAAACAATAGAGAACAATACTTGTGGTGTAGCACAATTGTTCAAAATTATTGGACAGGGGCTTACGCCCCCCCCCCCTGCCCCCTGCTTCTTACCGACATGCAAGAAGAAAATGTGTACAATTCTTCTAATTCTTGAGAATTCTTAAGGATTCTGGAGAATTTTAAAGAATTAAGGAGAATTATGCTATACGCTAATTTTCTTGTGTCAACAGAAAAGGAGATCTGCGTCAAATTCAATCATTCAAATGGGACACTACGTAAGAATCAGGGACAATGGGAGCATCTGAAGATTGAGCCGTGAGACAAGACAATTTGACTGGACTTATTTTCCAAAAAGAGCAATCCTTGCTGCTAGACTGCCCTCGTTGACAAATGCTGTACATCTGTATTGCGTGTAGCACTGAGAAGTTTGGTTGTGGAAGCATGTTTCACAATTTGGAGCTTTTGGTGTTTATTTACTGGTAAGTCAGATTTAACTATTTTCAATTTTGTAGTGCCTGTTTGATAAGGAAAGAAATTAATTTGAACATTTTGATTTTTCATTTAATTTGGATTTGATTTCAATTTCTAATTTTTCACCCTCTGGGGTCGCCACCGATCGATCCTGATAGCATACAAGTCAAATATTTCAATAGAGCACAGAGAAAGCCAAAAATCTTCCAATTTCACGCTTATGAGCCAATGACATTGTCGTATTCCTATCACATGACTGAAAATAAGGTTTTGAGACAACTTTTCGAGTACCTTCACAAAAATAAAAATGGAGATTTGACCAATAAAGATACAGAGCTGGCTTTACCACGAATCGATTCGAGAGGCCCCACTCCACATATGTTTTTCTGCATTTGGTTAAAATCTCATCAGGGATCGGTGTTACATCAAATTTCATTTATTCAAAAATTGGCCTATGTTCAAGAATTTTTCAGGAACGCTACAAATAAGATATAGCTTTCAAAGTTTGACATGTTATGTGAATTATGTCCAGGACTAACATGAAAATATTTGTTTGTGTGTTTTCGAAAATATTTTACGAATTAAAGCTATTTACTACCAAGAGAGCTAATGGGCCTACCTTAACCCGCAGCAGAATCCCAGTAATTGGCATTGAATCATTCTCTTTGCAATAATAACCAGCGGAAACATTTATGAATAAGGTCACCACAAATCCAATCTCTTTCCACCATTTTATCAACGATAATTTCGATGAAATGTGATAAGAGTTCACAGCCCCCACAGCAAACCGTCCAACCACTGTCGATTCAAAGTTTACTTGTTGCAAACACCTTGGAGGGCATGCATAAAACAGAAGGTGGTGCTAGGCTCAGGTCTCCCATATGACACAGCAAATTGATACCTTTGATAATAGATTGTACACCTTTGAGAATAGATTGCAGGGGAAATTTCTTTACACAAATTATGTATTTTTCCGATGTGATAAAGAGATTTGCAGTTTTTGAGAAACATTTTGTTTTGTCTTCATTTTGCTACGATGGAATGCCTTCAGGATTGTGCAATCTATTCTCAAAGGTATCATTTTGCTGTGTCATATGGGAGACCTAAGTCTTGCAAAACCTCTTGTCTTATGCAAGCCTTCCAAGACTTCCAAGGTGTTTGCAACAAGAAAACTTTGAATCGACAGCAGTTGGGCGATTTGCTACAGAGGCTGTGAAATCTTATCATATCTTATCAAAATTATCGATAATAAAATGGTGAAAAGATAATAGATTTGTAGTGACCTTATTTGTCAATTTATCCGCTGGTTATTACTGTGAAAGAGACTTACATAAGGGCGATTACTGGGATTCTGCTGCGGGTGAAGGTAGGCCCATTAACCTTCAAAGATTTTCGAAAAACACACAAACAAATATTTTCATGTTATCCCTGGACGTAATTCACATAACATGTGAAATTTTTAAAGCTATATCTTATTTGTAGCGTTCCTGAAAACTTCTTGAACATAGGCACATTTTCGAAGGAATGAAATCCATGATAAAATCCAAACATTTTATCATCTTTTAAATATATTTTGATAATTGAATAAACTTTATGATAGGTGTGATAATCAAATGTTGGCGATTTTTCAAATGGGAGCACTTTTTATTGGAACACCAGGTATATGCTAATCTTTGCTGATGATTTTCTTCTCGTGTTTGCAGAAACGAATATCAGCGTCGAAACCAATCATTCATACAGTATTTGGGACACCACCTGAAAGTCAGAGACAATGCAGCGTCTGAAGATTGAGCCCTGAAGCAAAACAACTTGAATGGACTTAATTTCCATAAAGAGATATCATTGCCGTTAGACTGCTCCCGCTTGTAAATGCTTTACATCCGTATTGTGTGTAGTACTGAAAAGATTGGTTGTGGAAGCACGTTTTGGCATATTGGCATATCGTTAGACTGCTCCCGCTTGTAAATGCTTTACATCCATATTGTGTGCAGTACTGAAAAGATTGGTTATGGAAGCACGTTTTGGCATATTGGCATATCGTTAGACTGCTCCCGCTTATAACTGCCTTCCATCCGTACTGTGTGTAGAACAGAGAACTTTTGGTCTTTGAAGAATGTTTTGCCATATGGAGAGTACCAGACTTGGCTTAATGGTAAATGAAGCTAATTGATTTTATATTTTCTGTTACTATGACTGTTTATCCTTTATGGTTCGATTACGGATCATTCCTTAATGAGTTTGGAATAACAATGGCGAATTCTGTAATACAATAGCATCAATTACTTTTGATTGACACTTCAATTCAAAGTGACTGGTGACTGCAGACAAAGGAAATTCTCTCAACCAAAAATTCAAAACAAACGAAGCCGCAAAAATTGCCCCGAAACCAGAAGGACAAACTCTCAACTTGTGCACGCGAAAGGTGATCTTTTTAAGAGACTATGTGCTTATAACGAAAGAAGAAGGGTAAATCAAAAGATCTTCCTGGCAGATTTTGTTTATTTCATTCAGGAGCTATTTTGTAATCGTTTCATTTAAGCCCCAAACACGCGAGAATTACAATGCCTTCTGCTCGGCTTCTGAATCAAATAAACAAGATCCGCAAGGCAGATCTTTAGATTTACCCTTCTTCTTGCGTTATAAGCACATAACTTCTTTTAAAACCACCTTATGCGTGCACAAGGCGAGAGTTTGCCCGGCTGGTTTCGGGGAAACTTTCGCGGCTTTGTTTGTTTTGAATTACTGGTCGAGACAATTCCCTTTGTCTGCAGTCGCTAATCGCTTTGAATTGAGGTGTCAATCAAAAGGAACTGCTGCTATTGTGTTACAAAAATCTGCCATTGTTGTTTGGAATATCATTGAAATTGAAATATCAAGCTCATATAGGAAGAATTTATTCGCAAATTTACTGACCATTTGAGCATCCTCTGGCGTAGATGTCTTTGGGAAACAAGAGATGGTCAGGCGCTCTTAACAAAGCCTCATTTACTTTTCTTATATCAACAGGAAAGAAGATCCATCAACCGTTCAAATGGAACACAAGCAAAGATCTCAAGGTCAGTGAGAACGTCAACTGCTAAAAATTGAGCTGGAGCGTGTGAGCCCTAGAACGACATAACTTGGTTTGAACTGACCTTATTTGTGGAGCAGTCATTGCCGCTATACTTCTCCTGATGATAAATGATGTAAATCCGTATTGTATGTGTAACACTGAGACGTTTGGTCATGGAAGCATGCTTTGCCATATGAAGCTTTTTGGCCTTGAATTTATGGTAAGTCTGCTATATTGATTTTCAGTTACAGTAGGAACCCGCAAAATAGAAACCAGTTCATTCAAACCAACCTGTTTAGTTTCTTATTAAAAGGTCATTAATCTGGAAACAGGCTAAAAGATTTCTTTGCGGATTGTAGGATAAATTTAGGCTATCAAAAAAATCTTCTTATTGCGTGTAGTGCAATTAAATGTAGGCTACACATGAATGAACTAAATTGGTATAACGCAATGAATATAAATCACCTTGTCTCTTTCTTGTGTTTGTCTCCATCTTTACCTTCTGGGGCAGCAAATAAATAAGCTTCTTTCAGGTCCAACACACTTCGAGCGTTGTTTAATTCACCCGCCAAAGTCTCAAATGAAAAAATCTCGTGAAAGCAGGACGAGATTTTGTAATTTGAGATTTTGGCGGGTGAATTAAACAACATTCGAAGTGTGTTAGACCTGAAAGAAGCTTATTTATTTGCTGCTCCAGAAGTTAAAGAAGAAGACAAACACAAGAAAGAGACAAGGTGATTTATATTTTTTGTGTCATACCAATTTAGTTCATTCATGGGTAGCTTGAATTTATCCTGCAACCCGTGGTTTCTTACCACGTGGTTCAGAAATCTTCAGTGATTTCAATTTCAATCTTTAAAGAAACCCAGAGCAAACACTATCGAACAGTACGTTCTTTTTACCTAGCATTGTCTCTAAACTTTTACTCAACCATAGCATACGTGCCAAGTATATACAGATGGAGATGCTTTTGCATGAAATCTAAACATTTTTAAAAAATGGCACCTGATAAGATTATCAAATATGAATTCATTTTATAAGAAACCTTCCTAACCTCATCAGGCTACTTATCACTGAGAAGTTTCTTATATGAGGGAGGATGGTTGCACCATTTCTCAATCTTCAAAACGGGGCACAATTTTTTTGGGACACCCTGTACCTTTTGCATGAAGGTTTCAAATATGAAAGTGGTTTCTCTATTTTGCTATTTTGTTCTTGCTGCATTCAACGATGTTTTATATGGAAAGACATTCAAGTGAATTTTTCAACCCGGGTGAATGGCCACTGAGGGATATACGTGTAAACTCTTTAAAAAGGTAGCTTATGGCTCGAATATTTGCAAAACTTTGAAATTTAGTGTGTAAACTATTATTGCCTAACTCTTTCAACCGAATAGATCGAAGGGACCTCAAGGTCGTTTGCCGTAATTCCAGAAAATGCAGTTTTGATAGCATCATTATTTTTGGAGTTACAGCGTTTTTAAGTTTTATGAACGGACGTACGAGAGGTGGTCTCTGAAGCTTTGCTAAAGATTAAAAGCACCATTAGTTGTAAACTGATTGAGGAATGTTAAAATGACCAACACAAGAAATACTCCGTTATTGAAGATCTACAAGATGGCAGCGAGCAAAAGTCTATAGCTTTTGTGGTTTACGATTTAGCAATTTTATGATGTTACAACTTCAAATTTTTCATTCTGAAATTATATCTAATTAGCTAAAGTTCCCTTCGATCTATTCAATTTAAAGAATTAGGCAATAACATTTTACACATTTAATCAAGGGTGCCTACCTTGTAGGGATTGTGTTTATTCCCAGTTCTGTTTCGTGACCCAGTACACAGAGTCTGTCCTGTCAAGGTCAAGATGACGTAAGAATAATTTTGTGGTTTCAAATTCCGGTGTTGACGTAATACGAGATCAACTGTTATACGAGATGACCACAGGGAACCAGACAGCGTGATTTTGATTGGTCAACACTAACAGACGTTAGAATTTGAAAATCATAACTAAAAAATCTTTTCTTAATTAAAAAAGTTTTCTTTAGATATACACAGATTAATAGGAAAGCAATTGCTCCGTGTACTATGTCATGAAAACAGTACTGGGAATAAACACACTTCTACAAGGTGCGCGCTCTTGATTTAGCTTTGAAGTTTGCAAATATTCGAGCCCTATGCTTAGAAAGGACAGTGTAAATGGCTATTGCTTCTTTCTTTGGGCTGAATGGCTTGACAGGTGTTTTGGTTACTTTACTGTAATTCTACTGTTGGGCTTTTCCGAAAGTTTCATTATTTTCAGAATCCAAGAGCTTTTCTTTCTCTTGAGAATTTTAGAAAATTGTTTTGAAAAAAATTTAAACCATCGTAACCTACCGTAAAAGCTCTATGTAGCCCCCTCTCTATTAAGCCCCCTCTCTAATAAGCCCCTTCCCTCTGAGCCAAAATTGTAAATAAGCCCCCCCCCCTCTATATTAAGCCCTCCTTGCTGTTAATTTTGATGTTAATCTTGATATGGTTTGGGATAAGACTGTGTCGACTTTATGTATTTGACTCGTAAAATTGTATGTTGAATATGCAAAATATGGCTTGAACAACAGAAAAGCTGTCATATATATCATTTTAATTTGATGTTGTGAACAAGCCTCCCTCTGTAATAAGCCCCCTTTCTTTTAAGCCCACCCTCTAAGTGTCCAAAATTAAATAATCCCCGGGTGGGGTGGGGGGCTTAATACAGCTTTTACGGGTGAATATATTTTGGAAAAGGTTAGAATATTTCCATGCTACTTTCACTGTAATGCTGTCAAGAAGGGCAGATTTTGCAATACAATAGCACGAGTTGCTTTTGTTGACACCTCAATTCAAAGCGATTAGCGATCACAGACAAAGGAAATTCTATCAACCAGTAATTCAAAAAACAAACAAAGCCTCAACATTTTCTCTGAAACCCAGGTAGCTAGCTCGCTCGCTGTGCATTCCAAAACATATTTTTAAGGGCAAACATGAGCATAGATCGAAAGAAGAAGGATATATCTACACATCTGCCGCGGGCATTTTATTTTTTTGGTCCAGAAGCTGAGCCATAAATGTTTTGAAAACACCCAAAAAAATAAGAGAATTGAATCGCCTCCGAAACGGCTTTTGAACCAAACAAATAAAATGCCCGCGGCAGATATGTAGATGCATCCTTCTTCTTTCGATCTACGCTCATGTTTGCCCTTAAAAACAGTTTCTGGAATGCACAACGAGCGAGCTAGCTACCTGGGTTTCAAAGAAACTTTTGCGGCTTTGTTTGTTTTGAATTGCTGGTCGAGAGAATTTCCTTTGTCTGCAATCGCTAATTGCTTTGAATTGAGGTGTCAACAAAAGCAACTCATGCTATTGTATTACAAAATCTGCCCTTGTTAATGCTATCAAGAAGCCTCTGATTACAGCTTTCACACAAACTTGAACTCCCAATCTCACAACTCTGTAAATATTCAGTCAATTAGCAAGATCGTACTGTTTAGAATTAATTCAAGATCTTAGACACAGGATTGTTTTACGATGAAGCCCTTTCATAATATTATTTTTGTTTACTTTCTTATCAAGCAATTTTTTGTTACGTCTGTATATGCTGCAACCTAATCATCGCTTACGATTTTCTCTTTCTCGTTAACAGAAAAGGAAGATCAACGCCAAACTCAACCATTCAAATGGGATACTACCTAAGAATCAAGCACAATGCAAGAATACGGATATTGAGCCCTGACGCAAGACTGCTTGACTGGACTTGATTTCCATTAAGGCCAATCTTTGCTGCTAGACTGCTCCCGTTGGTAGCTGCTGTACATCTGTATTGTGTGTACTCGGAAGTTTGGTTGTGGAAGCACATTTTGCCATATGAAGCTATTTGGCATGGATCTACTGGTAAGTCAGCTTCACTGATTTTTCAATCATTTCTACGATGTTTTCAGTACGAAAGAAAATGAAGGGTAAATGTTTCACCCTGGCCATCGATCAGAGCATATGTTTCAAATCTTTAAAAGGTGGGTTTAAAGTTCTTTGACCTATCCCTTTTAACTGAATGGCTTCAAGAAAACCTTAGCTATTTTGCTGTGATTTTACCATTGGACTTTTCTGGTATCTTCAATATCTTCAGAATTAGTGCTTTCTTTTGTTCTAAGAATTCAAGAAAAATTTTGAAAGAAAATTAAAAGCATCGTAATTTCTAAACTTTTTGATAGAACATGAAATAATTTTCAAGAAAAACTTAGTTTATTAAAGGCAATCTGTCCCCTTGGATGAATGAAAATAAAACCGATAAAGATCTCTATTGTATATTCCAGAAGTTTGTGCTAATTCGCTTTATCCAAGGAAATCAGGGTCATACAGACTCAGCGATGCATGAATTTAGCTGCAGCGTAAATAAGGTCAATAAAGCAGTAACCAAAACAAAGCCTTTTGTTTGTAGCTGTCAAAAAGGCGCCAATCACAAGCCTATGCAAAGAAATGTGAAGCGTTTTCAAATGACTTTGTTTTTTTGCGTTCAGACTGAAACCGAACCGTTTTCAAGACTCACCATTTTCAAGTTTATGCGTTTTCATTAGCATTTTTGAAAAGCTCTGTTTTCACAGCGGGGCAATGTGAACGCAATGCGAAAACCGATAAGTTTCCCTCCGTTTTCGTACGAAAACGGAGCAGTATGAACTGGGCCTAGAATTGCGACCAAAGTCTCAGAAGCTTCAAGCAAGCGAGAGAGTAATGTCATTTGGAAATGTTTCAAAATAGGGATATACTGGGTAACTAAAAGCGTGAAACTCGTTGAGAACCGAGCAGAAGGCATTGTAATTCTCGCGTCTTTAGGGCTTAAAACGAAACGATTACAAAACAGCTCCTAAATCAAATAAACATAATCTAAGCGACAGAGCTTTAGATTTACCCTTCTTCTTTCCCTATAAGCACATAACTTCTCTTAAAAACCATCTTTCGCTTGCACAAGGCGAGAGTTTGCCCTACTAGTTTCGGGGAAACTTTTGCGGCTTTGTTTGTTTTGAATTACTGGTTGAGAGAATTTCCTTTGTCTGCATCCGCTAATCGCTTTGAATTGAGGTGTCGATCAAACGCAACTGTTGCTATTGTATTACAAAATCTGCCCTTGTTCTTGTGCACCGAGTTTCAAATTAGTTTAAGAGATTTTGCAATCTCAAGTTGTAGCTTTGCGCTTATGGTCCTTTCTGCTTTTAAGATTAACACACTTAATTTTCAGTGATTTTCCAAAAGTTTCACCTTTTTGGGTCACACCCGATTATTTAGTTTTAGCTTCACATTAGGGGCCCTCTACATGAGACCCAACATATGAGACTCGTGCCGGTATGAAACTCGTGTCCCCTCTTTTAAGCTGTCTTTTTTATATCACAAAAGAGCACTATTCTGAAAAATTTGTTGATCTAAGTTTGAATGAAAATGGGCATAGATTATCACTTATTTTGCACCCTAAATGATGGTTAATCAGACTATGAACTCAACATTTTCCATGAGTTTAGTGAATAGACTATACCGGGTCAATCAAAATAAAGAATCCCCGTTTGGAAGACCGCTGATCCCTGAATTTCAAAGCAATGATATTCAAAACTGTCTTATTTTTTGCCAATATGTTCAATTAAGCTGGGTAATTCACCCGGCTTTAATCGGCCATTCCTTCCCGTGGATATGGGAGATTTTCTGCAGAAAGCCCCTACCAAAAACCTGCAAAAACGAATGAAAACAATGAGCACATTTTACTTCCTAAAATTGATGACACTCACATAAATTCACTTATTTTGTCGTCTTGGGAGAATTGAATCCCCCTAAAAAGGTTATTGATACCAGGGGTAGACTTGATCATCCTCCTAAGAGGATAGGACGTAGTAGGATGCAGAAGTCATTGCTGTAAGGCCATGTGAAGGCAGAAATGCTTGGGAAATTTGTTTGTGATTTTTGGGCACATTTTGAAGGTTTCTTGAAGAGGCTTTCTCGAGAAAATCCCTCATAATTTCAGAACTTTTGACATCCATTAAAACTCTTAAATATTCGGCGTTGAACCAATTAAACAAATCCTCCACCAAGGCTTCGATTACAGAGATTGTCGTAGATACTTTGTATTACTATTCTCTTTGTGAAATCGTTATTGGCTGTTGTGTTGAGCCTAAACACATTCGATGATTTGACTCGCAGTGCCACGCAGAGAGGACGGGTTGTGCAGTCCCTTTAATAATAATGATAATCACTTTATAATCACTTTATTTACAGTTGAATATACTCGTAACGTAATTTGTGCCAGAAGGCACAAACTAATACATATCAACTAATGTCTATGCCATACTGCATTCACATTCGCACAGATAAACCAACTTTATCTAACCTGGTTAAATCTTAACCAATCAAATGCATTCGAATTATGTGATTGACCAATTAGACGGCCCCATTCGATAACGTGCTAGATTAAACTGGTTTAGCTTGCCAGTGTGAATAGGGTATAACTTAAACTAATTTACAGCAACACTATTTACAAATTTTACAATTGCATGTGTGTGCAGCCCCTTTAAATGTGTTTGCTTTATTTTGATAGGAAAGAAGAGCAGGAGTTATTACAAAGGAAGGATGAACATGGAGTTTTGCATGGAGCAGGTGAAGACAAGCAGAAGCGAGAAATGGATGAAGATCGGACTTTGAATGAACACACACTCTCAACAAATTACATAAAGTGGAAGAAAATTTGAACTTGCTTTGAAGCCAGAGGGAGTATTATATTTGTAAGCAGTTAAAAGCCGGTAGAATGCAAATCTTGTCAGCAAAAAGTGGCATATTAAATTGGTTCCAGATAGATTTAAAACTTGGGCAAGGCAGAGAGGAATTACGGGGATATGCTTAGAAAACTCTGCTCAAACTGGTAATTTGCAGTGTCTGCTAATTCCACTAAAACAAGCAGAAATTTTTGCTTCACCCTTGATTTCGAACAAAGAGCTGAATTCATGGTTTTTTCGTTTGCTCCAAAATGTCTCGATTCACACCCGAACCCAAGAAGTGCTTGCGTTATCATTTATCCAGCTCATTTGTCTTGTTTTCGGCTACTTCGCTGTGTTAATGAAGACTGCATTCTGCCATAGATGGAGCCATTTCGAATAAAACAGTTCTTTCAAAGGCAAGTCATGCACCTTAAAAGAGCAAAGCTTGTACTGTAGGAAATGAATTTTGCAGCGAAATAGATAAGAGCATGTTCAGTTTTGTATCTCCCTCAGAATCTCCCAAAATTTCTCTGAAAAACATTTGATACAGTTTGAATCGAATTTCATACAAATAGTCCTTTCCATTTATGGGTTAGCTCCTTGAAAATCTGCGGAAAATAGATTTTGGTTACAAATATATAAGGCTAGTTTTAAAAGCTCGAAATGGCTCATCTGTAAATGATCTATGAACCAACTGAGTACTGTTCGAATACTGCATCAATGCCAGGAATCCCCTAAGGTTTGAAATGCGAATTCAAGCGGCGTAAGTTATTTGAGTGCTATTTTTGTACCAAGATTTAAGCGATTATCAGGTGATCAAATTTTACACCAACAAACTTCAAGCTGCGCCAAAAGCTGTTTCCTGTTTTGAGCAAAAAAGCTAACACTTTGCCATCGTTTCAGTCTCTTATAAAATTTCGCTGCATGCGGTACCTAATAGCGAAATGATTTGGTATAATGGATGCTCCAAATCAATCTCACATTTTTGGCAGCCAACAGCACGGCCATTTTGTACTATGTCTCGTTTCCTAACAGTTTAAAGATCCAATTAAACGTCGAAATATAGCTGGGTTGTTTATCCTATCTTTAAATGGGCTGTACAAGATGTTAGTAAACAAAGGACGCGTATCATAACTTTTAAAGCCTGCAGTGGGCTTTCGTGTGCTTGGGCTAAACGTCATCCAAAACTTGTGGCTCAGAATCCAGTTATATCAATGTAATGGTTGATGGAATAAAAGATCTGATTCACTGGCTAATTCTACGAATTTCAAACCCGTAAAAAAATATCTTTATTTGTAATATATCTGCTGCTGTTTGTCTGCATTAGGGCGACAAAATCATGTTTTTTAAGGTTAGGTTATACAGCCCCTTCTCCGTCTCCAAATTTCGGTCGAAACGGTAATTTTGAGGTTTTTTGATGGACAATATCACACAGACATTTACCTGTTTATTTTCGAAAATAAAAGCACCATTTTGAAGATAAATCTTTGTACTTTATAGGGAAAAACCAAACATTGATATCTTTTACGATTGCTTGGATACAAGTGGATTTTTAACGAGCACTTTTTGGTGGCTTGGGTGAAGCCACCAAACAAACTGCAGAAAACGATGGGGAGCAACGGACACAGATTTGACGGTGTTTACAGATTTGTTTACAGTTTGGCGACGGAGCCCTTAAAGTTGTCGAAGAACGATTGTTCTTTTCGGCAAACAGCTTCGTTGTGTTTTGGCTGTCAACAATTGAAGTTTGTTTTGGAGCATCTGTTATGCTTTTGTTTCTTTTGCCCTGTTAGAAGTCCGTGGAAGAGATCTTCTTCTTTTATTTCTTTCTGGAAGAAGGATCGGTAAATTCTTTCAAAACTTCTGATTAATGATTAGCCTCATACTGCGCTCATTTTGCATATTTACACAGATGCGTCAACAACAATATTTGCGAAAATTTCCGTGCTTGAAAATATCAACCGAATATTGCGCGAAAATTTCGCCGAGACGTTCCCTTAGCAACGCAAGGTCTCAGTTGGTTCGTTAGTCATTTTAGTATTTATGTTTTGCGAATTTCTGTTGAAAATTAAGTTGATTAAGGTATCCATTTTCTAGGGAGCATTCATTTATTACTCTGGGACTTGTGGCATGCTTGGGTTTCTGTAAGTCCTTCGTCTATATCATCCGAAAATAATCTATGAAGAAGATATAAGATCCAATAAAACGTGAACTAGTTCGTGCCTCAGAAAAATGTTTACTTTTTCTGTTTATGTTCCACGCAAGTAAATGTCTTTCCAAGTTAGGCTTCACAATTCCACACTCCCTTACATAACGTTTTTGCACAAGTTTCATATCCCAAATGTTTCCTTCAGATTCAATACCTTTCATTTCCTTCTGACGTAATCACGCCTGCCATGAGATCCAGAGTTATAAATGATTAAGATTTTCGTCTGACACTGGTCAAAGCAAATCATCAGATGCGCCAAATTCAAACGCGTATCGCAGTTGTTGTGTTCGAATCATTTGCGACGCAAATTCATCAGTTCACTATTGCACTGGACGCCATATACTTTCTTTGTCCGTAAAAAAAGCCTTGTTTTAGCTTCGCTCCATTTTCATCGAGCATCCGCGAAAACATCAATTTGACTTGGGACGGGCTATTGAAATACCGTAAAAGCTCTATTAAGCCCCCGGGGGCTTATTTCATTTTGGACACTCCAGAGGGGGGCTTAAGAGAGAGGGGTCTTCTTAGAGAAAGGGGCTCATATACTAAATCAAATGACAAGGATATATATGATAGCTTTTTAGTTCTTTTACACCATATTTTGCGGGTTCAACATACAATTTTACGCGTCAAATACATAAAATCGACACAGTTTCAGCTCAAACCATATCAAATTTAATGTGCAAACTTATTTAGCTCAATAGATAGCAAATCTTCGGTAACCTCTGGAATTTGATAGAAGTTGGGGGGGGGGCGTCATAGAGAAGGGGCTTATTAAGAATTTTGGCTCAGGGAGGGGGCTTATAAGAGAGGGGGCTTAGTAGAGAGGGGGCTTAGTAGAGAGGGGGCTTAATAGAGCTTTTACTTTTACGGTACTTGTACTGTTTCTTTGTCACCTTCAACATTTTCATGTTTACTCTGTCAAATCTCATATGCTGACTTTGTGTGGCCAGTGTCAGATGAAAATATTTACCAATTAGATCCATTGTTGTTAGTTCTTGTAGTCTTATTTGTTAATGCAAGCTACTTTACATTGTAATTGCAAGCACGGGACATTATGAAAGAGCAGCCGGGGTTACAATAGATCCAAGTTGCATCAAGAACACTCACCCCTCCCTTCTCGCAAGTTAAGAAAAGTAAAACCAACTCTTTTGTCAAACTCACTCAAAATTCGATCATCGGTTATCCCTTTTTTCGTTCAACAGTTCTTTCATATTTTCATCGACAAAACTAGGCTCCATAGTGTCGTTGTTCAGTTGTTCAGATATTTGGTGTTTCCAAAAGGATTTCCGTACTTTCAGGAATAAAATATGAAATTCATGGCAATGTTGGACCAAATTTTAGGGCTCCTGGGCAAAACAAGTCCCCATTCTTGTTGTTGTCATTATTTACCAAGCAAAACTAGTCCCCGGCGTACCTAGATTCTTTGAATTTGTCTTATCGGTTTGTCGAATATATCAAAGGTTTCATATCACACGAATAGAACATCAATGCAAAATAGGAGAGAATCTCTTGAACTGAATGAGGAGGACAACGGAATGCAAGAGAAGACATTGATTATTTGGATTAGACGCATAAAACATCTAGCAAGTATCCATTTTTCATCCATGGTTGTGATATTGTACTAATGACGGATCCAGAGACATTATGGCATGATGTGACAGAACTTACGTAAGGAGAGTCCATTTAGGTAGGCTTCGGAAAATTTGACTCTCTTGTAATAAATGATGGAAATAATGCACATAATTAACGAACGTGGATTGACGAGAGTACAGAGAGGGAAGGAATTCCTAAAAGAGGAAAAGAGATGATTGAACAACAGAAAGACCCAAATGAGGGGGGTGGGAGTGATACAGACATAGAAGAACAAGAGTCAATAGGAAGAACTGAGCAGATGAAAGAATGGGAACATGAGAAATGGAAATAGGGAACTCTTTGAAAAGGCATTAGGAAAATGAAGCAAATTTGATTGAATCAGAGTTTGCAGACAGGACAACAGAAGCTACAGAGAGTGGATTGAAGAAATGATATGAACATGGATCGAAATAGAATCAATAACGAGAACCAAGTAGATGAAATGAAAGGTAAACTTACAAGAAAGGAAGAGAACGAAAAACTCGAGAAACAAAAAGAACTGGTAAATTAAGAATGATATTTGTATACAGCCATTTTGGATGCTACCACCAACATTGGATGCAACCTCAAAGAGGTTCTCTCCTTTTTTGCCTTGATTTGCTATTCCCATCCCGTCAAATTTTGGCACGGCTCTTTCATAATTCCTATGTTTGCATTTTAAACTTGTACTTTTAGCACATATCATTAGCTTGTATTCCTTTGCAGAAAAATGCTCTGTAAAATTAAATAATCCACCTTCCAACCCCGCTGTGCCAGCCCCAACGCCTACGAAGTGCTACAAGGTCCTGTCTGCGTTGCCGAGGTTGTGGAAGACTCTCGTCAGTCCATTCCTTCTCCATCTTGTGTTGGTCATCTTTCACAGTCTGTGTTTCATTCTCAAAGGTAAGGGGATTTCTTATTTCTGTACTGTTATTATTACTAGTGTATCATATGTCTCGATATTCCAGTTCGCACTTGGACGATTTGGGCTCGATCGCGGTTAGTTAGACATGGGTCACATCTTACTTTGGGTTCCATTACTGCGATCAAACCAGACGTATTTTGAAACACTGCAATATTAAGGTGAGGCCAGGGGTCATACCACCCCCCGAAAGGTGACTGATCTGGGAAGTGCTGTAAGGAGCAATTTCTGTCTGTCCAGCTCTCTAGTCGGGTGCGAGGAGTTTTTGACGGCGAGATCTTTTTATGTTTTTATAATTTCTCTGGCGGTGGAGGATACGGAGTAAACGTTTGCCTTGTTTCGACTTTGCAGTGGCGAGTAACGTTCGGGTGTGCTCTCTACTGTTTAAGCTGTAGGTAGGGAGGTAACCTATCAACTGGACATTCAATATACCTTTAGCGTAATTTTATCATATGTATGTATTTATTTTTGTAGCGAAGGGTGTCATGTGTTTTGATGTTTATGTTCGCAAAGTCTCCTCGTTTTGTCCTTGTTAACGTTTGTTGATTTTAGTATTTCAAGGTAAGCTGCTAAAATTATTTACATTTACACACAATATCGATTTATCCTAAATTTTCATAAGAAGCCTTTCAATAGATTAATTCAATTCTAATTCAACTACAAGAATGAATTTCAGGATATAATCAAGTGTAATGAATAAAATAACTTTTAATGTCGAACAGGTTCAACATAAATCAAAATATTAAAATATAAAGCAGGAACAAAAAGAGCTAAGATCATACCTCATTTACAAGAAAATTCAAAACAGATTGCAAGATTTCAACTTAATTTTCAAATATCATTTTAAGTCAGATATTGTCTAATCGTATACTCTTCTCTTGATAAAGTTTTGTAATATCCTTTAAAATATCCTTAAAATAGTGTAATAAATAAAATAACTTTTAATGTCGAACAGGTTCAACATAAATCAAAATATTAAAATATAAAGCAGGAACAAAAAGAGCTAAGATCATACCTCATTTACAAGAAAATTCAAAACAGATTGCAGATTTCAACTTAATTTTCAAATATCATTTTAAGTCAGATATTGTCTAATCGTAAGATAAAGTTTTGTAATATCCTTTAAAATATCCTTAAAAAAAAAAAAAAAAAAATAAAACAAGAACGATCGATAGGAACATCAAGAATTATCTCATATTAATCTTACATTTTGTTTAAAATTCGTAGATATTAAAAATTTGCGATGTTCGAAATCATGACTCTACAACTCAGTTTTATAGATTTGTAATAAAATTAATAAATTATATTTAAGCTAGCTTATATTTAACAATAATAACATTCTATTTCGGAATTAGAAATAGCATTGTTTCCCTAAAAATAGATTTAATAGATATTTTTCTAATTGCTAGATAAAAATATTAATTAATCTAGATAAAATAAATTGAAAAGGGAATTTACCATTTTCTTGATTTCATGTTCAATGTTTGTTCCTAATTATTTAATTTAACTAAATTTTATGTGCTTTATTTAGCATAATTCTTTTTAATATTTATTTGTTGCATTTTGTGTCGTTTGCATTTTCTTATTCTTAAAATTTCCTCACTTTTCTATCCTTTTTGCAAAACTGCATTCCGCTGTTTCGTATTTTCCAAGAAAGTTTCAAAAATTGTTCCATATTTTGCAAAATTTTTTACAACTTATTCCATGTGTGCCTTTTAAAGTCTTCGCAAAAAATTGTTTATTTGGTAAAAGGGCTTATTAAAATTTAACCCTTTTTCTGTTCATCAAAAAAGCAATCCAAAAAATTTGTGCTAATTCTCGATTTTTTGCAAAAAGCAAACGGATTTATTCAGAATTGGTCAACCTTTAACCTTGAACTTAAACTTTCTTTGCCCAAGATTTAAAAAAGGTAAAGTCTTCAAATGGGCCTATGTTTCATTTTTACCCATTCCAACCAATTTCCCCTCAACAAGCATTTATGCATGCACTTGTTTATTTGCCGGGCATATTTGTTGAACTGCTCTAAAGAGATCCAAAATACTCAATTTTTATACAAGGAAAGACAATCAAGCAGGCTTTTGCTATCAACAAATCTTGGTTTCAGAACATCGCTTTGATTTCAATTTCTGCGACAAAATGGCGCTTATTTTTACCAAAGCTCATCATAGTTGCCCCAAATTGGTCAGGGAGGGACAATTTCTTAAAAAGGCCTTTTTACTTCCTTTCACCTTTCAACCTCTCTCCTTTTCTCCCTTTCCCCTTTTTCCCCTTGTCGTATATGTTATCGTTGTTCTTTCTATGTTATTTATTCATGTTATTTACCATAAATTTTTGTTTCTTGGTGCATTGCGTGTCGAGTTCTTCGCGTAGGTTTTCAGGCCATTTGATTTTCCACTAGCTAGGTAGCTTTTGCTTTAGACAGGCGAACGAATTACACTGTGTGTTTCGCCCGTACCGGGCAAGGACGAGAAATATGGGTGGCGCGTAGACGTTGTGAATGCTGGCCTTACTGGTTCGGGTTACCAAGGTAGCTGGCAAGAAGAAGACAAGGCATTTTAGCCATGTTACTGGTATGGTATGTAGTACTTGGTATCCCGACCTACGGGCCTACAGCACTGCTCACTTCTCATCGTTGTGCAACGTTTCCTGTCCCAAATAGGTTACCATCATTGCAAAAAATGTTCCTATTGGTCGTCTTTACCAAACCGTTTCAATCTTATTTTCTTATACCCGAGTAAGACCTCCTGGAATCAGAATTAATATCGCAGTGTTTCATTTTATTTCTGGTTGATCGTAGTCAAGGGGCACTAAGTTTGGTGTGATGCATACTGCAGGAAGTGGATGCCTTAGGGCTTCTCTTTGGAAAAGTATTGTGGCAGATCGTTTTAGGTTTTTGGTTGCATTTATTTTCTGTTCGCGCTTTAGACAACTTAGCTGCCACTTCCATTAAGATAAGAACGACGATAGAAAAATGCGAACTGGAATATCGAGACATATGATACACTAGTAATAATAACAGTACAGAAATAAGAAATCCCCTTACCTCTGAGAATGAAACACAGACTGTGAAAGATGACCAACACAAGATGGAGAAGGAATGGACTGACGAGAGTCTTCCACAACCTCGGCAACGCAGACAGGACCTTGTAGCACTTCGTAGGCGTTGGGGCTTGGCACAGCGGGGTTGGAGGGGACTTAAAAAATTATTTTATATGAAATTTTTCAAGGAAAAAATTTTGTTGTCTCCCCTTCTTGTTTTCTTCTGGAGGTGCAAATGCCCCCTTCCCAGTTTTTCTCGCCGGAGCATACTCTCCTGCTAGTTTCGCCACTTTCCTTGGGGGAGAAACTCCCCCAATTTTTCTCTTGTACCTCGGTACAGGAAGGACAGATCTCTCGATCCACCCTGCTGGTGCGGCTTTTCCATACAGCCACTCCAGCTTTTGGACCCATCACAGATCCGGGTTCTGCACGTCGTAACCTTACTTGTGCATCATTACCCAAGGCATCGGACCCACCACAGATCCCGGTCATGGACCCATTACAGATCCAGGTTCGCGAACCCATTACAGATCCACGCTTGCGGACCCCTTGGTCCACGTTTTTGGCGTACCCCTTGGTCCACCAGGCTGGTGCGGCTTTCCGTAATGCCACTCCAATGGAATCGATGGATTCCGGACCCATTACAGATCCAAGGTTCAGCACTTCCTGTGCATCATTACCAAGTATGCGTCAGTGGTGGGACTCGAACACACAGTCTCAAGTCTTCCTGGGCAATTTGCAGACAGGCGTGCTACCACGACACCTCCAGGAACCGACGACAGTCAGAGGTAAAAATTGGTAGTGAATCTTGATTTAGATACCAGAGTGACGTAACCCTATATCCAGTAAAGTGCGCGAATTTTGAATTAATTGAATTAATTCCAAATCGGTGAAGATTCGAATTAAAAAGGAATACAGATGAACTTTTTCAAGGTAAATATAGATCAAAATTAACTAATTTATCTGGATAAAAATTAACGCAGCTAAATTTCAAAATAAATATTCTCTGAATTAGAATTTGATTTCTACGGGAATAAATACGAATTAACATACAATTTTCACAAGCATTTTTCAAACCGAAGCACCTAAATATAACCGTTTTATAAGCACTAAGAAACTTTTTACAGCACAGGCTTTTATCATCCTAGATTTATTTTATTTGAAAACAAAATTGCAAAGTGGTCAGAGCCAAATAAAAAACCGTATGGTTTTTAATTAAATCTTTTACGAATTAAACCTTTTTAGAATAAAATCTTATCAAAACAAATAACTATAAAATAAAAATTTTAAATAGAAATGATAAATGAGAAATAAGTGAATTTATTAAATCTAAATTTTACTAAAGGCAAATAAAACTATAACAATAAATAATAGAATAGAAATAAAATAAGACATAAATTAAAAATCAAAAAGTTTGGACGGTACGATACTCGAACCTTTGACCTTGCTGACCTCTGCCGAGCTCCCTAGCAACTGGGCTACGACCCCTGCTGTGATTTGTACATAAATTTAGCTACTGAATGGTAAAACTAATGAAAGCTCTGTTCAAAACCAAACGGCCCCCTGTCAAATAATATACCATATGGGGTGCTGTAAGCTGTGCGATGGACATGCCCTAATTACCGTAGGGCAGAGAAAATTAAAATAAGAAATAAATGAGATGAGATTTAATGATTTAATGACGATTTGGGGGCAATCGAAATTTTATTTGATTATTTTGAATGCAATATATTTCATTGAACAATTACGTTTTGCTTTATAATAAGCACATATTTTTCATAAGAAACTCTGTTTTTGAGGCGAGAAACTTCTTTGTTGGGACAAACTTTTTCAAGAAAGGTTTGCTTTTAATCAGAGGCATTCTTCCACTTTATTTTCACTTTTTCTTGTACTTTATGACAAGAATTTTATGAAACTCCCCAACTTAAAAAAGTTTCATTAACATTGAATGAGACTTTCCAGTGTTAGATCGAAATTTCAGTTTCTTATGAAAAATACGTGTGACTGCATTCTAATTTTCTAATATTTTTCGTTTTAATTTCTAAGATAATGATTTGTTATTTTAGTATGATAATATTTTCAATAATTTATAAAATACTATTTGATTAAAATAACGAGTTAAAAATTTGGAAGTTTCCTTTATTTTTAATGAGTTTGATTCAAGATGCCGGCTGTTTAATTTTCATGGTCTGAAATAAAAATATATTATATATTCGTAATGAAAGATATCTACTTGAAATATATTTCAAAATAATGCGTTTCTATTTTGCTTTGATTTTTAAGAAATCTAGTTCAGAACCTTAAATTTATCAACATATCTTTGAAATATCTATCTATTTTTCCTAGATAAATCTTAAATTGCTTGAATTTAACGAAACCAACTTTAGGATAAGATTCATTTTGATTTGGATTTTGAATTAATTTAATTGCAAAATACAGTTCTCAAAAATGAAACAAAATTATCAAAGATAAATTGATTTCTACAGATCATTTAAATCTGAATTTTGTTTGAATTACCTTTATTTCGTCAACATAATCAGTGACCTTTTAATTTTAAAGTATATGTTATTCACAAAACCTAGCTTGGTTAACTACAAGAAAGTCAAGGAAGTCAAGGTTTTGGTCTTTTTACAACTCATTTCTTTTTAAGTCTTTACAAAAATTATTTCTCAACAATTCTATAATTAAAATCTCCGTAGCAAAATTTTCCATAAATCTTTTCACGATAATCTACAAATAAGATAATTGAATTAAATTCATTATAATTTTTTTTCTAAATTCTAGATTTAGAGAATTGATATTTTATCATTTTCATTGAAACTAATTATGATAATGAAAGTCATTAATCAACTAAACTATCATATAACTCATATGTTGCAGCATTCAGTATTTTATATGAATTTAATTCACTAAAAACTTTTTTAACTTTTTGATCCAACAAATCAATTTAGTTAAATAATGCTATCATTTTCCTTGATACTGCTAAAATATTAGATAATCAAAATGTAATGATTGTCGTATGATTGATCTTGGAAAATATTAAACTAAATGAAATAGAATTTACTTTGAATTAAATAAAAAAGTAACTAACATACAATAGAAACCCGCATAAAAGAAGCTTTGTTTTCTTGAGACAGCCTGAATAAGGTTCTTGATTAATTGATGCAAACTCAAGTCCAGCCTGTAAGGTTCTTAAAAAGGTGCATATAGTTGGTACAGTGCAAATGTGTTTTATACATGCCAGTGCATTCCTTCTACGAATTGAATAGTTTTTTTCAACATATTTTTTTGATAAAGTTTATATCATGAATGATTTTTCAGTTTTCAAGTAAAGTAGTAGCCTGCGTGCAGACTTTACTTTCCACTGCGAAGGAGAGTCTATGAGGATCTGTGTTTACAAGATCTGCCTTGGCTCTCCTTCGCAGTGGAAAGTAAAGTCTGCACGCAGGCTAGTAAAGTAGCTACCATCTATCAAACTATTATACAAGAACCTTTAGAAATTTCAGCCCCTTGTGGGTTCTTGTTTAAAAAGTTGTAATCATTTAATTTCAGTCTTAAGGTTCTTATAAATCTGGGTTCTTTTATGTGGGTTTCAACGATAATGAAATGAATAAATGATTTAAGTGCCAAAAAGAGCTGAGATGTGAAAAAACACGACGTTTCAAGCGCAAACTCGTTATGAAGAACTTGATAACGAGTATACGCTCGAAACGTCGTGTTTTTTAGCATCTCACCTATTTTTGGTATTTAAAATCATTTATTTGTTATATTATAATTTTAATATCTTTTAAAGACATTTCAATTCATCAAAATGTTCCAAGAAAGTAATGTTAAAGGGAATAAAGAGACCAGCATGCTTTGCGCGATGGCAGCGACTTGCTCTACACAACTTCCAGAATAACTGACTGTACGAAATTCACAAAAACAGGAACAAATGATGGCAAAGGCTGCTGGTCTTTCTACTCTCTTTAAGTCCTCGCCAAGATTTTTCCTGTCCTATCTGCGTGATGTAATGAAGAGCTTTTGGGAAATGCTGTTTTTAGGACCATTTTTCAAATATTTCATAAAATGAATTAAGAACCACCCACAGCTGTCCAAAAATTATGATATAACGTGACAGAGGTTGGTCTGAACTGAGCAAGCTATAGTTTTACCTTCCAATCTCTTGTCCCTTTAATATTTTTGTTTAACCGGAGGGCTCTCTTATAAAAAGACATCAGAGAGACATAATCTTTTATGAGTTTCATTTTTTCTCCATGAATTTTTGGCCCTAAATTACATGATCCGTCCTAAGTCTGTCATATTATTTGCAGGTTGAAGAATGAAGAATCATAATGAAAATATTTCTGTTTCTATAAGCCAACCTCGTCCCCAGGGCCTTTTGTCAGTCTATAAGCTTCATTTATACTGCTGGTCTTAATGGTCAAGCATTTTAGAATTTCCGAAATAGGTATAATGAAAGTTTTGGAAAGGACTTCAAAAAATAGATGTGACTATGTACTTTCTGGTCAAGATCGTGGTATCTATTCGGAGTACAACAATTCATCTTTTCTACAAGCGCCTTCTGATGGCTTCGAATAAGAGAGCCCCTCTGGGTGGTTAATACCCCTGCTTCTTCTTGTATACTTTAGGTATAAGTTAAGCAAGTGTTCATCTTTTTGACAGTCCAAAGAATGTTGTTAATCAAAATCACAAAGATATGAGCTAAAGCCATCGGAAAATAAGCCATCAACAACATCCACAATCTTTATTTCAAAGTATGAAAAGTAGACATGGAGGAAATTTTCCACATTCTTTTCCTAGCGAGGGTATTTCATTCACTCAAATATGAAGAGGGTCTTCAAATGTGAACTCTCAGGTTCGAGTAAGGTCATCAAGTTTTTGATTTAGCCTCATTTCGGCTGTTCTGCTCCATGTAGGATAAGCTGTCCTTGGCTAAAGCTCACAAAACAGTAAAACTCAAGTCTTACATTTCAGTCTTCTCTTTCAGTCTTTTTCAAATATGTTCGTTCTTGCCTTGATTCAAGATCTGTGCCATAACCTTTGGTGAGGCTCTGTTGCATCAATGTGCTGAATTCATGCTTCAGTTCGTAGCTGCTCAGTTCAACGAAACTGCAAAAAATGGAAAATGAATGAAATTATTACTCTTATCACTTAGATGTTTACAATAAACTCGCACCATTGAGTTTATATCTCTTACTAAGAACCATCCATTTAGCTATTCGAAAAATCTTCTAAAAACTATTTCTGTTTTAAATGTCAAAATTCCATAAATGAAACAAAAATTAGCAGCTTCCATTGTTTATATTAAATTCGGTCTTTCGAGCACTATCTTAGTTTTAATGTAAGACATAATCAAGGAAACAAATATCTATGTTTGCATTTGTAAATAAAATCAAGAGCTTCCTTATTTGAATTTTAAAAGATAAACTCATGCATTTTAAGCCTATGCTTAAATCAACAAAATCTATTTCGTTATTAAGGAAAGAATTTATCGTAGAAACAAAAATTAATGTTGGCATTTGCAACCAAAAATAGCAAATTTTATCGTACACATTCTCAAAAATATTTGTTCTTTATGTCTCTATTTTTAAACAGGATTCATCTCTTTTCTAAATGTAAGCCTGTCGTAAAGAAACAAATATTTCTGCTTGTATTTTTAATCAAAATTAGCAGCTTTCAAACAAGTCGTGCTTTCAAGGCCATCTCTTTAAAAACATCATTGACTTCAACAAAAAATGAAGATTTATTCTTGCATCTATAAGTAAAATGAACAGCTTTTATCGCTTGGATCTTCACACATAAAATCATCTTTTGAAGGCTAGAAGTATGGTATTTCTTTCTTAAATTGAAGACTTTAACAAAAACAAAGATTTATTCTTGCATTTGTAAATAAAATCAACAGCTTTTATCGCTTAGATTTTCATACATAAAATAATGCTCTTAAGGCTGAAAATTTATTCCTTTTTTAAATTGAAGACTTCAACAAAAAACGAAGATTCATTCTTGCATTTGTACACAAATCAGCAGCTTTTATAGCCTAGATTTTCACAATCGTACTTTTAAGGTTACCATAAGCCCCCCTCCCACTTATATCGAAATTCCAGAGGTTACCAAAGATTCTCCATTTATTGAGCTAAATAAGTTTGCATGTTTATTTTGATGTGTTTTGAGATAAAACTTTATCAAATTCATGTATTTAACTCGTAAAATTGTATGTTTAAACTGCAAAATGTGGTGCAAAAAGGACTAAACAGTGTTCAGAATTAAATAAGCCTCCAGCTTTTACGGTATATCTTTCATTATGATTTGTTTCTAATTTTAAATTGAAGCCTTTAACAAAAAAGTAGATCCTATCCTTTGCATTTCAAAATAAAATCATTTTATCGCTAACATTTTCATGAAAGCTGATATTTCTTGCCAAGAATTATCCAGGTATTCATTTTTCAAAGCAATATTTTCTTTTTCAGATGTCAGAATTCCACCAAAGAAACACAAGATCTATCCTTGAATTTGAAACTAAGGGCCTGATTACATGGAAAGGGCTGGCCCGGTTAAGCGGGCTGGCTCTCCTAAGATTCTTGAGATGATCTGAACGATTACATTGACAAATCCGGCCTGGGCTGTAAAATATTTGGCGCCATGATAGTATAATCTGTTCATAAAGCGCATGCGTTGCAGAATTCTCAGCCTGCTTTGCCGGGCCAGCCCGGTCTGAAATGGATTACATGAGAAAAATGTGCACCTCTCAGCCCGTTTTGCCAGGCTAGCCCGGTAGGCAGCAGGCGGGATCTCGGCTAACCTGGCCAGCCCGCTTGTCATATAATCGAAAATATATGAAACATTGTAACTTCTATTGACCCCGGGATCACAGGCGAAAACCTTCATCTCGGTTAACCGGGCTAGCCCGCTCCATGTAATCAGCCCCTAAAATAGGCAGCATATGATGCTTAAATTTGTCACAGCAAAATTCATACCTTTTCAAGCCTATATATTTTTGAGGATGAAATGCCTCACTTAAAAAATATAGATGTTATTGAATGATAGAGCTGTAGAAGCAAGAATTTTCTTGTGAATATTTTGGACAATCAAAGTTACTAATTTTATTTTGAAATAAAGTAGTTTGTTTGTTTGATGAAAACTGTTTGTTTTCTTTAAAAAAATTCTACATTCAGAAAATATATGAATTCTATCAAAATAGAGGCTTAAAAGCACAAAATCTTTGTGAGAATTTATGGAATAAGATTACTAATTTTCGTTACAACCTGTACAAAAATACAAGGCTAAACTTGGCCTTGTACAGGCCAAGTTTTAGCCTTGTAGAGGGGATTATGACCTTGTTATGACCTTGTACTAGCCTTGGAAGAAAATCACAAGGCTATCAGTAAGATTCCAAGCTACAACTAGTCTAACACAAGGTTTCCACAAGGCTTCTACAAGGCTAATTAGCATTTTTCAAGCCATTTACAAGGTTACAGCAAGGCTATTCCAGGCTATAACAAGGTTACAAGGCCATAACTACAAGGCTTGTACATGGCTATTACATGGCCTTGTATTTTCGTACAGGAAGCCTCAGCATAAATGCCTATTTGTTGATGGATTTTTCCTTGGTGATGAAACACATTTAATTGAATTAAAGATAGGCTAAAAACGCAAATTCAGTTTGAAAATGTAAAAATGTTGACTTAAAAGACTGAATTTATTCTGAAAATTTAAAGCAATGATAGCTGTCAATTTTATTTACAAATGCAAGCATGAATATTCTATCAATTAACAAGAGCTTGAAATTAAAGTAAAAAGGTTGTGTTGAATAATATAGTAGTTTTGATGGCTCAAATTTATTGGAAAAATTAATGCAATAAATTCACAAAAGCAAGGATTTAGTCTTTACAGCACCAGAACAAATGTCTTGCTCAATTTCAAGCAACCTGTACAAAAATACAAGGCTAAACTTGGCCTTGTACAGGCCAAGTTTTAACCTTGTAGAGGGGATTATGACCTTGTTACCTTGTACTAACCTTGGAAGAAAATTACAAGGCATCAGTAAGATTCCAAGCTGCAACCAGTCTAACACAAGGTTTCCACAAGGCTTCTACAAGGCTAATTAGCATTTTTCAAGCCATTTACAAGGTTACAGCAAGGCTATTCCAGGCTATAACAAGGTTACAAGGCCATAACTACAAGGCTTGTACATGGCTATTACATGGCCTTGTATTTTCAAGCAAGCAGCAGCTTCCTTTTGTCAGAAACAAGGAAACAAATCATTGTTTCTTTGATGAAAGTCTTTTATTTGAAATACAGGTGTCTCATAAAAAGCTTCCCAGGTTTAAACTCCAGTTTCTCTCAACCTGCGTATCCTAGCAAAATAAATAAAAAATACTTTCTACAAGCGTAGTAATTCAGCTACTAAATGAGCACCGCGCACTATCAAGTGAGTCAGAAAAAAGAATCTCCGTTTGGAAGGCCACTGACTCCATGAATATCAATAAGCAATAATATTGAAAACTGTCTTGTTTTATTACCAATATGTTAAATTAGGCTCAATAATTTACCTTGCATCATCATCAATTGGCCATTCCTTCTTGTGGATATGGGTGATTTTCTGCCAAAAGCCCCTTCCAAAAACCTGCAAAAATGAATGAAAACATTGAGCAAATTTTCATATCTAAAAATGACGACACTCACATGTAAATGTATTTTGTCCTCTTGGGAGAATGGAATCCCCCTGAATAGGTTATTGATACCAGAGGGAAGATGTGTCGAGAGGATTGCATGTGCTAAAGCATGCACAAGTAATTGCTGTAAGGCTATTGTAAGGCAGAAATGTAAGGGAAATTTGTTCATGATTTTGGGTTTTTTATAGGAAATCCCACCTTATGACTTCAGAATGGAGTAGCCGATTTCAGTCAGGTAAATCTTAATTTAGATTTGAATATTACTGTACGAAAATACAAGGCCATGTAATAGCCATGTACAAGCCTTGTAGTTATGGCCTTGTAACCTTGTTATAGCCTGGAATAGCCTTGCTGTAACCTTGTAAATGGCTTGAAAAATGCTAATTAGCCTTGTAGAAGCCTTGAATAGTTGTAGCTTGGAATCTTACTGATAGCCTTGTGATTTTCTTCCAAGGCTAGTACAAGGTCACTAATCCCCTCTACAAGGCTAAAACTTGGCCTGTACAAGGCCAAGTTTAGCCTTGTATTTTTGTACAGGTACTATTAAACGATATATTCATTTGCCTACATCATCGTCTTGATATCCAAAGAGCTGTGACCTTTCAAATGGGGATTCTTTTTATTGCCCCACCTTGTACTATGATTAAATTGAGCAATGGAAACAAAAACGGGGGTCATCAAATTTGAATTATTGAAATAAGGACAGCTTGGCCTTTTTGATGCTATCCCTGCCACCGCAATTAGGGGTGTTAATCTTTACATTTTTAACATTGAATATCATATTGTATCTATCTTTATCCTATAAAACTTGTAAATATTTGTAAATATTGTGGCAAACGATACATACATACATAAATACAGTAATTAACTTTTCAGCTTTTGTAAGCAGCAATACTGAAGATCAACATTATGTAATTGGTAACACCATAATGATCTGCCTAGTACATTTTTATTCATCTAAGCATCAATGACCTTTGGGAATTAAATATATCACAAATGTATCAAACTGAACTTCTGTAAGAAGGATAGGGGCTTGTGTAGCTGCTTACATTTTCACAGAAAATCCATTACTTTCAAGCCAAAAATTTTCAAGAACATTATGTATAATTAGTCCCGGAGGGAATAGCGTTCTTAGAAGACAGTTGCGTGTTGAATGCAGCAAAATCCCAGCAATGTGGGACGTCAGTCACTTTATTCAAAAATATAAAGACAAAGCTCCCGATCAGCGGTAGAAAGTTTTGCTTATCCAGCGGGTGTAATTTACGGAATCCGGAACTACGGAATTTGGGAATCCGGAATCACGGAACTATGGAATAACGGAATTCGGAACTGCGGAATTACGGAACTGGGTCATAGGTATAAATTGCGGAACACAAATGCTCTGTATAGTTTATGGGCCAATGGTGAATATTTCTCAAGATATGGTCCGTTAGGGGAACATTAAATTTTTGTTGTTTTCAATTTCTAGAGGTATAATCAGGCTCCTTGAAATTTTCACAAACACTTAAGTGATAAAAAAACATCAATCAAATTTCTATTAAATTTTTTTTGGTGAATTAGGATTTAGAAATCGAATAATTGTACATCAATTGCATTGTAACTGCACGAGCACTGGTTCTGTCATCCCTAGTGCCACCACCAATGTTTCTAAAATTTATGAAACTATCTACCAGCCTGGCACCTTGGTTTATTACAAAAGATTAGTGTGCTGTAGCACCATTTCTTCTTTCTGGACTGGAGCATACTGTTCTAAGCTGTTTCTTATGTACGAAAAATGTGTGCTGAAGTTTCTTTCAAATCTAGAAATCTCAAGTTTTTAGTGTTTTAAATTTTGATAAATGTGTTTTGCTTTATTGTAAGCAATCAAGTTCAATCATCAAGAATGCTGTAATCATGATATAGAGCTTGCTAGAAGTATTTAGAATACGGTTTTCACAAATGCTTTATTGATTCCTGTCCTGAGACCAATGGAAACCTGACCGCAATGGATGGACCAGGATGGACATTGAATATTAAATAAATAATGAGCAACCAAACCATTTAACAACTCCAGATTTTATTTGATAAGGTATTCTGCCTTTGCCGAGTCTTGAAGCTTCTTTCAAAAATAAGGAGAGAGAGCAGATTTCCGAGAAACATCGGATTTGGAATACTTTCATTTTGGGGGCAGGCAAATTGTATGGAGAGAATTGTTCAAAGATATGGTAAAAATGCATTTCCCAAATATTTTCCCCAGGGGACATTCAGTACATGCACATACCTTCATTTTGTAAAATTAAGATTTTAAGGAACTTGATTATACCTCTAAAAATTGAAAGCAACAAAAATTGAATGTTCCCCTAACTGAACATATCTTGAGAAATATTCATCATTGGCCCATAAATATATAGAGCATTTGTGTTCCGTAATTTACACCTGTGACCCAGTTCCGTAATTCCGCAGTTCCGAATTCCGCAGTTCCGAATTCCGTGATTCCGGATTCCCAAATTCCGTAGTTCCGGATTTCGTAAATTACACCCGCCGTTGCTTATCTGCGCTTATTAACGTCACAGTCGCTATTTGCCAGTTGTATCAAAAAGAAAGAGCTACATTGCAGAGAACAAAGTCAAAGCACAGGCAACAGGATAAATAGTTGTAAAATTATAATGTAAATACTTGCCTCACATTACCAAAATGTCTTTTTCTTTGTTTTCTGTCTGTTCTGCTAACAAATGTGCACAAATAAGTGATTTTAATATCGATATGCGAGGCCTGAAAGTTTCTTCAGACGGCCATCTTGGAAATAATGTAACGACTCTTAAAATCGCTTGTTTGTGCACATTTGTTAGCAGAACAGACAGAAAACAAAGAAAAAGACATTTTGGTAACGTGAGGCAAGTATTTACATCATAATTTTACAACTATTTATCCTGTTGCCTGTGGTCAAAGACCATTTAAAGGAACAGATATTTCAATGAAACAAATCTCAACAACTGATGATGAATGCACGCACAAGATTCAATTCAATCCTGCGCACGTGAGTACACGCCTGCCCCTAACACACGAAAAAGCGTGCCTGTGGAAACATAATGTTGCAAACGTCCAAAAGAATCCGGGCGGAAAATCTTCCACATGCGCGACATAAAATGCAGTCTGGTGTTCTTCTACTTTTGTTACGTATTGATAATAACAATTTTGAAAACATACCTTTTTGTGTGCACAAGGTGACATTTAGCCCTACTGGTTTCAAAGCAATCTTTGCAGCCTTATTTGTTTTGAATTAGTGATCACTTTGAATCACGGTGTCAAGCAAAAGCAACTGGTGCGATGATGTTTGTGTTATTACACAAAATCTGAAAATCTGTCCTTGTTGCCCTGAGAAATTTATTTGACTAAACTGGTTCTTTAACGAATTCTTTAACTTTGCTGCTATTTTTCCACGCTTCTTAGCAAATGAGAAGGCCCCAATTAACCAGCAATTTTGCTTGAATCTTCAGTTATCTCTTTAGTGCAGAGCCACCTTTACATGCACTTCGTCCGCCATTTTCTCTCAAGTCTAATTTCTTGGAATATGCGTCATAGCCTCGTTTCAGAACTATTCATTTCCGGTTGCGAGGGAGGAAGCTATGGCAACAAATTACCAGGGGAACTGTGATAAATAATGGATTTGTTTTGTTCCACGAAAACAACAGAGTATGATACAGCGACACTGGTGGCAGCTTAGCGTAGCTTTGGCATACAGATCTACTGGAAAATTGCTGCTCTCAAAGATTTACAGTACAGACGTGAAAAGAGCACATTTATTAACAGACACCTGATCCTTCTTGACTAGCATCTGAGCAATGGATCTTGTTGTTTTCATTTAAAACCTAAATTAGACTCCAGTATTGGTTTCAACAACATGGAGAATTCAAAACACAGTTTAGGCCTGCTGATCGATATTGTTTCAAACGAGAATGATGGCTTTCGGAAAAACGAGTTCAATTTTGATGACTTTGCAGATGATTTGGATTTCATAAATGATAATTTAGACGAGGAGGAAACTGAATTGTACACTCGAACAGACAGATCAGAATATGAAGCAGAGAGTTTGGCATCGAATACTACGGAAGCAACATCAGAAAATGGGCCTTTACCAGCCATAAACAAACCTGGCGAAAGAGAGCAAGAAACTAAAAGTGTTGGGTCGAATAATACCGAAGCTGAAAATTCGCGAAGTGAGCATTTGTCAGACATAGACAAAACCGAAGAAAAGGATATTCCGATATTGGTTGCTGAAAAAGTCGAAAGCCTGTTAAGTAATGGGATTTCTGAAGATGAAACAATGGAAATTCCACCTGCTACTCTCGCAGCTGAGATCCTGGAAGTTGAGAATATTGAGGCAGATGTTAATGAGCAAAGCATGAAGAAAAGCGTCTCATTCGATTTGCCAATCATGGAAGAATATGCTGATGATTTTGATACTGAAGATGAGGAAAATGAATCTTCGAAGAGTGATAAGGTGCATTCAGATTCAGAAAGCTCAGCTGGTGATAGAAATGATGAGGAATCTGCTTCAGAAGTGAAAATCAAGAACGATGTTGTTACTATCTGCACAAACTGCAATTGTAGAATGACCACATTGAGACTAATGGACCTACCAGAGCTTGATAGTCTCTTTGTGAATAAAAGAGGAAAAAGGAACAAGAAATGTAAAGACTCTAAAAGTGATTCTGCGATCAAGAAAAGGACTAATATTACAAAATATCAGGAGAATATTAATGGTTCAAGTGATGGGAAAGTTAGAAACAGCAAGACTGAAAGCAAGAAGCAGTTGTTATCAAATTGTCAAACTGATAGTAATAGAACGAAAGGGGATGGGAAAGAGAAACGAAAAGCAAAAGAGCCTGTGGATGACTCATGGGGTGAAAACAGTAATACTTCTTTGCTACAGTGGTTGAAGAACAAAAATAAAGAGGCAAAACAAAAAAGGAGGCAAGAAAAGAAGATAAAAAAAGAAGAGAAAAGAGCTAAGAAATTAGAAGAGTTGGAAAAATTATGCAAAAAAAATTTGTCCGATAGACTTGTTGATGATTGGATGAGATCCAAGAAGAAGGAGGGGAGACTTTCAAGAAAGATGTCTGGGAACAAAAAGGTGTCTCCATTAGAATGCGAGAATGGTGATGTGGACAGTGGACCAAAAGGTTATACTGTTTTGAATACTTTCAAGAAATTGCCAGGCAGAAAGACAAGTAGAGACATACATAGAGAAGTTGAAAACTTTCATGCAAGTGGACCAAAGAAGGTTCAGAAAAAGAAATCATTATCTATTAAAAAAGATGCGAGCAGCAGTCATCAGGACAGTGAAGAAAAGAAATCTAGAAAATCATATGATGAGTGGCTGAATGAAAAGCCGTCATCAAGAAATAAAAAAGCAGTGTTGCAAAATTCATGGGTTAAATCCGATGATGATGAATTGTTGAAAAATGAGAGGATTAGAAGATATAAAGAAAGGCAGAATTCAAAAATCAAAGTTAATTCAAGTCTCAAAACAACTGAATCTAATGTGGATCCTAAAAGTACCAAAATCAAAGAAAAAACTAAGGGCTATCAATGGCGTTCCAAAGAACTCAAGTTGGCTCAGAGACCTGACCCCCAAGGTTGTGACAATCCAGATAGCCATTTATCAAGTATCTCACCAGACTCCGAATTAGCGGATAATGACAGGTCTCTGTCTGGAAAAGTATCTGTTTCTATGTTTGGGCAAGCGTCTGATTCAAAGACTGAAGGTGTGATCGAAAAAGCGACAGAAGGAAAAGGGCTTCTTCTGGAGTTTCTTACAGAAGACAACAGAGCTTGGATAGCAGATAAATCGTCTGAGAAACAAATTGTGGCTGGTAAACCTTGCAGACCAAAAACAGCACATCCAAGAACGTTTGTAGAATAATTTTGATGAGCTCATAAATACAGTACTAGCTTCTTTGAGCAGCAAGTCAAATCTATTTCTCTAGCTCCTGAACCTGTGGAGATGGTTGGAATGAATTGTTGTTGTGAGGACAGCTGAAATTCAAACAAAAGTGTCTCTTCAGCGCACATCAGCCAAGAATGTTCCTTGATATGGATACTGTAGCAGGGGAATTGATTTGAAACTTGCTAAATTTAACTTTAACCATATCCCAGAACAACCACATTTTTTTCTAAGACCTGCTTTGATGGTCAACATTTATATTAAGATGATCTTATATATTAGATGAAGCAGTGAAAACAATCCGAAATACAGCACATTGAAAGTTTTTTTGTGAAACAGTCAAAACTATTTCCTAGAAATCCGAGTCTGGTCATAGCTTACAAAATGGTTAAAAGCTTAAAGGCACACTTTCATGGATGTGATGGCTAGATCTTTAAATAATATCCATAGCAAAAGATGCTGTTGGTTTGTATTCATCAAGCCTTTATGCGTTGGAGTAACGCTTTCTTTACTGGATAAAAGGAGTCATTGTTGTCACTGAAATTATTTCTTGGGTAACTGAAATACGGTAACTGAAGCTTGCCTATCTTTTCTTTTCGATTGTCTTATTTAACCAATAAGCGCCATGACAGTTTGCCTTTAAAGGAAGTTTGTAAAAGTAGAATAGACTTTGTCGAGGAGACAAGATACGGTTTGTCCGAGGAAACCTATTTCTCCCCCCGTGCAATAGGTTAATACTCATGCACCCGGCAGAGTCCAACCTAAAACGCTACTGCGCATGATCTTTAACCCACTGCACGCAGGGCCGTAGGAAGAAGCTTCGGATTGGGGGGGCAATTGTTCTTAAAACAATAGAGAACAATACATCTAATTAAGTCATGTGACGTAGCACCATTGTTTTAAGAAATTATTGGGGGGGCTTGAGCCCCCCCTACCCCCCCCCCCACTTCCTACGGGCCTGGCACGGAGGGACACATACGTTTCCTCGGACAAACCTCATCTCGTCTCCCCATTAAGACTTTGATATCTTAAAGCCGATATTCCACCACAGAACATGTCACCAAATGCGTCTGAAATAATCAAAATCACCAAAATTTGTTTACATTTACAAAATTTCTTCATTTGCAATTGCAACAAAAATCAAATTCTTATCTTAGACAAATTGCAAAGTTTTGAAACAGTTTTGAATTTGTGGGAATTTGTGTTTTCACGAGCTACTTGGTTTTGAAGCATTGACAGCACAAAGCTCTTATATCATGTAAGACTCGAAAACTGCAGAAATAGCTTTTTGGCTAAAAATTTGATTGTTTGCAAAATACTAATGCTCAAAACATGTTTTTTCATGTGGTAATTTTGTCACCTCTATCAAAAAATAATAAAATAACAATCACCAGTTAATACTATTAGCATTTGACATAAATATACAAAAAGAAAATTTAATGATTGGTGACACAATTAAATTTTGGTGATTTTTCACAGAGGTTGTTTGCTTTTTAGTTGGCCAATTCAATTCAACGATGCTTCTGACTTTGAAAAGCCAATCAGTTGTTTTTGAGATGAATGTTGAATCTAAGAATCACAACATTCAATTGGTTTCAAGAGAAGGAGTTTCATTTGGAGATACGTTTAGATTTTGAAGCAAACTACAAACGTTTAATCCACAAAGTATCTGCCGGGAAAGTCGGAACGGACGTGAGGTGTTTGCAAATATTTATCAATGCAATTTAAAGGCAATCTGTCCCCTTTGCCGAATGAAAATAAAAACGATAAAGATCTTTATTGTATATTCCAGAAGTTAGTGTTAATTCGCTTTATCCAATGAAATCAGGGTCATAGAGACTCAGTGATACATGAATTTAGCTGCAGCGTAAATAATGTAAATAAAGCAGTAACCAAGGTGAGAATAATAGGGGACAGAATTTTGGTATTTTAACAAATTCATTGCATAGCAAACACCTAACTTACAGTTACCTGTACGAAAATACAAGGCCATGTAATAGCCATGTACAAGCTTTGTAGTTATGGCCTTGTAACCTTGTTATAGCCTGGAACAGCCTTGCTGTAACCTTGCAAATGGCTTGAAAAATGCTAATTAGCCTTGTAGAAGCCTTGTGGAAACCTTGTGTTAGACTGGTTGCAGCTTGGAATCTTACTGATAGCCTTGTAATTTTCTTCCAAGGTTAGTACAAGGTCATAACAAGGTCACAATCCCCTCTACAAGGCTAAAACTTTGCCTGTACATAGCCAAGTTTAGCCTTGTATTTTTGTACAGGTAAGCACAAAATTACTCATACCCATAAGCTCATCAGGGTGCGACAAAAGACTGAAAGGAGCACTGCAAGAGACAGTTCAAGGAATACGTCATCTTGGATAACTGGTCCGCACAAATCTGGCATAGGTATGAATAACTTCGGGCTTAACTGAAGATAGATATGAAAATTCATTATTGTCAATCTTTTACCACGGGTTCCTTCCTCAAAGAACCGTTTCTGGGCACTTGGAAATAAACATCTCAGTTATCACAGTGTGAACAGTGAAGAAATGAAGATTTCTTGTCAGGCATGTGCAGCACAGACTTTTCTTAGCATTGTTTCGGAACAAATTGCAAGATATCACCAGATGATAAAATTCTTTATTACAAGCATCGCTAACTATTGATAAACAACTGTAAGATCATAAATCGAATTACAAGTAATGTTACAGCAGGTAACAAGAATTTTCATGATATTATCTGATGAATTTCATGTCTGTCAATCATTTATGTACGTTTTCTAGTTTCAAGCTTACAAAAACAAGGACAGACTTTGTAGGACAATAGCATGAGCTATTTTTGTTGACACCTGAATTCAAAGCGATTAGCGATCACAGACAAAGGAAATTTCCTCAACCAATAATTTAAAACATACAAAGCTGCAAAAGTTTCTCTGAAACCCAGGTAGCTATTGCACTCTTTGTGCATTCCAGAAATTGTTTTCAAGAGCAAAACACGAGCATATGTCGAAAGAAGCAGAATATATCTACACATATACCAAGGGCATTTTATTTCTTTGGTTCAGAGGCTGAGTAGTAAGTATTCTAATCACACCCAAAAATATAGAGAATTTAGTCGCCTCCCAATCGGCTTCTGAACAACACAAATTAAATGCCAGAGGCAGATGTGTAGATATATCCTTCTCCATTTGATTTATGCTCCTGTTTGCTTTTAAAAACAATTTCTGGAATGCACAACGAGCGAAGTAGCTACCTGGGTTTCAGAGAAATTTTTGCGGCTTTGCTTGTTTTGAATTACTGGTTGAGAGAATTTTCTTTGTCTGCGATCGCTAATCGCTTTGAATTGAGGTGTCAATAATAAGCATCTCATGCTATTGTACCTCAAAATCTGCTCTTGTTTGTTACGGCAGGTAGCACGAATTTTCATGATATCATCCGATGAATTTCATGTCTGTCTATCATTTATATAAGTTTTCTAGTTTCAAGCTTACAAACAGCAATGTGAAGATATCAATATTGGGTATCAAAAATTGGATAAAATGTGTACCTTGTTACCAAATGAATTAAAAAGTGTCGTATTTAAACAATACCAGATGCGCCAAAAATTTGAAGCATTTGAAACTCCTAGCACCTAGGGTACTGGATTGATTCGAATGAAAATCTCAAAAAATTAAGTTGAAACCTAAACAAGTTGATGAAAATAAATATTCATAAATTGGCTGCATAGCATTTCCTGTATCACCTTCCAGTAACGACCCCGCTAAAGCGATGCCCCACCAAGGTAAAAGGATGGTCCACGAAGAAAATTTGTTTGCCCGCTCAGTTTTATCTTTAAGCATTTCCCCGCCTTGCTTCTGTTGTCCCCCCGCCGTTCCCCCGTCGAAAATTATACAACTTCCATCACAGATGATAGCCGAAATTTTGCCTTTCCCCGTTATGATATCATAATCCCCCGTTCAACATGCATAATTTCACAATTCCCCCGCTGCATTTTTAATGTCCGGCGGGGTCGTGACAGGGGGGTGTCCTGTACGACTTTTCAAACAGTGGATTCATGTTCTGTCTCCTCCAGCATATACATTTTGATTGTGATGAACTCAAGTTTAATTTAAGGTGTTTTCAAAGGCTTTCTGAGAACTGGTTACCGTGCTCATCAGAGCGGAAGACACAGTCAGCTTTGGAATAAAAAATAAAATTTGGAACGAAAGTAAGGCGTATGAACACACCTTGCAGTATTTTGACTTCAATGATTTTTATGAGAATCTACGGAGTGAGTAAAAGAATCCCCCATTTGAAAGGCTATTGCTCCCTGGATATCAAGACAATAATATTGACAAATATATAATTTAAAGGACAAGTCCGGGGTCGGTACGATTGATGATAAAATACTCGATAGTACTGCTATGAATGATGTATGGTACTTTTTTCCACAATTTTTCGCCTTCTCCTTGTGAAATTACGTATTCAAATAAGCAATTTGAGCGAAAAGACGTCATATCACACAAACGAAAATGAGGCTGTGTGATTGTTTTTCTGCCTCTTTATCGTTGTAAACATCTTTATCGTGTTCTTGAACCATTTTTGAATGCATAAGTACACGATAAAGAGGCTTGCAACGATAAAGAGGCGAAAAACCAACACACATCCTCGTTTTTGTTTGTGCGATATGACGTCATTTCGCTCAAATTGCTCAATTGAATACGTAATATCACAAGGAGAAGGCGAAAAATAGTAGAAAAAAGTATCCTACATCAATCATAGCAGTATTATCTTGTATTTTATCATCAATTATACCAACCCCGGACTTGTCCTTTAATGGGAATCTGTTCATGTAAATACAGCTCCGTACACATTCTGTCAAAATATGCTGACACGATGCTGGCGAAGAGCGCACTGTGATTTAAAGAATTTAACTGATCACATGCACACTAAAATTTCTGCTTCGAAAGCATGACCGCAAGTAAGTCATCAATCTGCTTAGATCACTCCTTGCCAGGTAGTGAGCCCCTTTATCAAAGTGATCACATGAAATATCACGTGAAGTTGGCATGCATCCCCTCCCCCCCGGCAAAGCCGCTGTACTTGCATGGACACATTACCCTTAGTGGTGGAAATGATCAAATCTGTTCCAAAATCTAGCTTAGTGAAATCAGTCACTCCGTTCTGAAAATATGAGGGATTTTCTGGAGAAAACTTCTTCAAGAAAAACTCAAAACAGACCCAAAGTCATGAGCAAATTTCACTAATATTTCTGCCTTACAGCAATGACTTCTACTCATTTGAGCACGTCTTATCCTCTTTGAAGGATGAAATGACCCGGGCATAAAGCATAGAAATAAAGGGAATAATGCTGCTATGTTCCCAGGGATGACATTTTCATCCTTCCAAAGGAATAACGCGTGCTGAAGCACGTAAAAGTCATTGCTGTAAGACAGAAGATTTTGTCCTGATTTTAGGTCTGCTTTGAAGGGGCTTTCTTCAGAAAATCCCCTATAATTTCAGAACAGAACAGCCGATTTCAATCAGGTAGGTTTTAAAATGGATTTGACCATTTCCACCATTAAATACTGAAAGCAATTTGCTACAAAGAATCTTATTAAAAATAAATGGTTAAAAATCTAAGCTTTACTTTTATTCTCTTCAATCTCTTTCAATAAACTATCAGCTTCGTACTTGTCCTTTACTCTTATCAAATAAGTTACAGGCTTAGAATTGTCCCCATCTTTCTCTTTAAGAAACACGGGTGGATTAGGTACAGAAACGATCGATACATTGTTCTTACCAACTCTGTTTGCAGGTAGTTTATCGTGTAAAGAGACGTTTAAAAGAATCTTTCCACCAGCTGTCTCCATCCTGATCAGTAACTGTGTTTTGCTGCTCAATGATTTCAAATAGAGCATCCCAATTCCGAGCTCCTTCCATTCCTGGTCATTCTTGAAGAATAATTTGCATCTTGATGTATAAAACGCATCTTCCTCTACGATTCTACAAAATAAAGATTATATTTTCCATCAAGTAGTTGGTAGATTATTGTTTGTATGGGTAAAACTTAGCCTTGTGCTTGTATAACTTTGTTACTTTGAATTTTGGTGTTCTGAATTTTTTATTATAGAACAATTTGCACCTTAATGTATAAAACGCATCTTCCTCTACGATTCTACAAAATAAAGATTATATTTTCCATCAAGTAGTTGGTAGATTATTGTTTGTATGGGTAAAACTTAGCCTTGTGCTTGTATAACTTTGTTACTTTGAATTTTGGTGTTCTGAATTTTTCATGATGGAATAAGTTGTACCTTAATGTATAATACACATCTTCCTCTACGATTCTGCAAAATAAAGATTATATTTTCCATCAAGTAGTTGGTAGATTACTGTCTTGATGAGTATAAATTTAGCCTTGTGCTCGTATAACTTTGTTATTTTAAATTTTGGTGTTCTGCATTTTTTATTATAGAACAATTTGCACCTTAATGTATAAAACGCATCTTCCTCTACGATTCTACAAAATAAAGATTATATTTTCCATCAAGTAGTTGGTAGATTACTGTCTTGATGAGTATAAATTTAGCCTTGTGCTCGTATAACTTTGTTATTTTGAATTTTGGTGTTCTGCATTTTTTATTATAGAACAATTTGCACCTTAATGTATAAAACGCATCTTCCTCTACGATTCTACAAAATAAAGATTATATTTTCCATCAAGTAGTTGGTAGATTATTGTCTGTATGGGTAAAACTTAGCCTTGTGCTTGTATAACTTTATTACTTTGAATTTTGGTGTTCTGAATTTTTCATGATGGAATAAGTTGTACCTTAATGTATAATACACATCTTCCTCTACGATTCTACAAAATAAAGATTATATTTTCCATCAAGTAGTTGGTAAATTATTGTCTTGATGGGTATAAATTTAGCCTTGTGCTTGTATAACTTTGTTATTTTGAATTTTGGTGTTCTGAATTTTTCATTAAAGAACAATTTGTACCTTAATGTAGAATACACATCTTCCTCTACGATTCTGCAAAATGAGGAACTATATTTTCCATTAGGTAATTGGTAGATTAAAGAATAATTTGCATCTTGATGTATAAAACGCATCTTCCTCTACGATTCTACAAAATAAAGATTATATTTTCCATCAAGTAGTTGGTAGATTATTGTCTTGATGGGTTTAAATTCAGCCTTGTGCTTGTATAACTTTGTTATTTTGAATTTTGGTATTCTGAATTTTTCATTTCAGAATAGTTTGTACCTTAATGTATAAAACGCATCTTCCTCTACGACTCTACAAAATAAAGATGATATTTCCCATCAAGTAGTTGGCAGATTATTGTCTTTATGGGCATAAATTTAGCCTTGTGCTTGTGTAACTTTGGTAGTCTCATGATGAAGCAAAGCATTGCTTCGAAATATCAAAAATTATCAACAAGGCCTAGTGTTTCATTAGTTAGTCTATCACTCGGATTTGTTTTACTTGTCTAAACATGGATTTGTTTCTACATCATAACAAATATTGAACTTGAATGAAATTACAATTAAAATGATAATTGTTGCGATACTTGTTATTCATTTTTGTGAAACGTCATTTCCCTGCCAATGCAATGATTTCTACCAGGTGCGCCAAAATAAACTATGCACGTTTGGCAGGCCACAATAAATCGTACACTGGACCGATTTTGAAGACTTATGACTTAATGTTTAGTAGAAAGCCTGAATTACATTCTTGGACTTTTTGCAAATTTTCTGTTTTCAGCTTTTAGAGCTAGAAGCGAGTTTCTGAAAATGTTCGTTTTCGAAAACATTGAAAACGATCAAAAAAATCGATCAAATTTTCTAAAAAATCGACATGAATGGACAAAGAGAGAACTTGTTCGTCGTGATTTGGGATTTAGAAATCGACCAATTGTAATCCGCTGTACAAGAGTTCGTACTAAACCCCCAAATCACCCTGAAAACGTTTTATAATTTGATCGATTTTTTTGATCATTTTCAGTGTTTTGGAAAACGAAACTCGCTTCCGGCTCTAAAAACTGAGAACGGAAAAATTTGCAAAAAGTTAAAGAATCTATTTCAGGCTTTTTGCTAAAGATTAAGTCATAAATCTTCAAAATCGGTCCAGTGTACGATTTACTGTGGCCTGCTAAACGTGCATAGTTTATTTTGGTGCACCCGGTACAATTTTCCATCTAACTATTCTTATCTCGACTGCAGTTAGTTTGATATAATTCTGAGGCTCTGCCTGTATCCTATGATTAGAAGGGATTGTTTCTCATCAAACCGAGTGAGTAAGGAAAAACATGGATCGTTTATCAAGCCATTTAAAGAATAATTTAGATCTTGATGCACAGAAGGCATTCTTACTCTACGATTCTACAAAATAAATGTTATGTTTTTCATTAACAGTCTTGGTAGCCCCGCTTGTATCCCGTGGTTAGACGGGATTGTTCCCTATTATTCCGAGTGCGTAAGGAAAAACATGGGTCGTTTATCAAGCCATTTAAAGAATAATTTAGAACTTGATGAACAGAAGGCATCTTATTATTCGATTGTAAACACTCGGGATCGAATGCAATGCAAGGACCGATTCTTCAAAAGAAAAGTCACTTCAAGAACAATTGAAATAATTCAAGGTATAAATCTTTCCAAAAGTAAAAACTAAACGTCAAAGTTGAAATTCGTTTGCAAAATGCCTGCGTGGTGCATATTATGGCTAGGCCATTTCTAAAAACCTCTGGTTTCAGGTGCAATCCAAATTCTGACCTTGTGAGCTCATATCTCCGGTGTTTGTTGGTCGATTTCAAAATGCAAGGTATGTGCATTTAAGTTGAAGACCAACAAATGTAGCCATGAATTCAAAAAGTACCGAAATGCTATCGTTTTATCCCCTTGTTCAGTCAAAAGGGAGTACTTTTTTGAGACACCTGGTAGAAAATAAAGAAATGTTATGTTATATCATATTATATTATATTATATTACATTATATCATATTATATTATATTATATTATATTATATTATATTATATTATATTATATTGTATTATATTATATTATAACTATTGAAATGTCATTTACTTTCCCGGCAATACTGGGCATCAAACAGTCAAAATCTGAGCGATAGTGAGCAGACCATTGCTTTAGCTGGTTTTAGGCATATCAAGAAAGAGGACCTTTGGCTAATCCCCAATTTCCGACAGCATTAATGCGCCTAAAATAAAGAGAACGTCTCAAATGATATGTTGAAGCCTTAGTAACGTGACAGAAATAACACTGTATAAATTGATTGCATAGCTTTTTATGTACGATGTTTCAAACAGAGCGAACACTTGGGGTGCTAGAACAAAGATCCTTTGTTTGAAAACAATGGAAATAAACAATGCTTTTTAACTCAAACAATAGCTTCAAACGATGTTTCAAACAGTGGACACATTTGTCAACTATGCACTACAGGGTGACTCAAAAAAATGCCCGACGTTTGAAAGGCTACTGCTGCCTGAACATATAAGCAATTATAGTTTTGCCATATCTGATTGAATAGCTAACATGGTCAATTATTTTTAGAATTTTTCCTGGCAGAAATCGGCCACTCCGTTCAGATTTTACAAAGGATTTTTGTCCCGAAAGACCTTTTGAGAAAGCTTAAAAACGTGCTAAAATCACGAGCAAATTTCCCTTATATTTTTACTTTACAGCAATGACTTGAACTTTAGCACGTGCTATCCATTTGGGAGGATGAACTAGTATGAAGAACTTATTCACGGATTCCATTCTCCCAAGATGACAAATACATGAATACATAAAGTGTCATTATTGTTAGGAAGCAAAACAAAGGAACGTTTGCTCACCATTTTCACTCGTTTTTGCAGGTTTTCGAAAGGAGCTTCCGACAGAAAATCTCCCATATCGACGAGAAGGAATGGCCGATTAAAGCCGGGTAAATTACTGAGCCTAATTGAATACATCAGCAATAAAGCAAGAAGTTTTCAATGTTATTGCTTTGATATTCACGGACCAATACTTTTTGCAAACGCTGGGCGTTTTCTTTACTCACCCTGCTGGAAATTGATAATCAAATTACTCACGTTTTTCTTTCAGGTTTTTTAACTTCATCTTCGTTATCTTCAGTGTCTTTTTTCACTTCTTTATCATTATTCGATACAGCTGATGATGTGGAAGGAGTTGACGTTTGAGCAGCACTGAAGAATCCAACACCAGGAGGTTTGAATGATATGTCTGAAAATCGAGAGATCAATCAAATTAGGTGATTAAATAAAAATATGTCTCATGAATGATGTAACATCGAAATTAAAGGAGCTGTTGGACGTGATGTTGCGCGGGACATTTCCATTGTATTTGCATGAAAAGTGCTTAGGCCTAGCATCGACTCGTCAATGGAGATATTGAATTGGATTATCGCACATTTCAATCCATCTCCATCGACATTGTTCTTGACAATCTCAAGGATTTAATTGACAGATATTGTTCGTCTATGTCGATTTCATGTATTTGAAAGTTATTTTGTTTATCACAAATTCCTGAAAGTCGTAAACAGCGATTTTGCAGAAGCAACTTTGAAGCTGCGAAGAGATATTCTACAAGTGGAAGTGGGCAAGAAACTCGCCAAAGAATCTGGCTTTTGAGTCAGATTTATGATGCTAGGTGAAACCGAAAGGTGAATAGAACCTTCTCACACTCTACTGGATTCATTGCTCAATTAATTTCATCAGAATTACAGCGAACAAAGAGGTACAGTAGACATGTTTTGGTATTTAGGCCTATACGAATTGGATTGTTACACGCAGAATCTGATACCCGCGTTTCGCGTCTGACTGCCCCTTTAAAGGAGCTGTTGGACGTGACGCTGCGCGGGATATTTTGATCGTATTTCTATGGAAAGTACTTGGGCTTAGCAGCGTCTCACCAATGGAGATTTTGAATAGGACTGTAGCATATTTTCATCTGTTTGCATCGAAGTTGCTGTTGACAATGTCGCGAATTGAATTGAAATATATTGTTCATCTATGTCGATTTCATGCATTTGAAAAATTATTTTGTTGATCACAAATTCCTAAAAGTCGCAAAAAGCGATATTGCCGGAACAAATTTGAAGATCTGAGGAGATAATCTACAAGTCGAAGTGGGCAAGAAACCTACCAAAGAACACGGTTGTTGATGCTTGGTGAATCCTAAAGGTGAATAGAACCTTTTTGAAGACTACTGGATTCATTGCTCAATTAATTTCGTCGGAATTACAACAAACAGAGAGGTAATGTAAGCATGTTTTGGTATTTCGGCCTATACGAATGGGATTGTTCCACACAGAATTTGTTACCCGCATTGTGTATCCAACCGCCCTGGATCATATCAGTTTCATACCGGGTGCGCCAAAATAAACTATGCACGTTTGGCAGGCCACAATGAATCGTACACTGGACCGATTTTGAAGATTTATGACTTAATCTTTAGCAGAAAGCCTGAACTGGATTCTAGGACTTCTTGCAAATTTTTCCGTTTCAGTTTTTAGAGCTACAGGCGAGTTTCTTGAAATGTTCGTTTTCGAAAACATTGAAAACGATCAAAAAACGTTGATCAAATCTTCACAGATTCAACATGAATGAACAGAGAGAAAATGTTTCAGGGGGATTTGGGGGTTTAGTACGAACTCTCGTACAGCAGATTACAATTGATCGATTTCTAAATCGCAAATCACCACATTCGTGTCGATTATTAAGAAAACTTGATCGACGTTTGTTGATCGTTTTCAATGTTTTCGAAAACTAAGATTTTAGGAAATTCGCTTGTAGTTCTAGCTCTAAAAATTGAAAATAAAACAATTTGCAACAAATTCCAGTATCTAATTCAGGCTTTCTGCTAACGATTAATTCATAAATCATAAAAATCGGTCGAGTATACGATTTATTGTGGCCTGCCAAACGTGCATAGTTTATTTTGGCGCACCCGGCATATATATTCAGACAGGTGGGACCAATGACTTCTACTGCAGTGCAGATCCATATTTTCCGCCTTGGCCAAAATTGATTTTCAGCTAATCTGAAATTATAACATGCCCGCAAAGGAGCCTGGGTGACGATGGCTCTTTAACACCAGCCAAGATTCTTAATATAGGCAAAGAAATCAATAGGTAGGGAAATAGCTGCAACCATCTGGCAAACTGCCTGATCAAAAAATTCAATCTTGATTAGGTTTACCAACTATAAAAAAAGGATGTGTCATTAGGGGCCATGTTGGGCGTGGTCTCTAACACACGTGATTGATAATCATGATACCCAGGAGTACTCAGGAGAATATTTTCTTGCTACCTTTATAAATATTAAAACAATATCTAAGTTGCTGGATTCACTCAAATCTGCTATTTCTCCACACCCACTTACGGTAAATAGCTTGGGCGAATAGTATTGATATTCCTACCTGCAGTGTTTGATTCCACCTTGTTTCCAAATAAAGGTGTTGAAGACAATACGCTGGTTTTTGGCTCAGTAGAACTTGTAGCTGGGGAGAAGATGTTAGAAACAGCTGTTGTAGCGAGCGAGAAGACTTTGGGAACAGCAGTTGTAGCTGAAGCAGGAGCAAAGACACTTGGGACGGCGGTTGTAGCTGTAGCAGGAGAGAAGACGCTTGAAACAGCAGTTGTAGCGAGAGAGAAGACGTTAGCAACTGATTTTGTCTCTGCTGAGCTAGGCTCATTCTTCGAAGCTTTATCAGTATCTGTAAATGCTACTTTCGGCGCAGTAGCATCTGTTTTCGTTGTCTTTCCGTATGTACTCTCAATTTCTTCCATATGCTTTGTGTAGTCTTTGAAAACAGGCGTCAGATCAATCAACGGGTCGTTGTCAATGTGTTGTTTGATCCATCCTAAAAAGCTAACGTTCAATGATGTGATCTGTTCAGCATATTGTTCTTCGTTTTGTTGTTCTGTATCTGTGATTTCACCTTTGACATCATTGACCTTTGATACTCCATTTGTAGGCTGCACATCAGAATTGACCTTTGATTCGTCACCTTTAACATATGAAGTTTCAATCGTAGAAATTGATACAATATGAAAATATTAAAGGGGCTGGGTCACGTAACCGTAAACAAGTCTGTTATCTCTATAATCTATATTGTTGTCCATGTAAGTACAGCGATTTTGCCATTTTCACGTGATATTTCATGTGATCACTTTACCATGGAACTCAAAAGGTAGCCAGCTCTAATATAATCAGACTGATGACTTACTTGCAGTTGCGCTTCCAAAGCTGAACCCGAAGTCTCACAGCAGGCAGCTTCGTTGTGAATTCAATTTCTATGTGATCAGTTTCGCATGTGATCAGTTAAATTCTACCAATCACAGTGCGCTCTTGGGGCTCTTTGTCAGCATCGTGTCAGCATATTTTGACAAGAGTGTATACGCGGCTGTACTTACATGGACACATTGGCTAGATTTTCAAACAAATACTGAGGATTTTCAATCCTAGGGCAACATGGGGCTCAAATCTTTAAAAAAGTCGGTGTAAAATTCTATTACAGTTTTCTTTGAAATAAATGGCTTGGAAGGAATTTAGGGTTTTTGCCGTAAATCTGCCGTGGAAATTTATTGATAATTTGATTAGTTTCAAAATGGCGGCATTCATTAAATTTGAGGCTATGACGTCATCAAATTTCCAAATCCTAAACTAGAAAAGCTACAGATTTCTGCTTGCCATCATCTTATAAACCTTAATAAACTATGGTTTCTTGAAGGTTATATCATTTTGCCTCGATTGGTTTAGGATTTACGACTATTTTAATTTTTTCGAAATTTTCGATGAATAATTTCGAAAAAAATTAAATTGCTGCCATTTTGAAAAAAATCAATACATCAAAATATTTCCACGGTAGATTTACAGCAAAGTACCATAAGTTCCTTCAACACCATTCAATTCAAAGAAAAATGTCATAGAATTTTACACCCACCTTTTTAAAGATTTGAAAGATTTGAGCCATATGCTTCCTAGGGCAATAAATGTGGGGATGATATCTCTTCCTTGAAAATGGTACTTTCTTTGGTGTTATGTGCGAAGAGTTCCTTTATGATTTGATCAAGTATTTCAGGCCTTTTCTACCGGGTGAGTGAATTAAAAGGCCCGGTGTTTGAAAAAATTCTGCTCCCTAAATATCAAAGCAACAATATTGAAAACTGTCTTATTTTATTTCCGATATGTCCAATTAGGCTCAGTAATTTACCCGGCTAAAATCGGCCATTTCTTCCCGTCGATATGGGAGATTTTCTGCAGAACACCCCTCTCGAAAACCTGCAAAAACGAATGAAAACGACGAGCAAAATTCCCCTTGTTTTTCTTGCTTAGCAAGAATGACACTTACATGCAATCATGTATTGTCCTCTTGGAAGACTGGAATCCCCCTGAATAGGGTATTCATATTTGGGGGAGTCTTTTTAAGAGGATAACGAGTGCTAAAGAGTGCTGAAGTCATTGATGTGAGGTATATATATTGGGGAAACTTGCCCGGGATCTTAGCACGTTTTTAAGGTTTGTCGAAGGGTTCTTGTAGAAAATCACTGGTGAAATCTGAACGAAATGACTGATTTCAGCCAGGAAAAATTCTAAAAATAATTGACCATGTTAGCTATTCAACTAGATATTGCAAAATATAATTGCTCATATATTCAGGGAGCAGTAAACATCAGGCCTCTTTTTACTCACCCAGTGGCATTTTGCAACCGTTAAAATTTTGTAAAGTTGAATTTACATACCGGATGTTCCAAAAAGTGCTCCTATTTGAAAAATCACTAAATGTCAGCACAAAGTCGATCGTCAAATTCATTTTTTATGAAGTAGATCAAGGACCAAGTTATTCTCCTGGATACAGCTGATCTTATAACTTGTGTAAAGATTAACAAATTTAGTTCTTTTTAGGGCTGCATGGTTTTCATCTTCTATCATCTACCAAATAATGCAAACTTCAACAAGTTGAAGGTTATTGCATATAACAAAAATAAATAATAAGAGAAAAATAAATGAAAGCAATAATGATTAGATATGATATACCCCTCTGAGTAGGAAATTTTTTAGACAAGGAATACCGTTCAACAATGCAACAAGCACCCCTACCTTCGTCTATTTTTCTTATTACGACATACCCTTATTCTTATCACGACATACCCTTTGCTTGACCAAACTTTGGCATGACTTTATCATCTGATTTGGCTGTAAACTTGAACAATTGATCAGTGCCTGTCATCTTTGCATCTGTTCCAACAGATGGCGGACCAAATGACGGTACTCCAAAAGTCGGTTTGATGGATGCCACCGTTTTATCATTGCCAAAACCAGTTGATGGGAAAGAAGTTTTACCAAATGGTGACTGTAAAGAACCGAAGCCACCTAATCCTCCAAATGGATTTGATGATTTTACCTATGGAAAATATTTTAAATTTATACCGGGTGCTCCAAAATAAACTATGTACGTTTGGCAGGCCACAATAAATCGTACACTGGACCGATTTTGAAGATTGATGACTTAATCTTTCGCAGAAAGCCTGAATTAGATACTGGGATTTCTTTCTAGTTTTAGAGCCAGAAGCGAGTTTCTTAAAATTTTAGTTTTTGAAAACTCTGAAACCGATAAAAAAACATCGATCAAGTTTTCTAAAGAATCAACATAAATGGTCAAAGAGAGAACTTGTTCGTGGTGATTTGGGATTTAGAAATCGACCAATTGTAATCTGCTATACGAGAGGTCGTACTAAACCCCACAATCACCCTAAAAACGTGTTCTCTTTGTTCATTCAAGTTGAGTCTTTTAAAATTTGATCGACGTTTTTTTGATCGTTTTCAATGTTTTCGAAAACGAACATTTTCAGAACTCGCTTCTAGCTCTAAAAGCTGAAAACAGAAAATTTGCAAAAAGTCCCAGAATCTAATTCAGGCTTTCTGCTAAAGATTAAGTCATAAATCTTCAAAATCGGTCCAGTGTACGATTTATTGTGGCCTGCCAAACATGCATAGTTTATTTTGGCGCACCCGGTATTGCAAATGTCAAATAATTTGAAAAGTATTCATTTCATTGATTTGTTCATTCATTTCACTTTTAATTTTCCATCAATTCAAGGAAGGTCTATAACAATCAGCAAATCATTCCATGTTTCTGAGAGGTCAACCGTTAAAACAAATATAAAGCAAAGAATTTCACATTTAAGTTATTCAGGGCATTGCCCTTTGAGGGTGGCATGTGTTCCCTATGAACTCTCCGCCTCAAGAAAACATGTCCGCTTGCTGGCTTAAAATAAATGAAAAAATGAAACGAAAAGCCCTGATCAATGAACAAGCAATAATTGCAAACATTTGAGATTTGCGTGGCAGAATAAAATAAAGCACCTGGTATAAAAATTATAAAAAATAAAAAAATATTAACAAAAAATTTGGTTGTAGCATAGCACTTATTGTATGAGTCAGAACATGTTTGGATGCTTTACAAGTTGCAGGTTTCAAACCATTTATCATATTCCTACCGGGTGCGCCAAAATAAACTATGCACGTTTGGCAGGCCACAATAAATCGTACACCGGACCGATTTTGAAGATTTATGAATTAATCGTTAGCAGGAAGTCTGAATTAGATCCTAGGTTTTTTGCAAATTTCTCCGCATTCAGTTTTTAGAGCCAGAAGCGATTTTGTTAAAATATTCATTTTTTAAAACATTGAAAACGATCAAAAAACTTCGATCAAATTTTAAAAGATTCAACATGAATGAACAAAGAGAAAACGTTTTCAGGGATTTGGGGGTTTAATACGAACTTTCGTACAGCAGATTACAATTGGTCGATTTCTAAATCGCAAATCACCACGAACAAGTTCTCTCTTTGTCCATTCATGTTGATTCTTTAGAAAACATGATTGATATTTTTTGATCGTTTTCCGTGTTTTCGAAAACTAAAACCTTAGGAAACTTGCTTCTAGCTCTAAAAACCGAAAATAAATATATTTTCAAAAAATTCCAGTATCTAATTCAGGCTTTCTGCTAACGATTAAGTCATAAATCTTCAAAATCGATCCAGTGTACGATTTATTGTGGCCTGCCAAAAGTGCATAGTTTATTTTGGCGCGCCAGGTATAAACTGATAATTCCCGTGCAGCTAAGCAGCTAACATATCAACTTTTGATAAAAAAATTTGTTTTTCAAAATAATCGGTAGTATTATTTTCAAATTACACAAGTGATTCCTTCAAAGAATGCCCGACACCCTTGGTCAAATTGCTTGCAGTTTGAGAGGAATGAGACTGATTTTGACGAACAAAATTTCGAGTCTAAGTTGACCCCACCCCCCACTTCTCCCATTTCAATTTCAGCCAATTTTGATTTGGTCTTGACGCAAAACAAAATTTCAGTTTCTCGGTTGACATGTAAATGTACAATCTAACCATTGATCAGTGGCAGCTTCTACCACAAATTATTTATTAATCATCATTATTATTATTAGCATTATCATTAGTCTATCGTTAGTCTATCGTTTGCCAGCAGTCCCACAGGCAAGTTTTTTCGCTCATTTTTTTCGAGGAAGGCCATCAGGGTGACTTCTCCGTCGTTATTCGTATCATTGACGGAGCACAGGATGTGTACTCGCTTCGTACGAAAGAGCTCTTTTGGCAATACAAATTGGGTTTGTTTGCACCAAATGGCCTAAACGAGAGGGCGGCTGATGTTGAGCTGGATATGTTTGCTTGTGGTACTGCCTAGTTCTCATACCATTGCATTGAAAACCTTGGGCAACACAATGGCAGGGATGTCGGCTTGTTGACTTCGTGTATAATTACACGTAGTGGTGGGGTGGAATTCCCTATCGAGCTATCCTGGATTTAGCAATTTAAGCAAATCTTTGGAGGGTCAATGGCCAATATCCCTTGCCTGTTGTCTCGGGTTGTAAAAGTTGTTGTCACGAAGATCTTTCAGTCCCTTGTCTATAAGATTTAGAGATCGCTTCTTTCTATTCAAATCCAAAAAAAGGGGGAAAACATCTTTGAGTAAGGTCATTGGGGAGTTTTGTAGAAAGAAATTCATGCCTTGTTTTTTGCGGCTTTGTCTATATAGGATTGTAAATACACTGAAGAAGATTTTATATCGAAACGTCTGCCCTGAAACAGTTGTGTTTTTATCATTTTATTTCTGTTTTACTTTGAAAGTGGTTTATTTTACATTATCATTAGTATTTGCACTTAGAGCACATGCTGTTGATTTAACAAACTAGCTTTTCGCATCTAAGCTATATATATGTTAGCAATGTACACAGATATTATCAGTTTATAGGAAATATTTTTCTCACTCATCAAGTAAAATTTTACAAAATCATAAACTAACCTCTCCACCATCCCCTCTTCTTTTGGCTTTCTTGATTCTGTGAAATAAGTGAAAACATGAAACTGTTAAACAGAAAGCAGCTAATTTAATATCGCTGTTGTTTATATATAGCAACCACCGGGGCTGCAAGGGGCACAGCAACCACAAGGCCATTACAAATAAGAAACGGCAAATAATAAATAAGCAACAAGATGAAAACATGGGTCTCTTTCTACTGGGTGCACCAAAAAAGTAGTTCAGGTGTTTGAAAATCAAGCTACCTAGAATACTGGGTGGATCTGAAAAAATCATTCTTTGCCTGAAAGCTAAATGAATGAAGTATTCTTATGATCTTTCTAACATTTTCAATTAAGAGCAAAGAAAAACATGGGTAAACTCGACCTTGAGAAAATTCTTCTGTTTATATAGAAAAAAATTGAAATATTTTAAAAGAGATATTTACAATAATCTGTTGCGAATTTCAACAGAAAATGCAAACAATGTGAAAGTGTCTTATCCTGCAACAGTTTCTCCTCTTAAAGGGGCTGGGTCACGTAACCATAAACAAATCTGTTATCTTTATAATCTATATTGTTGCCCGCAGGCGCCGGCACGCGCCCATTGTGCTCTGCACCGATTTTGGTGGATGGAGTGAATCCACAATAAAATTACTTCTAAAAATCCATCAATCAATATCTTTGCAATCTTACAACATATGGTTGTTTCGTTTGTTTCTCTCTGAAATTCAAGAGTTCATCTTCAAAATAGCACTTTCATTTCGAGAAAAATAGTGTAAAATCTGTGTGATATGGCCTGTCAAAAAAACTGCAACTTCGTCGTTTCGAAAGAAGTTTGTTTACTTTACATGACCCAAACCCTTTAAAGTACACATAATCAGTTCCAGTAGGATGTCATAAGATTCATCAAATAAATACAATCATTACTGCCACATACATCCTTTTTGACATTACATCACTGGAAGCTTTACTAAATTCACCAATCTGAAAGAGATACAAAAATGATGTAGGTTTAGGCACAAAAGGGCAGATTGGGCACAAAAAGGGGGTCATGAGGACATTTCACATGTACCAGAGAAAGATAACTTTTGTAATGCATACATACTGTATAGGTACAAACAATTTTCCACAAGAGGTGCTAATGATGTGTCGGTTTTGTTTTGCTCGTCTGCTATAAAAGTGGCTTGTTTTTATTGGTAATTTGTTCTTTGCACAAACCAAACTGATGAGAGTGCGACGAAACTAGTATTTGGTGATTTCACGTTTATCTTTTCAGCAGTTACTGGTGAGTTGTTAACTTATTTCTTTCCTTACAGGTTTTAAGGTTGATTCTTTTTCGTCTTACAGGATTTAACAGTTTCTCTCTTGTCACAGGCTTATTTTGGTTATTGTTTCTTTTAGAAGTTAATAGTCATGATTTCGGTGTTTTTGTTGCATTTATGGGTTTAATATGATGAGTCCATTATTTAAGGCTATTTTTAAACAATGTTTCACATACCAGTAACAAAAAAATGGATGTTTTGTTCAGTTAAAAAGGAGCAATCATTTTGTAGATATGTTGAAACTCTCAAAAACAAAGAATCTTTCCTTTTAGGAGTTTTTTGGCAACCTATCCACTAGAAAATAATCAGAAATCTACTGCATGTCAGCTGAGGCTCCATTTTCTCCTGATTTCAAATCTTTGTGGCAATTTTCCTAGATATGATATTTAGATGCTCAATCCAAAACTTTGATTTTTTCATTTTGGAAGATGGGTCGGTTGGACAATACAAACCAAACAATTTTGAAATTACAGTAGTTGCCTGAGGATTTAACCTCTCAAAGCTTTACCTACGGTGACACAGCCTCAATATCTGAAAAAAGACAGGCATGAAGTCATGATGCTGACAAGTATCAAGAAAGGTTGCTTAACAGTTTGAGAAATGAAAACATCATAGATATCTCATCTCCTGCTCACAATACTGAAGGGATGTCAAATTGACTCTTACAGAAAGTCCACAAATCCAGGTAAAGATTTTAATCATGCCATAATTTGATGCCTTCTTCAAGAAAATTTAGCTTTGCTATAAGTGCTACTCATGTTACTGTAAAGTATGTTGGTAAGAAATTGAGGAATTGCAATAGAATTTCCCTTGACCAAAGTGGCATAGCCATGGATGCGGATGTTGCCCCCTCAACTTCTGCTGAAAGATGATCCTTGAGACTTGCTCAATAATGAAGAGAAAGTAGTGGGGTATAGGTAGTAGAATAGGAAAAGAATAATTCCAAGAAATTCTGGAAAGTGACTGGGAGAGTCGTTCTAAGCCAAAGTAAAGGTTGTTGTTTCTAAAATTGGCCTAGAGACAAACTATTATACCGGATGCGCCAAAATAACTATGCACGTTTGGCAGGCCAGGATAAATCATACACTGGACTGATTCTGAAGATTTATGACTTAATCTTTAGCAGAAAGCCTGAATTACATTCTAGGACTTTTTGCAAATTTTTCCGTTTTCAGTTTTTAGAGCTAGAAGCGAGTTTCTTATGATGTTCGTACTCGAAAACATTGAAAACTAATGCAAAACGTTGATCAAATTTTAAAAGATTCAACATGAATGAACAAAGAGAAAACATTTTCAGGGGGATTTGGACGTTTAGTACGAACTCTCATACATCAGATTACAATTGGTCGATTTCTAGACGGCAAATCCCACAAACAAGTTCTCTCTTGTCCATTCATGTCGATTCTTTAGAAAACTTGATCGATGTTTTTCATCATTTTCAGTGTTTACGAAAACTAGAACTTTAGGAAACTCGCTTCTGGCTCTAAAAACTGAAAATGAAAAATATTGCAGAAAAATCCCAGTATCTAATCCAGGCTTTCTGCTAACGATTAAGTCATAAATCTTCAAAATTGGTCCAGTATACGATTTATTGTGGCCTGTCAAACGTGCATAGTTTATTTTGGCGCACCCGATAGAATAGTCAAGGCTTCCATCTTGGGGCAGGCAAACATTGGATTTAGGCATTCTGCTTCCTGGGGATGATAATTTAGAAAAAAACTGTTACAAAAGGATAACAAATTCTATTTTAGCATTGGCTAACATGGGATCGGTAGAAATGTTCCAAGCCAAAGTAGAGGGTGACCTCAAAAGTTTTACTGGGTAGGCAGGGAAATTTTTCAAGCCATCTAAGGATCTGCCTAACCTTTGATTTTATGTTTGATTTCTACTAAATCGACCATGGAGATTCAAACTAGACTTGGAAACATTTTAAACTTTCACCGGAAGTGTCTATTTTAATGACTTGCACTTTTTGAAACTAATTCTTGCTTGGGATACTATCAGTGTAAGTCTGGCTAATTCAGACCTGGTCGTAAGTTATTTTAGTGGCGCGCCGTAAATCACGCGCCTTGCTTAGTGAGGCGCGTGATTCTGAGCAATAAACATATCGCTCTGTAAAGAAGGATTTTTGAGGTTGAGGACGAAGAAACGAGTTTTGAAGGTGTTGCAGAGAGCAGCGGCATTGAGTTGAAGTAACAAAATCAACATTATGGTTTGAACGGTAACATGAATAAAAAAACTCATGTGTTCCTCTGTGCTACGTTCTTTGTTAGACACTCAAATTTAGGCCGTTTGGTGATGAGTTCTTTTTAATCCAGTTACTCCACAGCGCTACCACAGTCCTGGAATAAGAGCAACAAAATACCTTCCATTCTTCCATATCAAATCATCTTCACATCGCACCTATGATCGAGCGCTGGAAAGCAAATATTCAGTTCAGGACACATGTCCTCCAAACGCAACTTTTGCGGTTTTATTTTTATTCTCGCTGTGTAAATTTGATCTTCCTGTTTGACCTTGCCCCAATCATGATATTGTGTCATTATGACATACCGGAAATAGCAAGGATTGAGAGCAAGTAATAATCGTATTTCATTTGGATAACAAATTAATTTATTGATTTCCCTTTCACAAAAAGATGCCAGTTTCCAAGAATATCCAATGCTCTTCCTTCAACGATAAAAGCCGAGGTGCGTGATATTAAGACAAAGCCTTTTTTGGCGCGCGAAAGATCACGCCTCTCGAATGTTTGAGGTGCGTGACGAGGCGCGCGCGCGATCGCGGGCCTTAAGGCCAGGTCTGCTAATTGTTTCAGAAGAGCCAAACCCTTGTCTAAGATCATTAGATTCTGCACAGTAGTGATTTCAGAGTCATCATCCTTGATAGTCCTTTGTGATTTTGTGCATGCCCCAAAGATGTTTGCTTAAGGTCCATTTATCAATGAACGAATAAAAGTTAGACTACATTTTTCCAGACGCAGATTCATTATCCAGACGAGACTAATATTGGCATTCCAGCAGGGCTCATTAAAAATATTTGGTGCCTGCGAGCACAGAACCAAATATAAAATGTGCCTGCAAGTAAAAATCAGATGTAACTTGTAGTAAGAGACTGATAAATCGCATGTCTGCCTTTTCAGTTAGTCACTGGCTATGCTGAGAACTATACACTGGCCTAAACACTAACATCTGTATGTCAAAAGCATAATATTGGTAGAAAGTTGTACGAAAAGACTGTATAAAAGAAGTTTGGATGCAAAAAAGACAAGATATTTAGCACACTGAGGCCTTTCTGACTCGTGTCTTCATCAGAGTGTGAATTACAAAACTAAAAGGCAAATATAACAGCCATTATGATCGTTAGCTACAACTGCATGTAATGACATGGCAAATGCCGAGATTGATTCAATATTGTTGTTTTAACATAAGATAAGAAAGGGAATTAAATGATGAGGTTATCTCTGCTAGTGAATCGGGTTGTCTAGCAGTCTTATTGGTATTCGTGATTTTATCAAACAAAGACGTATTCAGTAAAACTGCTTTAACACTCCACTATAAACTACAGTAAGTAGACCATGTTTTCCAATACAACATCTGTTCCTTTCGTTAACATGCGTGTTATAACGCTTTGGACTTTAAAAACTTTAAAAAGGATTTTTAAAACGCTTTGCATTTGGAATATCTTAAGATGAAAACCACTTTCAAAAACGCTTTGGTGTTTTCAGAAAAATAGGAAATAGGACACCCATTCTCAAACTAAACAACTATGCTATGGTGAAACTCTGTCTGATCTTTCAATGTCCAATATTTTAAGCAACAATTTCAGTATAGAGGTTTCTATTCATATTTAGCTCATAATAATACATAATTGAGCATACTGTACTACTTTGTCTTATATTTTATTCATTGTGATTTTTACGAAAAAGGGGAGGGGAGTTTGATTGCAGAGGAAGTGCAGATTATCCAGAAGAAATTCTGATTTACTGGGTTTTTGCAAATTAGCATGTTTCAACCGTCGATCTGCCTTACGTTACGATAATACATGGGACTGGGAGAGGGATTATTCATCAAACGGAAGCAATGGAGAAGCGACGTGGGCCTAAATTCCCCTTTAAAAATCAAAGCTGGTTGGTTGATTTAAACATCCTTTGTAGTGTTTGGTATTCAAAATTATACTCACTCCAGCTTCCTTGCTCTCTATATCTTCATCATCATCATAATTTTCTGCAGTTAACTGATGTCCAGCCGTTCTTTTCGACATTTTCGAAGAGAATTCCAAGCTTTTGAAAAATATCTGCACTGTGAGAAGAGCGCGAAAATTCGTACTTCGACTTTGGAAACTGCGCAGGTGCAAGCCTCGTTCACGGTATGCGGATAAGAAATTAAAAATCAATAAAAAATGTTAATAGAGTGCTGCACGCTGCACTGTACTGCACTTAAGGTGGGTGTAAATTCTATTGCATTTGTCTATTGTCTTTGAATTAAAGTATTTGAAAGAAACTTCGGGGTACTTTGCTGTAAATCTGCCATGGAAATCTTTTGATCTCTTGATTAGTTACAAATTGGCAGCATTTGTTGATTTGATTTATTTTAGGAGGGTTGCCCTTCGGCAGATAACATTTTTCAAGGAGCCCTCCGATCCCAGGCCTCCGATAAAAGCAGTACTTTTACAAGGTACCAAAAAAACTAAATCAAGCCTAATTACAATAAAAACCATACTGTTAAAAACCTACTTACAACAATTGATTAATTATATACATAGAAATAAATATAAGAGAAAAGAACAAATCCTGGGGCTGACCCCGCAGCCCCCGGCTGCTCCCAGATGACACGATGAACCAGAGTGACCAGCGATCGAAAACCATGACTGCCATGCGCCCCAAGCCGGCCTACCACCCAAGGGCAACCAATGCCACCGCCGCAGGCCCCACCCCTGTTATTATCTATAAATAGACTCGTTGAAGCTATTATCTAGAGAAGATGCCTGCTTAGACTTAGCTGAGAGGCTGTTCCGCATTTTTGCTCCCCTAAAAGAAAAACATTTTTGCCCATTTGCAGCTGTTTTCTTTGGTAGCCTCAAGTCAGTCTCGGTATTACGAAGGCAACGAGTGGAGCATTGTGAGTTTCTTATGAAAAGGCTACTCACGTATTGCGGATGCTCGTGTAAAATATGTATGTAGAACACTGTTTATGTTTGTAATTCAAAAATTGGTTTCAATTAATCATTTGATTGTTGTATTAGGCAATACTTTATAACGAACTGTAAATAAATTGTTGCTTATCATTATAATTTTATACTATCCTGGCTGCTGTTCCGGAAAGAGTTGTGCTTGTGCTCTATAGCCCCACAACGATACACTTTACTTGAAAGTTGACATTGAAAGTTAGCTGTTTATTGTCACAATTCTTTTGATTTGAATTCAACAGGAATTAACTTGATGCGAAATAAAGAGTACAGTGAAGTCCTGCCTTTAAGAAGCCACTTTACGAGAAACTCAGACCCTGGAGTTTTGATAGAAAGATGAGATGGGAGAACAATAATTGAGATATAACAACAAGCTGATGTGGGACTTTACCGTAACTGTTACGTTCTATTGGTTCTATATATCCAGCTCTCTTTGTTGGTCTTTTTCGGGGCAAAAATTACTCAATTCCTTCTGAGCAGAGGTTTTTTCTCAGCACCAGCAGAACAAGAAAATATTTTTTCAGAAAATATTGGTGAAAATAACTCTAAAAATGGAGGCATCTTGGAGATATTGGGGCTGTATTTTTCGAAAAGAAAAATTTTTACATGCTGTTTAGTTGTCCTACGAAATTCAGAGATGCTTTCAATCTATCGTTTGGAATTTCTTAAAAAAGTGGCCTGTTTTTTATCGTTAATTTGTTCTTCGCACGAATTCAACTGATGAGTGTGCGACGAAACGTGTTTTTGGTTGTTCAACGTTGGTCTTTATCGCAGTTACTGGTGTGTTACAAACTTATTTCTTTCCTTTCAAGTTTGAAGATTATGTCGTTTTCTCTTGCAGGATTTAACAGTTTTTCTCTTGTTACAGATTTATTTTGGTTGCTGTTCTTTTACAGGAGTTAACAGTCTTCTTTCTACATATTTCGGTGTTTTGTTGCGTTTATGGGATTAATATGATGAGTCTGTTATTTGAGGCTATTTTTAAAAATATGTTCGTTGCATTTGGTAGTATAAAAATTAAAACAATGATATGATGAATAAAATATGATTTGAGTACCAAAAACAGTGTAGACGTAAAAGAAAAACACAATGTTTCGAATGTGTATTCGTTATCAAGACAGAAGATTTAAAAATGAAGTTTTAACTAAAGTTCAACATTATAACGTCAAAAAAATGTTCTCATTGTACAAAATATAACTAAAATTTTCCAGCACTTTAAAAATTCATGATTTTCTTTTCTGAGTTCAGAGTTTCATGCAGTCCACGGTCTTCCCAGAATTCATTTCATTACTAATATCTAAACAAAGCTGAACAACGTTTTCAATGAAAAATTACAACACAGTGAAAAATGAACAAAGGATATCTTATGGTAAACAATATCTAGTGCCAGGGCCAGACAAAAATAGCAGGGGGGGGGGTAAAAGTAAAATATTTTCAGACTGGGGGTCATAGCCAGACATAAGGTATAGCCAGACAGACATTGTTATTATATTCGTCAATTATAATTTGAGCCAAATTTTTGGAAGTGGGGAGGCAATGCCCCCACATACCCTCCCCTGATCACGCCACTGAAAACATCCAACACCTGTCTCAAATGAGATGTCACATGAGATTTGCAACAACACACATCATTCATGCAAAACACTTACTTGTAAATCATTGCTATTTGGGGGCATTTTCATAGTACATCAAATTTTAAAAAGACTATAAAATTCACATTAGACAAGAATTTTCATCAATAAAATTTCAAAATGTAAAACATCAAGTTCCACTCAGTGCCCTTTCCTTATCAAAATCAAGCTAAGAACAACAGATTTACTCTGCAGATAGTCTCTTCCTCCTGCAAACCCACAATCCCCACCAACATTGTGATCTGCACCAAAAGCATTCTTCACAAAGGCACCAAAAATTGGTGCACCTAGAAATGTCTTTCTTACTACAGCTAACAATTTCAAGATATTTGAATACTCAAGAGCTTTTGGTGCAAACACTAGCAGAATCTTAGAGTAATCTTTCTCAGCTACACTGTTCACCATTCTTTCATGTAATGCTTGAACCTTTACTTTAGAATCCTGCAAGAATGTTCTAGAATCTACCAGCACTGACATACACTCCACGTCACCACTTAGAACAATACCCATTATTTCATTTGTGGTAACAGTTGATGAATTGTACACACAATGTTCTGAATAAAGTCCGACAATACAAGTGTCTTTTGAGTAAGCTTCTCGCACAGCTTTTACAAAGTTACACAATCTGCCAAGGGTAACTGGATGGATGAAAGCCAAAACTAGGGGGACTTTCTGTGAGAATGTTGGTAAGAAGTGCTTGAATCCTTGTATCATCTCATATTTCTTTTTCATTGGTATGTGAAATTGACCTATCTCGTACGTCTCTGATCTTGGTAATAATAAAACGCTTGTCGTCATTGAGCTCATCAATGTCATGCTAGTATCTATGAGCGCTCTTGTGAAGCGGGCATCACTAGGTCCAAAGGGGCAGTTTACAGTGCAGCCGATCACTTTGAGAGATTTCTCCCTTTCAGCAAGCCCCTCTTTCCCTTTTTGCAGACTATTTTCAAACATTTTCATCAAGTTTTGACAGCTTGACTTATCATCATGAGCTGAATGTGAGCTTTGACTAAGAAGAATAACACATTGACTGTCAACACAGCTATCTTCAATATAACTCCTTAATTCCAAAAGTGAATTGGGATTTGTGCTAGTTTTTGTACTCGTTGTTAGCATCGTCCAAAATACAGCAGTTTTAGGCCCAATTCTTCCTGGTTTCAAAAGGACGATTTCAGCAGCAATTTTCCATGCCTTGCAGACACGTTTGCATCTACGGACTTGTCTTCCTGGTAAGCAATCAAGAATTTTTACCAGCAACTCTAACGGTAACTTATCATCCATCGTGCTAGAGCTGCATTGTGACTTCTCTGCATCTTCGTTTTCGTTCACTGCTTCCGCCATTGCTCATGTTTTGATTCTGAAACCTCGTTTTCTCGAGCACTGACGGATATGACGTCATGACCAAATATCGATATGACCAAAGATGACGTCAATGTTGTAAACTGACATCAACATGATTTGAAGGCAGTCTGTAGTCTGTCGCGTATCGGATTGGCTACAATTAAGTCATAGCTCAACACAATTGATCTCTTTGTGATTCTGTGTATTTAGAATAAAGGAAAACTGATCGTTATCACTTTTTACGGTTGTAGAAAGTCAGTAGGATCAGCAGCCATTCAATTATCCTATTCTTTGTATTGTCCTTATCAACCAATTAGATGCACGACAGACTGCCTTTAAATTGATGCATTTACACTCTTTTCTTTTTATAAGAATAATGTTTATAAGAATATTCAGGCTCAGAATCATCAAATTTTTAAGAATATTATAAGAATATTGCCAGCCTCAGCTAGCATATTTGTGTCTCATTTTTCAGCAGTTGCCTGTTTTGTGATGTTCATAACAGAGAATCGCATGACTGACATAAATACTTTAAGAATATGTTCAGGCTCAAAACGAAACTTTCTTAAGAATATCGAGGCTGGACAAAATTTAAAATATTCTTATAAAAAAAGAGTGTATATCAGTGTCTGAATTGCTGGTTTGTGCAAGGTTAAAAGCTTCACATCCCACATAGACAAAATCTAGATGAACGTAGCGGAAGATAGAATTTAGGGGGCTGCCCCCCCCCCCAGCCCCCTGTCTCCTACACCTAAAATATCCCATTCAAATAGAAGTTGCACACACGCCGTGAACAATGGATCGCCAAAAACGATGTTGTATCTGAACTAATGTACCCTGGGTACCAGAGCCTAAAAATTTCAAAATTTTTAGGCTCTGGTACCCAGGGTAGAACTATAATGGTGCGTGATCCTTCAAAAGAACAAAGGAAAACGGACACGGCCTTTCTGGTGATACTGTTCTTCTTTTTCATGAATCATGAAGCTAACCCAGGACTGAATCGTGCTTTTGAAAGCAAGAGCAAGAGACAGATAATTTGTTTGCAAATGAATGAGTGACAGCATCAAATCAAGAACAGCTGAAACTGCCAGCAAACTATTTTGCAAGGAAGATTTTTGCAGCTATGAAAACATTGATTATTCAGTATCATTTCTTTCATCATCCCGGTAGTAGGCGTAGAAAGTAAGAATGTTACCTTTAATCTGACACAAAATTTTTAACGGAGTATTCAGGCCCACAAATTCCATCAAAGAACTACAGGTTTTTTCTATACAAAGATAACAAGTAAATTCTTCCAAATTTCAACGATGTGCGAAGACTTTTGAAATGCTAAATATTGTCGATCCCTGTAGGCGTAGAAAGTACGAATCTGACGCAAAATAGTAGATTTTAAACAGAGTATTGAGGCCCATAAACTCTATAAAAGACTTACATTTGTTTTATGTCTAATTTATGCTTTATTTTTTTACAAAGATAAAAGTAAAGTCTTCCAAATTCTTTCAAAGATGTGCGAAGACTTTTAAAATGCTAAAAAATCGAGGGCCTAATTTTTCATGAGTCATTAATAGCCTCAGTCCATAATAACCCTCAACTTATGATCATCTCGTCTCATTGAGTCGGTGTTGTTGTTGTCGCTCCAGTGAGGTTCCAGTGTTGTAGTCGTTGCGTTATCAGTATAATCAGAAAGCGAAACTACGACCTGTAATGAATCTAATGAGTTATCATATCAATCATCAAGTATTCATTTGATGTCATTAGTAACGAATGCTTCATTTGACGTCAAATCGATTGATTGGTCCCGAAATGAAACTCAAAATATGCACAGCACAGTAGAAGTTTTTATTCTTGATTGGACCGTGAAAGTTACTGATGGACATGTCTCCATGAGATTCAAGCTTTGATAATTTGAAATAGAAAAGATCTATTTCAGGTTACAAAATAGCAATATGATTTTGAATAAAAGTACTATAATTACTTTTGCTGCTGGAACGGCAGCCGGGGCATTTGGCATATTGGCCTATAACAAAGTAGCTAGGAGAAGATCTCCAGTAGAGTTGGAATGTGTTGTTTGCCAAAGTGAACAGCCAATGGTAAGTTTGAAAGGATTCAAAAACCGAAGAACGCCAAGATGCTTTCCCGATTCAAATATGCTTTAGAGTTGGGCTCTCGTTGGAAGGGAATGGAATAAGAAGCATTGTGAATGTGAATGTGAAGTTGAGGCTTTTGGGGTCAAGCGCTGGGATCGCAGAAGTAGAGATAACCTTATTGAATCTGAGACCCACTGCCATGACGCTCAAGTTGTGGCTGTATTTTCTGAGAATTTCATATTGTAGAACATAGTATTTTGAGTTGATGCATTAACACATGGTCTCTCAAAAAGTTAATAATTTCACTGCTTCATAAAAGCAGTTACGCTGATTATTTGATCAATTAATCACGTTAATCTTCTGTCAAAAAAGTTAATGTGAAACGATTGCTTTGTGAACAAGATACTCTTGAGATCCTTCATTGTTGTTTTCCAATTCAAACATTTGCTTTCTGTAGCAGATTGATGCAAATGAATTGAAACTGTTTTCAGATTAAAGACAAACAATGAAGTTATAAGACAACCTAAGTCTGGGGCCTGGGCAATCTAAATATAGCCCATTGTTTTCCATTGTATTTGATGATCTCGAGAGATTGGACAAATGGACACATGTGGCGTTCTTTTGTTCTATTTTTATACGCGACGGTATGTATCCGTCATTTGTTTTAACACCTTGTAGCGAGCGAAGTGCTGTTGAAGTAGAAAATTCTGTTCTAGATTTTATTACTAACTTACGTTACCCCCTTGATTTAATTTGTTTTAACAGCAACAAGAGGCTACCATTCAAACTACAGACAAAGAGACAATGGCAATTACAAACTCCAGAAGCACATCGACGAACGTTGACAATGAACTTATGATTTCGTACAACAATTCAGCTTCTTGCCAAACGGACATTTCCTCCTTCCTGATAACGAGTTCTTCTTGCCAAACTGAAAAACCTTACATGAAGGATTCTTCAACAATTGTTGACAACGATCTAAGGATGTTATACAATCGGCCATCTTCTTGCCAAACGGACATCTTCTACTTCCCAACAACGAGTTCTGTTTGTCGAACTGAAACACCTACCAAAAACGATTCTTCTACAGTCGTTGATAACGAGCTACTGATGTTGTACAATCGGCCATCTTCTTGCCAAACGGACATCTTCTACTTCCCAACAACTAATTCTGCTTGTCAAACTGAAACACCTACCAAAAACGATTCTTCTACAGTCGTTGACAACAATCTAATGATGTTATGCAATCGGCCGTCTTCTTGCCAAACTGACATTTCCTGCTTCCTGACAACAAGTTCCTCTTGCCAAACTGAAAAACCTTACATGAAGGATTCTTCAACAATTGTTGACAACGATCTACTGATGTTGTACAATCAGCCATCTTCTTGCCAAACGGACATCTTCTACTTCCCAACAACTAATTCTGCTTGTCAAACTGAAACACCTACCAAAAACGATTCTTCTACAGTCGTTGACAACAATCTAATGATGTTATGCAATCGGCCGTCTTCTTGCCAAACTGACATTTCCTGCTTCCTAACAACGAGTTCCTCTTGCCAAACTGAAAAACCTTACATGAAGGATTCTTCAACAATTGTTGACAGAGATCTAAGGATGTTGTACAATCGGCCATCTTCTTGCCAAACTGACATCTTCTACTTCCCAACAACGAGTTTTACTTGTCAAACTGAAACATCTGCCAAAAAGGATTCTTCAACAATTTTTGACAACAATCTACTGATGTTGTACAATCGGTCATCTTCTTGCCAAACTGACATCTCCTGCTTCCTGACAACGAATTCTGCTTGCCAAACTGAAACAATTAAAAAGAGGGATTCTTCAACAATTGTTGACAACGATCTTACAATGCGATACAGCAGGCCATCTTCATCCCAAACAGAGATATCTTACGTAGTGACATTAAACTCTCCCGGCCAGACTGATACAACGAAAACAATCGATAAATCAACGAGTGTAGAAGATGGCTTGCTTCATTTCCCTAGCACTGCAATAGCAATACACACTGACAACGCAATGCTAGCTTCTGTTTGTGATGCCGTTTCTACTCAAACACATTGGTCAAAGTTTGCTAAGGCTGAACAGTCAGTTTCAACGCAAACAGAAAGTTCGATGCTATCAAAATCAAATCCCTCAACTTTGAAACAGGCCAAAGGTGAAGCCATCGCAACAACAACCCAGAATGACAACGCAATGCTAGCTTCTGTTTGTGATGCCGTTTCTACTCAAACACATTGGTCAAAGTTCGCTAAGGCTGAACAGTCAGTTTCAACGCAAACAGAAAGTTCGATGCTATCAAAAACAAATCCCTCAACTTTGAAACAGGCCAAAGGTGAAGCCATCGCAACAACAACCCAGAATGACAACGCAATGCTAGCTTCTGTTTGTGATGCCGTTTCTACTCAAACACATTGGTCAAAGTTCGCTAAGGCTGAACAGTCAGTTTCAACGCAAACAGAAAGTTCGATGCTATCAAAAACAAATCCCTCAACTTTGAAACAGGCCAAAGGTGAAGCCATCGCAACAACAACCCAGACTGATAAGGCAATACTAGCTTCTGTTTGTGATACCGTCTCCTCTCAAACACATAGGTCAAAGTTCGCTAAGGCTGAACAGTCAGTTTCAACGCAAACAGAAAGTTCGATGCTATCAAAAACAAATCCCTCAACTTTGAAACAGGCCAAAGGTGAAGCCATCGCAACAACAACCCAGAATGACAAGGCAGTCCTGGCTTCTTGCTTTGATACTGCTTCCACTAAAACACACAGTTCAAAGCTGGTGTTAGCACAAACAGAAAGTTCACAAAGAAACTATTCAACTTGGAAACAGACTAATAGTACAGGTTTCGCTCAAAGAGCTTCTGATGTGTCATTTCAAACAGGAGAGCTACAGTTAATTGATCCTCAGTCCACTCACGCAAGTAGCTCCTTCTTAGCACAGCCATTGGCTGAGCCGCATATGCTATCATCTATGGCGAAGAGCGTTTCCCCGATGACACAACATGGTGAAAATTACACAGATGCAAAAACAGTGAGCTTTAGATTGATACAAGAGTATGACTCTTGCAAATCTGCAGGTCTGACATCTAATGAAATGGAAAATTGCCTTGATGTTGGGCAGAGTACACAGAATCAGCCATCTCACGAAATTGTAGGTAAGGCTAGGTCAAGATAGGCACTAAATCCTAACTGGCTAACCTCAGTAAACTCGTTAGCCAGACTGGCTAACGAGTTTACCGAGGTTTTTACTATGACACGCTACAGTGAGGTCAATGAGGTCAAACTCAAAAACTTTGGCATTTCCATGAAATTTTGAGATAATTCTTAGCCCCCGTGAACAGGTATTTATTTAAGTATTGGGAACAGGTTTGTGAAGAAATTTTTTGAAAATCTTGATTTTCCTTCCGTACAATAATTTTTTGGTGAAGGGTGGTAAAATCGTCCAAAAACGGTCTAAATTTGACTTTTCAAATTTCCCGGTCGGTTTTCCGCTCCATTGATTGGTTTTAGAGATTTTCACGTGCCAAGCTCGTTAGCCAGTTAGGATTTAGTGCCTATCTTGTCTAGGTCGGTTTATTATCTTACAATATCTCAACCAAAACAGGCTGCTGCTAATCACAAGGGCAGATTTTGTAATACAATAGCATCAGTTGCTTTTGATTGACACCTCCATTCAAAGTGATTAGCGACTGCAGACAAAGGAACTTCTCTCAACCAATAATTGAAAACAAACAAAGCCGCAAAGTTGTCAGTCCGAAACCAGTGCCAGTTACTGACTAAACAACGATGAAGTGGCGACAAGAGGCATTTCCTGAATATCATAACAACAACTAGAGCCAAATCAATTTTACAGTAAAGAAGAAAAGCGATTTTGTAATTCGTACTTGAAATGCTGGGTATAAATTTTCAATGCAAATTCAACAAAACATCCTGCCTATTTTGTGTTCATTGCAGTCATGTTTACGATGCAAAATATAAGTAAAAAGGGCGTTTCCCTCATTTTCCGAGCGTCTGAAGGGCGTGGTCACAAAAATTTTTTTTGGGGCTACGCCCCAGACCCCCTCACTCCTGAGGTGCTGCGTACGCCTCTGTCCGAAACCAGTAGAGCAAACTCTCGCCTTGTGCAAGCAAAAGGTGGTTTTTAAGGGAGGTTATGTGCTTATAAAGAAAGAATCTAAAGCTCTGTCCGGCTGATTTTGTTTACGTGATTCAGGAAATGAGTAGTAATTGTTTCATTTGAGCCATAAATATGCGAAAATTGTAATGCCTTCTGCTTTCGGCGTCTGAACCAAACAAACAAAATCCACCAGACAGAACTTTATATTTACCTTTCTTCTCTCCTTATAAGTACATAACTTCTCTTAAAAACCACCTTTCGCTTGCACAAGGCGGGAGTTTGCCCTACTGGTTTTAGCGCAACTTTTGCGGCTTTGTTTGTTTTGAATTACTGGTTGAGGGAACTTCCTTTGTCTGCGATTGCTAATCACTTTGAATTCATGTATCAACAAAAGAAACTCATGCCATTGTATTGCAAAATCTGTCATTGTTCTATCTTACCTTATCTCAACAAAAAGAGGTTGCTGTTAGTCCTATACACTTGGTACTGTCGTTCAGCCTTTCTGTTTCTATTTTCATGATACTTATTGTTTGCACCTTGGACCAAGGATTGTCGTCTGTTTGAAGGATTTTCAGATGAGGCGCTTTAATAAAATCTCTTGTAATTTGGGAAACATATGGCTGATTAACTTACTGACTACAATCTCTGCCGAAACTCTTGAAAATATAATATATTTTTGTTCTTCTCTCTCCCTTCCCCCTTACAATATTGGTTCCTTTTACAAGAGCGAACACTAAAATCTTGTTTAGCATTGTCAATATGCTTTGGACCGACTATAGATTGAAAATTTATTTGGACGAATGAAAGCTTTTTAAGCTGTTCGTTAATTAGACGAAAAAGCAGCAACCTGAAATTTTTCCAAGTTGTCTTGGCAGGGATTGTACATCTTCTTATCTTAGTTGATATATTAGCTTACAGATATAATCAGTATATAGGAATCTGATAATGGTTGGAGAGCTACAGGTGTCTAACTAAACCACGGCGGTAGGAAACGCTGAATTTAGAAAAAGCTTTACGGTTGATACATCGAGTTATTCCTATCATTCCATACGTGATATATCGACTTGTTTTCCTTCTGTGTCTAATTCTCTTGCGAAGGCGCCATTTTAATCCGATTGACATGACTTCAAGGGCCCTAGCGCAATTATGCCACTCAAACGGAAACTCCTCCAACACTTGAGTGGCATACGTATTCTAGGGCCCTTAAAGTCATGTCAATCGGATTTAAACGGCGCCTTCGCAAGAGAATTAGACACAGAAGGAAAACAAGTCGATATATCACGTATGGAATGATATATTAGGATAGTAATAACTCGATGTGTCAACAGTAAAGCTTTTTCTAAATTCAGCGTTCCTACTGTCCGTGACTAAACATTCTTATCACTCATCCGGTATATATTTTCGCTCTTTAACTAAACACCTATCTTGATTCAAATACTCATACAGGATCTACAAGCAAAATCTTCTATGGTCATGCAAGCCTTCCTGTTAGCCGGACTACTAGCTTGAATATTGGTGACAGTGGTTCTGAAATAGTATTGAATCGAGACGAATGTGTGTCAAGTGGAGAAGGAATTCTTGGATCAATCAAGTCAATGTTCAGTACATCTGTTACGTCACTGGCAAGAGATTTCTTCAGCAGCTCTCAAAATGCCTTGGATAATGAAATGATTGAATATCAATATTCCAATGACAGAATGGTATGTTTCGCTTTATAACGCAAGGGATTGTATTTGATTCACCACCATGACAAACATTTTGAGACGGAGCCCTTTAAAGATGGGAGAAGTATCACCCGAAAAATCACTCACATGAACACAAAAATGAAAACAGTGTTGGGGTACCTAAGCCCTGTACTTAAGCGCTGTACCATTAGGCCTATCACCTTGATTTTACGTTGTAGGAAACGTCACTTGAAGTCATGAACGGCAACAGTAAATCTAGTTTTCCAGAAGTTTCTGAAGCCGAAAGTTTACAACGAATGGCAAATAACAAAGAAAGCTTTAACAACGATCATTTGAAAGCTGAATCATTTCAGATGCACTTTCAAGGGCCTGCAATTTTGCAAGTTAACTCAATTGACAGCAGTTCTGCATTTTGGAATAGAAAATGTGAGGTTCGGAGCAAGGCATCATTAGCAGAAGACGTTGAGGTAGGCATTTTTCAAAGATATGTCTTGCGCAGGCCTTCATACAAAGGACATACCTTATTGTACGAAATTATTTCAAAAACTCTCTTATGATATTGGATTATGAGTTGTGAGTATTGCAGAAGTTAAATATTTCTGTTTCTACACAAGTTACAGTTATCTAAGTGACGTTTTTGAACTCAGCATTTAATTTTGCATCGAAACATTGCTATAACAAATCCATTAATGAGTCTCTATAAATTTCTCACCTCAATAGAAGAGATGCTTTTCTGGGGTAGTGATTCTCTATAAAATTCTCACATCTATTGCAATCTATCGCCAAAGTTGGTTATCTTTGTTTCTACAACAGTTACAGCAATCTGAGTGACTCTTGTGAACTCAGCATTCAATTTTGAACCGAAACATTGCTATAACAAATCGTAAATTGTGATATCTTCCAAGCATGATTCATTCATTTTAAGTTTTCCATGGCTTTTTTGCAAAGTTTTATGGAAAAGTTGTTCTCACCTAGAACAACTACGATCAGTGACTAAATTGCAAAAGATATTATACTCAGTTGACGTACCTATTTTCATCAGCTATGAATATGTTTCAAGTGGGATAAAAGCTGTATTTCAACAAAGGATTGTGTGGCATTTGTGTGACTTTGCTTGGAGTCTAAAAAATATCGAAAACCTTAATCACACATGGCTTTTGGAATATTTTGACCGATTTCAAGATCAGCTGTGAGCATGACCTTCAGGAAGTTGATAGACTGAGTGGCCAATGACTGGTCATTTCAAATGTTTTTGCAAAGGCCTATCAAATATTATGTTAAGCAAGACTGAACTGAACTAACAATTACAAAGGCCATTTGGTTGGAATCCCTATTGTTGATTTTTTTCTTCGTTCCAGGAAAGCTGTCACGTTATTCATCATTGATGATCAAACGCTGCCTTTGGCTTACGTGAGTATATTATGAGCTTCAAAAGACAAAATTTGCACGATGACTGCGGATGACTTAAACCAGCGGTTGGCCATTTTGTCTTATGGATGAAATAAAACAGCAGCCTCCAATGCCTGAATGCTATAGCTCTCATGAAAATTCCGATAATCATCAGAGAGTTCAACTATTTCTGATCTCACAGGAACTATTTCTTACCTCACGTGAAACCTAATTATCGCTTCAAAATAGTAAGACATAATGGCCGACCGCAGGTTTCAGTCATCAGGCAAATTAACCGATTTTTACGGAGATGGCAGTAAACTTTATTTGAACATCTGAAGAACAACGTCATACGTCATATAAAAGTTTGGCGAGAATCTTTCGCCGTTTTGTCACAATCCTTAGGCAAACGGGGATGGCAGCAAACTTTATTTGAATATCTGAAAACAACATCATAAAAAATTTGGAGAGAATCTCTCGCAGTTTTGTCACAATCCTTAGGCAAACGGGGATGGCAGCAAACTTTATTTGAATATCTGAAAACAACATCATAAAAAATTTGGAGAGAATCTCTCGCAGTTTTGTCACAATCCTTAGGCAAACGGGGATGGCAGCAAACTTTATTTGAACATCTGAAAACAACATCATACACAAATTTGGAGAGAATCTCTCGCAGTTTTGTCACAATTCTTAGGCAAACGGGGATGACAGCAAACTTTATTTGAACATCTGAAAACAACATCATACACAAATTTGGCGATAATCTCTCGCAGTTTTGTCACAATTCTTAGGCAAACGGGGATGGCAGCAAACTTTATTTGAACATCTGAAAACAACATCATACACAAATTTGGCGATAATCTCTCGCAGTTTTGTCACAATTCTTAGGCAAACGGGGATGGCAGCAAACTTTATTTGAACATCTGAAAATAACATCATACACAAATTTGGAGAGAATCTCTCGCAGTTTTGTCACAATCCTTAGGCAAACGGGGATGGCAGCAAACTTTATTTGAACATCTGAAAACAACATCATACACAAATTTGGAGAGAATCTCTCGCAGTTTTGTCACAATCCTTAGGCAAACGGGGATGGCAGCAAACTTTATTTGAATATCTGAAAACAACATCATAAAAAATTTGGAGAGAATCTCTCGCAGTTTTGTCACAATCCTTAGGCAAACGGGGATGGCAGCAAACTTTATTTGAACATCTGAAAACAACATCATACACAAATTTGGAGAGAATCTCTCGCAGTTTTGTCACAATTCTTAGGCAAACGGGGATGGCAGCAAACTTTATTTGAACATCTGAAGAACAACGTCATATAAAAGTTTGGCGAGAATCTTTTGCCGTTTTGTCACAATCCTTAGGCAAACGGGGCACAATTTCTTTGGGACACCCTGTATGAATCTGATAATTGGTTAGAGAGCCATACACTTTCAAACGTCTAAAATATGTTTTTATTTACCCGGTACTATGAATTGAACTTAAAGGGGCTGGATAAGAAACTGTCGGGGAAATTTCTGATTTAGCTGTTTTCTGATGAGCTAATTTATCGTGACTATTCAATGAAAATTCAAAATAAATGTATCATCTTGGAGATTCGCCTTTGCACTTTCTTCTGATACAAATTAGATGTCCATATGTTTTAGGGTTGCTGCGATATAAATGGATTTCCAACAAGCATTTTTGTTGATCTTTCCCCCAAAGACCAGCCTGTATCTAAATAAGGATCTTTCCTTTTGAATTTAGCTAATTACAAAAGAATTTCTCCTTTCAAAATGCGATATTTGATGCACAAACCATGGATTTGTTTCGTATTTCTTATCCAGCCCCTTTAAAGGCACACTGTCATGGATGTGATTGGCTGAATCTTCAAATAAAATCAATAACAAAAGATCTTTTGGGTTTGTATTCAGCAATCCTTTATCCACTGGAGTCATGCATTCTTTCCCGAATAAAATAATTCATGTCGTTATCATCGAATGTATATTTGTGGTAACCGAAATGAATGAAGCTTGCCTAATCCTTTTTTTGGATTGTCTTATTTACCCAATCAGCACCATGACAGTTTGCCTTTAAGGGGCTCCGTCGTTAAAATGTAAACAAAACGATGATTTTTGCAGTTTTTTGAAAGGTGATATCATACAGGATTTTCGTATTTTTTTCAAAATTAAAATTGCTGTTTGGGCTTCCACCAAACAAACTGCAGAGAATAATAGATGAACAATGGATAATCCCCGACACGTGCGAGTTTACGGATTTGTTTACTGTTTGACGACAGAGCCCCTTAAAGGTAGCCTGCGTGCACTGCGCGCAGGCTACTTAAAGGTGCTCCGTCTCCAACTTTCGATCGAAACGATGATTTTGCAGTTTTTGATGGGCAATGTCATGAAGATGTTCACCCGTTTCTTTGAAAATGAAAGCATCATTTTGAAGATAAATCTGTGCACTTCACAGAGGAAAAAATCAAACATTCACATCTTTTACGATCGCTGGGATATAAGTGGATTTTCAACGAGCACTTTTTGGTGGCTTGGGTGAAGCCACCAAACAAATTGCAGAAAACACTGGAGAACAATGGACACGTGTACGTGAGGTGTAGATTTGTTTACAGTTTGGGATGGAGCCTCTTTAAAGCACGACATAAGAAAGAGTGTAGGAAATGAGTGAAACCAAACATGATGTAAGCTATGAATATTAATCCATATTCACTGACAACACTGATGATAACATTAAAGACGTTTGAAACATCTATCTACAACAAATTACAGTTACTGATCGTTGATAAGCTAAGCTGTCTGGCATGGTAAATCTATTATCTTGAATTAAACAAATATACCTATAAATAAGATAGCAAAACCTAAGAAATGTATGTATGTAATCAACGCATGTTAATCAGAATAAAGTCGAAATCGTTCAAATCTTTGAAAAGGTGGGTGTAAAATTATATGATATCTTTCTTTGAATTGAATGGCTTGAAAGGAACTTATGGTACTTTGCTGTAAATCTGCCGTAAAAATTTTTTGATATCTTGATTTTTTTCAAAATGGCGGCAATTTAATCATTCTTGAAAAAAATCACGGAAAATTTTGAAAAATTTAAATCCTCGCAAATCCTAAACCAATAAAGGAAAAATGATATAACCTTTAAGAAAACCATAGTTCACGAAGGTCTACAATATGGCGGGAAGCAGAAATCTGTAGCTTTTCTGGCTTAGGATTTAGAAATTTTACGTCGTTATAGCCTCAAATTTAACAAATGCCGCCATTTTGAAATAATCAAGATATCAATAAATTTCCGTGGCAGATTTACAGCAAAAACAATCAGTTCCTTCCAAGCCATTTATTTCAAAGAAAGCTGTAATAGAATCATACACCGACCTTTTCTAGCGATTGATCAAATCTATGACCAGCGGGTCTCCGGAAAACTGAAAAAGTTTGAAAACTTCTGACGCCAAGAGTTTAAACCCAATTACCAAACGATTATTCATGCTGGCCCTGGCATGACCAAATTAAATTTTGATATTTTGCCTATCATTATCCCTAACTTGGCTGCAGAGCTATAAATCAACAAACCTTAAACTTACTCTCAGGCCCTTGAGGATGTAGTTCTCTCGGTTTCTATCACGAGGCATATCAGCTTTGGATGTCGTGGGCCGACATGCTTCTGTGTTTCCTAGAATCATTAGCTCTACTCTTCTGGAAGCTCAGGTTTGGGCCTAAGAAGAAATATTACACTTGCTAATTTTATAGATTTGCAGCGAAGTCAGCAATGATGGTAAGAGAAATACCAAAACTTAATTCAGCCTTCGAGTGTAAACATAAAAATAGTTTTGGGTCGATTTGATGAAACCTCTTGGCGTGACAATTTTTTCAAACTTGCTTACAGTTGGGACACCTCCCTGGATACAGTGAATCCCCACAACGAAGGCTTGATAAATTCTAGTCTGTCTCATACGGAGCAAAGCTAATTCTTTTCCACTGAAAAGCGGAGATTTTTCAAAATTCGTATGCTCAATAATTTGTTGGAATATCCTTATTTGAAGGACCATCTTGCTTTATTCTGGTGGGAATGGGTGACATTTCACAGCCAAAAGCAATGTTCCTGTAAATAGAATCGCAACCTCAGCTCCTAATATATGCAGCTGAAACTAGTTTGTTTTGTATCAATATATAAAAGATGCAGCTCGCATATTCGCATCAGATTGTATCGCTGTCTGTAGCGAAAGAGACGATAACGCAATAATATGTGTTGTCTGTCCCGAAGCTCTCCTCTCATGAATGTTTGCGCCAAACTAAGCACTTAAATTTTAGTAAATTCCAGAAAGCAAAAACCGGCATAAATATCTTTTTAGCTAGCCAATGTAGCTCAGAATGGCAATATGTTACTTCTTTTCTACGACGCACAAATTAAGTCAAAAGATATGTACATCAAGCGATAGTGCGGTATACCAGCCTTCCCTGATTCATTAAGGACCACACAAATAAGAATCAATTCGTTCTACCAAAATCTAACTGCCAACGGTCACAAAACTACGTTTCTCGTAACAGTTAACGTAACATATAAACCCAATGACTATAACAGGACAGTAAATATCAATTTAATTCAATGTAGCAAAACTTAGACGAATGTCCTCAGTCTAGGAGCCGCTCTGCTCTACATGGTTTCTCGTTGTACCTAGAGTGTCTTCTCGTTGTATAGTTTAGTGTCTTTTGGTGTGGAGTAGTGTGGTGTGGTATTGGGCTCTTTTGTTAGTTAAATTAGATTACTGTTTATATTTATTGTAAGAGTCATTCATAGTGGGGACTAGATGACCATGTGTCTTTTCCCGCTATGATTGGCTCAGATTCTTGTATTGTAGTTTTTTTCTTAGAGATTGATAAAAAAATGTGACCCATGTGAGAGAGATCATTTGCCATGGAAAAAGGCATTGAGTCATGATAAATAGACCTGCTTTGCCGTGTATCATGTGACCCATGTGAGAGAGATCAATTGCCACTCCCAACAAACTAAGAGGACCTGATGTTGCACAATGCGTTTCATGTGATCACTTTCATTTCACATGAACATTAGCCAATCAGATGCGCCATTCAGAACCAGGAGTCAGCAAATTCTAACAAATAGGGTATACCTTGCTGTCTTATGCTGATTCAATTCCTTTAATGATCTTATATCACCAGCCGTCATGAATAATTGAGATCTTGAAATTTCTCATATACCGGGTGTCCCAAAATGATGTATTATCGTTTGATTGCTTACATGTCCATAACCAATGAACCGATTTTCAAAAACTTTATTTTAGTTGATTGCCTAAAGGCTAAATTGTATTTAAAGATGTTGGTTGTGGTTTTACGACGATGTTTTCATGTCGAAAAGAAGATTGATAAACCTGCTCAAATTCCAGCCTTAGATGACATGAGAAAGAAACGGTCTATTTTGCCAGTCGATATTTTATATCTGATACAACTGGACGAACTCGTATTTGTATTCTGACTATTCTCTGAATTCAGTATTAACTGAATTCGTATTCTATGCACGACATTTAAGTTCAGCCTTTTGTATCACATCTAAATTGTTGACTGGAAAGGTAGGCCGTTTCTTTTTCATGCCATCTAAGGCTTGAATTTGAAGGTTTATCGATCTTCTTTTCGACATGAAAACATCTGAAAACATCGGCATAAAACCGCAACCAACATCCTCGAATACAATTTAGCCTTTCGGCAATCGGATAAAATAAAGTTTTTGAAAAACGGTTCATTGGCAATAGACATATAAACAATCAAACGATAATACATCATTTTGGAACACCCGTTAAGTCACCAAATAACAGTTAATCTGTTAGAACCTAAGGTCAACCTAATCAATAACATGACTATGGTCATTTATCGCATGTAAAATAACAACTGAAATATTACTTAAATTGAATCTTGGTCAATGGTCGTATAATCACAATAATAACTCCGGAAAAGTTCTAGACTGTTATCCTTCTCTATCCACGTTGGCTGTAAACAACTTCGATTCACTGTCATACACAATACTGTCACACTTTGAAGTAACCGCATTATGGTAAATTATGATATTTTACTTGAAGAAAATCTCAAACAAAAACCAGAAAATGGTCATTCTCGTTGCATAGACTTCATTGGAAGTTCGTTTCCCTGGATTTTCAATGATAACTGTCACATTTCACAGTGACAGGATTCTGGTCAACTGTCAAATTCTATTTGACGGTAAATGGAACGTAACCGAGAAACGGTCTATCACTTTTAATACACTGCATCGTAAGTTTAACATATTTCTACAAATGGTAAATCTAACAAAGAAACCGAAAAACGGTCATTCTTTTTCAATACGCTGCGTGGGATGTTTGGTTCCTCGGTAATGTCAAATGTCATTCCTCGCAGAACGGAACTGCGGTAAGCATAAGCATCATATTTCTACAAATGGTAAATCTAGCATAGAAACCGGACAGCGGTTCTTCAGGTTCGTTCAAAGGGTACCAAAATTTACTAAATGATCGTTCATCACGTATGCACTGTATGTTATAAATTGACCGGATTGCGGTCATCTACGATATAAACACCATACATCATCCTATCACTGAAAATGGATCACGGTCATTAATGATATTAGTAGTACCTTTCCGTGATGGATTGTTCATTGCTTCTCTCGTTTGATTTGATAATTTCTTCTCTTCTTCAGTATCATTAACAACTTTTCTAGCGCCACTTGACCACTCATTCTTTTCTTCAGCTTTTATCAAAGTTTTCTGTTCATTTGACATGTTTTCTTTGTCTATGCAAGGCGCAGGTTTCACAGTGTGACGGTAAGCTTTTGATATGGTTGGGTCGTGTCTATTTATTGTCTTTGATTTAACTAAAATGTTTGAAAATCGTTCTCTGAGACTGGATAGCTCATCTTCGAAGAGTGTAGCAATCTTCCTTGTTCGGTGCACCTGAAACAGGAGAAGAGAAATAATCAAAGAAACCTTAGAGGTAGGTCACTACGTGCATCGATTTTAAAATTTAGCATGCTTAAAAACCCTTGAAACACGTCGCCTCCTGATTTCATCATCAAAACAGCCTAGTGATCGCAATAGGCCTATCGCTTGTTGAGCAGTTGCAAGTTCGTACAGCGACTGCCACAAAGCGATCTTCTCATCATTTTCCAAGTACTTTTCTTGATGTCAAATTTTGCTCAAACAATATTTCGATTGTTTGGAAGCAGTTTCCCGTTTTAAGGACACAGTAGCTATCAAAAATGTTTATTCATCTTTGTCAAGAAATTTAAACAAATAACGGTTTATCCCGCGATAATGGCTGCAATGCTTGGACTATGGAAATAGGATGACTTTGATTTTGGTTGACCAAGAGCTTATCAAAACTCTCCTTTCCTGAATGCACGGTAAATCCTCTCTTGCTTGCCCAATCATAAGTCTTAATATCTTTCTTTTATCATTTTGATCCAATCAGATTCACTTCCTATGCTCGTCTCGCACAGCAGGATGGGAGGAGATATAAATATTGAACCGGGGGGGGGGGAGCCGGAAACACATTTCCCCCAGAGGCAGACAACAATGGCACACCCGGTGACCAAAGAGGTACGGCGCATTAATGTGATCATGAACTAGATACCGAGTCCGTAAAAAAATAATCCCCGTTTGAAAGGCCATTGCTCCCTGCATACGAAGATGATAATAGTGGCAGATACAGGGTGCGCCAAAATAAACTATGCACGTTTGGCAGGCCACAATAAATAGTACACTGGGCCGATTTTGAAGATTTATGAGTTAATCGTTAGCAGAAAGCCTGAATTAGATACTGGGATTTTTTGCAAATTTTTCATGTTCAGTTTTTAGGGCTAGAAGCGAGTTTCTTAAACTTTTAGTTTTCGAAAAACATTGAAAACGATAAAAAACATCGACCAAGTTTTCCAAAGAATCGGCATGAATGGACAAAGAGAGAATTTGTTTGTGGTAATTTGCTATTTAAAAATCAACCAATTGTAATCTGATGTACGAGAGTTCGTACTAAACCCTCAAATCCCCCTGAAAACGTTTTCTGTTTGTTAATTTATGTTGAATCTTTTAAAATTTGATCGATGTTTTTTGATCGTTTTCAATTTTTTCGAAAACGAACATTTTAAGAAACTCGCTTCTAGCTCTAAAAACTGAAATTGAAAAACTTGCAAATTATCCCAGTATCTAATTCAGGCTTTCTGCTAACGATTAAGTCATAAATCTTCAAAATCGGTCCAGCGTACGATTTATTATGGCCTGCCAAACGTGCATAGTTTATTTTGGCGCACCCGGTATATCAGTTAATGGTGGACATGTTCAAATCCATTCTAAAATTTACCTGATTGAAATCGGCCACTCAGTTCGGAAACTATGCTTGATTTTCTCTAGAAAGCCCCGCAGAGGCAATCAAAAAAGGCCTAAAATCGCGAGCAAATTTTCCAAATATTCCTACCTTAAAGCAATGACTTCCACATGCTTTAGCCCGTGTTACCCTCTCGGGACGATGCAGTCTTTTGGAATAATATTGTCAGGGTCCAATGGGTGACACTTCCATCCTCTCAAAGATCTAGCACGTGCTAAAGCATGTAAAAGTCATTGTTGTAAGGCAGAGAGGCAGAGATATTAGGAAAATTTGGGTGTGATTTTAGGCTTGTTTTGAAGGGGGCTTGATAGGACTTTCTCATGAAAATCGAGCATGATTTTAGAACGGAGTGGCCGATTTCAGTCAGGTAAATTTCAAAATATATTTAAACATGTCCACTATGGAATATGATACTGGCCAATATTATTGTCTTGATATTCAGGGAGCAGTGGCCTTTCAAACGGGAATTGTTTTTTGATCAACTTGGAAAACTGGATGCTTTATAGCAGTCTCGTTAGCACATAGGACAGTGGTTGCAAAATAACCAATCCCTAAGCTTACTTCTTACTGAGTGGTTTTCATTTTATCGTAGCTGTATTGCAAGGACATGAACAGGACAAGGTTCTGGAATTGTGGTGCACCAAAACCTCGTGGGAATTATCTTCGGAGATCAAACTATTCAGTAATTTGCGTAACATCGTAGAAATCAAAACAACAAGACTTGTTTATCGGCAAATCAATAGAATAAGATCACAAGAGATAAGCTAGGACGGGTGCAAGATGAAGCAATTTAGAAACGAACGAATGAAATAAATGAATGGGCAGATATACGATGGCGAGAGTCAATCAACAAATCAGGCAATCCATCAATTCATAGATGGAGCAATCAACTAATCAATCACTCCATCAATAAATCAGGCAATCAACAAATTATCAATCAATCAATCAATCAATCAATCAATCAATCAATCAGTCCATTAAGAAACTGACGATAGATAAATCTGTAACTGAATGAATCAATTCGTCAATCAGGTAGTCGATCAATCACTTACAGCCCTTTCATTAATCAATCCATCGATCAATCAATCCCTGGTCTATCTATCCAATTATCTATCGATCAATTCTCCAACCAGTAAGTCTATTAACTAATCAATGAATCAATCAATCATCAATACAAATGCTCTAAGTTTTGACGCAAGATTATCAAGAGCTTTTTTGAAATGATGGTTCGATCTAAAATAAAATCTTTGAGCAATATATGTAATAAACAGCCCTGAAGAAGTGTTGCATGGCAGGACGAAATGTTGGTAAAATACAAATTCACACACATTTGCTGTTGTTTTTTCGTTGTGTTGTGGTGTTTCTGCCTACAAACTTCTTCATTTATTCGTCACCGCAAGCATCTTCGGATCCGACGATCGACGTTGGTATCGTGGCATTTTCTTTTTTCGAATTAATGTAATAAAAGTGCTTCCTATTTAAACTTACTTGACGGAGATAAATAGCTAACTCAAGGGCTGCATATGCAGGTCTAAAATTAGCCTATTGTATTTGATGATTTCGACCGGTGCGTGCATATGTTTTCACTATGGAAGCCTTCCTTTGAAGTACCACGAAGAGATCTTCTCACTGGAGTGTTAGCTCTTTTACAACCAAATGGATATATCAATGATTCAAATGAGGCTTTGGTGCACGTTTTATTGTATGGTGATAAGAGCCTTCCTAATGACCTCAATAAAAGCATACTTCTCTTAACCTTAGATTTTATCCATCAAACTGGTCGACTTGATTAGAAAATCTCAAGCTACACTACGAGTTCCACAACCACCATAACCCGTTTTTTAGCTTTTATGTATTGTAGAGTAATTTTGTAAGTAGAGTAATTAGTAGAGTAACTTTGTAAGTAGTGTAACTAGTTTTTTTCATCGTTTGTAGCTTAGTTGTATGTAGTTTAATGTTGCGTGTCTTTATGTTTTGGCCATGGGGTAGTCATTGTCTTTTGCTCCCCTTGGTGTCGTCCCTGTGGTGGTGTATAGTGATTTGATAGGAACAGTAGAAAGTAAGATTTATTGTAATTATTTGAAATGAGTAGAAAAAAAAGTAGATTGCCTCTACTTAGCTCTGTCAACTAACTTTAATGCTAACAAAACGTAAGATCTGTGCAACCACAAGATGAAGCAATCAGATGCAATAAAAAGATGATGCTGCAAGTGCATTCTGAGGCTACATTTATATTGCGTTATCTTTAGAAAGAATTATTATCTGCAATTCTGAACCTTATATCTGAATGGGCTTATTTTTGAGCAATTTAGTGGTTGAATGTGACTAATTCGTGATAGGAGCGTTTGTAGCTAAGTAGGCTAAGGCATGAGATTTCATGGTATTTAGTTCTAAAGACACAGCGATTAGCATGCTGTATTTTATGATTAAGATCATATAAAATAGGGTGACAAATGCATAAGACTGCACCATTTAATGTTCTTCATTCTCAGTAAAAATTTATGATAGATTAGATGGGTTTATACGGTAGTCAAACAGGTTAATGCATGATATTTGACAGTATTGGGTCATAAAACTGCAGTGATTAACATGACTGCATATTCAGGGTTGCGTTAAGATAAAGCCGAGCTTCAAGGGCTTTGGATTGTAGCATTCATGCGCTTTAATGTCTCATGATATGTAATTAGTCTAATGCAGGCAAATAGCAGCAGATGTCTTTCAAATGAAGAGATTTCCTATCTGTTTGAATTCCGTAGAATTAGCCAGTAGTGCAATGAGATTTTTCATGTCATCAACGATTTTAGAGATACAGCTGGATTCTAAGCCACAAGTTCTAGCAGTGTTTAGTTCAGCATAGGTTCCAAATCTTTAAAAAGGCTGGTGTAAAATTCAGTGACCTATTTCTTTGAACTGAATGACTTCAAAGAAACTTCAGCTATTTCTCTATAATTCTACCGTTGGACTTTTCTGAAATCTTCAATATTTTCAGAATTAGAGTGTTTTTTTTTTTACTTTTTCAAGAATTCAAGAAAAATTTTCAAAAAACCTTAAAACCATTGTAATTTCTAAACTGTTTGAAGCAACATGAAATAATTTCGAAGAAATTCATAGTTTATGGATGTCTACAATATGGTATCAAGCAAAAGTCTGTCACTTTTCTTGTTTATGATTTTGAAATTTGATGACGTCACACCCTCAAATGAGTTGAAATGTAACATATGCCAAAATTCTGAAAAATATTCAAAACTTTTGAAATGTCCAACAGTAGAATTAAAGATAAGTGGCTAAAGTTTGTTTCAAGCCACTCAGTCCGAAGAAATAGATCACAGAATTTTACACCCGCCTTTTTACGCTGAGTTAAAGATTTGTAAGCTTTGCTGTTTAATCCTCCTTTTGCATAGAGCCGCATAGCTTAAACACACACGAAAGGCCGCTGAAGGCTGAATGAATTCCATGCCACGCACCAATTCGAGTGGAATTTACACGATGCCGGTAGAGTTTGAAAACGGCATAGAAAAGTGTGCCGTTTTGGTCTCCTGCTTACACGATGCCGTTAGAAATTCCTAATTCTGCCGGCAAAATATTGTGTCGTTTATCAAAGTTCATACATTATAGGAGAACTAATATTGTGTAACAGCTGAAAGTTTTGGTCAGTTTATAAAAGATCTGCATGATTAATAAGATTTACAAACCAATCAAATTTCTTACAAACAAAAATACATCTTACTGTTGAATTCCTAGCTTTGTGCTATGACGTATTTTGTCTTTTTCGTATATCCTTTTGAATTTTAATTTACAGCCCAAGCTAGATCAGCTCCGCTTTTCTTGGGTCGTGTAGAATACATATATTTTTATGTTACATTGTATTAGGTTATTGTATTCTGCGAATAAAATTGAATTGAATATTTGGTCAGTTTGATCAGTTCCAAAATCTAAGGCCTTAATCTTTGGCTTCCGTTGTCTCTAAATGAGTTTGAAATATCACTTGATAGCAGGCTTGGCTAGCATAGCTTCCAAATCTTTAACTCGGCGTAAAAAGGTGGGTGTAAAATTCTGTGATCTATTTCTTCGGACTAAGTGGCTTGAAACAAACTTTAGTCACTGATCTTTAATTCTACCGTTGGACATTTCAAAAGTTTGAATATTTTTCAAAATTTTGGCATATCTTACATTTCAACTCATTTGAGGGTGTGACGTCATCAAATTTCTAAATCATAAACCAGAAAAGTGACAGACTTTTGCTTGATACCATATTGTAGACATCCATAAGCTATGAATTTCTTCGAAATTATTTCATGTTGCTTCAAGCAATTTAAAAATTACGATGGTTTTAAGTTTTTTTGAAAATTTTTCTTGAATTCTTGAAAAAGTAAGAAAACACTCTAATTCTGAAAATAGCGAAGATTTCAGAAAAGTCCAACGGTAGAATTATAAAGAAATAGCTAAAGTTTCTTTGAAGTCATTCAGTTCAAAGAAATAGGTCACTCAATTTTACACCAGCCTTTTTAAAGATTTGAAACCTATGCTGGCTTGGCTCGGCGTGATATTATACTCTGATCGACGTTCAATTTCAATTATTTATGCTTTGGTTTCAATTGCGCTAATTATACAATTCATTTACAAAAAAGTTGCTCGTGTTTGAAACTTCCAGAAATGATAAAGTTACACCTACCTCGGATTCTAGTTGTTTCATCTGTGTAGCAAGTGCCATTTTGGGTGGAGAATCCTCCTCTTGGCAGGATTTCACATAGGAGTGGAGTCTTTCAACTTCAGCAGATTGTCCACAGTGACAGCATGTACTGCGGAAAAAGCGAAATGCTTCATCTTTAAACCAATGAAGCAGTCTAGCTACCAGTCCAGCAGTCCAGTACAGTAAAAACCCGCGTATAAGAACCTTGTGGATTAAGAACCTACAGGCTGAAATTTTGCAACTAAACCCCAATTATATAAGAACCCATTCAGCCTGGAATTTGAAATAGGTCCTTATTTTTAGAGAGCATGGGGAGTCTTATTCACAACAGAAGTTTGTGGAAGAATAAAATTGTTTATATTACCTGATGAGAAGCTTTTGAAACATTTTCTCTGGATTACATAAACATTTCTGATTCTTCCAAAAATTTCTGTCGGGGAATATATTTTATAAACTCAACTAATGCGAACTGACAGTAAATAATAGTCCTGAAGTTTGCATCTGAAGAAAAGAAATTCCTGAAAGCCATGAATAAAATAAGAACCAATTTAAGAACCTGAACAGCCTCATTTCCCACTAAATACCCAAAACATAAGAACCTAGTTAGGCTGACTTGCAAAATTGTAGATTCTTATACGCGGGTTTTTACTGTAGTCTAGCTGAATTTGTCCTTTAGATATTTAAGAGGCTGGGTAACGTGACTGTAAATGAGCTTTACTTGAAACGGTGATTTTGCAGTTTTTCAGTGCCGATTTTCACCAAAAAGAAAGCACTATTTGGAAGAAGGATTCTTTAATTTCACTAAGAAACGAACGAAACATTCATATGTTGTGAGATCAAAGAGATATCAGTGGCTTTCTAAGAGTAACTTCGTTGTAGATTCACCCCATCCTTCAAAATATGTACAGTAAATAATGGACACGTGCCTAAAATAATGTAGATTATAGAGATTAAGGGTTTGTTTATGGTTACATGAACCAGATCATTTAAAGGAAAAATCCAGGATGGGTGTGACTGATGATAGAATCAAAGATCTTTCTGCTATGAATGGTGTACAGTAAAAACCCGCGTATAAGAACCTACTATTTGGCAAATCAGCCTGGGTTCTTAAACAATGAATACAATGGATTGCTTCTTACAAAACAATTGAGAATTTGAAAATTTCAGCCTGAAGGTTCTTAATCGATTAGGTTCTAATGCGCGGGTTTTTACTGTATGGTACATTTCCCACAATCTTATCGTCTTTCTCTGCGAAATTACGTATTCAAATGAGCGACTAGTGCGCGATGGCGTCATTTCGCACAAACATCAATGCCCACTGACGTCACAATCAAAGCAAACGAGGCAGCCTTGTTGTTTTCATGTATTATTTGTTAGACTTAAAGGGGCTCAGTCGTCAAACAGTAAACAAATCCGTAAACTCGCAAGCGTCGGGGATTATCCATTGTTCATCCATTGTTCTTTGCAGTTTGTTTGGTGGCTTCACCCAAGCCACAAAAAAGTGACTGTTAAAAATCCTCTTATATCCGTGCAATCGTAGAAGATATGAATGTTTGGTTTGTTCCTTAGTAAAGCACAAGGATTGATGCCCAAACAGCAACTTTCATTTTGAAAAAAATACGAAAATCCTGTGTGATATCATCTTTCAAAAACAGCAAAAATCATCGCTTTGTTTACATTTTGATGACGGAGCCCCTTTACTCTCAAGTACCGAATAAACGGGGAGGGGGAGTGAGAATAATCGGGGGGGGGGGGGGTTGGAAATGGTTCAATATAATAATAATCGGGGGTTTTGGAACAATTGGGGGGGGGGGGGGTTGGAAAAATTGAGAATAGTCGTTTTTCGTTTTCTTAGTAAAACACGTATCTAACATGGGTACCACGTATGTAAAGCACGTATGTAACACGGGTCAGACAAACAAAGAAGAATAAAGTTAATAAATACAGTAAGTACATTTGCTTAGCAAGAATTATTAAAAAAATTTGTTCACTATTACTTCTATTTTTCAAAAATTAATAAAAGGGGGGTTGGAATAAAAGTGGGGGGGGGGGGGTTGGAAAATTTTTCAAAAATTAATAAGCGGGGGGGGGACGATTATTCGGTACTTGAGAGTAAGCCAATAACATCAGCAAATATTCACAACCTATTTATTTGTGAATAATAATTGCACATCATTAGTATCACTTTTATCAATACAAAGACTTTCAGTCATTATAATTTCTTTGAACTGATCATGCTGATTATCAAGCTGTTCATGCTGATTTGAACTGACAGTATTTTGGACAATCGATATTGCGAATCAGAAACCCAGACCTGACTGCATACGCACAATGTCTTGAGCGTTGGGGACTCTGGAGTGGGATCAGTAGCGGTAGCAACTGCTGTCGTTGTTGTTCTCTCGTCCGGGGTTCCTATTGTTCAGCATCATACTACAATGCTGGCCTGACATCCAATGTGAAACGGATTCTAGGATTTATCAGTAATTAATCGTATTAATCAGTAATTAATAGATGTAACATGTATTGTATCATTTTAAACGAACATATAAAAAAATTGATAGATTAATATCTTAGTTTTGAATATTGGCTACATACTTTTATTCCACAGCCCGCCAAACTTGTAAACTTTTTTTTGACTCACCAGGTGTATTCACGATGCTCAGAAAAATAAAAGACAAATCACGAAAGATATCTCAGCCTTTCGCCTATCAACAAAACTTTAATTCTTTCCAATCGCGCATATGTTATCCGCATGGTGAATTTTTACACATTTGGTGTTCTTCTGGAACCACCTGGTATAAAAATCCTTGGAAGCAAACTTTTGATGCCTAGATAACAAATCACTAAATCCATCCCGAAGGGCTGGCAGCTGTGCCTGAAGTGCATGAATTAGCTTTTCTATATTATCTATTCAGCTATGTAAGTTGCCAACTTTAAAGGGTCTGTTTCATCCAGCATTCCTTGCACGTGCCGTCTCTTGGTTTTCCTTTGTTGTCCGCCATTTTCATGGGCCATGAAAATGGCGGCAACAAAGGCCAACCAAGAGATGGCACGTGCAAGGCATGCTGGATGAAACAGACCCTTTAAATAAACTGATAATAATATTAATGATATTCCAGTATAACACTTTATCAGTAGACTATTTACCTGTTGTTGTTTTCTGTAGGTAAGATCCGTGTATCAAGTGATTCGTCTTTTCGTACATTTTCCTTTTGTTTTTGTTTTTCTTTGCGAAGTTCCTCTCGCAGATCTTTCACCAACTGAATTAAATAATCTTTCTGAAGTAAGAAGAGTAAAAACAAATTATTTTACTTGTTGATCACATTGCCTGGACCAAGCAAGCCAAAGAACAATTGTTAGATCATAAAAGGGATGGCATAAAATCTACAAACGTTGTGAAAACCTGCAAAAGGAACCTTATGATGTTAAACATAGGGCTCAAATCCTTAAAAAATTCGGTGTAAAATTCTGTTAGTTTTTTTATTAAATGGCTTGGAAGGAACTTCGGATTTTTTACTGTAAATCTACCATGGAAATTTATTGATATCTTGATTATTATCAAAATGGCGGCATTTTTTAAATTTGAAGACGCTATGACGTCATCAAATTGCTACAGATTTCTGCTTGCCACCATATTTTAGACCTTCATAAACTATGGCTTTCTTAAAGGTTATATCACTTTCCCTCGATTGGTTAAGGATTTACGATGATATAAAATTTTTTCAAAGTTTTCCATGAATTTTTTCAAATAATTAAATTGCCGCCATTTGAAAAATATCAAGATATCAAAAAATTTCCATGGCAGATTTACAGCAAAGTACCAAAGTTCCTTTCAAGCCATTCAATTCAAAGACACATGTCGCACAATTTTACACCCACCTTTTTAAAGGTTTGAAAGATTTGAGCCATATGTTATCAAATATATCGGCTGAGACAGAAAAAATGTGGGTTGTTTAAAGAGCCATATCTTGGCGAAAAACAAGTCAGATCGCGTTCGTTGAAGTTTCATATTGCAGAAGAAAAATTAGATTTTTGAAATCGGTCATTTCCTTCAACATCTATCTGCAGTTTTGTGACCTTTCTGCTTCCTAGCAATGCCATTCAAAAGAATGGTCCCATAGGGCCAAAAAGAAACAACAGTTGTTGTCCTTTTTGTGTCTTTAACACAATGCATGCTTTGTTTCAATTTTTGGTAGAGAAACAGAATTCTTGTGACACGAGATTTTACTAGAATCGCTCGTAATTATGGAACGAAAAAAAATGGATTGGAGAGACTTGCCGTTGCAAAATTTGTAAATAGGGTATTTTAGGGTATTTTCGTTTCTTATCATGAACTGTAATTTATTTTGTTTTTGTAAATAGTTGGTCTTTATTAGTTCTTGAAGTAGAGCTATTTTTAACAACCAACTTTAAAGAATGTTATAATAATAATAAAAAACGGAAAGTCCGATTTCGACCCAACGAGTTTTCATATCTGAGTTGGGCTTTTTCTGTGTAATGAATTTTCAAAGAAACTAATTTGTGAATTAAATCGCACCAATAAAAATTATCAAACACCCCACACTTTTCTAACTTACTGGGTATAACTCATTACAAACTACGCGCACAAGCTTTGAATTTAAATCTTACTTTCATGCATCATCTCGCATGCCATAAAACGACGCAACTTCGTGAATATCTAATTCTAGTGAATGCATTCAGAGAGGTAAAATATCTCCCCGAGTAGAGCAAATCGCGTGGTTATATTTAAAAACCTGAATTTTCTGCGTTAAAAATCCTCTCTATCTCTTACTTTGCCAGTAAAAGAAAGTGCTTAGCGTACATAAACAAAAAATAAAACTCGAGAAAAGAATAATTTTTAAACTGGACACACGTGTTCCGAAAGGACTTAACAAGCAATTTTCCTTTTTATGATTGTATTTCCTCTGGCTCCTGAGCGTTCTATTTTCGCTCGTCTAATTCTTCCGTTACTTGCTCGATCCTACCGTTCTATTAAACATTCTTTCTTTTTCTATAATCTTCGCTTCTACTAAGTTCCTTTACTACTGATGAAGGGCACGGCCCAATACGTTTAGTTTCATTTTTCTATGGCGATAGAAGTATTATTTTTGATGAGTAATCAGTTATTTTTGCTATTTATCATACATCGACACACGCTTCACTGTTATTTAAAAAATAAAACTCACTGGTTGATTTTCAAGATCATCATCATCATTATCACCATCATCATGACTATCATCATAATCATCAGTCTCTGTACTGACGTCACTATGTTGTTGTCTCAATCCATTGATCTTCGTAATCTCCTCCACAACGTCTTCCTTGGTACTCCTGATATCCTCAGATGATCTCGACTTATAACTTGGACGCCTTACAGCATCTCTGCCGTTCGCACAAAAAGTCTCTGTTGTGAGCTTTGGATTTTCACAGACATTCTTTGCTGTGGTTCCTGCTGCTCCATACCTGTCATGACTGACTCTTGACTTTTCTTTGAAGCTCAGTTCATTTCTCTGCTCCCCAGATATTCCTGAGTCAAATGAAAGACTCCTTCCAAGAAGATGTCTGGCTTTCAAAAACTCGACTTTGTTTCCAGCTAAATCTGACTGCGTTGCTCTGATTATAGGCTTTCGTCGACTTCTCCTAGGCGAAGTAAAATATGATTTACAATCTATTCCCCTGGATAGCACATCAGGTTTATTGGTCAAAAACTATGGCAGACTCTGCCAAGAGAAATCAAAGAGTCCCAATCATTGGAGATTTTTAAAAGAAATATTAAATCTATCAAAACTTTTGACTGCAGCTGTAAATTGTGTAAAACTTTTGTATCAAATCTAGGTTTTTTGTAATTAGACTTTTGTAAATATTCTGTATAGTTGGCCTTAATTAGCTTAACGCTATTATCTTAGCTAACTTTAAATAAATTGTTTATTATTTATTTATTATATGTGTTTAAATATAGATGGGACAGCACTATTTCTTCACAATCATATCTAAAGAAACTAGCAGTTCTTATTGACTGACGGGGCAACAGTGGTTAAAGAATGGGAAATAAATGAATGTAAAAAGGTTGGCCAACAATCAAAGAATTTATCGAAACGGAAATTGAACTTATCAATTAACAAGGAAGCTTCTAATTACCTTACAATTCTGCCCAAAAGGTTGTCATATAGTAGTGTTGGAGATTTTGTACTACTAACACAGACTGAAAACTGCCTCTGCTAAAAATTTCTAGTGGTCAAAACGTATCTTTCAACAATAATATTCACCAGTACATTTTCAAAGCAAAATTGTGTGGCATTTACCTCGTTAGGGGCGGTGAATTCAATACCAAAGCTTCAAGAACTGAAAAGAAGAGATAAATCATTAATTCAAATTCACAGAAACATAAGAATGCTAGCATAGGTTCCAAATCTTTAAAAAGGCTGGTGTAAAATTCATTGACCTATTTCTTTGAACTTAATGACTTCAAAGAAACTTTTGCTAATTCTCTATAATTCTACCGTTGGACTTTTCTGAAAACTTCACTATTTTCAGAATTAGAGTGCTTTTTATCTTTTTCAAGAATTCAAGAAAAATTTTCAAAAAAACTTAAAACCATCGTAATTTCTAAACTGTTTGACGCAACATAAAATAACTTCGAAGAAAACCAAAGTTTATGAATGCCTACAATATGGTATCAAGCAAAAGTCTGTCACTCATCTGGTTTATGATTTAGAAATTTGATGACGTCACATCCTCAAATGAGTTGAAATGTAAGATACGCTGTAATTTCGAAAAATATTCAAGATTTCTGGAAAGTCCAACGGTAAAATTATAGATAAGTAGCTAAAATTTCTTTTAAGCCATTCAATCAGGAGAAATAGGTCATAGAATTTTACACCCACCTTTTTACGCCGGAGTTACAGTAAAAACCCGCACATAAGAACCTAAGATTTTGAACTCAGCCTGTTTAGGTTCTTATGCAATGAGGCACATCCAGTAATCAGGGTGTAGGTTCTTAACAAAGGGAAATATGTGAATCTAAATCTTAGCCAAACTTACTTCAACTCTTGGTCCTATCCATTTCAACCCAAGCTTACCCAGTTTACCCCTGCAGGCCCTGCCTATTACAGTTCTGTAAGTAATGTTTTGGAGTTCACAAAAGAGGTTGATTGGCAAACAGATTGCATTTATTTCCCAATGAATGAATGAAACCCTTTATTAAGAACCTAGTTATGATATCAGGCTGAAATAGTTCTTATCCATTGGGTACAAAATATATGATTTCAGGCTGTAGGTTCTTAATAAATGAAGGTTCTTATGTGCGGGTTTTTACTGTATGGAGAAACTTGGCATGTCAGCAACCTGAGACGCTGACATATTCTCGTAATTAAGAACAGGACTTTCATAAAGGGGATGTGCAACCCGTCCTCTCTGCGTGGCGCTGCGTGTCAAATCATCGAATGTGTTTAGGCTAAGCACAACATAACCAATGGTGATTTTGCACAGAGAATAGTAATCCAAAGTATCTGCAACAATCTCAGTAATCGAAGCTTTCATGAAGGATTCATTTATTTCTCTAACGCCGAATATTTGAAAGTTTTAATGGATATCAAAAACTCCATCACATTTCATGCCACCAATAAAAACCCAAGGCTTTAGTCACGTGCGAAGGTTGTCCTGTACTTTTCGATTGTTTACTAAAATCTTGTACAGCTCCATTAGACCTCAGTGTTTCTTGATACAGAGCTTTAGGACACAGGCTTTTATCGCTTTGACTCAAGTGAAGACAAATAATGACACAGCCCGTGCTCTGTTTTGCTTGAAACTGTACGAATTTCTGCAGCTCTACTAACGTTTCATGCAATACGGAGGGTGTAGAAGTGGTTTTGACTGGCTGACTAAGATGGCCATATAGCTGCTGACTGATGACTAATTTTTCTTCTCAAATGCTAGACTAATTACTAGACCTACAATAGCTGAACTGACTAGACGAACGTAACTAGAAAGTTTGACTCATGACCGTTGACTTTCCAAGACAAGAACTGTAACATTAAAGGGGCTGGGTCACGTAAAGTAAACAAACTTCTTTCGAAACGACGATTTTGCAGCTTTTTTGACAGGCCATATCACACAGATTTTCCACTATTTTTCTCAAAAGGAAAGTTCTATTTTGAAGATGAACTCTTGAACTTCAAGGAGAAACAAACGAAACAACCATACGTTGTAAGATTGCAAAGATATTAGTGGATTTTTAGTAGTAACTTTATTGTGGATTCACCCTATCCACCAAATCTGTGCAGAACACAATGGTCACGTGTGGGCAACAATACAGATTATAGAGATAACAGGTTTGTTTACAGTTACGTGACCCAGCCCCTTTAAGGACTAACAACAGCCCCCATTCTCAGGCCCTCAACATAGGGTGTCCCAAAAAGTGCTCCTGTTTGAAAATTATCAAAATTCGATTACATCGCCGATCTTTAAATCTATTTTTTGGCAAGTAGACCAAATTATTTTCTTAGGTATAACTGATCTTGTGATCAGTTCTAGAAATAGCAAAATTAATTCTTTTTAGGACGGTCTGGTTTTGAAGCATGCTACACAAAGCACTGATGATTACTCGATTAACTTCCTTTTGTATAATAAGCTTCTAGTTTGGTCACAAATGTCAGGAATTAAGCAAACTATTCTTGTACACTTGAAGGATGATGAAAAAATTCAATATTGTGGCTCTTAGGCAAGATTTACGAAGCTGCTAAAGAGTGTAGCTCAAAAGGAGGAGTTTCAAGGTGTCATGTTATACCATGGGTAGTTAGACACTGCTGGTATGTTTCTATGGAGGAGCGCTGGATAATATGTATCTGCGGAGGAAATATTGTTTAGTACTGCGGAGGAGATATCGAAAGAACGAAGAGAGAAGAATTTTAATATTTTCGTTCTTTCGATATCTCCTCCGCAGTACTAAACAATATTTCCTGCGCAGATACATATTATCCAGCGCTCCTCCATAGAAGCACACCAGCAGTGTCTAACTACCCATGGTTATACCCTTTAATGGAATATAAAGAAGAAGAAGAAGAAAGAATGAAAGATCAGCAAAGATTCACATTTAATCGAACCTATAAGGTTGTAGTTGTAATAGCAATGTTGTAATCTCTACTTCAGCGCATGCAATTGCAAACATTAGCCCAGAAGCAGGCCTCGTTAAAGGTATTCTGTTCCTACGAGCTTATGGCTTTAAAAAAGGTGCCTTGTTGGGGCACCCGGAAAAGGGCTCCAGATCGCATGCGCAGTAACGATTTACTTCAATTACGTAATATGCAAATTAGCGGGATCGTCGAGAACAGTAGAAGAAACGAAAGTAGCGATGCGCATGACAAAGTGAGCCCCGACGTTGCTTCGCTCTCAACAAAGCTGAAACACAGTGGATGTCAAAAATAGGGCCAGCACTTCATCTCCCCAACAAGCCTGCAATCACAGCAAGTACAGTAAAGGTGCCAGCAACGAAATTATATAATGATATTTGACGGTCGTGCGTTCGCGTACATTAATGAGATCTGCCTGGCAGTAGATAACACCACACAGAAACTCACTCAAAATATTATTTTCGTAGCAATAATAAAAAGTCAGAAATGACGGAGAAAGATTAAGCATTCTTGCTCTTGCGAAGAAAAACATTGTCTCCGTACGAAAACTCGACTTTCCCAACGTCATTGTTTACGTAATAACGCGCAAATCATCGAGGCCACAGTTCAAAAACTGAGTTATATAATCCAGCACTATAGCAAGAGTAATGCTATTTGGTATTGGAAGGAGCCAGCAAATCGCAATGTATCTCAAAACGTCAAAACTGGCCTTTTCAAAGCCTTTATTTTGGAGATATCTGGTAGAACAGTGCAGGGTGCAACCCTCAAAACTAAGCTACCTAATCGTAAAGGAGAGAAAGCATGAATTTAAGTGTGCTTGTGAAGGCTTGTGACGCAACTGTTGACGGGTGTATTTTGCGCCGGATTTCAAATAGGTAGGAAATCTCCCGGCAAATCGCACAAAGCTTCCTCAAAGCAAGAAATATGATCACAAATGTGGTATCAGCGTGTAGTTGACGGGTTTAACATTCAGCTCAGATGTTTCTTGATCAGTTTAAGCTACACCCTCTCCCACCCCCTGAAAAACGGTTTCAAAAATATGGTGTTGAAAATGAATACTAATCAGAAACAACATTCCTTTCTTCGTTTCTTTATGCATTACTTTGACGAATTATGTCTTTTTGACTAAAATACTATATTCTGCGATTGTATTTGAAAGTTTGAGTCCTGCATGATATAAAAGCTGGAGAATTGTCAAGAATGAAAGAGAATGCTGGAAAAATCAATTTGACACTAATTTCTAGTGAGCATGCTTTGACATCAGGTCGCATTTAAAATCGCAAATTCCCGCGACACTAAAGCAATTTCAAGTCTGAAATTAAGAAATTAACTTATTCCTTGACCCAAATGCATGATAAGAAATTTGTGAGGTCTATTGCATGATCAAATTTTTCAAATCGAGGTTGAACTTTATTCCTGGAATCGAGGTTGAACTTTATTATCTTCATCTCCTGCATTCCTGCATAAAACCTTTTATGTATTTCTAAACCGGAGACCTTGCTACGTACACCACGTATATCAAATCTGTGATATCTGATATGAGATTATCTTTCAGCGCGTTATCAGCACTAGCCCAAGCATTAGCCAATGATATGATCATGTGATACGCGTATTGATACGTCATAATGAATGATTCGATTTCTCAATACGTCATTGCTTACGCCATACATTCCACTGAAGCTCAGTGGCCTGCTCCAGCTGAACTGAATAATTCCGGCTTGCAAAAATAGCATCCTCGCAGATCTCTAGGCTATACAGTTTGTGTCGTACTCTTTTTTTATAAGAATAATATTTATAAGAATATTCAGGCTCAGAATCATCCAATTTTTAAGATTACTATAAGAATATTGCTCATTCATCTCGCATATCTGTGTCACATTTTTCAGCAGTTGCCTGTTTTGTGATGTTCAAACATTTCCTCGTAATCACATGAAATTTCTTTTAACTATGTTCCCCTGAAACCATATCAGATTTGAAAAAAACAAGAGTACTTTAAGAATGTATTCACTATTCAGGCTCAAAACGAAAATGTCTTATCGAGGCTGGACAAAATTTATGGTATTCTTATAAAAAAAGAGTGTAATATTATATGAATTTAGAAAACTTGAGGCATTTGGCATCAGGTACAACAAGATAATCTGCAGTCATATTTTGTCCTGTGAATCTCGTTCTTCTTTGCATTTCTGCACTTTGTTGGATACATTAAATATACATTCTTTATTTGGAACTGCCTGTAAAACTCAACTCTCAGATCGCTAAAAACTTAAGAAACTCCAGTGCTGGAAACAAAGTAGTTCAGCAGCTCTATTTGCACTTGTTTCCTGCATCATATTACTCGAAAGGTACTTGAGAAATGCTAAACATTGGAGAGGCTTCAGAAAACTTCGTTTTGAAATGTTCATGAGGGTGCAGGTAGTAAAAATGAAGATTGTTATGGAGCTCGTAAGAAAATCTTAAGAAACTCTGAGTAGTCAAAATCTGAATTCCAAAAATCCTTAATTTCCAATACAAAATAAGCGTGCTCTTATATGAAAGGGAATGTAAGTGGCTCAACCCATTGGAAGTCAAATCCCAGCCTATCAGATATCAGTTTTTCCTGGTGACGTAGATCAGGTACCCAAATATGGTGTGGCACGTGTCATGACCTATTTTCTTTGCACGCGGCCATATCTATCAAATACATAATTGTGCTCAGATTCCCTTTAAAATAGGTAGCAGATGGCCTTTTTAATCTCTTGTCTTGGAGTTCTGTTTTCAAAGTGAGCAAAAACGGCGTTCTTTGCTCTAGATTTCCTAAATTGTCCGAAAATATTGCTAAGAAACTATATGTATAACAGAAAATATTCCTCGGATTGCAAACATTTATGTTCTCTGTTGTTTGAGGTACAAAAGGTCCTTGATTGGGTAAACATGCAAATTAAACAGGTCGGCCATATGTACCAAAACTTAAAATTTCCCAAACAGCTTAACATTTAAAGGTCAAAGATCTTCAAATATGACGTCAAAGAACCATCCATGTACTAAAGACTCTATTTTTCCGTTGGGGATATGATCATCCGTTACTCAGAAATGACGAAAGACAATCATTTCACAAATTAAAAATTTCAAATTAAATGGATCTCTCCTTGGAACTCAATCGATCAAATAACGGATCAGAAATTTCGAGTCAAATTGTGGGTCGAAAAAGGGTTAAAGAGTCATTTCACTTTTACATATTTATGATATCTGGCTTGATTTCACTCACTCATTTTTTCTCAGGTGTCACAAATTGATTAGCCTGCGTGCAGACTCGACTGGTGTCCTGGTTTACGAAATCCAATTGAGTTGAATGGAATTTTTAATTTTAATTTAAGTAGGTAAAATGATTGAGACTTGGAACACTCTTGGAGCAAGTCTAGGCTGGAGCAAAAGCTCAGAAACTCTTGCAGAGCTACATACGTCATGACATGACATATTTTCATAAAAACAAGCTGAAATTGCGTAGGCTCTATTATTTTGAGTTTGATCACATGATGGTCAAAATACCCGCCATACCGTATTCAAACGCATCCATAGATCTCTAATCATATTTTTCTCTTTCCCAATAAAAACATGTTATCTCTCTGTGAGATCTTTTCTGGCACGTCATGTAACATGGCAACAACAATAAGACAATAGGTAGATAACTGGGAAAACATCTGCATTAGCAAGTATTACGTGTGCATATTGTGGGTTGGCTTCGGATTGAATTGCGCTATGGTACAAGATTAGATCGCTATTTTTGGAATCTTGGCTATTGGAACTTAAAAAAGTTGAATGTTGAATACACGTATCTTTTCATACCACTAGGACGGTACGAGGGCTCATGAGGCAAACATGAACGCTGTTATGGAGAAGCTTCAAGAAACTCGCAAGGAACTCTGAGTACTCAAAATCTGATTCAAATTCTAAGTTTCTTTTTCAAATACGAGTAGCCTGTGCTGGAGAGTGGAGATCACACCTTCGCGGCGCAGACCACAAAGACCAATGAATCTTTCTTGTTGATTACGAGCGGACAAAATACTTCTTTCAGTGAATATTTTGGGAAATTACTTTCCTGGTCTGTTTGGTTTTTTGGAAGTCAATGATCCCCTTTTAAATTTCCGCAATTCAATACCTCGGTTGGTTTCGTACCTGCGGTGATTATTGCGTTTTGAGGCAAGGACGCCGTCAGAACAATATGGAAACAACGTGGACTGATTGGTCAAATGATATTACGTTCTAGCTAGCATGGTTCTAGTATCATACGTGGCAAAGGACCATGTGCTAAACAAGCCTATTTGCGATTGTCGGCTATCTCACAATGCATTTTCTGATACCCTTAAAATTAGCATTGGCCAAATTGAGGAATTTTCTGTCAAAGCTGCTATCATAACCAAATTCAAAAAAGAACTAGATGGAAATTGAAAGCAAACGTGAACAGCCAAGAAAAGAAAGTATGTTTCTCCGAGTCAGCGTTTGATTTGTGGATTTTAAAATGACAAGCTTTCCTTAAGAAGACAATTGGTTATTTTCGAGCCTGAGCCTATTTTGCTATGTTATTCCGCAAAAAAAGTAAAACAAATCTTCAATCCGTACGAGGATTTTATAAAATTCAACGATTTCGTTTCCAATGCATGATAACAAAGTCTGCTTTCTAACCAATCTTTTTAAAAGACCCATTAGCGAGGGGGGGGGGGCAACTCCTATAGGGGGTTTGGTATATGATATGCCTTTGAGAATTCAGAGTTAGGACCCATAACAAGGGCAATATTTTGAAAATATGACCCAATGACCAGGGCAAAATTTTGAAATATGACCGCATAAACCGGGCAAAATCTACCACAAGAATCGTAACATACAGAGTTAATTGAAAATTTATAGAGCTACATTCCTTTCCATGAAAGTCTTTTGTCATAATAGCCAACAATAGCAATAAACTGCTAAAATGTACCCAGAACTGTGGCAAATCTCCATAAAGCAGACCCATAAACCGGGCAAAATTCATAAAACATGACCCATAACCAGGGCAAAATATCGCAAATCAACCCATAACCCCGGCAGGCACATGTATACCAGTTGCCCTATAGTAGTTACACCCCCCCCCCCCCCTCTTGTTTCGCTCCCTCCCTCTGTTGACCCATTAGCTAACCATGTACTTCATGAGTGATCTAAAATGCACTTCAAGAGTGAAGACCATGTCTGTGACTGTGGTAGCGAATTTGATGCAAATGCACAAAATTTAGAAGTCCCTTGGTCAAGCTTCCATAAGTGATATGAGCAATCTTCTGCAGTAGGGCAACATGGCAAAATTTCCATTACTTCCTGCATTTTTTCCAAGAAAAAGTGAGGACAATAATGTCTGTGAATTTCACAAGCACAGCTACATCTCAAACCATGCTCACACTGAGTTAATCAAAAGCCCTGCTGACTTGGCATAGAAGAAGGCAGCTATCTAATACTCTGATCCAATCGAATATTTTCTCCTTAGCTGCATGATCTATCATAGCAAACAAGGCCTTTCCAACTGAGTTGAAATACACAATTTTCAAGACCTCCGTTGGGGGTACTAACATGCACAGAACACTTCTTTAAAATGAACAAGAGATATCTTGCATATTTTCATAGGTAATCATTTGAACATACAAAAACAAGGTGAAAAGTAGGCCAAAAAGTACATATATCTGACTATCTGACCAGAAAACCATTTTGTCCTTTGCTTTAGATGAAAGATTGAAAAAGACCTTTCCTACCAATTCTAAATAACAAGGCATAATTTTGAGGTACTAACGGGGGTTTTGGGAAGCAAGGGAGCATGACCTACATTAGAATGGACCGGGAGCAACGGAGCACAACCTATGAAAATACAGGAACAGAGGGAGAAGGCAGCAAACCAAATCTTTTGGGAAGATGAAAAGGCTGGGGAATCAAATTCAATTTTAAAGGAAGCATGCTACTTTTTAAAGTGGCAAGGAAGCAACAACCCCCATATCAGAGGGGTGAGTGGTGAATGAGTGGTTAGGGTGAATGGCCGAGCGGCGCGGCTTATACAGTTTTCCTCAGGTGACAGAAGTTAAGCTAGATCGAATGAGGTCACACTCCGGATGGGTGACCTCTTGGAGGCCAGACCTCGTGATTCACCTTGCCATCCTTTTGGAAGGGACGTTGAACCAGTCCCATGCCTAGATGCGGCATGCATATTGGGCTTAACTTAGCTTTAAGTAGCTAAGAAGTACTTTCAGCCTACTTAAGTACTGAAAAAAGAGCCTCAATTTTCAAGCTCCCCGTATGATGCAAGAATTAAAAGAACACCCTATAAATATCACCACTTTTAAACATTCATAAAAAAAACGTTAGATTTCCTTGCTTTACTATGGCAGACACACAGAAAAACTTTCTTTGAACTGAAATGGCTTTTTTATCATCAATTACATTAATTTGCTGGTACATGATTCCTAAATCTAAAGGAAGGTGATCATATGTTTATACACATGTTAACAAATTTCATTGTATGTTTTTAATTTATTCATAAACCAAGACAGCCAATCCAAATATTATTTGGCATTCAGTCACGCTTATATATTATTCATTGCAAAAGACACATTTGTGCAAATTGACCTTGACTTGAAAGATAAATTTTTCCAAAGCCAATGGCAAGAAAGTTAAAAAGTTTACTTAGGCTTTGCTAGATTTAGTAAGATCAGATCCTGAACTGGTATTAATGTTTCTATATAGTAGGATTATGAAAATAAATTCACTACAGGGTGTAGAATACCCTTGGTTCCAAACTTCTAAAAAGGCAGGTGTAAGATTGAATGACCTATTTCTTTGAACTGAATGACTTCAAAGAAACTTTAGCTACAGTATTTCGCTAATTCTACCATCGGACTTTTCTGAAATCTTCAATATTTTCAGATTTAGAGTGATTTTCTTCTTTTTCAAGCAAAAGTCTGTCACTCTTCTTGTTTATGATTTAGAAATTTCAAACACAAAACCATCAGCAGATAAGATATCAAGATGTGGTTAGCATAATAGGCATAATGTTTGCACTTCTTTGATACCCTATCCTTCCTCATTTATTTATGGTACCTAGGTAACAAATGGCATGATAAAACTGTATTAAAATGACAGATGCAAGAAAAAAAAAGTAATAAGTAATTGGCAGCATAGGGCTCAAATCTTTCAAATCTTTAAAAAGGTCGGTGTAAAATTCTATTATATTTTTCTTTGAATGGGATTGCTCGAAAGGAACTTATGGTACTTTACTGTAAATCTGCCGTGGAAATTTTATTATATCTTTATTTTTTTCAAAATGGCGGCAATTTGATAATTTTTGAAAAAATTCATGGACAATTTTGAAAAAATTCAAATCATAGTAAATCCTAAACCAATTGAGGAAACATTACATAACCTTCAAGAAAACCATAGTTTATGGAGCTCTACAATATGGTGGCAAGCAGAAATCTGTAGCTTTTGTAGTTTAGGATTTAGAAATTTGATGACGTCATAGCCTCAAATTTAATAAATGCCGCCATATTGAAACTATTCAAGATGTCAATAAATTGCCACGGCAGATTTGCAGCAAAAAACCCTTAGTTCCTTCCAAGCTATTTATTTCAAAGAAAACGGCAATAGAATTTTACACCGACCTCTTTAAAGATTTGAGCCCTATGTTGTAATTGGCACACTGAGGCCTTTCAAACCTATGCTATCATCCTACTTTTTAGTACATACAACAAAGTTACTTTTCATATATTTCTTGCATCTGCCATTTTTAGTACAATTTTATTATGTATAGAGAGATTTATAAATGGCCTTTATTGTATCAGATAATCTTGACACATTTACCAACAAACAAACCAGAGAAACAATGGGGTGGGTTGATTTTTTTTAAGTTGTTCCATCAAAGACCATACTATTAAAGATAAATGACAGAGATATAATGCAACTTAAGTTAGGGGCCTGAGCAATCTAAATATAGTCTATTGTATTCCAGTATTCGATGGTCTTGTTTTAAACTAGATGCCACATATCCATCATTTGTCTTTTAGCTCATACAGGTCATTCACTTCAAGATTGTATCCTTCTTATTTGATTAATCATCATTTGATTCTTGAAACAGCTAAATACACATTTCTTAACCATAAACTAAAAATTTGATCCAGTATTCAGAGCTTTTTCAAATTGTTCGATTTTGAGTAATGAGGGTTTCTTTCATGCCCTATTATTAGTTCCATAATTATCAAAACATGTTTATGTACTTCCTGTGTCATACAGTTAACATTCCAAAAGAAAGTTTCCTGAAGCTTTTTCAATGTTTAGACATTATACTCAACATCTTCCGACCAAAGAATTTTTCAGAGAAGTTTCTAAATACCACTAAAATTTATGAAAAACAAATTTTAATAATGTAGCTCACCATCACTTTGGAAATTCAGGGCTTGAAATCGGTAAGTAACTCTGTTAACTTGATCCCATCTGACAGAATTTGGTGTAGCAGAAATCATCTTTGCATACTCACATCAGGTCTTCCTCTCTGTGGAAAAATTTATTGAAAAATTTTCAAAAGCCTTAAAAGCAAGTCAGTTTCCCTCCGCTCAAATTGAAAATCACAAAAAATATTTCATACTTTGGTTTCATGACTGAAATATTGCGTGAAATGTGTTGAGATAACAATTCATCAAAAACATCCCAGCTTCAATCTAAAGAAAGTGCTATGCATTTTGTGTAAGTGTGCCATATAAAATTTAAATATACTAATTGTAATATTTAGGAAAAAAGTCCAATTACAAGTGTACAACATAAATATGAATACAAAAGTTAGAAACTCAATCTAAAACCACCCCTAGTTTAAAATGGTAGGGATAGCATTAGCCTGCATGCAAGCAGGCTAGGATAGCATTAAATGGTCAGTGCGACCTTGTTTTAATATGGTCCCTCAAAAGGCACCATATCAGATTTGCGATAACGCGAAAGTCTTTTGCAAAACACCTCAGTTCTTGTTATTCACGGGCATTTGCAGGTATAATTTGAGACAGACAATAATATCAATAAAGGAATTGTGTTCTGGTGCTCAATGGAAACCCTTTTGTCAATAAACCATTCTCTTTTCATCACTTTCTCATTCACTTTCTCCTTGTTTTTAAGCACTTCAGCTCATAAACGATCATAAAATGTGTCAAAAACCTGTTTCTAGTATTCTGGTATCTTTCAATGCAGTCGGTTTTCGTTACAATGATAAAGCCAAGTGTAACAAAGAAAAATTAAAGCCTGTAGATTTACTTGGTCAATATAAATACTTTCGATTGCAAAAATCGAGTAAAATCGCGTCAAGACTGCTCCTGGTTTTCTCTTAGCCTTTGATAAATTCTATTACATCTTTAACATCAAGGTTTTTACTAGAACCACAAAATGCAATGCAACAGACACATATTTCTAGATCGTCAGTTAAAAGCGAAGCAAATTGGTTCCAGTCCAAACGCAAAGAGTAAAGACCATTCCGTCAATATCTTCAATTCACGGTATTAAAAAGCGGTAAAATGTATCAAAAACTTGCTTCTGTCATTTTGCCACTCTCCTGCACAGCCGATTTTCAATTCAAGATTTTATTTCAGTAATAAAGAATTGTATAAATATGACAATAATGCGGTTAGTAAAGATCATTTCGAGAGCCTCCTTTTACCTACCTCAACACAGCCAAGCAAATTGGTCCCGTCGAAATATGAAGCTTCACTCTGTCAATTGTTTACTTCAGTCCATAAAACGATTTGTAAAATGTTCTTGATATTCTGATATCCCCTTAAACAGCCACTCTTCAAATTCAAACCGTAATTACAGCGCTACAAGTCTTTATGATCTTGATGTACACCGATGGGCCTAAATCCCAAACCAAGCCAAGCAATGTGCTGTCCTTCCAGTCCAAACGCAAACAACCGGCAAAGTGTTCGCTCTGTGACCCTCGCCAACGATTGATGATTAGAAGCACGTTAGAATCAAGCCTGAAACAAGTGCAAAGGCTATTAAGTTTTTAATCCCAGTATTTAAAAATTTAACGACACTATTTCTCCTGCAACGGAAAGTTACTCTCTCAAAAACAAGCTCATAATGAAATGACTGACGACGATCACATCTTATTCCCTTGTGGTGACGTCATTGTACTATTGTGAATGTCATGATTCTCCTGGCGATATGGCGATAAAATTTTCCGTATTTTGTTACAAAGCAGTGATGGCAGTTTTTTTTAAATTATCAGATTTTATGTACTCAAGCCCAGTAACAGTTTTCATGTCTACTTTCTCTACCCTCGTGAAAGAAGTTTATGAACCATTTCCATTTGAAGTCATTGCTCAAGCAAGAGTAGTACCCTCTAGGCTCTAGCACGATGCTTCAAGATATGGGAAGCAAATGAAGTAAAAATATGCAAAGCATTTCCTTGATTAAGATTCACAACTTCTTCAATAATTTGCTCCTAGTACTGGAGCTCCTTAATTTCTAGTGATCTGAAAGTTGAGTTTCTTACAAAAGCGGTGTCTTGCCTTACTAAAAACGTACGCGTAATAGACAAATATTTGCAGCACTTTACAATTCATCACGCAAAATACTATTTCCCTTAACTTGCAGAGGGGAACTTTCGGTAATTTTTTGTAATTAGAGCTACATGATTTTTGAAATAAAAATGATAATTTAAAAATTGTCATTGAAAACAGTTAATCATAGAATTTTGCTATCAAAATTGGAACATTATGGTGTTCGTGGATGTGCCCTTGAATGGTTTAGATCATATCTGTCTGATAGAAAACAATATGTTTCTGTTAACGGAAGCAATTCTAACTTACTTTCAATTACTTGTGGTGTACCACAAGGTTCTGTACTGGGTCCATTACTCTTCCTTCTTTATATTAATGATCTACCAAATGCTTCTAAGAAACTGAATTTTTATCTCTTTGCTGATGATACAAACATCTACTACGAATCCAAAGATTTATCTCATTTGATTAAAATTGTCAACAAACAGCTGAGATTAGTAAAGAGGTGGCTTGATGCTAATAAATTATCATTAAACATTGATAAGACAAATTATATGATTTTTCATTCTTCATCTTTCAAAGTTCCCTCTGATTCTGATGTCAAAATAGGCAAGAAACATATTAAAAGAGTTAAGTTTGTTAAGTTCTTAGGTCTCCTCCTGGATGAGCATCTTAGCTGGAAATACCATCTCAGTGAACTCTCTAAGAAATTAGCTAGAACATGTGGAATGTTTTTCAAAATTAGGAACTTACTTCCATTAGATGTTTTACTTTGCTTGTACAATGCTTTGTTTCTGTCCTTCTTAAGCCGCTCTTACACGGTCAGATTCATCGAATTCGATTTGTCGAATTCGACAAAATCTGACCGTGTAAAGGCAAAAATCGGATGACTGATGCCATGGTCAGACTGTCGAATTCGATTTTTCAAGAATCGGACCTGTTCTATTCCTTTCGATTTATCGAATGGCAAATGAATGAAATTTTTTCCTCACCTACGCTCTACGTCATGGTTCTGCATTGTAATGCTTTGAAAACGTAATTCTTTTCGATTTCGTCAAAATCTTCGGTAGTCATCCTCGAGTAATTGTTATAATCCTGTTCCTCCGTGAAACGCAAGTCTTTCAAGAGAACATCGTAAGTCCTATGCACTGCGCGTTGTAGCAGGCATTCCTTTGTCCATTTTGTACAATATTTTCTTTCATTTTTGCGTTTTTCAAGCACCAAAACGATTATTATTGCTGCTGAAGCAACTTCTTCGTCCTTTTTCTGCTAAGTTTTGGGAATTTGATAAGGTATGCACTTCGATCAAATCTGATCGTGTAAAAGCTCACATTCAATTCGACAAATCTGAAGCAAGAACTGATTCGACAAATCTAATTCGACAAAATCTGACCGTGTAAGGCCGGCTTTACAATATGGTCTTATTGTTTGGGGGCAAACTTATGCGTCATACATTGATCCAATTTTCAAATTACAGAAAAAAGCAGTCAGAGCTATCTCATTTCAGCCTCGCATGTCTCCCTCTCTTCCAATCTTCAATGATTTTAAACTTCTGAAACTTTCTGAGATTTTTGAACTCCGGCTCTTAACTTTTGTTTTTGATTCAGTTAATAAAACCTCACCTAGTTGCTTTCATGACTTTTTCTTATTTAGTTCATCTGTTCATCAATATTCCACAAGACAGGCCAGTCAAGGTGATTTATTTATGTCTCGGAAAAACAGTCTTCAATATGGTCTAAAGTCAATTCGATATCTTGGTGCTAAATTTGGAATACATTACCAGTGGAACTCCGAAATGCTTCATCAAAAATATCGTTCAAAACAAAACTAAAAATTTTCTTATTGAAAAATGTCAACCGATGAATCTACACTGCCACAATTTCTGTTAACCTGTGAAAAGAAAATGCATAATTATTTAAATTCATCTAAACACACCTGATATTATCTTAGGATAGGGGGGGCTCTCTCCTCGATTAGTTTACCTATGAGAGAGCTCCTCCTTTAAGTAATTCCCTGTATGCAATTTATTTAGTTCCTCCTTGTATTTGTATATTGTACTAAGTTTTGGTATTACTGTATTAATTTTTGTAAGTTATCTTTTATCTTTGTAGTTTAGTCATATGTTTGTATAGTTAGTAGTTAGGACTATAAATTGTATATTGTGGAATTTAAAATATATGAACTGAACTGAACTGAACTGATAATACATGAAATATTTTAAAAATTACATCGTACAGTGCATTTCTGCTCGTTTTGAAGTTATGACGTCATCAAATTTCCCAATCATAATTCACATAAGCCACAGACCTTTCACTTGCTCAAGAATATGGGTGTGATGACATCATGGTCAGGGAAAGTTTTAATTAAATCAAATTGATTTATTAGGATTTTTGGCAGAAAAAATTGTAGAACCACACAAATTTTGAAGATAGTTTTGATTTCATTAGCCTAAAAACAAAGTTGTATAATTACCTAACAATTCCAATGTTTATTATGAATAAGACAAAAGAGCTGTATGACCTGTGAAATTGCACGTTAAAAAATCGAGCTTGTAGATTTTGATACTGTCTCTCATTGAAGTTTCTCAGTGTTGGACCAAACAACGAGCAAACAACAGCAGCAAAGTCTAGCATTGGGCTCAAATCTTTCAAATCTTCAAAATGGTCGGTGTAAAATTCTATTATATTTTTCTTTGAATTGGATTGCTTGAAAGGAACTTATGGTACTTTGCTGTAAATCTGCCGTGGACATTTTATGATATCTTTATTTTTTTCAAAATGGCGGCAATTTGATAATTTTTGAAAAAATTCAGGGAAAATTTTGAAAAATTTAAATCATCGTCAATCCTAAACTAATAGAGGCAACATTACATAACCTTCAAGAAAACCATAGTTTGTGAAGGTCTACAATATGGTGGCAAGCAGAAATCTGTAGCTTTTATAGTTTAGGATTTAGAAATTTGATGACGTCATAGCCTCAAATTTAATAAATGCCGCCATAGTGAAACTAATCAAGATATCAATAAATTGCCACGGCAGATTTACAGAAAAAAACCCTACGTTCCTTCCAAGCCATTTAATTCGAGGGAAACTGTAATAGAATTTTACACCGACCTTTTTAAAGATGTAAGCCCTATGTTGCAAAGTCTCGAATCTCAGAAGGCATTCAGGTCGCAAGGAGTATGACACATTTATAATCATTGATCAACTTCCCATTCTATCCCCAAGTTTGATGACATCACAAAAGACTGAAAGTATCTATTCTGTGTGGTGTGACAGCGGTCACTGTGCTGACCGAAATTCTAACCCAAAAAAAGTTTCGTCAGGAAGAAGGTATTGTGAGAAAGCTACAAAACAACTCCGTCACGACAATGTCTCGAGGAGAAAGAGAAGTGGCCTAAATCGTTTGAGGAAAGATAGGTTAAAGTAACGGAAAACTGAGCTGATTGACTGTTTCCACGTGACGTGACGCAATTCAAAAGAAGTATCAACTAATGAAACTGAGAGAAACTTTGATGAGTGATTGCTTGTTCGCAGCTAAAAAACCCTTTTTACTCTCTTGAAATGCATACATCTCTAAAGCCCGAGGAACGTTTAATAAAATGAAGTCAACAATGACAAATAACAACATTAATCTTGAAACAAGAAAGAGAATTATGAAATGCTATGTATGGAGAACCCTGTATCCACCAGGGGCGTCGCCAGCCCAAACAATCTGGGGTGGAAAAAACAGGAGGGGGTCTGGGGGCGAAGCCCCCAGAAAAAATTCTCCTGACCACGCCCTTCAGACTCTCGGAAAACGTAGGAGACGCCCTTTTTATTATTATGATCTATTTTCATATTTTTGGAAAAGCAGTCATCGCAAGCAGCACTTTTCGTAACAAAGGGCATTTTTGCACCACGAAAACAGAAAAGTACATGATATTGATATATCAATTTACGAGGAAGGAAAAGATATGATTTGAAATTGAAATTTAAGACTTGTCTCGAAATTTTCAATAACAAAATTTCGAGAGGAAAACCAGTTATTATGAAAGTTCCAAGTCAATAACAATCTACCGCTCCCCCCCCCCCCCCGCAACATTTTTTAACGGATTTTGAGAAATTAGAAAATCAAGCTCTGGGAAAACTGGGGTGGACATGTCCACCCCAGTCCACCCCGTGGCGACGCCACTGGTATCCACTACAACAAAAACACTTGAAAAACGTTAGCATTCGAGACGTGGTCGTACAGAAAAATGCTGAAACTGTTATGGACAGAGAAAGTACAGTAAGTACCCGCAAATAAGAAACCCCCTGCTATAAGAAACAGGCTGCATTTTCTTCAAAAGGGGCTCCTTTTATAAGAAATAATTTTAGGTCTGAAATATAAAAGTTTCTTATTTTCAGGTTTGTCATAATTAGGTCCTAAATGGCAAAACATATTCCTATAAATGACTGTAATATAATGCAGCATTCTCAAAACAGGATAAAGGTTTTCAAAATTAAAGATTTACAGACCAAAAATTTAACATGGTAAAAATGTAAAATGTACCAGTAATGATCAATGCACATGCATGTACGCTTCTGTCGTACACCTTGACTTGACGGTACCAATGTGAAAGAAACTTTGACCCTGATCATGAAAAGGTCTCTTTGAATAAGAAACTTTCACAGGCTTCAATTTAAAAAGTGGTTTCTTATTTGAGGGTACCCGCTGTAACAAACGTTCAAAGAATTAATGAAAAAAGAAAACTGTTCAATATCTTGAGGGAAAGGAAACTAAGATATTCTGGACATTTGATACGACAAAATGATATTTACAGAATGCTGTTAGAAGGATATATAGATGGAAAGAGAGGCAGAGGTCGCCCAGAGCTTAACTGGTATAACAACATCAACGTGTGGACTGGTATACAATAGACGTTTTTATTTTTATAAGAAACTGGTTTATAAGAAACTAGTACTACGATGACGAAAAATTTAAGAAACTCTAGTACTACGCTCAAAGAACAGTTAAGAAACTCTAAAACTTTACTTCTGTATGCCTCTCTTATTCTATGTCTCTCTAACAAAGGTACATTCGTCTTTTCTTGACTTTTAACTAAGCGAAATTAAGAATCTTTTAGTACTAAGTGCTGATCCAAGTTTCCTATAAAAGAAACGTGTACAGTATAAACGGGCAATAAGAATAGCAATAGACAGAGACAAGTGGTGGGCTACTGTGTCATAACGTCGAAAGATATGAAACATGAAATGAAGAAGAAGAAGAAGAAGAGTGCATACACTTATTCCAATGAAAGCTTTTATTTGGCGTTGTGGCAAATTTTAGTAAAATCAGATGCATTTCTTGCAGAAAATAAAGGTTAGGAAATCGCTGCAACTTGCCCAACTTGCTTGATTTTTTTTTGATTCAGAGAAAAAGTAATGGCGCCACAGCTGTGTGCCGGAGGAAGGCCTCTCTTCAAATTCATAGTTATTTCTACAGGAAATCTAAAAAAATGTTGGGCATCCTGGCAACGGCAACTGGTTTATGAAGCTTAGGGCTACATACAACGCAAGAAGTTCGAAAAATCTGAGTAATTTGACGTGATAAAATGTGGAGGGTTTAACTAGTGATATTCATACCAGGAGGAAGGTTTGAGATTTTTTTTCTCTGGTGGATCAAATCGTCAAAACAAAGGTCAGAGAGCAGAGAACTAAATCTTGTCAAACCATGGGTAGTTAGACACTGCTGGTGTGCTTCTACGGAGGAGCGCAGGGGTGTGCTTCTATGGAGGAGCGCTGGATAATATGTATCTGCGGAGGAAATATTGTTTAGTACTGCGGAGGAGATATCGAAAGAACGAAGAGAGAAGGAAGAGAGAAGAGAGAGTTTAATATTTTCGTTCTTTCGATATCTCCTCCGCAGTACTACAAAACATTTCCCCCGCAGATACATATTATCCAGCGCTCCTCCATAGAAGCACACCAGCAGTGTCTAACTACCCATGGTCAAACTCCGTGAAATAAAATGAACGGCGAGGAAGTGCGATCTTGCCTCGTGACGTTGGAAGTCTCTGAAAAAGAAACAGCGAACTGCTTAAACGAAAGAAGTAGAGGGGAGAGAGAAAGATGTGTAGGCCAAGCTAGAATGACAGTGACCCATGTCCAGCAATGGACTTCACACGGGACATCATTCGATTAGAGGAATATATCGAGTCAGGGCGTGTGGGGTGTGTCCTAATGGGAAAGGGCGTTTCCTTAAGGAAAAGGGCGTATCCCAAAAGAAAAAGGGTGCGGTCCGAAAAAATTTTCCGGGCCCCCAGACAACCCTGTCACCAAACTTCCTGGATCCGCGCCTGTATACGGGTGTGACATAAACGGGCCTTTTACACAGAAGGCCTCACGTACACGGGCATGATATAGTTTACTATGGAAGGCCTGTATATCATATACGGGCCTTCCATAGTAAACCACGGGTCTGTAACATGTAATTAGGCCTATACTAATTATATGTCACGTGTACATCGTGTAATTATACGTGACATGTACACGGGCCTTGCAAGAATCAGCATGCAATCAAAAATATCCCTTTCACAAGAACATAAACGCTAACAAATTTTAAAGGTGCTTCTGGGGGAATATTTCAGTATAGGTAAAGCATAACTGTGCAAGAACTAGCAAAGCAATAGTAATATTCATTTGCAAATATCAATCGTAAAAATTTATTCAACTTAATAGATACTAAAAATGAGGATGCTAGACCTGCCAAGGCCCGTGTACATGCCACGTCCGTATATGTCACGTAACTTTACAGACCTGCCTTTTAATATAAAGCCCAGCATATGTCACACCCGTATATGCAAGGCCCATATCGGTCACGTCCGTATTTGTCACGTAACGTTACAGACCTGGGTGTGAAATTTAGCCCCACAGTTACCATGATAAAATCATATCCACCTACTTTGTTCTTTAATTTTTCCAGGTATATATTCATGAGGTCAGATTGCTAGCACATATGGTCAAGATTTTTTGCTCTGTTTTGAATGATTTTAAAATTAAACATTTTTATAAAAATTGCCTGTACCTTGAGAACAATTCGACCGATTTTGACAAACTAAATTTTCGTATCTAAGTTACTATGTTAGCTGCATAAATATTATTAGTTGATAGAAATCTGAAAAATTGTTGGACGGTTACAGGCTTTCAAACGTATAAGCAGTTCTCTGACTCACCTGGGCTTTTGTTACAGTTGTCTTTTAATGACACGCAATTTCAAAGCGATTAGCGATCGCAGACAAAGGAAATTCTCTCAACCAATAATTCAAAACAAAAATGCCGCAAAAGTTTTCTGAAACCCAGGTAGCTAGCTCGCTCGTTTTGCATTCCAGAAATTGTTTTTAAGATGAAGCATAAGCATATATCGCAAGAAGAAGGATAGGTCTACTCATCAATCTCGGGCATTTTATTTGTTTGGTTCAGAAGCTGAGCAGTGTGTGTGTTTTAATTACACCCAAAGAAATAAGAGAATTCAATCGGCTCCCAATTGGCTTTTGAACCAAACAAATTAAATGCCCGAGGTAGCTATGTAGATATGTCCCCCTTCTTTCAATATACCGGGTGAACCAGAAAAAAGTTCCCACTTTTGAATATTCATAGCATCAAGAGTACTGGATGGATTGGAATGAATCAATATTGCTTGACACCCAAAAGATCGAAGTGTTTTTGTAATTTTTCTCGCCTTTTTACGAGCACTGAAAAATTAGAAATTCAAATTTAGAAAAACTTGGTGGCTGCATAATGACTGAAAAAGGCCTAAAATACTTGATCAAATCATAAAAGACTCCTCGCTTAGAAAAACAGAGAAAATGCAATGTCTCATGGGTGAGAGATATTGTCTGCACATTTATTGCCATGGGATTGACAATTTTAAGTATCTGTTTGAGAATCTATGTCTTATAACTCCTTAGAGAGGTGAAACGCCCGTGTGTATTGTTTTCTGCGTGAGGAGAGTCCTAACGATTTGATCAAGTGTTTTAGGCCCTTTTTCAATCAATTTGCAACCATGAGATTTTCGTAAAGTTGAATTTACCTATATTTGCAGTGATTGTAAGAAGACGAGAAAAATCACAAAAATATTTCAATCTTTTGGCTTTTAACTAGAATTTGAATCATTCAAATCCATGAAGTACTTGTGGTGCTACGAATTTTCGAAAGTGGGAACTTTTTTCTGGCTCACCCGATATGCTCATGTTTCATCTTTAAAAAAATTTCTGGAATGCACAACGAGCGCGCAAGCTACCTGGGTTTCAGAGAAACTTACTCTTGCGGCTTTGCTTGTTTTGAACTTGCTGGTTGAGGAAATTTCCTTTGTTGGTAATTGCTAATCGCTTTGAATTTAGGTGTCAACAAAAGCAACTCATGCTATAGTCTTACAAAATCTGTCCTTGTTGTGCACCAGAGAAGGCACTATAAGGAGAATTTATGAGCGTAGATCGATCGAAGAGGAATAGCTCTAAACACCTGGATCGCAGATTTTATTTGTCCAATTTATAAGCCGGACAGTAGCCATGAAAACTCTTTGATTTTGAGTGTAATTCTGCTCAGCTTTTGACTTGCTACAAGTCTTCGTTTCAGTTCTCAAGCTCAGCTTAACAGATAAATCAGCAAGAAAGATGTTTCGATGCGTCTTTCTTCTTTCATATAAGCCACCTCTTCTCATAAAACATCTTTTCGCTCGTTGACCGAGACAGTTTGCCTGAATGATTTTAGTACATCTTTGCGGAATTGTTTGTTTAAAATTGTTATTCGAGAGCATCCCCTTTGTCTACTGTCTAAACAAACACTGTTTGTCGTTGGTTCGACAGGATTCGACAGGATTCGACAGGATTCGAACCAACGCGGGTAGACTTTACAACATTAGAAACATTAATTATGTTTGCTATTGTCAGAAATCTATTCTTATTTATGGCAGCTAATGTCAGCTATAAAAGAAACAAAAGAGTGACGCTTGACCTATAAATTAATTTACTCTTAGGACCTCATTAACAGACCTAGGTCGAATTAAACTCAATTTTGAACTGAGGAAATTCTCTACACCGCACTTACACAGTATGACACAGACAACGAAAGTTGTTGACCACATCAAAAAATAAATAAATTGTAGGGAGGTCGAAAATGAGGCGGTGTTGCTTTCTTATCAACCCGTTTCTTAAAACCTATTTTCAGAAAATTGTAAATTATATGAAAAGAATTTAGAATAGCAACGGAAGGAAAAGGAAGTAATTGCATAAATGAAACTACAGAGTGGAAGACTGTTGTGAATTATTTCATTTTGTGTATGAAGCATTGCAGGATACAACTGTTTGGCTACTATGACATTCACTGTCGCTTGTTGGGAGGGAGGGAGTTTTATCGAAAAGGTTTTATAGAAGAGCTATGCGGAATGGACAATCTCAATATGTTGAAGATGAGAATATAGAATGAGTGCTCCGCCTTGTATTGATAGTGAATAACAGTTTGTTGAGTGCCTCTATTGCTTTTATTCGATGAGCAAAAAGCCAACATAGGGCTCAAGTTTTAAAGAGGTCGGTATAAAATTATTTTGCAGTTTTCTTTGAAATAAACGACTTGGAAGGATCTTAGGGTATTTGCTGTTAATCTGCCGTGGAAATTTATTGATATCATGATTAGTTCCGAAATGTCGGCATTTATTGAATTTTAGGCTAAGACGTGATCAAATTTCTAAATCCTTAACCAGAAAAGATACAGATTTCTGCTTGCCACCATATTTGATATTTTAGACCTTCATAAATTATAGTTTTCTTGAAGGTTACATCATCTTTCCTCTATTGGTTTAGGATTTACCATTATGAAATTGCTTCAAAAATTTCCATGAATGTTTTCAAAAATAATCAAATTGCCGCCATTTTGAAAACCAAATTTAGAAAAATTTCCACGGCAGATTTAAATGTACCATTCGTTCCTTCATAGTCACAAGAGACTATGGTTCCCTTCAAGCCTTTCAATTCAAAGCAAAGTGTCATAGAATTTTACACCTACCTTTTTAAAGATTTGAAAAATGTAAGCCATATCCTCAAAAAGCCTGTGCGCGACTTTTGGAAGTCATCTACATTTGATCATGTTGCCGATCTACACGTATTCTTGATAATAAGAAGTTGCTTATTAGAAACTCATCACTCGGATCGCCAGAAAATTCAGAAACTCCAGTACTGCTCGTTTTTGGTTATTCAACGTTGCATTTTATTGCAGCTATTAGCAAATTTTCTCTTCTTTCAGGGTTTCATATTGATTCATTGGTTCTCTTGCAGGAATTAACAGTTTTATCCCTGATAGACAATTACGCTAAAGATAGCAGCGACGAATTCATTACATGGCTATGACATGGCCTTGTATTTTCGTACAGGTGACTTTGTCCTCGACACAAATACACAAAAAGAAAGTTTATACATGTATTTTCTATGAGAAACTTAGAGTTTGAAAAAGTATTGAAAATTTCTTAAAATTAGTCAGTTTGACTGCCTAACATTTTAATTTTTAACAAGTCTTGAGATATTTCTCAAGTACCTTCCGCGTGATAAGTTACAGGACACAAATTAAAATGCAGTAAAAGTATGCTAAGGATATCCTTTACCAAAGTAACTACCTAGTTATTTTGTTCAAAGTAGCCTTAATAACTGACTAATCGTAATAAACCCACAAATGCAACATAGACACTGTAATCTGTGTGGAAAGAAAACTTTTAACTCCCGCAAGAGAATAACAACCAAATTAACTCAGATTTTGATTGCTGACATCGTTTTCAATCAAATCAACAAGGACAGATTTTGTAAGACAATAGCATGAGTTGTTATTGTTGACACCTGAATTCAAAGCGATTAGCGATCGCAGACAAAAGATATTCTCTCAACCAGTAATTCAAAACAAGCAAAGCCGCAAAAGTTTCTCTGAAACCCAGGTAGCTAGCTCGCTCGTTGTGCATTTCAGAAATTGTTTTCAAGAGCAAAAATGAGCATATATCGAAAGAAGAAGGATACATCTACAAATGGGCATTTAATTTACTTGATTCCAAAGTCGATTGGGAGGAGATTCAAATCTCTTACTTTTTTGGGTATAATTAAAACACTTACTGCTCCGCTTCTGAACCAAAGAAATAAAATGCCCGAGGTAGATGTGCAGATATATTTTTCCTCTTTTGATCTATGCTCATGTTTGCTCGTAAAAACAATTTCTGGAATGCACAACGAGGGCGCTAGCTACTTGGGTTTCAGAGAAACTTTTGCGTCTTTGATTTTCTTTAATACATGGTCGAGAGAACTTTCTTTGTCTGCAGCCACTAATCGTTTTGAATTCAGGTGTCAACAAAAGCATCTCATGCTATTGCGTTACAAAATCTGCCCTTGTTTTGCTGACATCGTTTCCAATCAAATCAAGAAAGGAAAACAAGGGCAATCATCAAAAGAAATGAACAAACAATGATTAAAGATGCAAGTAAACAGATGCCAAAGGTCTGCAGCAAACAAACTGAAAAATATTGACAAATTAAAAAAAAACTAGCGTACTGGGAAATTAGCACTCATGCTGGAAAATGGCCTTGGTTTGCAAATAGTATTTCATAAACACTAATTAGGTACCTAGACCACATCAAATAAATGGTAAAGGTGAAGATGAAGGTGAAGTTGCAGTTTTTAGCGTTAAGCGCTGAGCTCACAGAAGTAGAGAAAACCTGATGGAATTCAAGTTCCCATTTCATGACACTCGAGTGATGGGGCTCGAACTGGGATCGAACCTCAAAATAATTTGAAAAAGGAAAGGCCACGATACCAGCGTCGATTGTCGGATCCGAAGATGCTTGCGGTGACGAATAAATTAATAAGTTTAAAGGCAGGAACACCGCAATACAACAAAAACAACAGCAAATGGTTTAATAAATTTTATGCCAATATTTCGTCCTGCCATGCAGGACTTCTTCGGGGCTGTAATGTGACCGAACCTTATCTGCCTGACTGTTCTGACTGCAAATATTACATCATCTTTTTTGTCTTATCGTGTTTGTTATTTGTGCCAAGTCTTAAGTCTCTGGCACTAATGGTTTGAGAATAAAGAGGGGGGCAAAGTTTCAAAAAGCCTAGTCGAGACTCGAAAGAAACTCTGATTTCTCGAAATTTGATAATTTTACGAAACTTTCATTTCTGGCCCAAATTCTTAGTTTCTTATATAAAAATACGTGTAAATACTTCAACTCTTGCGATCAATATGACCAAAATGGGTATGATAAAACACATCATCTTTACTCTTTAATGAGAGATTATCGTGTCTTTTAACTAAGTCTTAAGTCTCTGGCACTTATGGTTCAAAGTTTCAAAAAGCCTAGTAGAGACTCGAAAGAAACTCTGATTTCTCGAAATCTGATAATTTTACGAAACTTTAATTTCTGGCCCAAATTCTTAGTTTCTTATATAAAAATACGTGCAAATACTTTAATTCTTGCGATCAATATGACCAAAATGGGTATGATAAAACACATCATCTTTACTCTTTAATGAGAGATTATCGTGTCTTTTAACTCTCAAAATCTGCAGCTGACATGACATTGTTTAAGTCATTAAACGCATGAACACATGAACTTTCTCACCAAAGATTTTTAAATCGAGAAAAACAAGTAAAACGTTTACAAAACATTTGAAAATGTCGTTAGTTAGTGGAGCCATTTAATGAATGTTTTGTTGAGCAGTCCAACAAATAAATGGAGCAATTTGCTAAGTCAGCTAATAAAATGTCAAATATTTTGTAAACCGTTTGAATCTTCTGTCTCAGCTTTAAATTCTTCCGGGAGAAATATCAACGATTACTTTGATCGTATGTTGAAGTTAAAGGTGGTGTTTCCATATTTAAGGACAGCGTATACCGAACCAGCATCCATAAGATTCTCAGGAAGTGATTGCAGTGGCGTCGTGGCCGGGGGGGCCAGGGGGGGCCATGGCCCCCCCTGTGAAAATGTTGTCGGAAAATTCGTCAGTTTTCCATTCTTGTCGGAAAAATCGAAAAAATTGAATTAATCCATTTTCCTTACATAGCTACTTTATGGCAATCGAAATGTATGCACGAAATATCACTTTTTCGATCGTAAAAACGTAGTTTTTTACGAAAAAGTAGGTTTTTCGGCAAAAAACTAGGTCCTTCGTTCGTTTTTCGGCAAAAAATTCCTTTTTCAATCGAAAGAAAAGTGTGCTTTCAGCTTTCTATTGGAAAAATAGACACATTAGGCGCAAAAAGTTTCGGACGAATAAATTTCAGACAAATGCTTTCAGTCAAAACATTCTTGTCTTGGACTTTTTTCCCCGAAAATTCGGTCGTTTTACCTACATTTTGGTGACTAAAAACGATACATTTACAATCTATTTTGCACGTTTCATACTTAATAAATGTTACTTTCAGTTTCTGTAAACGGATGCTTATAGAAATGAAGATTTATATCAAGCTATCACGTTGTTATCTAAAATTTGAAAACGATCTATTTTTGAAATTTCCCATGAAAAACAAATAGTAGATTCTTCAAAATAGGGTTGTTTTGCAACGATCTAAAGGGCGTGGTCACAGCAAATTTTCCCGGGGGCAAGCCCCCGGACTCCCAGTTTTCCTCCCTCATTGCTCATCTAGCTTCAGCCTCACCTCCAACACCAATCACGTCTCGGCAACAGCCTCACCTCCAACAAGAATCGCCTTTTAACAGGACTGCTGTGTCCCTTTGAAAAATTCTTCGCTATTATGGAACTTTTATATGACAAAAGTTCTGAGACATTTTGCCACTTTTTGTACGTTATATTCCTGCTTGATTTTTGTCGGAAAAATGTCTCTTTGTCGGAAAATTCTGACCCTCGGCCCCCCCTAAAATTATGCTCCCACGACGCCACTGAGTGATTGGTTGATTATTAAACTGGACACATGAATGAAGAAAATTGTTGTAAAAACCTTTTGTGATCATACAATCATGAAACATCACAGGCAGTAAAAACAAAGCCGTCATAATCCGTCCCTGGTCTTTGTGGAATTGTATGTTTGCCTGTCGCAAAGCAATTTTTCATGCGTAACGAAAAAGAAATCTTAGTGGAATGGTTGATCACATCAAATTCAATGATCATATCTATTCTAGGCAGCTTACTTGTATGGACACATTGCCTTAGCCTTGTGTGGTACACGTATTTTTTGTAAGAAAGTAAGGTCCAGGGCTGGTAGGCAGTTTCTTAAATTCTTGAGCCATTTAGCTACCAAAAGTTTCTCACGTGTTTCTTATATTTTCAATTGCAGAATTGTAGAGTTAATTTAGCTTTGTCAAGAGGGCTCCCAAATTACTTAGTAAGATCTTAAAACAATTAAACAGCATAATTTGCACTTAAAATAATGTCCAAACAGTTGCTATAACTGTACAGTATCAAAACATTCTAAGTGAGCTGGGAAAATTAAAACTGCAAATTACTAAAGTTTCTTACCTTTTTAAATTAAGGTAGGGTTGTTTCTTAACTTTCGGCAAAATTGTTCCTTATAAGCTGTTTCTTATAAAAAAATAAATACATGTGGTAATTTCATACGAATGACAGCTGGTAGACTTGTTCTTCTGTTTGTAATGATTTACCTCAACCACGCATTGGCACAAATGGAATGCTAGTAAAGTGCTTCAAACTAAAAATATTTTCTGTACCACTGATCTTCTGCTGCTAGAATACTATATATTTGATTACTAATGCGCAAATTGGAGATAATAAGGCTTATGCTTTCAGAAGATAGTGAAAATCACTCCCACATCTATGTTGGAACACTGCACATCTATCGCAGTCATTGCAGGAATATTTCTCTTTATAACATGGACACATCTGCTGTAACACACAGATTCTCTCATGAAAGCATAAAACGTTGAATTTCAAGAAATGCAAGCAGCGCAGAAAGTCAATTATTGCTATGTTCCAACAAAGGTGTGGGAGTAATTTGCATTGATTTATCTAAAACATTCTCAAGACACATACCTTGTTTCCTTCAATTTTATGCATTAATGATTTAAGATGCGGAATCCTAACAGCAGAGAAACAGTGGTAAGGAAGGATTTTCCTGTATGAATGATTGTTAAAGCATGCCATATGTGAATATGTGACAGAGTTTGGTCATCACAATAGAAAATCATTTCTACAAGCTGTCATTGACATGAAATTATCACACAAGGCTTAAGTCTTTAGATAAGGTTGTAGAACTTCTTCGGCGAAGGCTCAAAGTTGATAAAAAAAATCATTCTTAAGTTTACAAAAACTATTTGAAAATTGCCTTAGCTAAAGGGACCAATTGTGGAATGTATTTTGGACACAGCAAGGGCTACACTGGGTGCTAGAGCCAAAGCAAGGGTATATCTTACAACAGTGACACAATTTAAGCACATGATATATGAGATTGTTGAACTTTCTTACTGAAGGCTCGAAATTGATAGAAAATTTTTTAATTTACAAATATTTGAAAAATACGTTGGCTAAAGGGACAAATTGTCGAATACTTTTGTTAATGGCAGATATTGCAATGATGACACAAGGCTTAAATATCTTAAATACACGATGTATGAGATAGTAAGAAATTTCGTAGAACTGTATGAGATCGCAAAATTTCAACATTTTATCAACTGACGAAGCGACTTCTTGAATGATTTTGCTGGACGAAACAGAGTCGGAATTTGCAATGCTAAAATATGTTGTTTCTGACAATAATGCTTTTGACAGATATGCTTCTAACAGCTTCTAACAATGCTTCTGACAATAATTGCTTCTAACAGATATGCCAGTATAAAGTGAATTGAGCATTGGTTCCAATCTTTGAAAAGGTTGGTGTAAAATTCTATTATTTATTTCCATTAATTGAATGGCTTCAAAGAAAATTCAGCTGTTTCGCTATAATTCTACCATTGAAATTTCTGAAATCTTCATTATCTTTAGACTTAGAGTGTTCTTCTTCTTTTTTAAGAATTCAAGAAATTTTTTTACAACAAATCGTGATTTTTAAAATTCTTGACGAAACATGAAATAATTTTCAAGCAAGCCATAGTTCATGGATGTCAACAATATGGTGTCAAGCAAAAGTCTGTAACTCTTCTGGTTTATGATTTACAAATTTGATGACGTCAAATCCTCAAATGAGTCAAGAAATATGCTGCATGTATGATTCGAATGATATTGAAGATATGTGAAAAGTCCAGCGGTAGAATTATAGTAAAACAGCTGAAGTTTCTTTGAAGCCATTCAGTCCAAACAAATAAAGATGGCATAATTTTAAACATCAACCTTTTTAAAGATTTGGAGCCTATGCTAGTGATTGGAGGTGACAATTAAAGGCACACTGTCGTGGCGCTGATTGGGCAAACAATACAATCAAAAAGAAAAGAATTCGACAAGCTTCACTAATTTCGCTGTATACTGAAATTCACAAAGATGATAACGATCTGAGTCCCTTTATAATCGAAACAAAGTATGATCCAAGAGCATAAAAGCTTGGTAATTATTCTTTTGTAGCCAATCACAGCCACGAGAATGTGCCTTAAAAGGGGTCTTCGGCTGATTAGTGAAGAAATATAAGTAAAGGAGATAACTTTTCTGAAGCGTGATAGCTGACTCACTCTTTGCGAATGCAAACATGCACCATCTTATCCTATTTGGTATGGAAAATTCAATAGCCGACTAACCACACTGCAAGCATAAACACAACAAAGCCACAAAAGATGCCCTTCAACCAGAATGGCTATTTCACCCTTTGTACATGCGGAACGGCGCTGTTTGGAGAATACATGAGCACATATCGAACGGAAAAATTATATGCAAAGTTCATATTGTGAACTTTTCAAAATATAGAGCAACAAATTAGTCTGTGTTCTATTCACCCCAGTTCAACTTTCTTCGTTACTCTAGTCTTCCTCTGATATGCAGCAAGGCAAATTATAGCTCTCGCACTAGATTTCACGTGAAAATATCAGCAAATGACAATAACTGGCATGTTTTGCATGGCGAATTCTGCGTTGTCACAAAGCTTGCCTGACATTTAATTTGAGACTGACTTTAGTGTGCTATCTACTCACCGCAGTTTGTGTCCCTCAATTTTATAATCTTTCTTGCAGGTGATTAATGACGTTATTCATGCAGCGAATTCTGGAAATTCATATAAGCAAGCACTTCTTTTCGTCGCTCTAGAAAAAAACAATCCACCAATTAATATTTTTCTTGGACTTACCTCATTTGCCCTCCTTAGTTTCCCAAACGCAAATCACCATACTCCTATCTAAGTACTCCTTGTTCTCTACACATAACGACAACAAGGGCAGATTTTGTAATACAATAGCAACAGTTGTATTTGATTGACATCCCAATTCAAAGCGATTAGCGACTGCAGACATAGGCAATTCTCTCAACCAGTAATTCAAAACAAACAAAGCCGCAAAAGTTTCCCCGAAACTAGTAGGGCAAACTCTCGCCTTGTGCAAGCGAAAGGTGGTTTTTAAGAGAAGTTATGTGCTTATAACGAAAGAAGAAGGGTAAGTCTAAGTCTAAAGTTCTGTCTGGCGGATTTTATTTATTTGATTCAGAAGCCCAGCAGAAGGCATTGTAATTCTCACATATTTAGGGCTTAAAGGAAACGATTACGAAACAGCTCCTGAATCAAATAAACAAAATCCGCAAGACAGAACTTTAGATTTACCCTTCTTTTTTCGTTATATACGCGTAACTTCTCTTAAAAACCACCTTTCACTTGCACAAGGCGAGAGTTTGCCCTACTAGTTTCGGGGAAACTTTTGCGGCTTTAAATTACTGGTTGAGAGAATTTCCTTTGTCTGCAGTCGCTAATCGCTTTGAATTGAGGTGTCAATCAAACGCAACTTTGCTATTGTATTACAAAATCTGCCCTTGTTCATAACGACAGCAACAAGCACATTAAAGGGTCTGTTCCAACGAGCATGCCATGCACGTGCAATCAACGAGGACAGATAATGTTGCAATAGGATCCGCTACTTTTTGTTGACCCTCAAATACAAAGCGATTAGCGATATCAGACAAAGGGAATTATATGCCTGGTTGATCAAATCATAAACAAAAACATTACAAGGCCCAAGAATTGCTCTGAAGCCCAGGTAGCTAGCTGACTCATTAAGCATTCCAGAAATGGTTTCTAAGAGTAATCATGAGCATATATCCAAAGAAAAAGAAATATCAAACTTCTGTCTCGGGCATTTTATTGATTTGGTTCAGAAGTGGATTGACAGGCGATTCAGTTCTTGTTTTTTGGTGTAATTAAAACACTTACTGCTCAGCTTCAGAAGCAAACAAATGAAATGCACGAGGCAGAAGTTTAGATATATCCTTCTTCGTAAACCTTCCTCATTTTATCAAGTGAAAATAACGAGATTCTTGGAGCTCCTTGCGTTCTTCATAACCCTGAAATTCAGAAACCAGTTGCTGAACCAACATAAGCCAAAATTCTCCCAGGTTTCTTATAAAAAGATCTGAAACTTCTTTACGCGTGCTACCACTGAGCCGATTGTATGCGGGGATGGCTCAGTGATAGCACGCTTGACTACCAATATGAAGGTTGGTGGTTCGAGTCCCCACCCTGCTGAACCTGCTATAAAGTGTGAGGAGAATCGCCATAACTCTCTACAATTCCAGGCTTAAGGAATCACGAGGTGTGGTTACATCGAGAGGAAGAGCCAGCACGCTATTTCGATAAGCTTAGCTTCTCAGCGTCCTAAAACTACCTTCGGATGCTGGGAAGAAACAAAGAAAGAAAAGAATAACTTCTTCAATTATGACATTAGCAAGGAAAACTTAGCCTGACTGCATGGGCCCGAGTCTGCACGCACGCTAGCAAAACCTTTCTGTGGTTCAGAGCCATGGCTGCGTCACCATTTCCACACTTAAAGAAGCATGAAAAATATAAAGACACTTCATTCACACAGAGTCTGTTCGTGTCTCTTCCGTTACTCGAACTGATTGTTACTAGAACAACAAATGACTTCATTCTTATAGGCCAAAATAACGTTTTCCAAGTAACAACTTGCCCTTCTATTAGCTCCTTATCAATGAACAAGATGACCTATAAACCATTGCAAAAATGAGCATCAACAAACTACTCTACGAACATTCTCCAGAGACACCAGGCACTCTGTCAAGATGGTCCAATGGCTTTGTGCTTTTAGCAACAGAGAAAAGAAACTTATATCTCATCTACTTACTCTATCTATTACTCTCCATGCTGTCCTTGTATTTCAGAAATAAAGAGAACTTGAGACCAGAAACAACACTTCAATCACACCTTCGTATATCTTCCGTTACTCGAACCGATAGTCACTATATCATCAACATAAGTCCTTCTTATAGGCAAAATCTTTGTGTACGTCACAAAACAAAACAACTTGCCCTTCCATTATGTGTCCATATAAATGAGCAGGTTGACGTACAAGCTACGTAAACAAATAACTTTTTCTTCCGTTGTGTCCATATTGATGAGCGAGATGACCTACAAACCAGTACGAGAACTCCAACAAACAAACTACTCCACGCACATTCTCCAGAGAGAGGCGAAGATCTTAATAATTCATTTGTAATCTCACAGATTTTGGTCTGCATGCACATAAGGAGGCTTTGTTTTGACGTCTTTTAAAAGGTTTGTCCTTTGCACACAAAACATTGATCCTATTTCTACTTAGATATTCCTTTTGTAAAGTACTTCATTGCTCATTAGATCAAATAGAATACTGACAGACGGGGTAGAGCGAAAAAGCACTTTGGAAACCGGAAACTCAGGGCCTGATTACATGGAACGGGCTGGCCCGGTTAAGCGGGCTGGCTCTCCTGAGAGGCTTGAGATGATGCAAACGATTATATGAAGAAATTCAGCCCGGGCTGTAAAATAGTTGGCGTCATGATAGTGTGTTCTGTTCATAAAGCGCATGCGTTGCAGAATTCTCAGCCCGCTTTGCCGGACTAGCCCGGTCAGAAATCGATTACATGAGAAAAATGTGCAACTCTCAGCCTGTTTTGCCGGGCTAGCCCGGTAGGCAGCATACGGGATCTCGGCTAACCGGGCCAGCCCGCTTGCCATATAATCGAAATCATGCGAAACATTGTAACTTCTATTGACCCCGGGTGAAAACCTTCATCTCGCTTAACCGGGCTAGCCCGTTCCATGCTCCTCCCGAAGCCTCTGTAATAACAAGGGCAGATTTTGTAATACAATAGCATGAGTTACTTTTGATTCACACCTCAATTCAAAGCGATTAGCGACTGCAGACAAAGGAAATTCTCTCAACGCAGTAATTCAAGACAAACACAGCCGCATAAGTTTCCCCGAAACTAGTCGGGCAAACTCTCGCCTTGTGCAAGCGAAAGATGGTTTTTAAGAGAAGTTATGTGCTTGTAACGAAAGGGTAAATCTTAGGTTCTGCCTTGTGGATCTAACTTGTTCGATTAAAGGCGCCCTGAGGGTGTTTCTGCCTGTTTTTTGCCTTCAAATTTATTCACTCATTCGTCACCGCATGCATCTTCGGATCCGACGATCGACGCTGGTATCGTGGCCCTTCCTTTTGCGAATTAAAGAGCGTAAGTCCATCACGCAATTAATTAACATTTTATCTCTGCTGATTGGCACTGCAATAAAGAAAGTGCACAGAAAACGCACACAAGACAGAAATTTCCCGCGATCCTATAGCAAAAATTGACGTCGGCTTATTTCATGCTTGGGCAGATTTGACACAATAAGATGGATAAATCACAAAGATGTTTACCCTGACCATGGGTAGTTAGACACTGCTGGTGTGCTTCTATGGAGGAGCGCTGGATGATATGTATCTGCGGGGGAAATTTTTGTAGTACTGCGGAGGAGATATCGAAAGGACGAAAATGTTAATTAAAGATATCTCCTCCGCAGTACTATAAAAATTTCCCCCGCAGATATCTCCTCTGCAGTACTATAAAAAATTTCCCCCACAGATATCTCCTCCGCAATACTATAAAAAATGTCCCCGCAGATACATATTATCCAGCTCTTCTCCATAGAAGCACACCAGCAGTGTCTAACTACCCATACCCTGACACATCAACAAATTTAACCAGCTTGGCATGTTCTTGACCTCATTAGCAGCTTAATTATGTTTAAAGCATATTGAAAATTTAGCGATCCGTCATAAGGGTTTCTTTGGCAAAGTCTTCGTTAGCATCGTTTCTTGATGTCTTGTCCTACAATTCTTCTGACCTTCCGCACAATCGGTTTCTCGAGAACCAAGAAAACGATTTCTACAACTTTCTCGAGAAAATCTCTTGTAAAATCTGAAAGGAGTGACAAATTTTAGCTAGGAAAAATTCTAAAAATGATAGAACATGTTGGCTATTCAATCAAGTATTGCAAAATATTGTTGCTTATGTATTTAGGGTGCAGTAGTCTTTCAGTCCAGTTCATTTCATCTTAAAAATCCATCTAATACACTTTATAACTCTACATACCTACTTATCTAATTAACAAAGATGAATTTAAAATAAAATACAACATATAACATTGAAGAAAATACAGGATGGTACTTAGGGCTAAATGTAAACAGACTAAATAGGTAAGTAAGAAGAGCCATAATGAGATTTGGGGAATTTCTTAAAGGAGGAGCTCCCTCAATAGGCAGGCTAATCGAGGAGGGAACACCCCCTATCTAAAAAAGAAAATTGACTTTTCTAGATGTTATTTGAAACTGGTGCAGAAAGACACATATAATAAAGTGTGAATTACTGGGTGCAATTGTGGCACAAAAAGTAGTTCTTTACCTTGGTTTTGAATGAAGCTTTCGAGTGAGAGTTTCTTAATTCAACAGGGATTTCATTCCAAAGCTTAGCTCCTTTATATCGAATGGAGTTGAGCCCAAATTGAAAAAGAGTCTTTCAAACGGGGATTGTTTTTATTGACTTACCCGCTTGTATTTCAAATGGCAAGTCTTTTGCCTCAACCTAACAGCTGATGACAAAGCTGTTTGAGACTATTATCCGCTTTTGTAGCACACTTAAATCGTTTGTTTTGCTTCCAAAAAAATATCACATCTTAAAGGCAGTCTGCCACGCATCTGATTGACTGCAATAAAGTCAGAGCTCAGCACAACTGAGACAATTGGTTAGCTTTTGCAGCACACTTAAATCGTTTGTTTTGCTTCCAAAGAAATATCACATCTTAAAGGCAGTCTGCCACGCATCTGATTGGCTGCAATAAAGTCAGAGCTCAGCACAACTGAGACAATTGGTTAGCTTTTGCAGCACACTTAAATCGTTTGTTTTGCTTCCAAAGAAATATCACATCTTAAAGGCAGTCTGCCACGCATCTGATTGGCTGCAATAAAGTCAGAGCTCAGCACAACTGAGACAATTGGTTAGCTTTTGCAGCACACTTAAATCGTTTGTTTTGCTTCCAAAAAAATATCACATCTTATAGGCAGTCTGTCACGCATCTGATTGGCTGCAATAAAGTCAGAGCTCAGCACAACGGACGTTTTTGTGATTCTGTGTATTTGGAATAAAGGAGGGCCAATCGTCCTCACTTTCTACGGTCGTAGAAACCCCCTGGACCCCCTGTTCTTTTTATTGTCATTATCACACTATGAAATGCTTCTTCGATCCTTTCCCATTAAAATAGCCTAATTCAAAGTACTTGCTATCGAGGATATTTAGGCCCCATTCACACTGCTCCGTTTTTGTTATGAACTATTTTTGATGCATCAAAGCTACCAGTTCACATTGCTCCGTGTTTGTACAAAAACGGAGGCAAAACACATTGATTACATGATTACAAATATGGAGCCAAATATATCCGTTTTAGTGCGTTCACATTATACATTTTTGCAGTGTTGTGAAATTCATCGTTGAAGATTGGAGCATTTTCAAAAACCTCCGTTTTTGTGCGTTCACATTGATCAAGTGCATATTTAGTGGATATCCCCTTTTTATAGCGTTTTGAAAACCGCCGTTTTTGTGCCGTTTTTGCGCAGATCAATGTGAACACTTTCACATAAACGGAGGTTTTCCTCTCCGTTTTTTGTACAAAAATGGAGCGGTGTGAACGGATCTTTAGTTATTCTGAACAGGACACATTCTACTGTGTCACATAAAGATCAGTTTTTTTTCTTACTAGAAGAGATCTCATAATAACAACCCGTATCATTGATAATTTATTCTTTACATTCTACATTTTACATATACGGTGACAGTCACTATCCTGAACAGAATGAACTCTTTTTTTGTACAGCCCATTGAAAAATGTATTTTGCTTTTCAAAAGAAATGTATCAACCTGCATGTATCACTTTTGAATTACACTATGTATTGTCTGTTCAATGATATCAGTAAAATAAGCGGCTGGTGTAAAATGCAGGTCCAATTTTTGCAGGTCACTGTGGCAGATCACCGCAGGTGATGTATTTTGCAGGTCATGTATTTTGCTTTTCAAAATAGATGTATCAACCTGCATGTATCACTTTCGAATTACACTATGTATTGTCTGTTCAATGATATCATTAAAATCAGCGGCTAGTGTAACATGCAGGTCAAATTTTGGCAGGTCACTGTGGCAGGCCACCGTTATGGCCAAGGGTTCACAGGCTGAACGAAGGAATCCTTTTGTGTACAGGGTAAGAGAGCCACCATTGCGCAAATAAGTGGAAATATGTTTGTGAATTGAAGGATTTCGCACACCACAAAGGCAGAGGTTTGAAGGAATGTTTCATTTTTCCCAAAGACCTTAGCATATAACGCCTCTCGCTTCAGGATTGGTGAACTGGTTAAGTTTATTGTGTGTATCATGGGAGTCAATCAAGGTCCTATTGTTCGTGATGATACATTTCTGCAACCTTATGTTTGCTGCTTGTCTGCATCAAACAAACGAAAAATATGAAAAAATACTACACATTCATGAGCTCCACACACTATTCCCTCTTGAGACAATTGAATAAATATCTGACATCAGACAAGTGGCTTTATTATATAGCGACATAAAAGCTTTAAAGACACCTTTAAAAAACTGCGCAGGGTGCATCAGGGTGACTCCTTCGTGACGCGAAATTCATTGCGATGGCGGCTCTCGTGTCCTATGAAGCCTTGGCCATAATAGTGACCTGCCTCCTTGACCTGTAAAATACCGGGTGTCCCAAAAAGAATACAGATTTGGTTGACTCCGGTGATATGAATTTAGCTTGAATCAATGGCTAATCACTCTCAAAATGTTTCTCGATAGTTAACTTGAACAAAGATACCTCGTTTATTGGTATTGGTGCTTTGAGAGCAGAAATATCAATTTTGAAAGCTCAAATTTGCGTCCACCTGCAAACCAGAGCTTTGGCCTTTTGGCCTAAGTAAGTTCCTGAGTGACTTCTGGAGAACAGAATAACACAAGATCTAATATTGTTCAAATCGTTGATTTATTTATCGTTGATTTATACGCTGTGCCTTAAGAAATTGCTTAAACCAAAAAGCTAAAGCTCTGGCTTGCCGGAAGAGGCAAATTTTAGCTTTCAAGATTAATATGTCTGCTCTCAAAGCATCAATACCAACAAACGAAGTACCTATCTTCAACTTAACTATCGAGGAAATCTTCTAGAGTGATTAGACATCGATTGAAGCTAAATTCACATCGCTGGAGTCAACCAAATCCGTATACTTGGGTTTTGGGACACCCGGTATATGACCTGCATTTTACATTAGTCGTTAAAATCAGTTATTTTGTTGCCAAAACAAACAATGCATTACAAATCAGTATCTTTTTCAATTTCGACTGTGCATTAGTCGTCCGTTGGTACTTATACTCTAGGCCATTACTTTGGCATGAGTAGAATAGATTCTCCTTTTCAGAAAATCATCAGTTGTTTTGTTTATGAGGAAAATCTGTGCACAGCTTTTGACTGCGTATTTATCTTTGACCTAGAAACGTACGAAAATGTCCACCTTTCATGTCGAAAAAATCTTATTTTCAAGACAAACGAGGCAGATGTTCAACTGTGAAACTCCTAAAATGTACACCTTTGACGCAGTAAAAAAGCTAGATTACACCAGCTCACACATCCTCTTGAAAGAATAGGCAAAATCACGAACAAATTAAAGAAAACCGCAGGCAGGATCCGTCGATCTCGTGTTTTTCTTTCACACATAATCCGTCATTGGTTTGAACATGTGCAACAGGACATTGTTTTGTTTATATGTAGCTTTTCGTAACAGACCCTTTTAGCTAGTCTACAAAAGAGCCTGGATTGAGCGTCATTCTTATACATTTCAATTTCATACGCGACTTTCGATTGAGTGGCGATAGAGCTTCTATCACTATTGCGTACATTCGAAAATTCTACAAAAACGTCGCAAAATATCGTTCGATTCTGATTCTTTTCTGAATAGCTAGGGGGTCTATAGCATATTTAGTTGTATTTTAGGTTTATGTTCTTCATGCAATGGCCCTGGGGTAGTCATGATCTTTTGCTCCCCTTGGTATCGTTTCTGTAGTATTGTATGGTAGCTCGTTTTTAGTTTTAGGTATTTCGTAAATTCTAAATTCATTAAATGGAATTTATAGAAAGACAAAATTGTTTGAACTAATTGTACTGTACTGGCAGGATATATCGGGCAGATAGCAGATTGTTTTAGCTTTCAGTATGTAGCAGTTCTCAAATAACTTAACAGCAAACACCAACTTACGCAAAGCTTCCCCGACCATTGGTTTTACATCCAGCACCATAGGACTACGTCATTTGGAATTGAGAGCATAACCTACCTTGGAAATAAACTGTGGCAACTATTACCGCTAGAAATAAAACAATCCAATACCCTTCCTATTTTCAAAAAACGAGTTAGATGCTGGAAAGGTGATAAATGCAACTGTAGGCTCTGCAAGATTTATATTCCTAAAGTGGGGTTCCTAACAGGATAGATGCTTTTATCATGTAATCTTTTTGTAAATATACACGGATTGTACATTTCTTTTTTATGAATTTGTTTTAGTATCTGTAATATTTTTAAAGTAGGCCTTAATTAGCATTTGAACCAATTTTTGCTTCTTTAAAATATCTCTCTCTCTCTCTCTCTCTCACTGCGCATTCGGCTTGCAACTGTATCATTGTTCACCTTGCGCGATACTACAAATCAAATTAGTCAAGTTTTTCCATCCATTACGATCGTTTGCATAATTTCTCAGCATGTTAAGGTCTTCTCTTGTTTTAAACTGTTTTATTTGCAATTGTTGATGGTATTTTGCTGCGTCTACGATGTCGTTGTCAAGCAATACAGGCAAGGTTATTCTTTTTCTTCCACGGAATTTCTTTGCTTTAGGTGGGCATTCAAAGTAGTAATTCATTGATTGTTGACATGGTGTGTTCATTGGTAATCGTAATATATGACCGAATGTTCTCCATCTTGCTTCCTTCATTTCAGCACTCAGTGGTTTTTCTTTGCTCTTTTTGTATAGTTGTTTGTTGTGTATTCTCTTATCATTCCATACTTGACGAAGTTGTTTTCAGTGGATACAGTCCAGTTCTTTACTTTCATTTTTTGTGAGTGCAAGTGTTCCAAAATACTGAACGAAAATGCTCTGCTACATACAGTAAAAACCCGCGTATAAGAACCTACAATTTTGCAAGTCAGCCTAACTAGGTTCTTATTTTTTGGGTATTTAGTGGGAAATGAGGCTGTTCAGGTTCTTAAATTGGTTCTTATTTTATTCATGGCTTTCGGGAATTTCTTTTCTTCAGATTCAAACTTCAGGCCTATTATTTACCGTCAGTTCACATCAGTTGAGTTTATGAGATATTCCCCAACAGAAATTTGTGGAAGAATCAGAAATGTTTATATAATCCGGAGAAAATCTTTAAAAAACTTCTCATCGGGTAATATTATCATTTTTTATTCTTCCACAAATTTCTGTTGTGAATAAGACCCCATGCTCTCTAAAAGTAAGAACCTATTTCAAATTCCAGGCTGAGTGGGTTCTTATATAATTGGGGTTTAATTGCAAAATTTCCGCCTGTAGGTTCTTAATCCACTAGGTTCTTATACGCGGGTTTTTACTGTTACAAAATAAATGTGCATTCACCTGCTCTTTGTCACAGCATATTTGAATTAGCATGCAACGATCGAAATGATAACGGTGCCAAATGGTAGAGAAATGGTCGTGGAAACTTCTTTTAAGTTTACATGTGTTTTTATATATTTAAGGGCTGTCACTGGAAGTTGAAAGCTAAAATGGTCTGATATACCCCTCACTGCCTGGCAAATGCCACCAGAGTACCCTACCGGGTGAATCTCGTTACGCCAAGAAACATCATTGACAAAAATTTGGTCTTAAATTATTGGTCTCGACTGTACTAGTTGGGTTGCTCACCTAAAATCTTTGTCTATATTTGGGGTCTTGATCAATAAACTTTAGAATGTCCTTTGTATGAGACAATGAACCCTTTGTTCCTTGAAATTCCAAGCAAAACAAATGTTTCTGAGAATTTCCTTTGCTTGTCCTTTGTTCTTGAAAGTCTAAAACACAAAAAAAATTGTTTTGAGAGTCGTTGTCACCGTTAATTCTAGTAGCATTTCTCATCATCGTATCGGCAGCGTCTCAAGTTTTTCAACCGCCGTTCTATCCTGCCAGCGGGCTGGGCCGGCTGCTCGATAATGTGTAGCAAACATGAATATCTTACATTTGCAAATTCATACACGCGTATTTGCTTTCAATAATTCAGTATTCGGCTGTTTTAGATCGTTTCGAAACCTGACAACACACGTCAGTGAAATCTGGAATCTTCAAAGCATCTGCGACAGTACACAACTTTCTAAGTTTCTTTACGCAACAATTGCATACACCGATAGGAGGCGAAATCTCAGAGATAAATTAATAGTAACTGATTCAAGTGTGCTCATAAATTGCTGATGTTTGTTCTGCAATTTATGTTATATTCACAAGAAGAAATTATCTTGTTTTTCCAATTTTCTCTTGTTTTAGAAAATCTGCAAAGCTAGAATTTTATCAGAGAGAATTTCCTAGGAATCTCCCGAAAATGGTAGAAATGGAAAGGATGAGATGCGCACGTATTTTTTCGTAAGAAACTGCTCACAAGAAACTCAACTCTCAGACTGCCAAAAAATTAAGAAACTCCAGTGCTGGGAAAATATAACTTAAGAAGCTATTTATCTTACGAAAGCAAATTGTTGCCATATTTTGCATTATTTTCACTTGTTTCCTGTATTATGTTACTCGCCTCAGCAAATTCTTGAAGCATATCAAAATCAAAATTTGAAATTAATAGAAACTGCCTAATGGGTGTCTGGGGGTGACTTTTGGCAAAGAGAATATAATGAGATCTAGCATTATTCAAATTTTATCATGGCTATCGTTGATTTATTAGCTGTGCCTCAAGAATTTTTGCTTGTTTACTGTTGGGAAGATCTTGAGAGCGATTGCCCATCGATAAAAGCAAAATTCACATCGCTGGAGCAAACCAAATCTGTATACTTTTTTATCTATATTCATCATCATCATTTAAAATATTTATACAGGTTAAAAAAGTTTCAGAATAATATCTGGTTTTCAAACTGACCTGTTAAAAAAACCTAAGCTGCAAAAGGAAAACTAGTTACAATAATATTATATATTTACAAAAGCCAATCATTTACAGTATAATACAGTAAATAAACGGTGAATAAATTAAAATACGAAGGAAAGCACGTAATCCGACTTATTAGATCAGATTTTTGAAAGCACCAAGAGAGGAAGCTGATTTACTAGCTTTATCCAGGCTGTTCCAAAGGGTGGTTCCTCTGTAGCAGAAAGATTTCTGACCTGTTTTTGTTTTAAGTAATGGTATTTTCAGATTCAGATCTGTCGATCGCAGATTTCGTTCATTACTGTCGGAGCATCTTGTGAACAACGAGGACAAATAATCTGGAGCCAACGAATTTAAGGACTTATACATAAGCGAAGCTGATTCTTTGAAAATAAGCTGCTTGACTGTTGCCCATCCAAGACCGTTGATCAGAGGCATTGCGGATGTATCATATTTGCTATTCGTTACAATTCTGGCTGCCCTATTTTGTACCTTTTGCAGCCTGTTAATGTTAGTGTCACTGCAGCAGCCCCACACAGAGCAACAATAACTTAAATGTGGCTCAACAAGGCCTCTGTACATATCATTAAGTATGCCAGGCTTCAGAAACCTTTTGGAGTACTTAATAAGGCCAAGAGCTTGAGTAGCTTTGGTCCTAGTTTTCTGTATATGTTTGTCCCAATTAAGACGATTATCTATTTGAACCCCAAGATATTTGATATCCTTTACAATCTCAATAGGTAGATTATCTATCTCAAAAGATGGCTGAACATCAGGATGGTTTTCGATCTTGCGAATATTTGGAGATGATCCAATCACAAGAGCCTGTGTTTTAACCACATTCAATGAAAGTTTGTTGCCTTGTAGCCACTCTTTTAGCTTGGTCAGTTCATCGTTTAGGTCGTTTTGCAGTTCAATAGGGTTCTTAGAGGAAAGGGAAATAGTGGTGTCATCAGCATACATGGTAATGTGTCCTTTATGCAATGCATAAGGTAAATCATTTATATAGATAAGAAACAGCAATGGACCAAGGCATGAACCTTGAGGAACCCCACAATTTATTCAAGTTAACTATTGAGAAACATTTTGAGCCATTGATTAAAGCTAAATTCACATCGATGTAGCAAACCAAATCTGTATACTTTTTCTATCTATGTTCAAGTTAACTATTGAGAATCATTTTGAGAGTGATTAGCCATTGATTAAAGCTAAATTCACATCGATGTAGCAAACCAAATCTGTATACTTTTTCTATCTATGTTCAAGTTAACTATTGAGAATCATTTTGAGAGTGATTAGCCATTGATTAAAGCTAAATTCACATCGACGGAGCAAACCAAATCTGTATACTTTTTCTATCTATGTTCAAGTTAACTATTGAGGAACATTTTGAGAGCAATTAGCCATTGATTAAAGCTAAATTCACATCGACGGAGCAAACAAAATCTGTATACTTTTTTATCTATATTCAAGTTAGCTATTGAGAAACATGTTGAGAATGATTAGCTATCGATTAAAGCTAAATTCACATCGACGGAGCAAACAAAATCTGTATACTTTTTTATCTATGTTCAAGTTAACTATTGAGGAACATTTTGAGAGCAATTAGCCATTGATTAAAGCTAAATTCACATCGACGGAGCAAACCAAATCTGTATACTTTTTTATCTATGTTCAAGTTAACTATTGAGGAACATTTTGAGAGTGATTAGCCATCGATTAAAGCTAAATTCACATCGACGGATCCAAACAAAATCTGTATACTTTTTTATCTATATTCAAGTTAACTATTGAGAAACATTGTGAGAGCGATTAGCCATTGATTAAAGCTAAATTCACATCGACGGAGCAAACCAAATCTGTATACTTTTTTATCTATGTTCAAGTTAACTATTGAGGAACATTTTGAGAGCAATTAGCCATTGATTAAAGCTAAATTCACATCGACGGAGCAAACCAAATCTGTATACTTTTTTATCTATGTTCAAGTTAACTATTGAGGAACATTTTGAGAGTGATTAGCCATTGATTAAAGCAAAATTCACATCGCTGGAGCAAACAAAATCTGTATACTTTTTTATCTATATTCAAGTTAACTATTGAGAAACATTTGAGAGCGATTAGCCATTGATTAAAGCTAAATTCACATCGACGGAGCAAACAAAATCTGTATACTTTTTATCTATATTCAAGTTTTAACTATTGAGGAACATTTTGAGAGTGATTAGCCATTGATTAAAGCTAAATTCACATCGACGGAGCAAACAAAATCTGTATACTTTTTATCTATGTTCAAGTTTTAACTGTTGAGGAACATTTTGAGAGTGATTAGCCATTGATTAAAGCTAAATTCACATCGACGGAGCAAACAAAATCTGTATACTTTTTTATCTATGTTCAAGTTTTAACTGTTGAGGAACATTTTGAGAGAGATTAGCCATTGATTAAAGCTAAATTCACATCGACGGAGCAAACAAAATCTGTATACTTTTTTATCTATGTTCAAGTTAACTATTGAGGAACATTTTGAGAGTGATTAGCCATTGATTAAAGCTAAATTCACATCGACGGAGCAAACAAAATCTGTATACTTTTTTATCTATATTCAAGTTAGCTATTGAGAAACATGTTGAGAATGATTAGCTATCGATTAAAGCTAAATTGACATCGCTCGACCCAACCAAATCTGTAAACGTTTTTATCTATGTTCAAGTTAACTATTGAGAATCATTTTGAGAGTGATTAGCCATTGATTAAAGCTAAATTCACATCGACGGAGCAAACCAAATCTGTATACTTTTTTATCTATGTTCAAGTTAACTATTGAGGAACATTTTGAGAGTGATTAGCCATTGATTAAAGCTAAATTCACATCGCTCGACCCAACCAAATCTGTAAACGTATTTATCTATGTTCAAGTTAACTATTGAGAATCATTTTGAGAGTGATTAGCCATTGATTAAAGCTAAATTCACATCGACGGAGCAAACAAAATCTGTATACTTTTTATCTATGTTCAAGTTAACTATTGAGGAACATTTGAGAGTGATTAGCCATCGATTAAAGCTAAATTGACATCGCTGGACCCAACCAAATCTGTATACTTTTTTATCTACAGGGTGTCCCAAAAAATTGTGCCCCGTTTGTCTGAAGATTGCGACAAAACGGCAAAAAATTCTCGCCAAACTCTTGCATGATGGTGTTCTTCAGATGTTCAATTAAGGTTTGCCACCATCCCCGTAAAAATCCGTAGAAAAATGATGGAGCTATGACCTTCAGAAGACCAAATTTACCTGATGACGGAAACCAGCGGTCGGCCATTTTGTCTTACTATTTTGCAGTGATAAGTATCTTCACGTGAGGTAAGAAATAATTTCTGTTAGATTAGAAATAGTGGAGCTCTCCGAGGATTATCAGAATTTTCACGAGAGCAATGACATTGGAGGCTGCTGTTTCATTTTCAATCCATGAAGCTATTTATCGCTGCAAAATAGTAAGACAAAATGGCCGACCGCTGGTTTCAATGATTTGGTCTCCTGAAGTTCATAGCTCCATCATTTTTCAACGGATTTTCATGGGGATGGTGGCAAACTTTAATTGAACATCTGAAGAGCACCACCATGCAAAAGTTTGGCGAGAATCTTTTGCCGTTTTGTCGCAATCTTCAGACAAACGGGGCACAATTTTTTTAGGACAACCTGTATATTCAAGTTAACTGTTGAGGAACATCTTGAGAGTGATTAGCTATCGATCAAAGCTAAATTCACATCGCTGGAGCCACCCAAATCTGTATACTTTTGATCTATGTTCAAGTTAACTATTGAGGAACATTTTGAGAGTGATTACCCATCGATCAAAGCTAAATTCACATCGCTGGAGCCACCCAAATCTGTATACTTTTTCAGACACCCGGTATATACGCACATCAGTAATTGATTCAAAATGCCCTTTAATCTAAAGCTACATTTGGATTAATTTGGATTACATTTGGATTTGGACCATTTGGATATACTGGCCTTTCAAATGATGTTTTGACACAGCTATTACTGTATGGTGGTAAATACCTCACTAGTGAGTTAAATAAAAATATAATCGAATTAACACTGCGTTATATCCACAACACTGGTCGGTTTGATTAATATGGCTATAAATACGGTTTGTCGCAACACAGCCACCAAGTCACTAAGTCCCTGCTTGTATTTTTGTTTTGTTTTGTTTTTTTGTTTTGTTTTTTTTTGTAGTCGTTTCATATAATGTATGTAATAGTCTTGAAAGTCTATCTTAAATTAGACGTCACATGATATCTGGGCACGCTAACTTGCCCCAAATGATCAATTCAATTGTTTCACTAGATGACGTCTAACTTGAGATAGACTTTTAGTCTTTAGTTTTATGTAATGGCTACGGAGTTGCCATAGACTTTTGCTCTCCAAGGTATCGTTTTTGTAGTATCGTAAAGTAGTTTTGTAAGTAGTGTTAAAAAGTAACTTGTATTGTAAAATTTTGATTGAATATAAGAAAAAAAAAATTAAAACTTAGCATAGTAATTTCTTTTCATGCGGTCCATAAGTCGAGCTGCAAATATAGAACAAGATGCATGGAATAACCTGACACCTTGATGCCTACACCCAGTGGCGTAACGGAGCAGCTCTGGGCCGTTAGCAATTTAGCCATACAGGGGCCCCCCTAAGGCAGCAGATACAGTGAAATTTTTTTCCAAAATCAAAACGGTGTCTCTGTCGGCAAAATAATAACAGGAGTTTACAACGAAGATCACGCAACAGAACCTTACATAGTATTTCTGGAAACCCGAGAAGCAAGCTGACAGGACAGGTTTTGAGATACATTTATTTTTAATCAAACTGACAGAGCAGATGAAAAACACCTTGCACATATTGATGAGCAACCTGAAACCACGAAATTCCAGTTATTGATCAATTAAACCGAATAAATTATCAGACAAATCCTACAAAATGACTGTGGCAGGCAAACTGAAATAAGCATTAGAATTTATCAGACACAGTTCATACAGAAGTTTGAAGATTATGCATAAGTCTTACCATTTCTAATGAACTCCAAACAGTAGTGGTTTCCAAAAATCTGCTCTTATTAATTTAACATCAGTGCATACGAAGAAGCATGCAAAATGCAGCCACAAGTAGCCAAAAGAATTGATAAAGGTGTATTTTGGTTAGTACTATCATTGAAATGCAATGAATTAAAGCAAAATCTCCTTGTAAGAAACCAAGATCCTGAATTATTGAAAGAACGACGGGAAAATTACACGCATTTTCTATAAGAAACTAAGAATTTTGAGCCAGTACAACGAAGGACAGATTTCGTAAGACAATAGGATCAGTTGCTCTTGATTGACACCGGTATTCAAAACAATCAGCGATTGCAGACAAAACAAAATCTCTCAACCAGTAATTAAAACAAACAAAGCCGCGAAAGTTACTCCGAAACCAGTAGGGCAAACTGTAGCCTACGAGTAGACCCATTATTCCAAAAGAAGAAAGGGTCTACGAAACAAAGAGCAAATGCTTGCTACTGAGGTTTCCAGATTTCTGGAAACTTGATTTATGCAGCCTTTGTTTCAACCATAGAAATATTTCTATTTCTATGGTTTCCACGCGTTTCACAAATCATTTGAAAAGGGGATTAGAATGATTAATTGGGCGTCCGTAGCAAGCCTTTGCTCTTTGTTTCGTAGACCCTTTCTTCTTTTGGAATAATGGGTCTACGCGTAGGCTAGGCAAACTGTCGCCTAGTGCATGCAAAAGAAGTTTTTAAGAGAAGTTATGTGTTTATTACGAAAGAAGAAGGATGTGTCCAAAGATCTGTTTTGCAGATTTTGTTTATTTTGACTTGTCCATTTGAAAACTGTTGCTAATGTCGGGCGAAAGTTTTCCGTCCGAATATCTGTTCTTCATCGATATTTATATCACATCAATACCAATATTTTCTTCAGGGCCAGATAATGTTACAATAGGTTCCGCTACTTTTTATTAACATCTAGATACACAGCAATTTGTGACTGCAGATAATGGGAATGCCATGCCCGGTTGATCAGGCCACAAATAAAACAAGGCAAGCAGCAAAAGTTGCCCTGAAACCCAGGTAGCTAGCGTGCTCATTTTGCATTCCAGCAATGGTTTTCAAGAGCGAATATTCGCACATTTCGAAAGAAGAAGGACACATCTAAACTTCTGCCTCGGGCATTTTATTTATTTCATGCAGAAGCCAATTGCGAGGGGATTCAATTCTCGTACTTTTTAGGTGTAATTAAAACACTTACTGCTCAGCTTCTGTACGAAAAAAATAAAATGCCCGACGCAGAATTTAGATATATCCTTCTTCTTTCGATATGTGCTAACATTTGCTCTTAAAAACTAGTTCTGGAATGCAAAACGAGCGAGCTATCGACCTGGGTGGGGTTTCAGGGACATTTTTGCGGCTTGCTTTGTTTTTGTTTATGACTTGACCAACCGGGCATGGGATTCCCTTTGTCTGCATTTAAAAATCGCTTTGTATCTAGGTGTGAATAAAAAGTAGCGGATCCTATTGTAACATTATCTATCCTTGTTCATTGAAATATTATAAATTCACTTCCAATATCATATGCAATTTGCCTTCAGGTTTCCAAAGTTCTTAACAGTTTTCGTTAAAGTTCCAATGAAGCTGTTGGTTAAATGAATGCTTTGGCTGTCACTGATAATTTAACTAAAGAAGTCATAAACACACTTACAATATCATACGTAATTTGCCCTCAGATTTCCACAAGTCTTCGAAGTTTCCATTAAAATTCCAATAAACATACAAATTAAATCAATGGCTTGGCTTTAAATTCATTGACAATGTCAAGCGCAATTTGCCTTCAAGTTTCCACAAGTCTTCAGCAAAGTTTCCATCTAAGTTCCAATGAACCTGCGAATTAAATGAATTGCTAAGCTTTCATTGATCTGTGTCTTGTATGTAAACTTTGAAGCTGATTTCAACTTAAATCAATCTATTTTCGCATTCACACTATTATAAAGTTTACTGACGCCGCAGAAATGATTTATTATGCTTCGAAAGGTATGAGCATATCATGCCAGCCTTTGTGAAGTCGTACTAAATTTCAACTATTGAGTGTAAATATTATCCTAGTTTCTATTGCATATGCGCAGATAGATTAATCAATCAGATTATATGGTTTTGTATTGAGTTTAAGGCAAAAACTAATTTCATTATGGCTGTCTCAACAACGTATTTCAGGCGCAAAAATACGCAAATAATTAAGCTCACAAAGTTTGAGTGATTAATTCGCTTTGTCGCAAATATCTTTCACCTGACGTCAATAGATGATCGCGATAAAGATTGCGTCAAGGATTTTTTCACCAAGATCCTTTTTGCGGTATTGAAGAAATCAACCAATCACTTCCATCAAAAATTAATGCAGCGCAAGGCATCATGGTGAACATTTCGTGTCTGCCATTTTTAGCGCAATCATCTATTGTGAATCGAACATTTATTTGGAAAGGTAAATGAAAGTTTCGGTGGCACGGTGCAAGAAACCATGGGCAACTGGACACTGAGTGAATGAATTTAACCAACATTGTCAAACTGTACAGCTGCACATCCACAGATTACAAAAGTCCCTAGGTACACTAGGTACATAGGGGACGAGGGTACACCAAGATACAGCTGCACACCCACAAAGGATAAAAGTCCCTAGGTACATTAGGTACATAGGGGACGAGGGTACACCAAGATACAGCTGCACATCCACAAAGGATAAAAGTCCCTAGGTACACTAGGTACAAAGGGGACGTGGGTACACCAAGATACAGCTGCACATCCACAAAGGATAAAAGTCCCTAGGTACACTAGGTACAAAGGGGACGTGGGTACACCAAGATACAGCTGCACATCCACAAAGGATAAAAGTCCCTAGGTACACTAGGTACAAAGGGATGAGGGTACACAGAGGTAGACATATAGTTTCGGAGTTGTACATAGGCGCAGACTGCTTCCGGTAACAAACGTGGATGGTTGCACAGAGTCTGTACGTGTGAGAAAAGGGAGTTTCGCCACGTTCCAACATTCCATATATGAAGCACATTCCAAATGTTGGAATGGCGGATCCAGGAAATGGCGGATCCAGGAACTACCGTAAAGGGAACGGTAGACGGACGGAAGAGATGGACTTGGGGCAAGTCTAACTCCAGAGCTGCCTATGCAAGTCTAAGATTAGCCTATTGTGTTTGATGATTTCAACACGTGCGTGCATATCTTTTTCACCAGGGAAGCAATATGCGCACAGACGTTTCTTTGTCCTACACTACTTAGCTCTGTCAATATGGTTACATCTGCAACCGCAGTGACGAGCTGCTAACTTGAGAGACACCACAACATCACTTGTCGAGGAGACGAGATACGGTTTGTCCGAGGAAACGTATGTGTTCCCCTGTGCAGTAGGTTAATGCCCATGCTCAGTAGCGTTTTTAGTTGAAACTCTGACGGGCGCATGAGCATTAACCTACTGCACGGGGGGACACATACGTTTCCTCGAACAAACCGTATCTCATCTCCCCAACAATCACTTTCATGCAGCATGAGATTAGGCCACCTTTACAAATAGGGCTACAATGCATCCTGGTTTCCCAAGAGCCTTTGCCAGTCGGGCAATAATAAGGACAGCACCTATGCAAAAAATCACGATACAGAGAGGAAAAGCAAATTTCTCTTCTTGAAACCCCCTTTTCGGGGGTACAACGATAGAGTTACATACCTTGGCTTTTGGACAATTTTTGAGGTCTGCGTTGCTTACTTCCATGGCTTGTTTACTCTGCTGTTGACGATCCCTTTTCGATTTCAAATGGAATGGCAGTCAAAGGCAACTTTGGATGTTGTTAAAAGATCTGCCATTGTTAGTTTTCCCATGGTTTTTCACGCAGAATGAGTTAGCTAGGCCAGATACGTTTCAGAGCATATTTTAGACTTGCTTTATTCATTTGACTAACAAGCCGGTGAAATGTCTTCGCTTGCAGTTACTGAGTTACTGATCATTCGTTTAGACCTCAGGCTCATAAAGATGCTATTGTCCTCTTTATAAAGGAGTATAAAGGCCTATTGCCAATCATGATGGTCTTTTGTGCGCTGAATGACAAGCAAGACAAAGAGAACCTAACCAAAAATAACTTTCAGATACTGGAGAACTAGAGACAGAAAATGTGCCCGGAAATCACAGTGTCCTTTGTCTGCAATTCATTCAACGGGAATCTTCGCAAACAGATGTCGTTATTGGCTTGAGTGATCTGATGTTCGTTCACGTCGTGACTGCAGATCCCCTTAGCTTTCCAAATCAGATGGCTTCTAGCACTTTAGCACGGCAAAAAAGCAGAATTATACATTTATAGCAACGTCTTTTTGATATACAAATGACACTGCGGCAAAGTTAACAGTAACTGAAACGAATATACGAAAACTACCGGGTGTCCCAAAAAAGGTCCGGCGTTTGATTGAACGCAGATAAAAAAGTTCGTTATCTGGCAATTTATATTCATGCTAATTACAAGCTAGACATTTCAACTTACAGTTTGGCATAGCATAGGGCTCAAATCTTTAAAACGGTCGGTGTAAAATTCTATTACGGTTTCCCTCGAATTAAATGGCTTGGAAGGAACTTAGCGTTTTTTACTGCAAATCTGCCGTGGCAATTTGTTGATATCTTGATTAATTTCAAAATGGCCGCATTTATTAAATTTGAGGCTATGACGTCATCAATTTTAAACCAGAAAATATACTGATTTCTGCTTTTCACCATATTGTAGGCCTTCATAAACTATGGTTTTCTTGGAAGTTATATGATTTTTCCTCCTTTTGTTTAGGATTTACGATGATTTAAATGTTTTCAAAATTTTCCATCAACTTTTTCAAAATTGCCGTCATTTTGAAAACAAATCAAGATATTAAAAAAATTTTCACGGCAGATTTACAGCAAAGTTCCTTTCAAGCCATTCAATTCAAAGAAAAATGAAATATAATTTTACACCCACCTTTTAAAGATTTGAAAGATTTGAGCCCTATGCTGTTTGGCATATCGTAGGAAGAAATCAGTAATCTGAAGATGGAGTTATTAGTCCTGGAAAACAAAAACTAGGTTTACACTTTGTGTCATTGCCTTGACGACGTGCAAGAGTTCCACTCATTGAGCATGTTTGTAGTAAGGTCTCAAAATCGAATCTAATAAGTCTCGGGAGAAAATACTACGTTCGTACTTTGCCACTCAGTTCGAACAATACGAGCACAGGAAATGCATCAATGCATAATATGGCAAGTCAAAAACAATTGAACCTATTCTTTAGTTAAGAAAAGACCGTCGTGAAACAGTAAAATTCCCTTTTGAAATTCCCAGTTGGCACAAGGCAACAATAACAGCAGCAAACAGTTTTCCCGAGACCTATTTGTTTCAATTCTTCACACCTCAGGCTATTTCACACAATCAAAAATAATTTATATCTAAATTCTATTTAATTAAAAAACAATGTCTTCTCTTGTGAATAAACTTTCTGCCCGCTCGGGACGTCAAGGTAATGAACAAATTGTCAACAAAAATTCTTGTGTTGCTCATCGAGGGAGTCCCCACCATCACGAAGCAGGCAGGCATAAGGCTCTGAAACCCTTGTAGCTAGCGCGCTCGTTGTGCATTCCAAAAATTGTTTTTAAGAGCAATTATGAGCATAAATCAAAAGAACAAGGATATATCTAAACATCTACCTCGGGCATTTTATTTATTTGGCTCAGAAGCTGAGCAGTAAGTGTTTTAATTACACCCAAAAAAAGAAGAGAATTGAATCGCCTCCCAATCGGCTTTTGAAGCAAACATATGAAATGCCTGAGGCAGATATGTAGATATATCCTTCTTCTTTCGATATATGCTCATGTTTGCTCTTAAAAACAAGTTTTGGAATGCACAACGATCACGCTAGCTACCTGGGTTTAAGAGCAACTTTTGCGGCTTTGTTTGTTTTGAATTACTGGTTGAGAGAATTTCCTTTGTCTGCGATCGATAATCGCTTTGAATTGCAGTGTTAATCAAAAGCAACTCATGCTATTGTCTTACAAAATCTGTCCTTGTTGGAAGGCGTAAGAATCTCTCTTGTTTAGCCTTGAACATGAAAGTGAAATGTTAGATTAAAGCTTCATTTTCAGATTATTAATTTCTTCCTACGATATGCCAAACTGTAAGTTGAAATATCTAGCACGCATCTAGAATGAAGAGAAATTGCCAGATTAAAAAGATTTTCCTCTGTGCTCAGTAAAACGTCGGAACTTTTTTTGGGACATAACTGTATGCCAAAGCTAACTAACAACGTAGCATATCATAAGATCATAAATACAATATTTAAAAAATCTACTACATTACAAGGCAATGGAGAGAGGTTTTGGATAGCGTCAGGTTCATCCAACTGGTGTGGGTAGTACGGGGTGGGGCAAAAAAAGAGATGATTTGGAAAATCAACAAAATTTGATTATCTCACAGACATTGAAATTGATCATTTGGCAGTTGTTTATAGCGCCGAAGAGCCAAAAGTACCATCTTAGATCCAATGGGGAAAATGATACCATAGCTGCAAAGCCATATTTAGAGCGAACCATTTTACAAAATATTGCGCTTTTAGCCAAAAAGCTATCCTTTGTGCTCTGTACGAGACTTCGAGTTACGATAAAGGATCTTTATCAATGCCATTGGCAACCACATAAAATGGTGTGGTGCAGCATAAATATTCAGTATGATGTTGATGATTGTCACCCTGGGACCTTTGCGAGAATGCTGCAATTTTAGACCGTCTTAAAATCAAATTTGGCCAATGAGAAAAATATGGGGAAAGCAACATCGAAATCTTTTCAAAGAGTTTGTTCAAAATACTAAACCATTTGCCAATTAAGAAAAAGGGATTGGTGCGAGCGCGGCCAATTCCGACAGCCCTAGTAACCATCGGAAATCCGGGGAGTCCTCTCCACTACAGTATAAACGGCGACGACCCGGCCCAATTTTCAAACCAGAGGCTGCATTTGGAGCCGATGCTCGATGGCTACTGAACCAATTTTAAAACAGAAAAAAATTTACTAGAGATGACTTGTTTGCGAGTCTATTCACGCAATTTGGGGTTAAATATTGCCCCCAGGGACGGAGCGCGGGGGCTGCGAAAATGGGGAAAAATTTTGGCCTACCTCATTTTGGGCCGTAACTCCGTTTTGCGAGGGGAAAACGGCCTTGGCATGTCAAAAATCGACGGGAAACCGTATTCTCTCTCTAAAACACTTTTAATCTCGATTTTATCTATAAAATTCCAAGAATAACGAGCCTTTCTTTTTTCAAAGCTGTGGGGAAAATCCCGAAAATTTCCACTTAGGCCCTTTTTCCTCCCAAATGGATCGTGCTCGTTTTCCTACTAAATGCACTTGCTAACTCCAGACTAATGATTAAATACCTTAAAAAGGGTTTGAATAAGGTCTTCCAAAAGTTTGTTTTCATTTTCTCGATTGATCCATTTCAGAATCAGCCCAAGACGATCAGCCCGTTTTCGTTGATTTTTTCAAAATTTTCTCCCAAGTTTTGGACTTATTACATGTGAAATAAGGGGTCAAAATCAGCTGATCGTTTGTTTATGTTCCCTACTCTACAAATCCAGCCGCCTTACGATCGTGGGAAATACATCGAATAATATATTCTGAAGTGGAGAGGATTCCCCGAATTTCCCACTGTTACTAGGGCTGTCGGAATTGGCCGCGCTCGCCTCAGTCCCTATTTCCTAATTGGCAAATGGTCTATTCCCGGGAACTATAACCTGCAGCTCTACAATGCTCTACAATCGTGGCAGTGAAATAAATGTTTGCACCTAAGATAGTTTTTCTGCCAGAAACAGATGCATCAGTTTCCGACATCCGGTATACTGTGGCCCATTTTCTCCAGAACAGCACCCTCAGTAATTCTGCACAATTTCTGAAAATGATAATCACAATTCCTCACTTTATTTTAGGAAATGCCCCTAAAAGTGGCACGTACCCGTCGTACCGAGGGGAGTATCACTCTGTAAAAATCTCGTACACCTTTTGCACAATGACTTCAATATGCCATTTGAAGTATTACTGGAAAGAGCAGATGAACGAAAAGTCCACATTAAGAATTTGCAAAAATTGATGCTTCAAATCTTTAAGTGCCTTTCAGAAGAAAATCCATCATTTATGTGGACATTCTTTGAAAGAAAACACATAAAATATGAATTACGAACAAAGAATCTGTTGCAATTACCGAAAATAAATGCAAACACATTCGGAGTTAATTCACTTGCATTCAAAGGCGCTCTCCTATCGAACACTCTACCAGATACCATAAAAAATTCAAACTCAACAGCGATATTTAAAAGAATGATCAAAGAATGGAATGGGCAAAATTGTACATGCAAGAGCTGCAATTAAATAAGAAAGCTAGGTGATAGTGAGGATCCCATATTTTTATTTTATTAATTCGTAGTATTGTAAATAGTTGGTTTGAATTAGTTTTTTTTACTATGTATTATACCAACTGTAAATAACTTGATAATAATAATAATAATATAAACTAAACCACTTTCAAAGTAAAACAGAAATTAAAATGATAAAAAACACAACTGTTTCAGGGCAGACGTTTCGATATAAAATCTTCTTCAGTGATACTAATAATGATAATAATAATAATAATAATAATAATAATAATAATAATAATAATAATAATAATAATAATAATAATGGCAAAAATCCCTTTGTTTTCAAGACAAATCCACAAAAAATCCTATTGTTTAAAAAAAATCTCGTACGCCATTTCGGAAGAGTGATACACCCCTCGCGTCGTACCATCATCACCCCTCCAGTTTAGAGTTAACCGTTAATAGTAATGTATTTAAAAATTCATACCTGATAAATCTAGTGAACGGATCTTTACTCCAACCTCCAAAAAGGATGGCTCCAAGTCCTTCTAAACAGTTCAAAGTGTTTGTAGGAATAGTCTGCTAAAATATTTGCTATACGAGTCACATGCTTGCCAGTCTAAGTCTCAGAAATAGCATTTAGTTAGCTCTCCTCACCCTCGAGATGCTTTCAATTGCAAAGCCTTTCGATACCATGTCCATTCAATTTATGTTGTTTTCGGCTGTAAAACAGGTGAAATTCAAATCCCTTACGCAGCATATCAGTCGTTATGCAGTCTGTGTTAGCAATGTGTGACAATGTTCGGCATATGCGATTGCACAAGACTGTAATTTCCACATTCTATTGGTCGTTCCAAACAGCCATTGTGATACGTGACATGATCCATCCAAAGAAAATTACCTTTATCTGAGTGTCGACAATCTCTGTAACGGATCATAAATTTCAAAATGCTATTGTTTGCTCTAAATACCCGACCCGTTTTGATTCTTGAAATGGTCTCCATAATCTTTAGTTTCATGTACCCATCAGCTGACCATTTACATCAATGCAAAATACATCTAAATCAAGTCTGTAGATTTGGATCAATTGTAAGATTAAACTTGATGAGGCCATCTGTGTTTTGCAATGGCAGTCTTGCCTAATACACCCGTCGTGCTGTATCCCGCTAAACCTTTTTATGTTTTCCATAATGATAAGTCAGCAGCTGCTTCGATGTAAAAATCTTGTCACAAACTCTGCATTGAAAATGTTTCTCCTGTTTCTCCTTCGCATCCTTTTCCATGTGATTTCTACGATGCCTACCCAAATTTCCACGTTGCGAAAACGCTTTGCCACATACCTCACAAATGAAGGGCTTACTTTTCGAATGTACCTTCATGTGCTCTTTCAAATTTTTTCTGGATGTTATTTGTTTCCCGCAAACTTCACAAATGCATGTGCTGGAGCCGATACCATGGAATACAGCCAAATGATTTAGCAGTAGATCTTCTCTCTCGAACGTTCGTTCACAACAGGAGCATGAAAATTCTGGAAGATCGTTCACTCTGTTTTCTGCAGCAATAATCGCATTAACCGATCTGACGGAAGTAGCCCCGTGGCCCTGTCGATGTCGTACCATATTCCCATGCTGGTTAAATCCTTTATTGCATATATCGCAACTATATGGCATTTCAGTGGAGTGTGTTCGCATGTGTGACTTCAGGTTTGCCTTTGTCGTGCATTGACGGCCGCATATCTCACAAACATCGGTACTCTGACCAATATCGTGAAATACAGCTAAATGATTGTTATATAGTATGTCCGAGTCGAACGATCGTCTGCAAGGGACGCAGAGAAATTTTCCTGCCTGACTCTCAAGCCAGACATTATCGCTGATTCCACTCGGCTCTCCTTCATCGTCTCCCTCCGAGATTCCTGCAGCAGAATGCGATTGGCCCCACTTAGCAAGCTTATCAAGCGCATCTTTTGCATGTGTTTGAATATGTGATTTTAATTCTTCCTGAGATATACAATGCGTATCACACAGTTCGCATTTATAGGAAGTCCCATCCATTGCGTTATTCCCATCATCTGGAGGCAATTTTGAACTAGCCTCATTCCCCGTTTGAGATTGGTTATTTTTTCCAGATGTCTTTGCACCAGTCTTTCCTTTATCTTCACCGTTTCCCTCACTTGAAGGCAAGGCTGAAGTGGCATTATCCTCCTCAGTAGTTTTGTAATCCTTTCTAGATCTCTTCGCTATATTCTCAAGCGGTTCATCATCACTGGCTGAATCTTTCTCGCTTCCACCGTCATCACTTTCATCACAAGCATTACTAGGACCTAAATAAATTGGTCCTGTCGGGCCCACATAGAGCCCATCTCGTTCCTCATTATCATCACAAACTTCTCCTGGAACATAAAACCCCTTTCTTAGATGAACGCCCTTGTGTATCTTCAGATCAATCTCTCTACGGAATCTTACACCGCAAACAAAACAGCAGTGCAACTTATTCATACTCTGCTTGTGAGTGCTTTTCTCATGCTCACTTAGTTGGTGTCTGTACACATAACTAATGTCGCAATCAGGGCACGTGTAAACTGCCGGCGTGTGGTGCTCGTTGATATGCTCATTCAAATGCTCCTTTGAAGAGAACCTCATCTCGCAATTAGGACAAGTCTCCATTACAAGCTCGGCTTCCTGGTCAGCCACACTTAGACAGTTCCCTCGCATGGTATTATAATGTCCTTTAAGCTTTGTTCTGCTGCTGAAAGCCTCGTGACAATTCCAGCACTGATTTGTCGGAATGAATTGACAGTTGCTGACCAAATGGTAGTGTAAGCCTTTGGGTTTCTCGCATACGCTTAGACACAGCACACATGGTATTTGTTGGGAAACCACCACTGAGTCATCCACGTCCTCGGTGTCCATCATGACTCGTGAAGCTACCGCCTTACTCCGGTTTAATGTAGCAATTGGGATTTCTGTCGCAGGAAGCTCTGCACTGCTTACCTGGTCAGCCATATTTGTGGCTGCTTCGGCGCTATTCATAATTCCACTGTTACAAGATTTTCCTTGACTCTCCAGACAATCTAACAAATGGCCTACAAAGTTTTGTGCCACATCAAAGTATTTATTGCAATTTCCACAAAATATTGGCGATCCCAAACCATCATTATGACTTGATAAGTGATCACGGTAATCTTTCAGCTCATCAAATGTATCACTGCAAAGGAGGCAACTGTGAGGAGTACGAATCTCTCCTGTAGCTGAACCACTGGTTTCCTGATTAGCTATGATTGGACTATCATTCGCATCATTATCATGTTTTGATAAGTGATCACAGTAATCCTTAAGCTCGTCAAACGACTCACTGCAAAGATGGCAGCTGAAGGAGTTATGACGTTCAACTTGAGGTAGTGAATCAACTCTTTCTTGACTATTGCTGATTCCCGTATCACTTGAATCATGATCATTGTTCCCAAGCGTTCTCATGTGCTCTAATCCATGATCATAAACATCTTTGACAGTCTTTAAGAACAAGCCACAGATAAAACAAAACTTGTTGACAACCGTTTCGGTATTCAAATGACACTTCTGGTGTCGTTCCATCCCTGCAGCATCAAATGATATCTTGCACCTTTTGCACTGTCGAGTAGAAAAGCACCTCTTCTCTCTGATATGATTATCAAGAAATCCTTGCGTTCGAAACTGCTTTCCACATTGTGTACAATCAAACGAACTACGATCTGGATGCTTGCTTTCGATGTGCAGCTTCAGCTTATTTCCATACGGGAAGACAGCGTCACAGTGATGACATTCAAACCTGATTCGCTTGTGATCTAATCGATTGTGATCAGTCAATTGGTTCCTGTTTGGGAATACCATGCCACACTTTTTACAGCAGAACACACCCCGAGAATGTCTTGCACGATGCTTGTCCAGTATTTCTTGCGTCAAAAATGATTGAACGCACATATCGCATTGGAACGGCGGTTTGAAATCAGCCATATCATGATTGGTGGTCATATGCCTTTTCAGATTACTCGCCTGATTGAATCTATGGCCACACACTGAGCATGGGTATCGGAAACCCCGCTCGTGAATTCTAATATGCATCCCATATAACATCTTTGTTCTGAATCGTTTTCCACAATCCTTACAATCAAAAGGCTTCTCTTCACCAACATGCTTCGCTACATGTTTTTTGTACTCTAAAACATCACCAGTTGCCCACCAGCAGTGCGGACACTTGAGAGGCTGCATGCTCATTTTTTGATGTACACTCTTCATATGACCTTCTAAATCAGTGAATGTTTGATTGCATATGAAGCAAACGGTTGTTTTCTTCGCAGAGTGCACTTCTCGTTGATGCCTTCTCAATAAGCTGCTCTTTGCAAACATTAGTCCACAGTGCTTGCATAGGCCATTACTAACAGCGCTCTTATGACAGGTCTTGATATGCCTTTTAAGATACTTTGCTCTATCAAATTCTTTATTACATAATTCACAGCGATGTGTTTTCTTTTCTACTTTAATCTTCTTGCCAATGCTTGCACCATGATTAACAGCTGTATCAACAATGGCATTGCTACTAAAAATTTTGTGCACTCTAATCCGTTCCTCAAGATCATTTGCAAGAGAAATGAATTGGCCAACATCAGTATGTTTTCCCCCAGATTCTGGCCATTTTCCTGGAGCTCCATTCCCATTACTTCCCATACTATCATCACTGTCCTCATATTCCTCAACACAGTCATCATCATCAGAGTTCTGCGAATCAGCGCTATAGTTCTGGTTTTGAATAACCACTTCCGAGATTATTTCATCTATGTTGACGATATCTTTAAGTTCCGTACGATCAATAGTTTGTGTTATGACTGCATCATTTCCCTTGGATGCTCCCCCCGTTTCTGCTATCACTGCCTGATCGCTTCTAGGACTTGACCATATCTCCTGTTGCTTTAGCTCGCCTGCCAAGCCTTTCTTAGGTGATGACAAGGCCTTCTTTTCCACGGTACTAGCTTGCTCTGTCTTATATTCCAAGAGATTCATATTCCCTATGATCTGAATCTGCTTATTTTCTTTTGCTTTCTTAAGACCTTCGATTTCTGCCTGGTCAGTTTCATCATATTTCCTGCGTGGTAATGAACTGTTCACAATTTCGGATTCTGTTCTTGGAGAAACCGTTTGGCTATCTGATGATTCCTTACCACTGAAAAGTACCTTCGACACTTGTGAAAAAACGTCAAAATTATCAGACTGAGCATTCATTTGCATTGGCGGCAGTGGTACACTTGAATTTGTTACTGCTGACCCGGTACTCAAACTCTTAGTTCCTGGACCAGAGTCTGGTGACTGCTGAAACTCGTTTTGTTTTCTTCCCGTGAGCTTTGTAGCTCTGTCAGCAACATTCCTGTTTCCTTTAAATTGTGTATTTGATCCTTTAAATGTCATGTTTTGCAAGGCAAGATCATCGTCTATCAGCGTTGTTCTCCTGCCTTCATCAATAACAGCCCTAGGCACATGACAAGTGGCCTGCATTCTCTCACTGGCAACATTTCTTTCCAGAACAGTGAAACTGCTGTCAACAGAGCCTTCCTTAGCTCTAGACTGACTTACATCAGAACCGATAGTCTCCTCTGCCGTTGGACTGCAAAAATCCGTGCCATTGGAAGATTCCGGCTCAACATGTGATGCCCAATGTTCTTCATAATGATACAACTTGTCGAACAGTTGGGGACACAGCACACATTTGTATTGTCTGTCACGTGAGTTGAGGCAAGATTTCACCAAGATCATTGGAATTTCTACAAAACTATTCTTTCTCTTCGGCGTGTCCTTGAATTCTTGTATGCCGCGGACCGCATTTTGCTTGTTCCCAGTTGCAATATTCTTGACACTATAAGATACATCTGTATTGTCTATGCATGATACTGGTTTATTAGCACCGCTTGGTGGGGTATTGTCTTTGTATGATACTGGTTTACTAGCACCGCTTAGTGGTGTATCATTAACCTCCTTGTGAATCTCTTTGCTTGTAGCTCTCTGACTCTCAGCCACGTTGCCTCTAAAAATAAGGCCACCATCCTTCACGATCTCAGTGCATCGTTTCATATTCTCCTCCCTTTCAAGCTCCTGGCAATTTTCTGCAACTGTGCTACTGTATCCTTGACTCACCTTGTCAACGGACTTGCCACTTACCTTGCTCCCCACCTTTAAACTCGGCCTCTCCTGCTGCATAAGTTGTTTCCTGTGCAAACTAACATGATCATCTTCATAACGTTTGGGAGGCTTGATTTCTCGCTTTGACAACACAGGGTGGTTTTTTCCCATATATACTGATCGACCACTCCTTCGTAGTTTGTTCAAGTTATTACCAGGTTCCTTGCTGCTTTCCAATGCAGACGGGATTTCTTTAGAACCACTGCGTAGGTCATGTTTGCCTGCACCATGGCCTGAAATCAAATGACGATAGTTGACAAGTGGTGTCAATTTAGTAGTAGTAGTAGTAGTAGTAGTAGTAGTAGTAGTAGTAGTGGGTAGTAGTGGTAGCAGCAGTAGTAGTAGTAGTAGTAGTAGCAGTAATTTATTTTAAGTGAGCTGATAGGGTTTCTTGCTATTTAAAGCTAATTTAGGCCAACTATGCATGCCGCATCCAGGCATGGGACCCCTAGTTTAACGTCCCTTCCGAAGCACGGCGTGAGGTGAGTTGCGAGGTCAGGCCTCAGAGGTCACCCATCCGAAGTTTGACCTTACTCGACCGAGCTTAACTTCAGTCACCTGACGGAAACTGTTTAAGCCACTCAGCCACTCACCCGCAATTTGCCTTTGATGATACCGTAAAGGCTCTTATAAGCCCCCCCCCCCACCCATATGATGGAGCGTATTCAATTTTGAAGGCCATAAAGGAGGACTTAAAAGAGAGGAGGGCTTATTCAAAAATTCAAATGTCAAGACAGAGAAGGATAGGTTTCTGGGACATTCATTTTACATTTCGAAAACAATGAAATGGCCCTACCTGTAAATGCAACGCTTGTAAATTTAATGACATCATGTAGATTTTGTCCATTTATGTCCATGTAGTTTTGATCTTTAGCTTATGTATTTACGTATCAATTTCCTTAGTTATTTTTCCAATTGTTAGTAGATTCGATTTAGATCAGTTGCATGTGTATATATATGTAATGGGAAGTATATAGTGAACGATGTAGAAGAGGGACAACATCCTCAGAGAGCAGGCATCGAGTTGTTTTTGCGAGCTATCTACTAACTAGCATCGATTTAGAACAAACGGACCAGAGTATACTGGGTCCGAGAACTTATTAAATTAGCCTTAAATGGACATTCCTTATAGTTGATTAAATTTTTCTCTATAAAAACCGTTGTATTTATAAAATTCTTCAGTTGCTCTGATGATGGCCTTGTGGCCGAAACTAGTAAGCAGATAACTGAGTAAATGAAAAAAAGCGCAAAAGATCAACTCGATGCCTGCTCTCTGTAGATGTTGTCGATCTTCTTCATCGTTCACTTTATATTATATTGCGGTCTGGACGCAGACCATCGAAGAGGCATCAAGAAGCAGGAAGCGCCAAGAAAGACCAAAGAAACAACAACAAACGAAGAACCGACGAAATCGGTCGAAGACAAGAACACAGACATAAACCCGCGATCGCGGGCAGCAACTCTACAATCTGACGTGAAACCAAACGACCAACGTCAAACCACAATGGAAACAACAACAACAACAACAACAACAACAACAACAACAACAACATCAACACCACAAAACTTGAGAAAACAACGAAATCAATCTTACGTGAAATCAAACGACATACGTCAAACAACAATAGCAACAACAACAACAACAACATAGATTTACGCAACAAGCAACGAATGACACAACAACAATAGGACACTGATCCACTGCGAAGGGTAGCGACCTGAGATGGCTAGAAACTGAGGAGGAGGCTGTCTACTGAGCAAAACAAATCTGACGATTTAGAACAAACGGACCAGAGTATACTGGGTCCGAGAACTTATTAAATTAGCCTTAAATGGACATTCCTTATAGTTGATTAAATTCTTCTCTATAAAAACCGTTGTATTTATAAAATTCTTCAGTTGCTCTGATGATGGCCTTGTGGCCGAAACTAGTAAGCAGATAACTGAGTAAATGAAAAAAAGCGCAAAAGATCAACTCGATGCCTGCTCTCTGTAGATGTTGTCGATCTTCTTCATCGTTCACTTTATGTATGTGTTATGCAAGCGGGGTACTTAGTCGGGAGGAGTGCTTATTCAAATCTTTGGTTCGGAAGGGAGTGATTAATTAAACACTTGGGGCTGGATAAGAAATACGTAAACAAATCCACGGTTTTTGCATCAAATATCGCATTTTGAAAGGAGAAATTCATTTGTAATTAGCTAAATTCAAAAGGAAAGACCATTATCTACCTTATATCACAGCAATCCCAAAACATACGGAGGCTTAATTTGCATCAAGGAAAGTGCAAAGGCATGCCTGAAAGCATTTATTATTAGTTATGTAAATTCGATTTAGATTAGTTAACTTGTATATATTATTAAATAGTGAAGATGAACAAAAATAAAGACGAGCAGGAATAAATATATATAAATTCTTTCTCAATTCCCAACTAGTTTCGACCGTATGGTCATCATCAGGAGAATGAGTTATACTTTCTAATACAACAGTTTTATAAATTCTTTTTATAAATGTGAAGTTAAATTAGTTGTTTCAAATTATGTATGATTAAGAAAGTGACAGGTCACAGGGGAACAATGTAATTAGATAAATAGTGTATACATTGTTAGCTACCTGTAAATAATCGAATCAAAATAAAGCTACACACACACACAAAGGCTTATCTCCAAGATGAGAAATCTGTTTTGAATTTTTGGTTGAATAGTCGCAATAAACTAGCTCATCAGAAATGAAAAATTTGCCCGACAGTTTCTTATACTGAGATGGGGCTAAAGAAAGTGTTTACGATATCTTCCCTTTTATTAGGGATGCTTTGGGAAGTTTGAAAAATCACACCTTGTTGATCCCTATTTCGCCAGTTCTGATTGGTGTTTTGATTGGTCACCAGCGGAAAAAGAGCTGGCGTTAGGGGTCTTTCTCTTGGTAACTCGCTACCCAGTCAAATGGGGATGTGCGCCAGCTTTTCGGTAGTTTTCGGCACAACAATTCTGGGAAAGGGCTGCGCTATTCGTAGAGATTTTCTGGGAATGGGGTCTACTTGTTATTAGAAATTCTGGGAATGCTCACGTTTAGGATACACAACAAAATTGCAACTGTTTTGTTCATGAAACGCTTATTATCAGAAACCACATCCATATTCTGTGATTGGGTCTCAAAGCCTATATCTATAGCCTGGGACTGGGTCACAACAGAAATTCTTGCTAGAAATACCCCATACGACCAATAAGAAGCCCCCCGCACCACTCAGAGTCTTTCTACGATACTTTGGCTGTGCACTGCCGAAAAACAATGACAATCAGGCCCAGCATAATGAAGACCACAAGGAACGATCTCAAATCTTTCTTCTCCATGAGATCTCCACCATGGGGGGGGGGGGGGGATTCTTGGCTAAATTTTGCATAAGGGTCTGCCGCGAGCATATTCAAAATGGTACCGTTGGCTAGACCAACTTTTACGAAAATGGTACTCTTGGCTAGACCAATTCGACCATTGTCTGGACCAATTTTTACGAATATGGTACCCTTGGCTAGACCAATTTTGGCCACCATTTTCTGGACAAATATTGTCAAATTTGTACCAAATATGATATCATGACCGTTCGCTAGACCAATATTGTCAAAATGATAACCGTTGTAGGCCAAAATTGCAAAGAAGTATACCCTTGGCTAGACTAGAAGTCCGAAAAAGTATACCCTCGCTCGCGGCACATCCCTAGTTACCTTTACTATGGAAGAACCCCCCCCCCCTCCCTCCCCCGTGATCTCCACTAGGCTTTTGGGTATATCCTTTTGACAATGAAGGACGTGCTATTCCCCCAGACGTGTTCAATTCACCTCAAATTCAAGTTTAAAACGCACTGATTGATTTAATGCATATTCATAACAGAGCTTACTCTTTATGGTTCCTGTATCAATAATTGGAAAGAATATCTAAATCTCACCAGTTTCCTTTACAAAGAAAGACGTCACACGTACCGAGTGTCCCAGAAAAAAGTACTCCCGTTTGAAAAATCACCTAAATTTGATTACGCAACCGATCTTCAATGTTCTTTTTCTGTCAAGTAGATCAAGGACCAAATTACTTCACAGACTAGCTGACTTTTTAATTGGCTTGAAAATGAGCATTTTTAAGCTCTTTCTAGGGCTACCTGGTTTTGAATCATACTGCAATGAAGCACTGATGATTGCCAGATCACCATGTTTGGTCATAAATGACTGAATTCAGAAGACAGACAGTATGACTTTGGGAATGATAAAGCTTATGAAACAAACCATCATGATTTCTGAGAAGCATATGAAGGAAATCTAGTACATACTAATCTTACAGTTGTTGTATACTTGCATATCACTTGGTATCAGTATGAGTATCTGTGAGATTATGCTTGAAGCTGTGAAAGTTTAATCTTATGAGACCAACCCTAATTTATGTAAGATACGATAGACGTGGAAGAAAGCGCTTCCTTGCTCTGAAATAGCAATTTGATTCAAATGCAGCTCGAATAACAACAAGATGAGGTACAAAAAAAAGCATTTTCTAATTTTAGACTCTCTTTTGCGCTATAATCTCTTCAATGATTGTGAAGTAATCTTCTTCGCCTGACATGCTCTAAGCCGCTGGACGTTCCGCAAAGTTTTATCGCAGTCAGAACTACACAACTATCATTTTAAACAATGAAATCTTAGAAACCTGCCCATAATTTGAATAATATACGCCTCCTGATCTGGTACATTGATTGCAAATTGAAGCACATTGATTGCGTGATGTGTGAACAAGAACCTAAAGTTTAACAGGAGATAATCATTATGACAACATTATGGTAATTCTGCATAGATTCAGATGTTTCTAGCTCGCATTATGGGTCTTTCCTGAAATTAACTTGAAATAAGAAAGTCCGGCAAAAGTGCGGCGAATCTACTGAAATCCGACTGGAACCGGATTTCCGGCAAGACGGTAAAATCCGGTACATCCCTATACACAATGTGCTTCTCCGAGCTATCAGTTAGGACCTGATTACATGGAGTTTTCAACCCCGGGGTTGAGTTTCAGCCCACCTGGCCGAGTTGAAATTCCATCTCTCCTCTCCATTTATTCCTTTATTGATTTGAATTTTCAATTACATGGAGAAATCTCAACCCCAGGGATGAAATTATACCCGGGGCTGAAATCTCATCCCACCTTGAGCTAGCCGAGGTGAAACTTTTGAGCCGTTAATCCCCATTGTTTTCAATACGTGAATGTCCATGTAATCGCAATCTTCTTTCAACCCCGGGGTGGAATTGCTATTGACGCATGCAAGTTGTATTGTTCATGGCGAGCTTTTTCATACCCGGGGATGAAATTTTACGGCTCGCTTTTTCATACCCGGGAGTGAAAATACCCATGTAATACCAAATTTATTTCAACTCGGGCAGGTGGGTTGAAATGCAACCCCGGGGTTGAAAACTCTCATGTAATCAGGCCCTTAGTTCTGGATATTTTGCCAAGGTTATGGTAATGTCTTATGATAATTTTTCTGGGTCACTGAACCTTCTTTACCAAAATTGTCTTTGCTTATCAGCAGGGCATGAAAACCTACCCGACCGTGCGGTCACAGCAAACTTTTAATTCATAATGAGCTGCAGGAAATTTCCCAACATATCTCCATTTTTAATGTATCATCTTGTTACTCATTTAAAAAAAGCAACTTACAAAGTCAAAGAAAGGTCATCTGACATAGATTGTATCTCTGGTACAATTTGCAATCAATGTACCAGATTAGGAGGCGTATATTATTCAAATCATGGGCAGGTTTCCAAGATTTCATTGTTTAAATGATAGTTGCACAGTTCTACCTGCAATAAAACTTTGCGGAACGTCCAGCTGCTTAGAGCATCTGTCAGGTGAAGAAGATTACTTCACAATCATTTTCAGAGATTATGGCACAAAAGAGAGTCTAAAATTAGAAAATACTGTTCTTTTGTACCTCAACTTTTTGTTATTCGAACTTTATTTGAATCAAATTGATATTTCAGAGCAAGGAAGCTCTTTCTTCTACGTCTATCGTATTTCACATAAATTAGGGTTGGTCTCATAAGATTAAACTTTCATAGTTTCAAGCATAATTTCACAGAGACTCACACTAATACCAAGTGATATGCAAGTATACAATGATTGCAAGATTAGCAAGTACTAGATTTCCTTCATGCTTCTCTGAAATCATAATGGTTTGTTTCATAAGGTGCCCCTATCATTCCCAACTTCATACAATTTGTTTTCTTGATGCCTGATGTGCATTTACATAAAACCAGTTAAATATTGTTGCATAGCTATCTCTGGATCCTAAACTCTATATGCATGCTGGACACTTGTCTGTTCCTGCAGGAAATGTATGCAATAGTTTTTTCTGGTCGTAGGAAGAAATGCTCTTCTTCATGCCCTGCTTAACAGTATATTAAAGGGAATCAATGCTGGTAAGACGCACAAGTTAAAGGGGCTCCCGTCGTCAAAATGTAAACAAAACGATGATTTTTGCAGTTTTTTTAAAGGTGATATCACACAGGATTTTCCTATTTTTTTCAAAATGAAAGTTGCTGTTTGGGCATTAATCCTTGTACTTCACTAAGGAACAAACCAAACATTCATATCTTCCACGATTGCTCGGATATAAGTGGATTTTTAACGGTCACTTTTTTGTGGCTTGGGTGAAGCCACCAAACAAACTGCAGAGAACAATGGATGAACAATGGATAATCCCCGACATGTGCGAGTTTACGGATTTGTTTACTGTTTCACGACTGAGCCCCTTTAAAATAGAAGAGATAAAGTGCAATCTGATTGGCCTCACTTTCAAAAGGCTGACAATCTCATTTTGGACTGACAAAAATAGACGTGTTGATTCCTGTTTATGATCGATGAAGTGAAATTAAGCAAACTTTCATAAAATTTTGTCCTTTTCATGTAACTGCGGGTATCACATGAATATAACCATTAAAAGAGCCATTGTGCACAGGTTTTACACTCTAGTTTTCTCTGAAAATCTTTGCCCAGGTTACGGGTAAGAAAATATTTTCATTATAGGATGAACTGTAGGGGATACTGTAGTCAATTGTAAACACTTTTTGGAAAATCAGCCATATCCTCTAAATAATGATTAATTGTGCTCTTGAAGGTAAATCATATTGTAGTTGCATCCCTTGGAATAAAATAGACATTCGTTGCCATCACATAGAACCAATTTTTTGATGCTGTGATAGTTTCAAAATCAGTGGTGAAGTGTTAAAATTGCCCTGGTAACATGGGGCAATTGTAACAGATGGTTGGAGCAAATGGTGCTAATCATTAAAATCATCACAGATGATTATTGCACGACTCTGCTTTTTCCTTACACATAATTTACAACCAGGTGGCAGATTAGCCATGGCTTTCAAAAAGAACAAATTAAGAATAATATGTAGTTTTTGTTTTTTTGTAAATGTGGGTAATTCTGTTGAAAAATTGAATCGATTAAGAAAGAAATTTCATTTTTTTTACAAATTTCAATTCTGAACTCTTTAATACTGCATAGATGCAAATTGCTCGACCAGATTAGAAAATGAATTAAAACCAAAGCATTGAACAGCTTACACTGGGGCAATTTGTAAAAGTGTCTTACCATTGCCCCTGACCTGATCAGCTATCGTTATTTTCCATTTTAACACCCCATAAGCTGTGGAGCTTAAAAGTTTTAATGTAGTTTGATCTTAAAATAGATGTCATATCTGTGATGTGAACAAGAAATTTTTTACTCAAGAGCCAAATCTTTCAGACACAAATTTACAGTAAAAGTACGTATTTAATTTCCTACTCAGAAACATGTTTCCCCAACGAAAATCTTGCAAACTTGGCTGAATATTCCTGTATCTCAAGTCGTATGCAGAGGGTTAGAGTGAGCATGTTCTGTGCAAAAATCAAATTTTTTGCACTTTTCTGCAAGGCGTGAGAGTCAAGTGTTACAATTTACCCGTGTTACAATTGTCCTCAGTCTCCCCTACTATGCCCTGGTTATGGGTCTGCCATCTGGATTTGGAGATAAACATGCATAATACACTCTTTGTAGAGGAAACCCCTTCAGAAATGTGTGACTATAATAAACCGTCACAAGAGAAATTAAAACCACTTACTCTCAGTAACAGATTCTTTCATTGGTGTTGCTATTTCAGCTTTCGTTGAACCGGGTTTCTTGAACACAACAGCATTACTCTTGCTGTTGACCACTGCTGCTGCCTTATTGGCTGTAAAAGCAATAATTCCAGTTGATTCTTGCATTAGAATTGGCTCTTCAACTGGTGTGCATTGCTTGGCAGGTGCTGGCTGTTGCAACACATTACTTCCAGAAACTTCTCCATATGAATTGGTTGCAACTCCCTTACTTGCAGTTCCTGCCTTGTTCTTTTGCAAATCTCTTATTTCTGCATTCTTCACCTTCTTTGATGGCCTGCCTGGCCTTTTATATTGACTGACTACATGCTTTGACTTCTTCCTAACCTCTAATGTTTTCCTCTTTCCCATCTTATCAAGAAGTTGTTGATTTTGTCTTTGAGACTATAGGGAAATTGATACATTTCAATCAAAAGAGGATGCATTGAAACCTGTACGAAATACAAGGCCAGGTAATAGCAATGTACAACAAGTCTTGTAGTTATGGCCTTGTGACCTTGTTCTAGCCTAGTAAAGCCCCGCTGTAGCCTAGTAAATGGCTCAAAAAATGCTAACAAGTTTAACCTAGGCTTAGCCTTTTAGAAACCTTGTGAGATTGATTCTAACTTGGAATCTTACTGATAGCCTCGTAATTTTCTATAAAGGTCAGTATAACAAGGTCATAACCCCTGCTACAACTGTACAAGGCCAAGTTTAGCCCTGTATTTTTGTACAGGAATCCAAAAGTTTTGGATATTTAAACTTCACACAATATTCTGTTCACCCTCTTTGTTTGAATTGACTTTAAAGCAGTAGCGGACTCTTTACCAAATATTGGGGGCAAAGCTATTGTTTCAGTCTTAAAATTAGAATTTATTTCAATTATTTTAAACAAAAGATCATTGTTCTAGCTAATATTGGGGGATATCATCGCCTCATCCCTCCTCCAGATGTCCACCACTGCTTTAAAAGTGTGTAAAATCTGTTGGCTATTTTTGGCTTGTGATACATTGATTTGTTGAAGCATCTAGTGATGATCCTTGGTTGAAATTGCAGAAATTCTATGGAAATCTTATTTGTTTCAAGTAATAATAATACAATAATAATAATACAAACTTTTATAAAAGATTAAAGACTTCAACGCGTCTGCTGTAATCAATATGTGTCCGGATTAACATAAAAAGAAAGTAAAACTATTAAAACCCTATAAAGTATGTAATTATAACGAATTTACAGCAATTTTATTAACACCACATATGACATATCTAAAATAAGAAAGTTTAAGTAAAATGTTGCTTACACAGATGCTGTTCATACAGTAGGCATTGAATGACTCAGTTTTTTGCATGTCAACATGCAGTTCATTGTAGATTTTTGCTCCCATCAAAAAAAGACTTTGCATCTATATTTGGTTATAATCAGTGGTGGAAAAATATTTGCCTTCTTGCGAAGGAAAGTCAAACCAGAATTCTTCCTTCCATTGTTTCATCAATTTTCTGTAGTTCCGGATTTTAGTTGAATTGCAATACTGTGTACGGTGTAAGTTGATAAGGACTAGAATTACTCTTAAAAGCTTCCTTGGATCACAAAACTGTAAATGAAAAGATCCAAATTTTCTTCCATTTTTTTCCTTCCTTCATTCCGTCCTGTTCTCTTCATATTTTCAATCTCCCTTTAACGGCCTCCTACCCAAAGTGCCTCTGACTAGCCTAAAATTTTCGGCCTGAGTAAGATTTTGGGAGCAGCAAATAGAGGTCTTGTGGAACTCAGTTGGACTTCAACAGAACAGAAGACACACCATATAGGAGGTATAGTAAAAGATTTCCAAAAAATTTTTCAAAAAAATTCCCTTTCGGGGATTTCCATACGATTTTCATTTTCTTAACGGCCTAAGTAAGGCAAACCCACCCCCCCCCCTCATAACGGCCAAAAAATGCCGTTAAAAAATACGAAAATCGAAAGTCGATGGCCCCTTATTAGCTTGTGTAATTGTTTTCTAATATTCATGAATCGTGGGGAAATACTGAGTGTGGAAAGCTACATTAATGCTTTCCACCATATCCTACTGCCCGATAAATCCCAACAGTACAACGTGATGTCCTATCTAGCCCTAGAACGAAAGGAAGGTGGACTCAATTCATCCATCTCATGAGCTCAACCGACTCCATTCCTTTCAGTTCAGCAGGATGTTTTGCTCCCTTCCATCCTTTATACAAAGGACACAAGAAAATTTATCTTTATTTTCAAAAACATACCTTTTTGCAGTGTCACCACTTGCTTGTGTCCAATGGAGTTCTTTCTTTGCAATTCAACGAAAAGTTCGTTCGCCGTCTCTTTTTAGGCCTTTTCTTTTTGGTTTGGGCCGTTGGTAAACTGAAAACGAGGCAGATGAATAAGGGCAGATTTAAAACAATATCATTCGTTTTTGATTGACAGGACGAAAACGATTGCACTTGCGTGGCACGCCAAGAGATCTCTACGGCCGGTAAGTCAAACTGCAAAAACAAATAACGCAAAACGCTGATATGGCTAACTCACCCATTGCTTAAAGTGGTATCACCCCTGTTTTTCAAACAAATTCGATTCAAAACGCCATAGGACAGGACATGGTTGGACGGAGGGCTGGGGCCTAGCATGTGACAAAAGCCCAAAAAACATTGTGCTTACAGCAAGGCAGACAGCAAGGGCGAATATTCTGAAACAAGGAGGTGTGAAATCCTTTCTTGAGGTCACCAAATCGCTTTGTTTTAATCCTTCGTCCTACAAAATTCGCCCTTGCCCTTGTTTACGCCATTGTCTAATTGGAAACGAACTTCGTTGTTTTCCCATCGCATACCGTAGGTTTCAAAAGTTTCTTGGGGACATACTATGAAAAGGTAAGTATCATTTTGAAGCCACGTTGTGTTTCCTCCTTACCGTGGATTATAAGAAATTCAGACGATGCAACGCACAAAGACTGGACTTTTTTCCATATATCAATTAAAAACAACAATTATTAAAACTACGAACTACAAATATAAACTGTGACATTCATAGCGAGGAAAGACACTGGTCAACTCCTCACCATGAATGCCACTTACATTTCAAACTAACGGTTACACTATAAAAGAAAATTAAGTACCGTAGAAAAAAATAAGGAGGGGTGCTGCTGTTTATATTTCAACACTAGTTTAACCTTGCTGAGGCTTTGATGAAGGAAATTGTTGCTTCTAATATGATTCTGTTTGCAACTGTACCCAAATTTTGATCACCAAACAAGAGTAAAGGACAAAGTTCTTTCGGATTTACATCAGATTGGACTAGCCCTTGATATCAAATTCAAATTCAAAGTTGAAGCTAATCTTTTACGGATAATTCTGTACGAAACTTGGTTGCAGAATAAAAAAACGAAACAATTTTAACAAATTTTAAGGAAATACTAACTACTAACACACTTGCATTGCTCAATTTTACTTTTTTATAATATGCATCTTTTCAGTTTCAGTTTCATATGATTTAAATTCACAACATACAATTTATAATCCTAACTATACAAACGAATAACTAAAGTACATCTTTAGGGCAGAGTTCTCGATAACATATTATGATATGCAATCTCTCAACTGCACGTGTTTATCTCTTGCTTATGAAGTCTACAGACACTTCAGTTCTTGCGTTGCCTCTGGCGTATTACAGTATCCACTTTTTCTTTTGTTTCCTCTGGATCGGGTTATAAACCAAATACTAACTTTTTGCTTCGGGCAATACGGAAAATATCAAGCGGTCGGTCATCGTATTGGCCTCTCAAGCTCGGTCAATACTTGTGACCGCCAGCTTGATATTTTCCCATATTGCCCAAAGCGAAAAGTTAGTATTGGTAAAGTAAGTATGTTGCATTCTTGCATTCCTATCAACTCACTTTGAGACAGAAGGAGTTTTGAAATGGGTATCAGAGTGAATCAATTTTGACCCGGGTATCTTTTAACCGACCTACGGGCCAATGGGAATGCCAAGAGTGGATAAGTTTAAGCCCAGTTTCAACAAGGAATAAAAGGCTTACTTTTTCCCCGCAAGAAATCAAAATGGAAATGACGAATATTACAGATAAAAGATAACGAACAAGGGCTAGTGGAGACAAACCACAAAACAATAATAACAAAAAGAGTTAAAGGGTAACACTGGACTTTTCATTGGCTCGCTTTGATATGTATGTATGTATGTAAAATTTTGCCATACAAAGTAAAAATTGAAAATGTAATAAAGGAAAGAAAGGCTATTTACATGTATAAAATGGTAATAAAAACTAAAGATCTAGTATAAAAATACCCCTAGTTTAAAATGGCAGGGATAGCATTAAAAGGTCAGTGCAACCTTGTTTCCATAATGGTCCCTCCAGGGGTATTATAGAAAAGAAAAGTTTTCATGAAAAAAAGAGACGTTCATAAGAAAGTGTAACAGCCTGTTGGGCTTGTTATTTACGCAGTTTTTAGAAATTTAATAATATATATAGATTTAATAATATATATAGAAAATATTGATATATTGAAATATATTGAAAACGGATTATTTTGACCCTCTTGACTCACGAGTGCAAAGTACGAAGTAAAGTCTATGGGATGGTGGCCAAATTTCATGTATCGTCTTGTCTAACTAGGTGCTACTTTTCAACACACAGTGATTCTTTCTTCAATTGCTTTCAATACAAATCTGATAATTCGCCCCCCTGCAAAATCTGTATTTGGTATTCATGACCCAATAGGCCTGTCGTATCTTACCCAAATAAGGGTCGGTCTGAGTCAATTAAATTGTCACAAATTCAATCATAATTTCCGAGATAACATTGACCCAATGTGCCCAACGAACGATGGCATTGAGGATACGGAGCACTTTCTGTTGCTCTGCCCTTCATTTGACATTCATCGACGAGATCTTCTCGCTGGAGTTTCGGAATTATTGCGACCATATGTTGGAATAAACAGCCTTCCAAATAACGCACTGGTCCAAATTTTATTGTATAGTGAAAAAAACCTTTCTATTGAAGTTAATAGAAACGTACTCAAGTTAACCCTAGATTTCATTCACAAAACAGGCCGGTTCAATTGAAGTGGTTTAAGCAGCTGCTATACCCCCCCCCCCTTCCCGTTCGCAAAGTCTCTTTCTCTCCTTTTATTCGTTAGTTCCGGTCCAAAAGTCTGTTTCACATTGGATGTGAGGTTCGACAATTTATCTACACAAATTCAAACATCTAAATATCTACGTTCTTGTGATCAATAAACCCAGACAACATACAGGCGCTATGTCTTGGGCAGTAGGGACTCTGGAGGGGGTCAGTATCAACAGCAATTGTTACTGTTGTTGGTTGATCTCTCAGCCGGGGTTCTATTGTTCAGCATCAGGCGCCTCCGTCACTGACCTGACAACCAATGTGAAACAGACTCCAGTATATATCAGTATCTTATCGTATGTATATCATTTTGTAGGTGTTTATGTAGTTACTTAGTTGTATGTTTTTTTGTGTTGGCCATGGGGTAGACATTGTCTTTTGCTCCTCATGGTATCGTCCTTGTAGTGTTGCATAGTAGTTAAAGTATAGTAGAATGTAGCATATCTTGTAATATTTTATATTGATAAAAAAAAAATTCCAAATCTTGCCGGGCTAGTGAAAAACCAACGCAAAACAGTGCACCATACTGTTTGCGATTATCAACGTTGTGTGTTCTACACAATCTCTTTTTTAACGTGTCGGTCAACATGCCGTTTGTAAATCGAAAGAGTGTTAGTAGCCCACGGGCAATGCGAACATCTGTGTTTGAATGTATCCAAGTCTTTATGGAACCTTTTCATGTGTCGATCGTAAATAAACTTGGTTTTACATGCTTGGTGACAAAGACTACAGCTGTATGTTTTCAAACTATGAACACATTGCATGTGTTGCTTCAGGTATTCCGGTCTGCTGAAAATATTTCCACACATTTCACAATGAGATACCTCAGGATTTGGATTGTGGCATCTCCGCATATGTTCTTTCCACGATATCTTTTTGTCGTATACTTTGCCGCACATTTCACATGGGAATCCACCAATTTTTACATTTTTGTGTTGGTTTGTATTATGACGCCTCAATGTTTCTTTATTCTTGAATTTCTTGTTGCAAAATTTGCAAGTCAATGGATTGCTGTTGTCAGCCCCTATCTTTTTGAGACTATGGCTTCCAGAGTTGGTTGCTGAGGATTCACTTTCAGCATCTGCAAAAACAAAATGATGCTGATAAACAAGGACAGATTTGGTAACACAATAGCACGAGTTGGTTTTGTCTGACACCGCAGTTCAAAGCGATTAGCGATCGCAGACAAAGGAAATTCTCTCAACCAGTAACTCAAAACAAGCAAAACCGCAAAGTGCCTCTGAAACCCAAATAGCTAGTTCGCTCGTTGTGCACTCCGGAAATTGTTTTTAAGAGCAAACATGAGCATATATATCGAAAGAAGAAGAATATATCTAAACATCTACCTCTGGCATTTAATTTTATTTAATTCAAAAGGCGATTGAGAGGCGATTCAATCGCCTCCCAATCGCCTTTTGAATCTAATTAAACACTTACTGCTCAAAATGCCCGAGGCAGATGTGTAGATGTATCCTTCTTCTTTCGATCTATATGCTCATGTTTGTTCTTAAAAACAATTTCTGGAATGCACAACGAGTGAACTAGCTATTTGGGTTTCAGAGGCACTTTGCGGTTTTGCTTGTTTTGAGTTACTGGTTGAGAGAATTTCCTTTGTCTGCAGATCGCTAATCGCTTTGAATTGCAGGTGTCAATTAAAATCCAACTTGTGCTATTGTCTTACCAAATCTGTCCTTGTTATGCTGATATTGACACAATGCTGCAGGTAACAACAAAGGCAGATAATGTCACAATAGGATCCGCTACTTTTCGTTGACACCTAAATACAAGGCAATTAGCAATTGCAGATAAAAGGAAATCCAGTGCCTGGTCGGTCAACTTATAAGCAAAAACAAAGCAAGCCGCATAAGTTGCTCTGAAATCCAGGCAGCTAGCTCCCTCGTGATGCATTCCAGGAATGGATTTGAAGAGCCAATACGAGCATAAATCCCTGTCAATCTGCTTCTGAATCAAAACAATAAAATACCCGAGGCAGAAGTTTAGATATATCCTTCTTCTTTGGATTTATGCTCAATTTTGCTTTTAAAAACCATTTCTGGAATGCACAACGAGCCAGCTAGCTACCTGCACTTCACAGCAATTTTTCCGGCTTGCATTGTTTTTCTTCGTGATTTCACCAACCAGGCATAGAATTCCCTTTGTTTAAGATCGCTAATAGCATTGTACTTTAGTGTCAACAAAGAGTAGCGGGTCCTATAGTAACACTATCTGTCCTTGTTGCATGTAACAAGATCAACTAGCAATGATACTAGTCATTAATGCTGCATTTGTTTGCAGAAGTTGTGTCAAAATACAGGTTATCAGCATAGGGTTCAAATCTTTCAAATCTTTAAAAAGGTGGGGTGTAAAATTCTATGACATTTTTCTTGGAATTAAATGGCTTGAAATTAACTTATTGTTTGATATCTTGATTTTTTCAAAATGGCGGCAATTTTGGAAAAAAATTTGATCAACGTTAATCCTAAACGAATGGAGGAAAAATGATGTAAACTTCAAGAAAACCATAGTTCATGAAGGTCTAAAATAAATGTTGATGTAACAAGGTCAACTAGCAATGATATTAGTCATTAATGCTGCATTTGTTTGCAGAAGTTGTGTCAAAATACAGGTTATCAGCATAGGGTTCAAATCTTTCAAATCTTTAAAAAGGTGGGGTGTAAAATTCTATGACATTTTTCTTGGAATTAAATGGCTTGAAATTAATTCATTGTTTGATATCTTGATTTTTTCAAAATGGCGGCAATTTTGGAAAAAATTTTAATCAATGTTAATCCTAAACGAATGGAGGAAAAATGATGTAAACTTCAAGAAAACCATAGTTCATGAAGGTCTAAAATAAATGTTGACAAGGTCAACTAGCAATGATATTAGTCATTAATGCTGCATTTGTTTGCAGAAGTTGCGTCAAAATACAGGTAATCAGCATAGGGTTCAAATCTTTAAAATCTTTTAAAAGGTGGGGTGTAAAATTCTATGACATTTTTCTTTGAATTAAATGGCTTGAAATTAACTTATTGTTTGATATCTTGATGTTTTCAAAATGGCGGCAATTTTGGAAAAAATTTTGATCAATGTTAATCCTAAACGAATGGAGGAAAAATGATGTAAACTTCAAGAAAACCATAGTTCATGAAGGTCTAAAATAAATGTTGATGTAACAAGGTCAACTAGCAATGATACTAGTCATTAATGCTGCATTTGTTTGCAGAAGTTGCGTCAAAATACAGGTAATCAGCATAGGGTTCAAATCTTTAAAATCTTTAAAAAGGTGGGGTGTAAAATTCTATGACATTTTTCTTGGAATTAAATGGCTTGAAATTAATTCATTGTTTGATATCTTGATTTTTTCGAAATGGCGGCAATTCTGGAAAAAATTTTAATCAATGTTAATCCTAAACGAATGGAGGAAAAATGATGTAAACTTCAAGAAAACCATAGTTCATGAAGGTCTAAAATAAATGTTGATGTAACAAGGTCAACTAGCAATGATATTAGTCATTAATGCTGCATTTGTTTGCAGAAGTTGTGTCAAAATACAGGTTATCAGCATAGGGTTCAAATCTTTCAAATCTTTAAAAAGGTGGGGTGTAAAATTCTATGACATTTTTCTTTGAATTAAATGGCTTGAAATTAATTCATTGTTTGATATCTTGATGTTTTCAAAATGGCGGCAATTTTGGAAAAAATTTTAATTATCGTTAATCCTAAACGAATGGAGGAAAAATGATGTAAACTTCAAGAAAACCATAGTTCATGAAGGTCTAAAATAAATGTTGATGTAACAAGGTCAACTAGCAATGATATTAGTCATTAATGCTGCATTTGTTTGCAGAAGTTGTGTCAAAATACAGGTTATCAGCATAGGGTTCAAATCATTCAAATCTTTTAGAAGGTGGGGTGTAAAATTCTATGACATTTTTCTTGGAATTAAATGGCTTGAAATTAATTCATTGTTTGATATCTTGATTTTTTCAAAATGGCGGCAATTTTGGAAAAAATTTTAATTATCGTTAATCCTAAACGAATGGAGGAAAAATGATGTAAACTTCAAGAAAACCATAGTTCATGAAGGTCTAAAATATGGTGGCAAGCAGAAATCTGTATCTTTTCTGGTTTAGGGTTTAGAAATTTGATGATGTCATAGCCTAAAATTTAAGAAATGCCGCCATTTTGAAACTAATCAAGATATCAATAGCAAGGATCTACTTACCTCCACTGGTAATCATCCTTTCCAGTTGTGAATCAGCAGGTGTCTTGCTACCAGGCTCTCGTTTTTCTTTCATTCTTTCGTTGAGGTTATTAGCAAAACTTATCAATTGATGAACGGTTCGGCTATCAGTTTCATCGCTGATACCTCTTTCCTCTTCATACTGCGAAATAATCACTTCTCCTTCGCCATGACTCTGAACATCATGTTGATTAGAAACAATCTCTTGATCATCTGGCATCAAAGACTCTGAGTTGTTTTCTTCTTCGTGAACAACAAGTTCCGATAACACTTCATCAACCTTCGATAAAAACAATACATGACGAGTCAGAAGAAAGATGGGTTTTTTACTAATTGTCCCGGGGGGTCTACCTTGGAGAAAAACAACGGGGATGTGCCTGCCAAAAGAACATTTTATGACCCTGTCCTGGAATAAATGTTTGAAAACATAGTACCTGTCCTGGATAATACAAATATCTTTTGTAAATTACCTTAATTTTGCATGTCAAATCTTACCTGTCCTGAGAAAAAAGCTTCAATGAACATACCTTTGCCGGAAGAAATGCACAAAAGGTATAATCCTGTCCTGGAATTTTCAACCGAAAATGGAGCCCTATTGGCAGGCACATCCCCGGGTGCTCAATGTATTAAGTAGACCCCCGGGGCTAATTGTTATTGGTGCAATCTACTTCATGCATTCATTTCTTTCAAATTACTTTGCATGGGAAGTAGGCTCACTTAGATCAAATCAGCCTGCCCATTCCTAGTCTGCGGTGAGACCTCTACGAGGCTCCCCCGTAGAGGTCGCACCACAGACTAGCTCGTTTCACAATTCGAGCAATTTCAGTTATTGCGATTTTAGTAAACTGTTGTTTCGCCATATTCGTAAAATAGGCCTTCGATTAGATTCATATCCATGCCCGTTCTTACTTCTACACCATGACAAACATACTGTTTCTTGGCCAAAAAATGAAACAAAACCTGCATTGTGTAAGAGTACACAAGGAAGAGCTATACGCCCTATTCGCAATGGCGTCAGTTCCCGGGGGGGGGGGGTACATAACATATTTAGGGTACGGGTATGTGCCGCCCATATGGGTGGGTTTTTGGGCCCAAAATTCTCTAAACAAGGGTCCTTTTTCGGCAGATTTTCCATAAACATGGGTGTAGTTTCGCTGAAATTCGCAAAAAATGGTTAAAATTGGCAGTTTTCCGCCAAAATTAATCATAAAAGTGGGTATCAAAAGCAAGTTTCGGTAATTAGAAGAGGGTAGCTTTCTGAAAACCGGGCGGCAGACCCCCGTCCATCCACAAGTCATGTACCCCCCCGGGCATCAGTTCTTTTGAAACGCCTCCTTCGCCTCGATATGATTTGGAGCCAAACCCAAAAAGTGAGAATTTCTCTGAGCAACGCGTGAAATAGTTTTGTACGTGTACTTACATCAAAATAGGTATGGTGTAGATTTCTTGCTGTGCAGGGATTTGAATCATTCACCTCGAATTGGTATTGATTGTGAATAAGGTCTATTGTTGTCTATTTTCGTAGCCCTTATTCATGCAGCAAATGTTATTGCTAGAAGGTGGGAAGTTCCATAAACAAGATAAATTTTCACCAAGATACCTACATCCCAAAATCGTAAATATCCTTCCATAATAACAATACCAGGCGAGTAAAAAAACTCGGGGTGTTTTACAAGCCATATCCTTATGAAAAACAAGTCAGATCGCGTGTATTGAGGTTTTGCATCGCAGAAGAAAAGTGAAATTAGTTATAGAAATTTAGTTTGTTAAAATCGATCATTTCTTTTCACATTCATCTGTAATTTTATGAAACTAGTGCATCTCTCTCAAAGTGGATACGGAAAATCTAGAAAAGCCCTTATGTTTCTTGACTGAGCTCTTCTCTTATGATGTGGTAGGCGTTATTTATTTTCGTTTCTAGTCAAGATATATATGTATTGATGTATCGTAGTTTGTATTAATTCAATGCCCGGGGGGGGGGGGGTATCACAGTTTTGTTCCTCTCATCATCGTTTAGTAGTATTGTGAAGTAGTTTGTATGTAATCTAGTAGTAATATGTAGATCAACATAGGGCTCAAATCTTTAAAAGGGTCGGTGTAAAATTCTATTGTCGTTTTCTTTTAAAAAATAGCTTGGAAGGAACTTAGGGTTTTTTGCTGTAAATCTGCCGTGGCAATTTATTGATGTCTTGATTAGTTTCAATATGGCGGCATTTATTAAATTTGAGGCTGTGACGTCATCAAATTTCTAAATCCTAAACTAGAAAAGCTACAGATTTCTGCTTGCCACCATATTGTAGACCTCCAAAAACTATGGTTTTCTTGAGGGTTATGTAATGTTTCCTCTACTAGTTTAGGATTTACGATGATTTAAATTTTTTCAAAATTTTCCATGAATTTTTTTCAAAAATTATCAAATTGCCGCCATTTTGAAAAAAAATAACGATATCATAAAATTGCCACGGCAGATTTACAGCAAAGTACCAGAAGTTCCTTTCAAGCAATCCAATTCAAAGAACAATATAATAGAATTTTACACCGACCTTTTTAAAGATTTGAAAGATTTGAGCCCTATGCTATGTAGATCATAAACTTTCAGTGGAATATAAAACATATATAGCAATTTTGGAGAAAAAGTATAATTTTTCAAGAACATTCTGCTTCCAAGCAATGATTGGCTAATTGATTAGATTCAATTATTTTATATGTTCCGAAGCTATTTATTTGTTTTTATTTTTTTTTTCGAAATTTTTTTCGAAATAAAATAAGATGACACACACAAGACAATCACATGAATAATCCACAAGGGATACAAAATGAATTACCATAGTTTTTCCTGTCACGCTATAACACAATGTAAGTCCTGTTTTAATTTTCTATACAGAAACAATATTTTTGTCTTCTTTTATCAGTTCACACTTGGTGTGAATGTGAGCTAATGAAAGGTTTATTGTGGGAATCTTGCGAAACTCGATCTAACGGAGATCATACGTAATTAGGGAACCGAAAAACCGATTTCAACCAAACAATTTTTCCTATCCAAGTTAAGCTTTTCCTCATGCAATGAACCTTAATAGAAACGAATTTGCGAATTAAATTGTATTGATAAAGATTGGCAAACACCCCACGTTTCTTTTGGCTCACCCTGTATAAGAGGTTTTGCACAAATAATTTTACATTACAGTAAAAACCCGCACATAAGAACCTTTATTTATCAAGAACCTACAGCCTGAAATCATATATTTTGTACCCAATGGATAAGAACTATTTCAGCCTGATATCATAACTAGGTTCTTAAAAAAGGGTTTAATTCATTCATTGGGAAATAAATGCAATCCGTTTGCCAATCAACCTCTTTTGTGAACTCCAAAGCATTACTTACAGAACTGTAATAGGCAGGGCCTGCAGGGGTAAACTGGGTAAGCTTGGGTTGAAATGGATAGGGCCAAGAGTTTAAGTAAGTTTGGCTAAGATTTAGATTCACATATTTCCCTTTGTTAAGAACCTTCACCCTGATTACTGGATGTGCCTCATTGCATTGGCGGATTTAGGGGGGCAAGTGGGGGCAATTGCCCCCCCTTCACGATGAAGACTCAGCTTGGCGCCCCTCTTCCTGACTCTAATGCGTAATTTTTCAACTGTTTCGATTTAAATATTGGGGAAACATATAACTCAAGGCGTTATTTAGCAGTAAATCAAAGAATTTTCTTTGAAAAGCGTCCAAAAAATTTTCGCGCGCCTTTGGCGTGCTCAATTTCTATCGTATATTTGGCGCCCACTTTGCAAGTTGCCCCCCCTCCAACTTCGGGCTGGAACCGCCCCTGCCTCATTGCATAAGAACCTAAACAGGCTGAATTCAAAGTCTTAGGTTCTTATGTGCGGGTTTTTACTGCATCGCGAATGTAGAGGAATCTGCATCTAGTGTGAAACATATTTTGACATTTTTAGACCCCGTTTACATAGACTACAAGTACATCCATTATCCTAAGGAATAAACGGTTTACGAAACAAAAACATAAAACTGGCTACGGCCGCACGCCAATTAATTATGTTAATCCTCTATTCAAATAATGTGTGAAATGCGTCTCAGCAAAGGCAGCACAAATGAAGTTTCCAAAAATCTGGAAACCGCAGTAGAAAGCTTTTGCTTTTTGTTTTGCAGCCCAGCTCCCCGTGATACCTTCCCTTCAGTATTGCAAGGTAGTTTGTAAGTAATGAAATTATAAATATATCCTTTAAAAGTTTTAATGAAATATAAAAAGAACAGACAAACCTTCGACTTCAGATCTGCAGGATCTATCATTTGTATAATAACTGCATCTTTACTAGACTCATGACATATATCCTCGTGGGTATGACTGGAGCTACGTGTCGTCACCTCCGGTAATGAAGTCTCTCTTGGTGCAATTTCCTGCTCCTGGAACTCTGTCTGTTTCTGATCCAATTCTCCGTCCTGCACATTCAAACCAACCGATAATACTTCAATTTCTGACGAGCAAGGAATCTTCTTAGATAATTTGGTTTTATTTTGAACACAATATTTTTGCTTATTGCACGACATTGAAATAATCTTCGGGGCATCTAAAAACTTCTTGTTGGAGTTCAACGCTGAGAAATCTTTAGTCCCGGTGGAGCAAGGCGCCTTCCCACAAGACATAGTAATACCAAGAATGCAATCAGTCTGTTTACTTGGCTCCGAAATTGAGCCGATTTTATGGGGCTCATAAAGCCTCTTTTCGTAGTTAAGGCCAAGAGAATTCGCTTTCTTCATATTCTTTTTATGCTTACTGTTTCGAGCACCTTTGCTTACTGTCAGTGACGTTTCTGTGTCACGTTGACCTAACAAGACAGTAGATTGCTTCTCGGGTCCAAGAATGCTTTCGTCTATTGCTACCAATTCATCTTCACCAGCAGGTCTTGTTTCCTTACTGGCAGTTTCCAACCCTTGAGGCACCTCCATTTTCGAAAGAGGTCGCAGCGAAACAAGAGCTCCAGCTTCTACACTATTTTTGCAAATTTTGTTGCTACTTTTGTGCTTCATATGAACTTCTGAAGAATTGACGAAACCAAGTAATTTTTCACCATTAGTTATATCTAAATCAACAGCTCTCGACTTGGTTCCCTCTTGTATAGAAAAACTTCTTTCAGAAGCGCCTATACTATCATTTTTATCAAACTGCAATCCTACCTCTGGCATGCTATTTGAAGATGTATGAAACTTCCATTGCGTTTGCGAACTGCTTTCTGCGTTGATATGAGATAGCCAATGGTCTTCGTATTGAGAGAGTTTATCCAACAATTTTGAACAAAATACACATTTATATTGTCTGTAGCGTGACTCGAAGCTTGATTTTACCATGATAAAAGGAATCTCGACAGGGCCTCCATTCGAGCTAAATTTGCTTGAATTGGTTTCTTCAAACTGCCCATTACTATCCACTGCTTTTCCTATGCTATCAGCAACCAACGAAGAATTGTAGTCCGCCTCTTCTTTTGCTGGGGGCTTTAGATAATTCATCAAAGGTTTATCACTTGCAATTGTTGTTTCAATTCTTTGTATTTTACTGGCAGACGATGATCTGAAAAGAGATGGCTTTTTAGGAGGCCTTTTTCGTGAATCTATAAAATTTGTGTTCGTACTGGTTGATTTGTTAATTCCATTCGTTGAACAGTTGCCAGTTGGTTGCTGCAAATCTGAAGCTGCCAAAGTTGACGAGATAGCCCCAGGAGCTACTGACAGTGTGTGGTTAGAGTCATTTTCAGTAATTACTTCTTCACCTGAACATGCTCTTTCAAGATGTTCACACACATCCACACATTGCGCCATTAAGCTTTTGTAGTCTAGTGGTGAAAGAGCCTCAGTAGCTGTTTCATTTGAAGCTGACTTTGTAAACGAGCCATTCTTTTCTGACGAAAGTTCCTTCAGGCTATAATGCAAATTATCGGAATCTTCCAAGGTCTTTAAAGTTGGTCTTCCTCTTTTGTTCTTGGGAGTTTGGCTTGTTTTACTATAATTAGTGACACACTGTGCTTTTGCAGGCCCTCTCTTCTTTTTCATGGTTTCTATTGTATTCACTCTGTCATTTTATATTTTCAGTCCTCTTCCAATGGCCAATTTTCATTCACAAAACGTAGCTCGATTCTGTATTAGCTGCAAAAAGGAATATGATAAGACTCTCAGCCTGCAGATAAAGTACTTTGAACAGGAAAAGTAAAAATAGCCACTGGGGTATGCAGAAACAAGCTAAGGCAAGAAAGAAATCGTCTATTTTTGCAAAACAATTTGAAATTTCCAGGTGCACTTCCTGTACGAAAATACAAGGCCATGTAATAGCATGTACAAGCCTTGCAGTTATGGCCTTGTAACCTTGTTATAGCCTGGAATAGCCTTGCTGTAACCTTGCAAATGGCTTGAAAAATGCTAATTAGCCTTGTAGAAGCCTTGTGGAAACCTTGTGTTAGACTGGTTGCAGCTTGGAATCTTACTGATAGCCTTGTAATTTTCTTCCAAGGCTAGTACAAGGTCATAACAAGGTCATAATCCCCTCTACAAGGCTAAAACTTGGCCTGTACAAGGCCAAGTTTAGCCTTGTATTTTTGTACAGGTTTCATTAGATATTTACACTCCTCCAAGTGCTACATATTTACACTCTTCTTATCAATTTCACTTTACTTTACTATGTACAGGGTGTCCCAAAAAAATTGTGCCCTGTTTGCCTGAAGATTGCGACAAAACGGCAAAAGATTCTTGCCAAACTTTTGCATGGTGGTGCTCTTCAGATGTTCAATTAGAGTTTGCCACCATCCCCATGAAAATCAATTGAAAATGATGGAGCTACTATGACCCTCAGGAGACCAAATTTGCCGAATCACTGAAACCAGCGGTCGGCCATTTTGTCTTACTATTTTGCAGCGATAAATAGCTTCATGGATTGAAAATAAAACAGCAGCCTCCAATGTCATATTTCTCGTGAATATTCCGATAATCCTCGGAGAGTTCCACTATTTCTGACCTCACAGAAATTATTTCTTACCTCATGTGAAGATACTTATCACTGCAAAATAGTAAGACAAAATGGCCAACCGCTGGTTTCAGTCATCAGGCAAATTTGGTCTTTTGAAGGTCATATAGCTCCATCATTTTTCAACGGATTTTTACGGGGATGGTGGCAAACTTTAATTGAACATCTGAAGAGCATCATCAAGCAAAAGTTTGGCGAGACTCTGTTGCCGTTTTGTCGCAATCTTCAGACAAAGGGGGCACAATTTTTTGGGGCACCCTGTTGTCTAAAAAGAAGCTCTGCTGAAGAAAAATTAGAGCGCTCAAATTTTATTCAGCTAAGCAATTAATTGAGGCCATATGAAATGGATATTTTTGGCATAATACGAGAAGATTGAACATCTAGCAATACACCATTTCGTTCAATTATGTTTGGTTTTTATTCACAGCCATTTAAAGTTAGTTGACTGGGATAAATAGCTAGCTCAAGAGCTGCATTGACACATGCATGCATATATTTTCACTAGGGGAGTAAATACATGCGTAGGTGTTTCTTCATCCTATTTATATATTGCCTCTAGTTAGCTCCGTCAATTAACTTTATTAACGGAATCGTCACATGTGACCTGTTTTCCAATAAGTACTCTACTTGCAAAAAATATCTGTGTATCTTAAATTTGAAGGTTGGTGGAATAGGTTTGGACAGATGCAAAAACCAAAAACACGGACTTTTTAAATCCATGGACGAAGTCTATTGCTAATAGGTTTTTGTCTATTTGAAAACCTAAAACGCTGAAATTGGACCATTGCTTTCAAGGTCCACCTGGTCTATAAGCTCTGTTATAGACCTGGCCATTCTGTCTGTGTATTTATACTGTATCTATCTATCATCGATATGTATCTAGGTAGGCCTTGGCATAAGCTTCTACAGGGTGGTTCCAGTCAATATCCACACCCCCATTCCTTTGGAAGAGATATCCTGAAGAATCCCCAAAGATCCCGGGGGTACGCTACTGCTGCGATGCAAAAATCAAGGCGTAGTGACATAAATTAGGAAAAGTCTGGTAAACTCCTCCAAAGGGGTAAACTGTCCTTGAAATAAACGAATCCAGACATTTCTATATTTTAGAGGCAAAATGCACATCTTTCAAAAACATCTTCAATTCGCTTAGCAGTCTTCCAAAAGATGGGCTAGACTAGACCTATATATGCTATGGTTTTTTCTGGAACTACCCTACAGTACATACGTATACGAGTATAACACTCATGCTCAGTTATCAAAGAAAAAGATAGCCTTGCTCGCATGGCACGCAATTAATTGAAACTGAAAGAAGGTTTCTTTCAGGCCCTCTGAAGAATGTTAAAGAGGCAGCAGCGTATCACTATCAACATCGTATCGTATAATAATAGGATACGATAATAGTTGCTTTCTGGTAGTAGAATAACAAATACAAGATGGAATCTGCTGTTGTGGTAGTTCTCCTTGAAAGCTAAGAAAGTTGTCCATCGAAATCGTCATTTCATTATTTAATGTATGCATCACTGACACTCTAGTCTAGTTCCTCGGTCATGTTCAGTCAGCATATCAATAATGAAAATGTAATAAAATATGACAACAGTATATCATTTAGTTATAACAAATTCAAATATCAATAGCTATAGAGGCTCAAATCAAACAAACCTTGCTCTTTGTCTTTGGGAGAATCTTGAATCAATGTTTAGGCCATCCGACATTTTGATTTTCAAGAAGATCATAAAACCTCACATTGAAACAGATTGTCAGCTAACAGGGACCAAAGAGAGGCTAAGTGCTACTGATGGAGGAAAGCCTGCGTGTTGACCACTACTGATCAGTGGTGTAGACTCGACTATCCTCAATCTACACTTTAGGATAGTCGAGTCTGCACGCGCAGGTTAATGGAGGAGGGCAGCGCATCAGCAACCATTAGACTTGCCCCCAGGTCTATTTCGTCGACTGTAATAAGAAGGGGGATCGAGATCGACTTGGTTAAAAGCTGGCCAAAGCTGAATTAAAATACAACCCACTGTATTTTTTAACATTGGCATTCGTGGTTTCATTGTGTAGCTATAAAAATAATTTGTGTTGGGCGTTTTCCTTCTTCCTTCTCACTTTCCGATGTTTTCCCTCCTTGATTTTTCCCAGATTTTGATTTCCTTTTTAATTTTCTGACACTCTGCTACCCAGGGTACCTTGTGTGATGAGTCAGGGAGGAATGCACCTGGAGTAACTGGACTTGCTCCACATGTTTTCTCGTGAAAAAAAGACGGGCTCTAAGCGAAGAGCACCTCATTTCATATAGGAGAGCTATATGAAAGCTATAGCTCTCAAGCCAGCAATGAACCTAAAAGTTATACTCACATCTCGTGTCGTGTGACCTACTAAATCCGAATCAATCAGGTTTTCGTCCCGGTGACTCAACAATCAATCAGCTAATCTCAATAACACATACGATTTATAAGGCCTTCGACTGTAATCCTCCTCTTGATGTTCGTTCTGTATATCTTGATATCTCTAAAGCATTTGACAGGGTATGGCATGATGGTCTAATCTATAAATTAAAACGCTGTGGTGTGTCAGGAAAACTTCTCTCTCTTGTCCAAAGTTTTCTAAAATATCGAAAACAGCGTACTGTTCTGAATGGGCAGTGTTCTACCTGGGGAGATATTTCTGCTGGTGTGCCCCAGGGCTCTATTTTGGGTCCTTTATTCTTTCTTGTGTATATAAATGATCTAACTAGAGATCTAAAGTGCAATGTAAAGCTATTTGCTGATGATACGTCGTTGTTCACAGTAGTAAAGGATCCCAATACAGCTGCGAATGACATGAACCATGATCTGGAGTTGATAAGACAGTGGGCTCACGACTGGAAAATGTCATTTAATCCTGATCCTCAAAAGCAAGCTGTTGAATTGACATTTTCAAGGAAAAAAATCGAAATTGATCATCCAAACATTTTTTTTAATAACACACCGGTGAAGAAAGTAGATGAACATAAACACTTAGGAATTGTCCTTGACGCAAAATTGTCTTTTTCTGCTCATATTAAAGAAGCTATCTCTAAAACAAGAAAGGGTATAGGTATGTTGAAATATCTCTCCAGTTATCTGCCCAGGCATACCTTAAATGAACTATACAAACTCTATGTGCGACCCCATCTAGACTATGGGGATGTGATTTACCACATTCCTGCAAAAATATGTGCATTCAGTCAGAATATCATCTTGTCAAATATGATGGAAAAATTAGAATCTGTTCAGTACTCTGCTGCACTAGCTGTGACAAGAACATGGAGAGGGACATCGCGAGAGAAGCTATACACGGAGTTGGGCTGGGAATCACTAAACCTTCGAAGGTGGAGTAGACGCCTCAGCTTGTTTTACAAGTTTATGAATGATTTAACACCTGCATATACCATGAGTCCAATTCCACCGTTTCAACAGTCCCAATACTCTCTTCGCAATCAGGATGTCGTTGGGCGAATAGGGGCAAGGACAGAAAAATTTCAGTCTGCCTTCTATCCTCACTGCTTATCTGAATGGAACAAACTTGATCCAGAAATTAGAACTGCACCAACTGTTGCTGTTTTTAAGTCAAAGCTGCTATCCATAATACGCCCTCCTGCAAAATCCGTTTTTGGTATTCATGACCCTAAAGGATTATCCTATATTACTCAACTAAGGGTTGGCCTAAGCACACTGAACTTTCACAAATTCAAGCACAATTTTAGGGATACAATAAATCCAATGTGCCCCACAAATGACGGTGTTGAGGATACTGAACACTTTTTGTTGCATTGCCCTTCTTTTGATGAGGAACGACGTGATCTTCTCGCTGGAGTCCTTTCGCTACTGAGACCATTTGGGTACATTAATCCTTCAAATAAGGTTCTTACGGAGCTCTTACTGTATGGTGATAAAGAACTTTCCAATGAAGTTAATAGAAATATATTACAATTAACTTTGCAGTATATCCATAAAACTGGTCGATTTGATTAAGATAATTCCAAACTTCATTACATGCCACCACCTTTCCCCGTTTAGTAGCAATTTACGAGTAGATTTTATGTAGTTGTTCTTTTTGTTCATGTCATTTATTTTCTTGTCTTATATTTTGACTAGTTTCTTCTTTTTTTATATTATATATCTATATGTTAATGGCCTCAGGGTAGACATTGCTTTTTTGCTCCTTGGGGTATCGTTGTAGTAGTATTGTAGGGTAATTATGTAAGTAGTGTAGGGTAGCTCATATTGTAAAGTAGTTCTGTAAGTAGTGTAGTGTAGCTCGTAAATATATTGTAACTTTTTATTGGAATATAAAAAAAAAAAAAAAAAAAAAAAAAAAAAACCTAAAAGTAAACTAATCGCTAAACGGACTTGAACGTAGCCACCAAGCCAACAATGGACCTAAAGTAACCTAATCGCTATACGGACTTGAATGTAGCCACCAAGAACACAATGGACATAAAAGTAACCTAATCGCTGAACGGACTTGAACGTAGCCCCCAAGCCAACAATGGACCTAACGTAACCTAATCGCTATACGGACTTGAATGTAGCCACCAAGAACACAATGAACCTAAAAGTAGCCTAATTGCTAAACGGACTTTAACGTAGCCCCCAAGGCAACAATGAACCTAAAAGTAGCCTAATCGCTAAACGGACTTGAAAGTAGCCACCAAGCCAACAATGGACCTAAAAGTAACCTCTAATCGCTGAACGGACTTGAACGTAGGTGATATTTCAGTTCTCAAAGCACCCATCACCAAAAATTGATTATCAAACCTTTGATAAATTTTCTTTTTGATTTGTTTTGTCAAAGAACCAAAAATATTCATAGATGCTAAAAATTTTGCTTTTGGTGCCAAGAGGTAGAAAAATTACATGTTGAAAAACCTTATTTTTAGCTATACTTTTTAAGCAAAATGCTCAATCTTGCCAGTGAACATTTCAGATTTTTCATCGTCATTGAAATCTTCAATGGCAGTGTGCATTTCTTTCTGTCATTTATGACCAAACTAGAAGCTTTATATGCACAAATAAATTGATCTGGCAAGCATAGATGCTTCTTTGCAGTATGATTCAAACCCAGGTAGCCTTGAAAAGAGCTAAAATTGCTAATTTCAAACCAATTACAAGATCAGCTACGTCTGGGAAAATAATTTGGTTCTTGATCTACTTGACAAAAAAAGAAAATCGAGGATCGGCCATGTCATCAAATTTTCGTGAATTTTCAAACGGGAGTACTTTTTTGGGACACCCAGTAGCTATGTTAAAGTTGAGGAACATTCTGAAATCAATTGGCCATTGATTGAAACTATATTTTCATTGCTGGACCCAAACAAATCTGCATGCTTTTTCTTGGACACCCGGTAGTCTGTCTCAAGCTAAATGTCACATGAAAATGTCCGTGAATAACAACAGTTGGAGGGTTCTACGTTACTAAATTTGCGTCACCGCAAAGTGTAATCACGAGAATGGATCCATTTAGCTGCGATCCCGAATTGGTACGGATAGGCCTTACGTGCACGCCGATCCTATCCATTTGCATCTCAGGGGCGCAACTACGGAGGTGGGGGTGTTTGTTTATTGTTATGCTTTAGAGAGGTGAACATTAGAAAAATATCCCTTGATTTCTGCCCTCGCTTTTTGAGTTTGAAAAACTGACATCCCAGACGACACGACTTCTTGAAATGATCTGGAGTGTGCCCTTTTTCTGGTTTGGACCCCCCCTGCCCTGTAAAATTCCTAGTTGCACGCCTGCATCTGCTATACGCGCTGGCTGGCATGGCTCCGCTAGCCAATTCGAGGAGAAAATATTCTTTGAGATGTAGGCCCGTTTAATTGCAATGAACGCAGTGGATCCTGTAACAATTTCTACGGACATTAAACGCTCCTAAAATGTTTACAGGGTCCAGGACCTTGTTTTCAGGAAGTACTAGGTCCGACAAGAATATTCTACCAGGTGTCACAGAAAAAAGTACCCCCTTTTGACTGGAAATAGGAACCAAGCAAGAAGATATCATTGCTTCCCGACTTCACAGCTAAATTGATCAATGTTCAACTTAGATGCACGTACCTTGCATTTAGAAATCGTCCACCAAACACCGGAGATACAGGTTCGCAAAGTCAAAATTTACAGTGCACCCAAAACCAGAGGTTTGGAAAAGGGCCTAGTCATGATTTGTATCGTGGACATTTCCCCCGGGAGGGGGGGGGGGGGTACTTGACTTTCAATTGTACGGGGGGGGGTGCACTCCAAGAAAAAATTGTTCACCTGGCTTTAGAAATTTTCCCTCGAAATGATAGCCGGCTTTAGAAAAAATCGGCGAAAAGCATATCCCAAAACGTAAAAATCGGCGATTACCGCTAAACGTAAAAATTTGTCGAAAAACAATGAAATAACACGTTTGTCAACCGGCCTTAGAAAAAATGCCTTCTTTTGATACCCGGCGCTAGAAAAAAGAGGCGAAAACGATACCCGGAAAGGAGTGCACATGGCGTCAGCGAAATATACTAAGTACCCCCCACCCCCCGGGCATTTTCCAAAGTACCTGTAGACTTTTAAGTTTCCGTGTTTTGCTTTTGAAAAGAATAAAAGATGCATGGACATGGCGTTGATTAAACATATATAGTAAAAATGTGGTAAGAGTGATAAAGTCGTGCCACATCTCCAAAATAAGCGTGCAGGTGCTCCTTTTCCTCTTCTTTAATACAAAACACTTGGGATCGAATGCAATGCAAGGACCGTTTCCTCAAAAGAAAAGTCACTTAAAAAACACTTGAAGTAATTCAAGGTATAAATCTTTTCAAAAATAAAAAGTAAAGGTTAAAGTCGAAAATTCGTTTGCAAAATGCAATGCCTGTTTGTTGTCAAATTATGGCTAGGCCATTTCTCAAAACCTCTGGTTTCCGGTGCTCTCCATATTTTGACCTTGTGAACTCATATCTCCGGTGTTTGGAGGTCGATTTCCAAATGCAAGGTATCTGCATTTAAGTTGAAGACCAACAAATGTATTCATTAATTCAAAAAGTCCCGAAATATCATCGTTTTGTTGTCTTGTTGAGTCAAAAGGGGGTACTTCTTTTGAGACACCCAGTAGAACTTTGCAATCTCCAGTAGTGGTTCAACCAGCGCAACAGAGTGGACACTGAATGAATAAACATTGATAGCACAGACAGCTCAATCCATTATGTAAAATTGAAGACAGTTTATGGACTTGCTACAAGTCTCTATTTTTGACCATCTTCTTTAGCACCAAACGATAGACTGGTAGCAAGTCTAGACAGTTTACGGAAAACGGTTTAAATCTTTATATCGGGTGACCCAAAAAAGGTGATCTAACGCAATCTGTTACAGAAAAAAAGTAAGTGACCGATTGAAATGCTGCTAACCTTGTTCTGTCGCAAAAAGTCCAGCCTAAGATCCGAGTACTTTTCGCAATTGTTTTCGGCACGGTAATTTTCCCGAATTAAGGATTTCGAGGAAAATGGCATGCTTGAAAGCCTCAAAATGTCGTCAAAAACAGCGGATCGATTTGCAGCCATTTCCGATCTTCAAAAAAACGAGGAGCGTGTTTCATTTTAGCCTGAAAATAGGCAACTCAATCAAAAGTTTTTAGAGCAAGTTTATTGCAAACTTTGATTGAATATCTGAAGAGCAACATCATGCAAAAGTTTGGCGAGAATCTTTTGCCGTTTTTTTGCAATCTTCAGGCAAACAGGGCACAATTTTTTTGGGACACCCTGCAGTACAACTTAACACAATGTTCCTTTGTGCAGCGATAAAATATCTTTACAGCGTCTTTACAGTATATTTATATCTCGAGCGTGATTGAAGTTTCTTCACTGAGCGCAGAGTGTGTTTGAGGTGCAACTCTCCCTTTGCATGTTTGCGCCAGCTTCACATCATATCCAACTAAAGAAAACGAAGAAATTACGTTAAAAAGGAAGATATTGGCGGGGGGGGGGGGGGGGTCTCTAAAAGGCCGGCAGGATTGATCGATTAACTATGTAGAATCTGCCAATATTTGTTATTTTCAAACATTGTAATCAAAAAGTTTTTGGACGCTTCAAGCTTTGGTCCGAAATCTTCTTGTCCAGATTACCCTGGAAAGCGTCTAAAAACATTTTGAATATGATACAGGGTGTCCAAGAAAAATTGCTCGATGTTTGATTAAATATCAAAATAACGATATAATGGGGTTAGACCAGTTAGACAGAAGTATGACAATTGATAACCTTGTCTTAAATCCCCTAAATTTTCGTGCTTCCATGCAAATTCCATATTCAGCTATTTTACGTCTTTCAAAACAAGGACTGGAAAAGAAGTGGGAAGTCCAAGAGATGAATGAATTGCCATCGTTTTGAAACTGGCATTGGGAGGGTATTCATAACTTAAACTGACCAAGCAAAATCTCGAAAGATAGATAAGACCTTCAGCTACATACTTGTTTTCAGTAAGCTAGGCACGATCTAGCTCGTGAAGTATTTTCGATTGGAGAAGGTGAAGGTGAAGTTGCAGTTTTTAGCGCCAAGCGCTGGGATCACAGAAGTAGCTGAGCGTCAATCGAGTCCGCGACCCCTTGTCATGACGCTCAAGTGGTGGGGCTCTACTGGGTATCGAACTCTGTCCGCCTGACTGTTCTGGCTGCAAAGTCAGAGGACTACACAACTGTGCCACAACACCTTCACCTGCTAAGTTAGACATCCTGCTAAAGCCTGGTTCTCATATAATCTCAACCCGACGGCGACCCATCGGCGTCACTACTGCGTTGCAAAAGTTGAACTGCCGGCGACTCGTCGGCGACCCATCGGCGACCCATCGGCGACCTATCGGCGACATGTTGTCGGCAGGGCGCCGTCATTCATATCTCAGTGTGCATTCCCCGCTGACCCTCGTATTTGATTGGCTTGCTATGGTCACCTGATCTAAGGGAATGCAAATGATTCGCTGACGCATCGCCGGCAGTGCGCCGCCTCATGTTCTCATATAATTTTCATTGGCGCCGGTGCCGCAGCAGAGTGAAAAAGTTGAACTCAGCTCAACTTTTTCGAATGACTGCGGCAGGACGCCGGCAGTCGGCACCCCATCGGCGCTGACTGTTCTCATTAAAATTAGTCTACCGGAGCAAGGTCGCCGGTGGGTCGCCGATGGGTCGCCGGCAGGTCGCCGATGGTTTGAAGCTATATGAGAACCAGGCTTAAAAAATAATCGGTATTTAATTCAAATCTGAGCATACTTCATGACAGGACATCCTGGCAAACATCGATACACGTATTTTTGTAAGAAGCTAAGAATTTGGTCCAGTATTGAAACTTTCTTAAGATTGTCAGATTTTGAGTACTCAGAGTTTCTAACGAGTTTCTTAAAGGTTCCATGACAAAGTTCATGTTCACTACCTGTGCCCTCGTGAACTTTTCAAAACAAGGTTTTTTGAAGCCTTTCAAATGTTTAGACGTTACTCGAATACCTTGCTATCAATATGATACAGAAAACACGTGAAAATAGATTAAAAATTGTTCAGGATTCCTTTTATCAAAATAAATGGTTTCTTAAGTTAGATTTTCCCAGTACTGGAGAGACATAGCTATATCTCTTAGCCGCTATAAATAGGCCAAAGAAACGCCCACAAACCCATTGTTTCTTTAGCTACACAAAGAAACCGGATGCATCAAAGTTGTGGAATACAATGGATTATATTTTTGACCTGGCCCGGGCCAGCTTTTAACTATGTCGATTCCCTTTAATCATTGGCGATCTGAGAGTTCAGTTTCTTATAAGCAGTTTCTTATGAAAAAAATATGTGTGCATCATTTTGGGACATTCAGTATATGTTCTATCTGCGTCAATTCTCAGGGGGATAAATCGCGACAACGCCCGCATAAGATCTCCCTTATCTGAATGTTTAATCCTGCCTGGTTTCGTTCTCATGACGATGATTTAAGCGATTCACTTCAGACGGAATTTAACAAATTAATTCGACGGCCTCTCCTTCTTAATCCTAAGTAGTTCGTTTTGTTCTTTCCACCGTAAAATGTTTAATTTGAGAGATTAAACGAGACAAATCGCCTGAATTCGCTCAAATCACTTCTCAACATAATCATTTGATATCTCAGAACTGACGTGGCGAAATATTTCATAATTTAAAGCAAATCAACGGAGTTAAAAGTTGAAGGTTTATACATAGCCTGCTGTATTTGACAATCCAATGAATGGCGAAGAAATAAACATTTCGTTCAAAATTAAAATTTCTCCATCGTCAATCTCTACAATTGGATTCTTAACGGAGTTAAAGATGGAGGTTATAAATAGCCTATTGTACTTGACAAAACAACGCATGGAGAAAGAAATAAACAATTTCGTTCAAAATAAGGTATCCGCAATGCTCCATGGTCAATCTCTATAACTGGATTCTTAAAATCATTTCACACGACATTTCCCATAGAAATTTCTATATGACATTTCCTATCCTTCTGGGTAAAAATAACTTCTATGTTATTTTACAACAAGGATGGATTGAGTTTAAATCGTACTAGTAACTAGCATCCTTCAAGCACACCACACCCTTTTAAGAACAATAAATTTCATCTTTTTCTGGAATGAATAGGATAAGCAGCATATGTTCCAAATCTTTAAATCGGTGTAAGAAGGTGAATGTAAAATTCCATGACTTATTCCTTTTAGTTGAATGGCTTGAATCAGCTACTTATCTATAATTCTACCGTTGGACTTTTCAGAACTCTTTAAAGGGAGTACAAAGACCAGCAGCCTTTGCCATCGTTTGTCTTTGTTTTTATGAATTTCGTAGAGTCAGTTATTCTGGAAGTTATGTAGAGCAAGTCACTGACTTCGCGAATGGCATGCTGGTCTTTGTACTCCCTTTAATATTCTTGGAAATTACAGCATATAGCATATTTTGTTTCAACTAACTTGAGGATGTGACATCATCAAATTTCTAAATCGCAAACCAGAAAAGCGAAAGAGTTTTGTTTGACACCATATTTTAAATATTCATAAACTATGACTTTCATCAAAATTATTTCACGTTTTGTCAAAAGGCTGAGACATTACGATGGTTGTGAGTTTTTTCAAAATCTTTCTTGAATTCTTGAAAAAGAAGAAAAACATTCCAATTCTGAAAATATTGAAGATTTCAGAGAAGTCCAAAGGTAGAATTATAGCAAAATTGCTAAATTTTTTCAGCCATAAGCCATTCAGTTCAAATAAATAGGTCATACCAGGTGTCTCAAAAAAATTACTCCGGTTTAAAAAATCACCAAAAATCAATTATCAAACCTTTGATAAAATTTTCTTTTTCACTTGTTTTTTCAAGGACCCAAAAATATTTTTAGATAATAAAAATTTTGCTTTTGATACAACAAGGTAGAAAAATTACAGGTTGAAAACCCATATTTTGAGCTATAGTTTTTAAGCAAAATACTCAATCGTGCCTAAGAGTAAAACATTTCAGATTTATAACATTAGTTAAGTCTATAATGATAGTGCGCATTTTTTCTGTCATTCATGACCAAATTAGAAGCTTTACATGCACAAAAATTTGATCTGGCAATCACCAGTGATTTTTTGCAGCATGATTCAAAACCAGGTACCCCAAAAAGAGCTAAGTTTGCTAATTTCTAAAACAATTATAAAATTGCTATATCTGGGAAAATAATTTGGTCCTTGATCTACTTGACAAAAAAAAAAGAAAATTTGAGATCGGTTGTGTAATCAAATTTTGGTGATTTTTCAAACGGGAGTACTTTTTTTTGGGACACCCGGTAGAATTTTACACCAACCTTTTTAAAGATTCGGAACCTATGCTACCGGGTGCGCCAAAATAAACTATGCACGTTTGGCAGGCAATAATAATTTGTACACTGGACCGATTTTGAAGATTTATGACTAGATTTATGACTTAAATATTTAGCAGAGAGCCTGAATTAGATTCTAGGACTTTTTGCAAATTTGTCCATTTTCAGTTCCTAGAGATAGAAGCGAGTTTCTTAAATGTTCGTTTTCGAAAATATTGAGAACGATAAAAAAAAAACGTCGATCAAATTCTAAAAGATCCAACATGAATAAACAAAGAGAAAACGTTTTCACGGGGATTTGAGGGTTCAGTATGAACTCTCGTACAGCAGATTACAATTGGTCGATTTTTAGATCGCAAATCACCACGAAAAGTTCTTTCTTTGTCCATTCATGTTGATTCTTTAGAAAATTAGATCGATGTTTTTTGATCGTCTTCGGTGCTTTCGAAAACAAAAATCTTAGGAAACTCGCTTCTAGCTCTAAAAACTGAAAATGAAAAAATTTGCAAAAGTCCCAGTATCTAATTCAGGCTTTCTGCTAACGAATGAGTCCTAAATCTTCAAAATCGGTCCAGTGTAAGATTTATTGTGGCTTGCCAAACGTGTATAGTTTATTTTGGCGCACCCGGTAGGATAAGCACACCTTGAAGCGTCTAATCTCTGTGAGATAAAATAACTGGTCTTGCAGTGACATAATCTTCCTTCTATAAATATTCAGACGCTATAAGTGTTGAACCAATATATGAAAAATAGTTGACAACACAAAATGCAGATGAAACTAACTCATTTGACGGGGACATATGTTGATTACGTCAAACAAAAACACTTAAAAAGTTATATTTTCCCAGATCAGGAAGCCCTTGTTCGAAGTAATAACCGTTATGACATAGTCAAAGTGAAAAATTTTAGCTATGTAGCGCATTTATAAATAGGACAATGTAAAACCAAAACACGTCATTGTTTCTTTTGGCTTCCCTTTCTTGGCCTTTCTTTGGCCACGTGGGTGTCGGCTTATCAAATGCATAAGCTATTTCAACAACAATGAGATCTCATCTTTTAACTCAGGTTATTTACTTTTAAAAGGAATAACCGGGAATAACCATTAGTTAAAAGATGAGATCTCATAGGTTTATTAATAGCCTATTGTACAAGATGTCCCGAAAAAAGTACCTGCTATAACTGGTAAAAGGAACAAAACGATAAAATAGTAGGAATTGGCGAGTCCACAGCTAAATTCGTTAATCTTCAACTTGAATGCAAATTCCTTGCATTTACAAATCGTGCATAAAACACTGGCGGTACGATTGCGCGAAGGCAAAATTTAGATTGCACCTGAAACCAGAGGTTTCCCTGATTTGATGTCATGGGCATGACCCTGATTTCTTTGAATAAAGTGAATTAGCACAAACTTCTGGAATATACAAAAGAGAGCTTCATCGATTTTATTTTCATTCATCGAAAGCAACAGATTGCCTTTAAAGGAGCTCCGTCGTCAAAATATAAACAAAACGATGCTTTTTGCAGTTTTTTTAAAGGTGATTTCACACAGGATTTTCATATTTTTTTCAAAATGAAAGTTGCTGTTTGGGAATTAATCCTTGTACTTCACTAAGGAACAAACCAAACATTCATATCTTCTACGATTGCTCGGATATAAATGGATTTTTAACGGTCACTTTTTTGGGACTTGGGTGAAGCCACCAAACAAACTGCAGAGAACAATGGATGAACAATGTTCTGAACAACAATGGATGAACAATCCCCGACACGTGCAGAGTGACGACTGAGAAAAAACGCGGTATGAATGATAAACTCGTGCCACATCTCCAAAATAAGCGTGCATGTATGTACTCCTTTTCCTCTTCTTGATAAAAATAACATTTGTAATGGAATGCGATGCAAGGATCGATTTCTCAAAAGAAAAACAATATCAAGAACAATTGAAGTATCTCAAAGTATATTTTTTTCAAATAAAAATCTAAGTTGGCAATTCCTTTGCAAACTGCCTTAGTATCTGATCATATGGCTAGGCCCTTCTTTAAAACCTTTGGTTTCAGGTGCACTCTAAAACTTGCATTTGCGAGCTCGTATCTCCTGTGTTTGGTGGACGATTCTAAAATGCAAGGTATGTGTATTCAAGCTGAAGACAAACCAATGTACCTATGTTTTCGGAAAGTCCTGATGTCTTATCGTTTTGTTACTTTATCCAATGAAAAGGGGGTACTTATTTGAGACAACCGGTAATTGGTGATCCAGTGCGTGGTCAAAGAAAGTAAAAGCAAAGCTCACCTGCTAAGCATAGGCTCCAAATCTTTAACTCGGCGTAAAAAGGTGGGTGTAAAATTCAATGACCTATTTCTCCTGAATGAATGGCTTAAGAGAAACTTTAGGTATTTATCTGTAATTCTACCGTTGGACTTTCCAGAAATTTTGAATATTTTTCAAAATTACAGCGTATTTTCCATTTCAGCTCAGTTTAGGATGTGACATCATCAAATTTCTAAATCATAAACCAGATGGGTGACAGACTTTTGCTTGATATCATATTGTAGACATCCATAAACCATAGTTCTCTTCAAAATTACTTCATGTTGTGTCAAACGGTTTAGAAATTACGATGGTTTAAGTTTTTTTCAAAATTTTCCTTGAATTCTTGAAAAAGAAGAAAAACACTCTAATTCTGAAAATATTGAAGATTTCAGAAATGTCCAACGGTAGAATTATAGAGAAATAGCTAAAGTTTCTTTGAAGTCATTCAGTTCAAAGAAACAGGTCACTCAAATTTACAGCAGCCTTTTTAAAGATTTGGAACCTATGCTCAACTGCTACCTCATTGGGACAATCAATAATTTTGCTTCATACGACGACAAGTACAACTGCAGCAGCAACAACAAATACAGAAGAATATGCACTTACGAGGTCATCGACATCTTCTTCTGTTTCTGGTATTGCTTCTTCTTCTTTCTCTTCCTTTACTGAACCGAAAAACTGCAATAAAAGGGGCTGGGTCACGTAAAGTAAACAAACTTCTTTCGAAACGATGATTTTGTAGTTTTTTTGACAGGCCATATCACACAGATTTTTCACTAACTTTCTCAAAATGAAAATGCTATTTGGAAGATGAACGCTTGAACTTCAGAGAGAAACAAACGAAACAACCATATGTTGTAAGATTGCAAAGATATTGATGGATTTTTAGAAGTAACTTTATCGTGGATTCACCCCATCCACCAAAATCTGTGCAGAACACAATGGGCGCGTGCCGGCGCGTGCGGGCAACAATATAGATTATAAAGGTAACAGATTTGTTTACGGTTACGTGACCCAGCCCCTTTAAAGATCAAAAATTCATGATAAATTCAGGAGAGCTAACCTTGTCTCCAATTCATCTACAGTTTCATATATTTCAAATTCCACTATACAAAATTTCATAATGCTAACTATGCCAACAAAAAACTAAACTATAAGAAACTAAGACGATATCATAGAACATTAATAGATTGATACGGAAAAGCAATACAATATGCAAAGACAAACAGAGAAGCAAGATTAAGTGTACGGGGGGAAATATCTAAAGGAGGAGCTCTCTCAATTGGTAAAAATAATTCAGGAGAGACCCCCCCCCCAATCATAAAATCATTTCGAATGGATGTGGTTGGATCTGATGACTGCAAGATGTCAGCTTTTTTTTTATATCATTCATTTAAAAAGTTTACAATGAGTCCTACAATCTACAATACTTATCTAATTACTATACAACAGTACGGGAACGATACCAGGGGGAGCGAAAAACAATGACTACCCCATGGCCAAAAACATAAAGACATATAACGTTAACCTACATGCAACTAACTGTACATTACGAACGATTAGAAAACTAATGGATAAAGGATATAATATACTAGATTCTGTCTAATATTAGATGTCGTGTCAAGGTTGGGAAGAACTCAAAAATTTCACGAGTGCGGCTCGTTTGAAATTGAGATGCATAAGATGCATGACATCTAATATCAAACAGAATCTACAAGGAAAACAAAGAAAACTCACGTAAAGGGACTTGGTGGTTGCTAAGAACATAGCTGAAGTTTCAAAGGATCTCAAACAAACCGACCAGTTTCCTGGATGAAACGTAAAGTCAATTCGAGTATATTTTTGTTCAAGTCATCAGAAAGGTCTTGATCACCATACAGTAAAAGCTGCGTCAAAGCATCATTTGAAAGGCTAGCGATTTGTACATACGGTTGCAATAATTGTACAATTCCAGCGAGAAGATCTCTTCGTTGAACATCAAAAGAAGGGCAGAGCAACAAGATGTCAGCTTAAAGTACCCACGAATTGAGGAACAAGGACAGATTTTGTAACACAATTGCACGAGTTGCTTTTGTTGACACCTGAATTCAAGCGATTAGCGATTGCAGACAAAGGAAATTCCTTCAACTAGAAATTCAAATAAGCAAAGCAGCAAAAGTTGCCCTGAAACCCAGACAGCTAGCGCGCTCGTTGTGCATTTCAGAAATTACTTCTAAGAGCAAACATGAGTATATATCGAAGGAAGAAGGATATAACTAAACATCTACATCGGGCATTTAATTGTTTGGTTCAGAAACTGAGCAGCAAGTGTTTTAATTACACTTAAAAAATATGAGAATATAACAAAGAAACTACTATTTTGAAAATCTCTAGAAAAGTATAAAGATATTTTTATCTTTTAACCATCAGAATATAATTTTGATGATTATAGCACCAGTAAATCTGCTGCAATGATTTTTCTAACAGGGGACATTTTTTGAGTCATCCTCCGAAATAAAGTAATTTTTGCTGAAGACATTCTTTGAATATCAATTCGACATGCTTCGCAGCATGAATTTTTCCTGCTACACTAAGAATATGGAATGTTTCGTGTACATATTCAAATGCTATTTGGTGTGATTTTAAAGCTTTCTTTGAAGGCTTAAAAGTGACTAAAAGCATCTTGATCCAGCTTTTACAAACAGAATGAAATTCGGTCATCATTAGCAATGAATGCATCAAGTCAACGTCAAATTGAAGTCAAAAGAAGGAAGGATCTTACTAACTAAAGGGTGATCTGAAGCGAAATTTTTCGATGATGCAAATGAATATGACTGTTGAATGATAAAGAATATCGTCTAAAATTCTGTGATACCTTATTTCATTTTAGAGTTATTTTCTAATTCATTGCATTCAACCGAAAATAACTTTATCTATCAACTAAACTACCATACACAGATAGTAGTGAGGTCAGTCTAGCAAGATCGTTTATAGGTGTGCCACATAGAGCAAACACGAAAAGCACATTATTCCTATATCGCTCGTACGTTCATTTGATAAATGTAACTTGAATCTCTGGAAACAGGGAGGGGATGGGCGGGAGGGATCCTATCTTTCATAAAAGTACTTGCCATCGACCTGTGATTCTCCATGCCTTGAAGAGCTTTTTATGTTTGCCTACTAAGGACGCCTCTACGGAGAGCGTGCAACAGTATTTCCTTAAGAAACTTAACGATGCTACTACAAAACAGATTCCTATGTATTGTTAATAAATTCATTTATCCACTATTTTGTATGATTGGCTGATGACGTCATTTTGTTTGCAAAAGGTAAAGAAAGTATACAAGGTTGACTATGTTTCCAAAAGGGAAATCGGCTCAAAGAACTTTTCTTCAGTTGAAATGCCTTTCTAAACATAAACATCGTATCAATTCATGAGACAATTTCTATTACATTTATTCAGCTTACCTTGCATGTCTCCTACAACTGTAACCTTTCACAGATCAGATTCAGCTATATTTCCATATATTATGGTAGTAATTTGCAAACAAAATGACGTTATCAGCTGATATTTAAAGTCAGTGGATAACTTGACAACGAATTGAGATATCAAAGAAATCTAAACAGGATTCTTTATCATTCAACAGTGCCGTTCAATTGCATCAATAAAAAAATTCGCTTCAGTTCACCTTTGGGGGTCTCTAAGCAGATCAGTAACTCTGAAAGGAAAGCAAAACTCCCTCGGAAAGTACAAAGGAAAGCAACTTTCTAAAAAGAGTAATGCCAACAAAACTTTACCTTAAAATCTTAAATTGTAAGAAGGCCTAAGAGGGAAACGCTCGCATTCTGTTGACCCAAGCGCCAGATTGAAGACAAAAAGCACAGGGAAATGAGGGAATCTAGGTCATAAGTCTATACCTGTGATGCATCTTCATCAGATACCATGCTTTTATTGTTCTCCTTAACAGTGATCAAACCGGTATTTTCTGTAAGACAAAAAGAAACAAGAGAAATAAGACAAGCTTAGAAAATAATGTACTAACCGATTTCATTTCATTTCATTTCATTTCATTTCATTTCATTTCATTTCATTTCATTTCATTTCATTTCATTTCATCATTTCATTTCAGTTCATTTCATTTCATTTCATTTCATTTCATTTCATTTCATTTCATTTCATTTCATTTCATTTTTCATTTCATCAAGAATTCAAGCTATTTATTAACAAGCAACATATCTACGGCAGCTAAAAAACATACGCAATTTAGAATACAAACTTTTAATACTACTTTCTACCGATTTAATAATAGATGTGTAGCTCAGGACACCTAGAAAGAACTCTAATGAGCTTTCGGGCTAGGTGCCTCTGTCAAGCTAACGTTCAGCGATATTGAAATTAATACGAATACATGTTTTTTTAACACTAACACTAACGAATTAAGCCCACGAAAACACGATTTGTCAGGAATACTGTCATAAAATAAACCGTGCAAGAGCCAGTAGCTAAACAGAGAATGGTTGTGTTCATCAGTCCATCACAAAACATACTTTTACCTTCTGTTTGACTAAAAAGAGATTGAAGAATTTTGTAAATTCTCCTCGTGTTTTTATGAGCACAGGAAATATAAGTAAATTTGACTTAATGAAAATTTCATGGCAGAAAGAGGCTTAAAACCCTTGATCAAATCATAAAGTAACTTCATACACAGAAGAATAAAGAAGCACAACTTTTCATGAGTATCGTCTGCAAACGTAAAGCCATGGGATTGAGAAAACTTCAGCATTTGTTTGAAAATCTATTTCTGATAGCTCCCGAGAGAATAGAAGTGAAATGCCCTTGCATTGTTCTCTGTGAGAAAATTCCTTATGATAGAATGAAGCGTTTTAGGCCAATTTCCGTGATTTTATAACCAAGAAAACTTCGCAAAGTTAAATTCATCAAGATTTTCAGAGCCTATAAAAACGCGACGAAAATCACAAAAATAAATTGGTTTTTCGGCTTTTAACTAGAATTGAATCACTCCAATCAGTCAAGTGCTCTTGGTGCTATGAATTTTTGAATGGGGAAACTTTTTCTTGCTCATCCAATACTTCGACACAAATAAGCGAGCAGCAGATTGACAACGACAACGTTAATAGAAGACAACGAAAACGCTTTTCTGGGACGATTATACCGGGTGCGCCAAAATAAACTAGGCACGTTTGGCAGGCCACAATAAATCGTACACTGGACAGATTTTGAAGATTCATGACTTAATCTTTAGCAGAAAGCCTGAATTAGATTCTAGAACTTTTTGCAAATTTTTCCGTTCTCAGTTTTTAGAGCTAGTAGCGAGTTTCTTAAAATCTTCGTTTTCGAAAACACTGAAAACGATCAAAAACGTCGATCAAATTTTAAAAGACTCGACATGAATGAACAAAGAGAAAACGTTTTCAGGGTGATTTAGGGATTTAGTACGAACACTTCTACAGCAGATTACAGTCAATCGATTTCTAAATCTCAAATCACCATGAACGAGTTCTCTCTTCGTGCATTCATGTCGATTCTTTAGAAAACATGATCGATGTTTTTTGATCGTTTTCAGTGTTTTCGAAAACTAGAATTTTAAGAAACTCGCTTCTAGCTCTAAACACTGAAAATGAAAAAACTTGCAAAAAATCCCAGTATCTAATTCAGGCTTTATGCTAACGATTAACTCATAAATCTTCAAAATCGGTCCAATTTACGATTTATCGTGGCCTGCCAAAAGTGCATAGTTTATTTTGGCACACACGGTAAATTCTACAGGTCTTGCCAAAATGAACTTCATTCTGTTGGCATTTAACCACAACGAAACTGTTTGCTTAGAATCTAAAATAAGTTTCGAAATAATATTTGCACGACTTTAGGGTGTCCTAAAGAAGCATCCATAAGTTTGAATTAATATTGGGGAAGTTAGGTTATAAAAATCTTTTCAACATCCCATTTGCTTTGCTCAGAGATACAAGGAAAGAAGACAAACAAGCGACAGCCCCATGCTACTTTCACTATAAGTGCTATCACGAAGCCTATGGTTTGAGCTTTCAAACAAACTTGAACTTCAAAAGCTTCTAACTCCATGAATGTTCGGAGGATCTGCAAGATTCTGGTGGTGTCTAAAATTAATTTAAGATTTAGGGGCAGGGTCATCTGACCACGAAGCCTGCTCATTATAGCGATATAAAGCGATATTCTTTATATTTAATAAAACGCCAGACAATTTTTTTGGAATATCCTGCATGAGTTAGAATTAACAATACAGCAGTACCTCTTACTTTGATTGGGTCTTTTAGCACTATTTAGAAATGAAAGTAATCAAATATTTTCCTTACAGCTGGCTGTCAAAAATGTTAAAGTTCACGAGGCATATGCAGTAAATAAATCAACATATAACGAATCTTTCTACAAGATAGACATTTCAACAAAATATGCTGTTATCAACATGTGTCCTGTGTCAAATCATTTCTCAAATTGATAAGCTTGGAACGAGATCCCTACTACCACACCACCAGAGAGCTCTCTACTTTGCAACAATTGAAAAAAAAACACCCCAAAATACGCTTGAGGACCTGAATTCAACACATAAAAATATTTCTTATTGTGTATTTGGATTTTAAATTGTAAGGCATTATCTTTTCTTTGTACATGGCAGTTATTTTTATCACCATGAATTATCTAAACAAAAAACAAATCTACGTGTACCATTGGCAACGAGAGAGACCTCAGGGATATATTGCTCCTATTGCGAAACAGGGCAGTTTGGAAAACAATTTATGTATTTGATTGATAACGTTACCCTGTTTGGATAAATAAAGATGAACATGAAATGACACGCCTCCCTGGAAGATCAGCCCCATCCTAGAATTAAGAATTTTTATGTATAGATCTTTTTGTATTCTTCAATATTCTAAGTTTTTGCTGAAGGAATTTTTTCGTGTATAAATAATGTATAATGGATAAATCAATCAATAAATCAATAAATCAATAAATCAATGAATCAACCAATCAATCAATCAATCAATCAATCAATCAATAGATAAATAAATATTAAAAGGTAAACCTTTATTTACCTGTCTTGAGTAATTCCCAGAAATCATTTCTACGCTGTCCCATCATTGTTTTCTTTATTTTCTCCATAAATTCGTTAAATATGTCAATTTCTGAGGCCTAAGAAAGAAAGAAAAAGAACGCTGGTTAAATACAACAAAGAAAGAACATTCTCGTATTCAGATAAGCATCTACGGCACAAAAGCAAGCATATTCTAGAGTGCTGACAAACTGCTGATGGCCCTTTGTTATCGCACAATTGTGCTAAAGTCATTAGCAGTGGAGACTAAAGACTTCTTAATCCTTGCATTATCCTAAGGAATTTCTTTGGTTTCATTTCAATAGCGATTAAATCACAACTTTTGTTTTATGATTGAAAAGAAGCTGATATTGGTCATGAACGCGCTATTTATGCGGACTCAATGGCTTTAAAATACACGTGCCGCACCATATTTGGGTAACTAATCTACGTCAACAGGAAATCCTGATATCTGATAGGCTGGAGTTTGACCGCAAGTGGCTTGAGCCACTTTTATATGCTTACATTCCCTTTAAATAAAACGAAAAATGCACTAAAACCTGCATGTTGAACCAAATGAACAAATCTGACATTTATGAGCTGATAGTTTGCAACTATTCATCAGACTGCATCGATTTTATGTTCATTGAGTACTTAGAGCTTCTTCATGCGGAAGAGAGCCAGCTTGCTAACCGGACTGGACTCTTTGCCAGGATCTCACCTCATCGGTAATTCCAGTACCAAATTTGCTGTCTGTTCATGTGAGCAGGTGGACTGGCCCATTTAGCCAGATCTTACAGGAGTACTGGCGAGATCTAGGCAGGCGGAATTACAGTGTTTCCATATGTACACTCCACCCCGGCTATTGTGATGAGTTCTGATAGGCAATCAATAAGCTGATCAGAGAGTGAGGTATCAAAAACTTAAGTTAGAACTGACCAAATGCAATAAAGACGTTTCATAGCTCCTCTTTATCAACTCCTGGGACATATTTTGGGACACCAGGCCCTATCTGGAACAGGCAAAATCAAAATGCTAAAAAGATTACCAACAAATCAAAAGAACGAGCAAAGGTGGGAATTTTAAATTCATAAACATACCTTCAGGCATTCTTGTCGCATCGTTTTCAAGCATTCTAAAGCTTTCCTGTAATATTGATCGAGGAACGAATCGTTGACCAGCTGTAAGATTCTATCCATGAGTTGCTTACTTGCTGCAATGTAAACATGCCCAAAATCGTTATTATGATCATTTATACACGAATCTTCTTCAGCTTAATATAAAATTCTCCATAAAGACCAAATACGACATGTTCTTATTAAATAAATGAAAATAATATCTCTGATAAAATAAATGGGTTTACCTTCCAGAGGGTCGAGTTGCAGTGTGTTTGTTTTTAGCGTTTACAGCTCGTCAAGTGCGCTTTTAGTTCTTTTTTGAAGCGCTCGAGTGTTTGGATTTCTCTAACATTAGCTGGGATATCGTTCCAAGCCTTTAAGGTAGAGTGGTAAAATCCTTTTTTGCTATCTTCTGTTTGAAGCCTGGGCTTCTGGAGATCCTTGCCATTCCTTGTTTCATAATTTGAGTACGTCAATCTATGTAGATACTTACCCGAAAGGATTTCTGGGTTCAGTTTGTTCAAAACCATTTGTGCAATCACAGAACGATCAAATCGAATAAGGTTCTCAACAGTAAGTCAATTAAATAACCATTCGTCATTTATGCGTACATTTTCTATCATTGAATAAGCCCTGTTATTATATGGCGTTCGAAAATACGGCTCCTCGGACCGGCAACGCAGCAATTCGATTGGTTCTTGATCGGTTCGTAAAAGCCGTATTTTTCGTTCGAAGCCGTATTGGACCGGGCGTTGCATTAAAAATCAACAACAAGGGAGGAGCTTCTTGTGTAGGCTTAGGCCGCAAGAAGTGTCAGCCAAAGTTTAGCTTATTCATCGAAGATTTATTTTGTGTAAACTTTGAAGACGAACTTGCAATTATACACGAAGAAAATGCCAGTGTGTTAACGTCGCAACGAGCAACTACAGTGATGCACAGGATCAAAGACACAACAGAAAAGTACGATACTATAAACAACGTTCTCAAAAGGTTCTGCCATATAATAAAGCCTTTATTAAAGGATTACTCGATCCATGCTGGAAAATATTTGGACCTTAGTTCATTGTACGGACCTCACTGCGTTCGGTCCGTAACTGCGGTCCAAATATCTTCCAGCATGGACCTCGTAATCGTTCAATAACCGCATATTTTACAGCTGTTGGAGGGTAGCTACCTTTTTTCCAGCTACTTTCCAAATAAACTTTGCATAGCAAGGATGATAATAAAAATATGGAACCATATAAGTAACATGTCATGCTACTAAGAATGTTGCATTTAATTCTACCAGAGGCTGGATTTATACACAAGAATGACACTCATATAAATATTGCCTTAAATCTGCATGACTGACTTGCAAAGAACACTTCACCCTTCTGGTAGGAAAATTGTAGGGAGTAGTAAAATCCTGCTATATTAAACATCGATTTCCAGAAATTCACAAATATATTAGGTAAGAATTCAGAAGAAAAGAGGTTTATTAAACAGCGCACTGAAATATATTGGTTTTCGTAGAACTAGAAAGTTCAGATTCTTATGGGGCAATAAAAATTGGGCAATTTCAGATTCAGAAGAAAATAAGGCAATACGCAGCGGTACATTCTAGCACCAATAAACAAGACAAGGAAACAGCCACGCAAAACGGTTACTTAGTTAGCTTGTCTCCTTGCTCATGAGCATGGTCACCTTCATTTCATTTTATCATATTTTAACACAAGACCCTATCAGCTACATTTTATATAAAACAACAATATTATCGCTATACAAGTAAATATCTATTAACATACTAAAACTTTACAAATTTGCTTGTCTTCCCGGGGATCGTGCTTCGGGAAGGATGCAAGTTTTGCATGAATTCCTTCAGTTTCCTTTGAATGTGGTAATCATGGAACTCATTCTAATTTTCTAATGGTATTTCGTTTGCATTTGGATTCTGCATTTGGAGGATTCTAGTTTCTGCCTTGGGGTGTCCAGATCTAACTGATTTCTTCTCGGAAAATTAGATACTTGAGATATGGTAACAAGTCTTCCTCTTAAGTTGTCCGGGCAGAGACCATCCATTATTCAGAAAATGCAAGTACGCCTTACACAAAAACCAAGCTATCTGCGGAAACAGTATGAGTTTACAGCGTAAGTTTTTGGATCATCCAAGAAATCCTAAAAAACTGGCATCAACAAGGCATCTGATTTTGACTTCCCAATGGTTTCCCAAAAAGTCTTTTCTAAATCAATATAAAGCAAGTTACTCTTACCATCTCTGAATGTTGCAGAATCAGAATTTCTAATCAAGGTTTGGTAGTCTTGCACTGGCTCCGCAGTTCCTACCTGCAGTAAGAAAAAGTAAAATAATTATAAGCATTGGAATTATGGAGAAGGTTGAAGTTTTTGCAAAACCAGTCAACTAAAAGAAGGGTTTAAGAATCATTCACCAAATTCCAAGGAACTGACACTGTAGGATGTATTAACGAAGGATACTGACCGAGAAATTCAAATCTCTCATAACGGAAATTTTGATATAAATGAGATGTTAATTTCATGAAAGCTCGAATCGTGTGCTGTAACTTGAGGTACAATTTTTCAATTATGTCATCAGGAGATTTGCAAGCAAGCACACAGTACACTCATGAAAAAATGAAGGAGCGCCTTTTTCAACACTGTTCAAGGTTCGATTCTCAGCATACATGAATGATGAAGCTGAATACGCTCTCAATAATTTTTTGAAACATTAGCTATACTGTTTAGATATATTTGAAGCACGTCCGACAGTAGGCTGCATATGAATCGCCTGAACGTAGCCAAAGAAGAAAAGCAGTCCTACTTTAAAGATTCTTTAAACAGGTAACTGGTAAAACCTTTTCGGCATCACTTCACTATAATAGATGAACAGAAAAATAATATATCTAACCTCACTGATATTTTCCCTTGCCAATGATGAGAAACTGAATGTAGTTCCCTCTGCTGCGTTATCATCAAGTTTAACTTTCTTTTTGTCAGGTTCGTTCTTTTCCTCGCTGAAATTGAAATAAATAGCATAAAAATTGAATAAACTTTTCCTAGAGTGATGCAAAGTTTCATACATTCATCTTATTTTATAAGAAACTAAGGACTGGGGTTGGTAGGCAGTTTCTTAAATTTTTGGGCCATTCTGCTACCAAAAGTTGCTTACGTGTTTCTTATATTTTTAATGCCGAAAGTGCAGAGTTCATTTTGTTTTTGTCTAAAGGGCTTCCAAATTACTTAGTAAGTCTCAAAACAAGTAAATAACATACTTCGCACTCGAAATAATGAGAGGAGCTAAATAAAGAAGGGGGGCTTAGTTGAGGTTTTACGGTAATTTGCAAACACAGGGCTCAGATCTTCGGAAAGGTAGGTGCACAGATCAACAGTTGATGAAATATTTTTGAGTGCGATAGGAAAATTAAAGCTGTAAATTACAAAAGTTTCTTAGATTTTTCAATTCAGGTAGGGTTGTTTCCTAACCTTCAAAAAATTGAGCCTACCGTTTCTTATAAGCGGTTTCTTATACAAAAATTGAGTGTAACTTCATATTTCACATCTATTATAAATAAAGATATTTTCTACCGGGTGTCCAAAAAAGCACTCCCGTTTGAAAAATCGCCAAAATTCGACTATCAAACGTATCATAAAATTTCTTCTTTATCCTTTTTCACCAACGGCTTGATAACGGGCTATGCTCGAAACGTCGTGCTTATTTCAATTCGCATCAAAGTGCTTATATTTTACTTTATTCACTGGTTTATCATTGTACAATTGCACTACACGCAACAAGTAGATTTTTAGTGATTAAGAAAAGACGATACTGACATGATTCGTGACATTTTCTATCTAGTGAATTAATGTGATATTTTTTTAAGTTTCCTTGAAATAAACCAACAATAACACCTTTAAACATTGGGTCTTATCAAATTGATCAAAATAAAATTCAGAAAGATCTAGTAGGAAAGGTTGGAGATTATTGATCAAATTCATAGTTATATGAAATGAAACATTAGATGAAGTTTACCTTTGTTGAAAGATATTTGCAGCACCTTTTGTCCCCTTCTTGTCCACAATTTTCAATGGAAAGAGGTCCTACAAAACATAACATGAAATTATTCATATCAAAATTACTATCAGGACAAATAAAAGTTTGAAATTTCAAGCAACGCTTGGACAAAGGTCTGCAAATAGCAGCACAACCTTTTCACGCAGTCTTATTTTGAAGAATCCATATTTCACATATTAAAGAGCTATTGTCACCCAGGATCCTTTGCGCACTGCAAGGGGGGAGGAACACACAAACACAGCTTGCTTGCAGGAAGAGAGAAGATGCGACGGTGACAAACTTGTATAGATAATTACTTGTATGGATCATTGCAAAGGGAAATGAAAACGAAAGCAGATGCCTAGATTTAACATCAAAAGTTTCATTGAAATTCTTGTGGAGTATTTGCATCAGGCTTCGAATTCATGCAAACAACTGCTTTTTGGTTCCTCTTTTGTCTTCTCCATTGTTTTGCACCTGTACAGACAGACTCCAGTGAATAAGTTCTTAGCCATTATATCATCAGCTTTAGCGATTATTCATATTCAAACACGTGGAGCCAATGGCTTCTACTGCAGTGCAGATCCATATTTTTCGCTTGGAGCAAATTTGATTACCAGCTAATCTGAAATTACAACATGCCCGCAAAGAAGCCTGGGTGACAATGGATCTTTAAATAATCATAAATTCCAAGTTTACGCTTGTTCGCTTCAATATGTTCGTAGAAAATGATCTCATATCTCATCTGCTGTAGGGCCTTCATTTCATTGTCTACTAAGCATGTTCCTGATCCTTAAAAAGATTTGCGTAAAATTGCACCTATTCTTACAGCATGAGACTTAATAATACTAGGCTACCTTTAATTTGTCATAAATTTGTCTACACGCTGCTGCTTGTTCGGGAATTGGCTCAATTGACCTATGAAAAGAGAAGAAGGCAAGGTTCAAAAAGGTTTCTTCTTAAAGAGTAAAAATAAGATCAATATTTAAAGACAAAGAGAAAATTATTCATACAGCATGTCCAACTGGTAAAGAGATATGTAAACCGTGAAGGCTGGAACTATAACCAAGCGTATGAAAAAATTGCGCAGGAAGGATAGTTTCACTATTTTGAAAATGAAGGTTTAGGCCCACAGCATATAACAGAAAACTCAAAGTAACACGAACAAATATGGCCGAGAAAGGCTGCCAATGCCAAGGAAGAGAGATTTATAAAATTTCAAGGTACGCAAAGAATCTTATTTAAATATAATTTGACCTCCCAATGTCTACCCATTCATGAAGAAATCGAAAATACAAAGCAACCTTAACATCGCAAAAATAAAAAATGACGTGCCAGCTATTCAACAAGAAAGCAAACGAACGCTATTGCTGTGATATAATAATAATAATAATAATAATAATAATAATAATAATAATAATAATAATAATAATAATAATAATAATAATAATAATAATAATAATAATAAAGAAATTTATATTGCGCCGTATTTCCTCAGGGCTCATAGGCGCATTACATATTTTACAATCCAAAACGATAATTTAATTATACATTATACATGGTTTGAGTTAAAATGTTTTCGAAATAAAAATGACTTCAAAAGTGTTTTAAATGATTCTATTGAGTTTGCTGCCCTTACTGAATACGGCAGTTCGTTCCAGAGACATGGGGCGACATGAACAAATGCTCGGTCCCCAGCTGTTACTAAGCGTGTTCTCTTTATCTCAAGCAGGAGATCGTCCTCTGCTGATCTTGTTGCGCGAGGGGCTGTGCGTTTCTTTAATAAATCAACTAAATATTTTGGAGCTACGTTCTTAATGCACTTGAATGTCAATAGCAATATCTTATACTGAATTCTGCACACAACAGGTAACCAGTGAAGTTCTCTTAAGATTGGTGTTATGTGACATTTTCTGTTTACACCCACCAAGAGTCTCGCAGCAGCATTTTGAACTTTCTGCAATTTTTTCAATTCACAGGATGGCAGTCCTTGTATCAAGGCATTGTTACTATCAAGCCTTGAAATAACGAATGCATGCATGGCCTTTTCCGCAGCCTCTCTTGTCAGGTACCTTCTAGCCAGACTGATGTTATGCAAATGGTACCTGGCAGATTTACAGATCATGTTCACATGTGACTTAAGATTCATATGCTTGTCAAAAATTACTCCAAGACTTTTTGCCGTTTCGCTTGTTTCGATGACACTGTCAGCTACATTGAGAGTTATATTAGAGACTTTCGAGCATTTCTGTGGGGTGCCAATTACCAGCATCTTGGTTTTATCTCCATTTAGCTTGAGTCTATTTGCTGACATCCATGAGCTGACTTCTTGTATGCACTGCTCAATTTGCTCAAGCAAGTAGGCTACACTGTAGTTGTTTGGTGGAGGGGACAGTAGCCTTTCAAATGCCGTGCGTTTTTTCTGACTCACCCCGTACAACGTTTATGTCCACGCTTTATCACAGAAGTAATCCATCAAATCAGTTTCGTAAAGATATGAAGGAAAGTAGCAAATATTTACCTTTTTATGTGGTCATCGATCACAGGAATTTCATCTCCATCAGGATTCAGAGCTCGTTTCTGGACACACTAAATAATAAAGAGAATTGTCTTTGAAATAGTGCGTAAAAAACAGTAACTTTGGAGAGGCAATGTTCCAACAATTCCCATTGACAATTTGCTTTTGAAATCGCGTTTTTGAAACAGATTATGGGCTCTGTTAAGTTATCAGCTCAGATAAAGTAGGCCTAAATGGCAGAAGTATGCCGCAGACTTTTATGTGTGTTGCTTTCAAATTGTGACAGTTTTCCACAAGTTTTCCCACAAGTAAATGTGCTTTAAAAAATGGAATTCTAAAGAAAAGAGTTGAATTCGGCTAGAGTGCAGCTTAGCGGGTGGCACTCGAAAGTTGTGTTGCTGTACCATGGGTAGTTAGACACTGCTGGTGTGCTTCTATGGAGGAGCGCTGGATGATATGTATCTGCGGGGGAAATTTTTTGTAGTACTGCGGAGGAGATATCGAAAGGACGAAAATATTAATTAAACTATTAAAATGATTCTTCTCTCTCCTTCTCTCTTCGCTTCCGATATCTCCTCCGCAGTACTATAAAAATTTCCCCCGCAGATATCTCCTCCGCAGTACTATAAAAAATTTCCCCCGCAGATATCTCCTCCGCAGTACTATAAAAAATTTCCCCCGCAGATACATATTATCCAGCTCTTCTCCATAGAAGCACACCAGCAGTGTCTAACTACCCATGGTTGTACAGTAATATAATGAATAAATGATTTAAGTAACAAAAATAGCTTAGATGTTTAAAACACAACGTTTCGAGCATATACTCGTTATCAAGTCAAAAAGTTGTGTTGTTGTATGTCATGTATTACAGTAAGGGTTAAGGACAGTTGAAAACATGGTTTTTAGGGTAAGTTAGGGTTGGTTTGGCAAAGGTAAGTTAGGGTTAGTTAGGGTTAGGGACTTGTTTGGGCTTAGGATTAGTATTTACTTCAATATCTGCGAAAGGAACATGACAATTAGCCCCACCCGCTAAACTGCACTCGTCCCTTGAATTCCTAGGAATATATTGATTGGTCGTTACGAAGGTTGCAAAGAATGGAAGACCTGTACCTGACACTGCCTCTGGATAAGGGGATTCAAAATATCCTTTGGCTTGAATGCTTCAACTTGCTCACCATCTTCATCACTTAAATGGAAATTAAAAGCAACTTTACTGCTACCGGGTGCGCCAAAATAAAATATGCACGTTTAGCAGGCCACAATAAATCGTAAACTGGACCAATTTTGAAGATTTATGACTTAATCGTTAGCAAAAAGCCTGAATTAGATACTGGGATTTTTTGCAAATTTTTTCATGTTCAGTTTTTAAAGGTAGAAGCGAGTTTCCAACATAGGGCTCAAATCTTTAAAAAGTTCGGTGTAAAATTCTATTGCAGTTTTCTTTGAAATAAATGGCTTGGGAGGAACTTAGGGTTTTTTGCAGTAAATCTACCGTGGCAATTTATTGATATCTTCCTTAGTTTCAAGATGGCAGCATTTATTAAATTTGAGGCTATGACGTCATCAGATTTCTAAATCCTAAACTAGAAAAGTTACAGATTTCTACTTGCCACTATGTTGTAGGCCTTCATAAACTATGGTTTTCTTTAAGGTTATATAATGTTTCCTCTCTTAGTTTAGGATTGTTACATTTTTTCAAAATTTTCCATGAATTTTTTCAAAAATAGTTAAATTGCTGCCATTTTGAAAAAAATGAAGATATCAAAAAATTTCCACGGCAGATTTACAGCAAAGTAACATAAGTTCCTCTCAAGCCATCCAATTCAAAGAAAAATGCCATATAATTTTACACCGACCTTTTTAAAGATTTAAAAGATTTGATCCCTATGCTCGAGTTTCCTAAAATGTTAATTTTCGAAAACACTGAAAAGGATCAAAAAACATCGATCACGTATTTACTCCTAGCACCTGTGACTGATATTAATTTAAAAGTGGCCATGGATGTTCGGCTGTTTGAAACTTTAGAAAAGTACAGAGCGCCCAAAAAAACTGTGTCCCATCTGCGTAGTTTCTGTGGAGGAGCTATACATTCTATTGTCCCGTTCTTGTTACATTTGCATGGGATAGACTTCAACTTAGAGCTTGAAACACTGTTTTAGCCAATATGACAAGTGGTTGCTGATTTATGCCACACGAAAGCGAAGCAAGTCATTGCTTCAAAAACAGTACTTTGTTTTGTTCTCCAAGAATACCAAAATGTAGTAAATCTGCAAGGAAGGGTTCTGCTGCTGTGTTGGAATTTTCTTACAGTTAAAAAGGGTTAATCGAATTCTTTATTGATAACACAATAACATTGATAACATTGATAACACAATAACATTTAGGGCACGTAAACTCGTGCTTCAATGTTTAGACAATGATATATGTGAGGACTTTCAAGGCTATTTTGAGTTGCAACAGCACAAGACGCAAACAAGAAACAGCGAAAGTTTGATAAGGTTTCCAAAGCGATTAGCGATTGCAGACAAAGGAAATTCTCTCAACCAATAATTCAAAACAAGCAAAGCTGCAAAAGTTTCTCTGAAACCCAGGTAGCTAGCTCGCTCGTTGTGCATTCAAGACATTGTTTTTAAGAGTAAAGATGAGCATAGATCGAGAGAAGAAGGACATATCTACACATCTACCACGGGCAATTAATTTATTTGATTCAAAAGCCGATTGGGAGGCGATTCAATTCTCTTATTTTTTGGGTGTAATTAAAACACTTACTGCTCAGCTTCTGAACCAAAGAAATAAAATGCCCGACGTGGATGTTTAGATATATCCTTCTTCTTTCGATATACGCTGATGTTTGCTCTTAAAACGATTTCTGGAGTGCACAGCGAGCGCGCTAGGTACTTGGGTTTCAGAGAAACTTTTGCGGCTTTGTTTGTTTTGAATTTTTGGTTGAGAGAATTTCCTTTGTCTGCAGCCACTAATCGCTTTGAATTCAGGTGTCAACAAAATGATCTCATTCTATTGTGTAACAAAATCTGTCCTTGTTTTCCGTGCATCAAAAAAGAATACACTAGGAAGTCCTTCCATTTCATGGTTGCAAAGATTTACAACGAACGTCCAATCGACCTCAGAAAAACTGAATCTGTTTAGCAATACGAAGAACTACTAAAGAAACATTTTAGGTAAAACTTTTAATATGTATGGACCTTGTAAACTATCATTGTAATTATTGCTAGGTTTTATCAGAGTTGTTATAGGTTTTTTTCTTTCTTTCTTTTCCTTTACAGGACACAGGTTGAAAACAGCATTTTTCGTTCAGTTCAGTTCAGTTCATTTTAAAATTCCACTACATACAAATAAATAAATAATAAATTACAATACACTATCACAACAATTTACAATAAAGAAAACAATTTACAAACTAACAAAATAACAACTTAACAATGGATTTGCATGCAGGGAATTTCTTAAAGGAGGAGCTCTCTGAATAGGTAAACTAATCGAGGAGAGAGCACCCCCCTTGGTTAAAAACAAAATTTTGGAGTTTGATTGGTAGATAATAAAGATTGCATTAAGTCGAAAATTTCAAATTTTATGTATGACTGCTGAAATGACAGTTGAGACGTTGAAATGTTTATCCTGTATAAAGATTTGTTATATTATTATTGTTATATTTTATTGCTATCTTATCATTATATTACTGTTATTATCATTATTCATCCATTTTCAAATGTGGAAGAAATGCAAATACAAATCTAGAACCATTTCTTTCAAAATTTACGTGATTGTCAGCGCACGATTGTCGGCATCACTGAATTAAAGAACTGAAAGCAAACATAGGGCTCAAATCTTTAAAAAGGTCGGTGTAAAATTCTGTTTTAGTTTTCTTTGAAATAAATGGCTTGGAAGGAACTTAGGGTTTTTTGCTTTGAATCTGTCTTGGCAATTTATTGATATCTTGATTGGTTTCAATATGGCGGCATTTATTAAATTTGAGGCTATGACGAAGCAAGCCACCAACAGGAAACAGGTAAGCACCAAAGAAAATAATGAACTACCGTTTTGCCTGTGAGAGGTCCATTCCATCGATTAAAGCATCAACTGCATTAAGCTGGTCATCTAAAAAGGTAGATACGAATTTAAATAAATTTCATCCTTCAGGAATATAACAGGTGGGCCAAAGAAACAAAACCTCCAAGATAAAATAATTTCTGGGAATTTTCTGAATGCAAAATTTAAAGAAATCTGTATGGCACTGAGTACGACGTGAAACACAATATACTGAGTCAGGTCAACTTAGGTAACTCGTAAGGTAACTCATCAGGTAACTCATCACAGCTTATCTAAAGTCTCACCTGTAACTGATATATTTTCCAACGATGCAAAGGGATATCGCCGAACATCTTCAGCATATGGTAAGGCAAACATGAGAAATCCCTTAAAATAATGATTCAAAATGAAGGATTTAAAGCACTGAAAATAACACAGGATAGTCTTTATGCTCTGAGCGTTTGGTAGTGTGACCTCCAGAAATCCGAGCACAAATGGCACTCTGAAAACGTGGGCTTGAAGAGAGCTTCCTCAGAGTAAAAATACTTCAACTGTCATTTAATCTGCAAGCCTTACAAAGGAAAACAAGATTGTTTTGAACATTTTCACAGGTAATCAGAGTATAACAGTAACCAGATGAAAAAGGGTTCTTGACCTTATGTAAAGATATATTTTGCAAACAAAAAAATCGGCACCTTTGTGGTAAAGCATTTACTCCTGCTTTTAAAAGAATTAAAGAGATAGCAAAGCTACCCAAATACAATTAGAATATACAATTCTACACACTGGTCTGAAGATACACGTATTTCTTCTATAAGAAACTGCCCATAAGAAACTCAACTCTCAGACTGCCAAAAAATTAAGCAACTCCAGTACTGGGAAAATATAAGTTAAGAAACTATTTATTTTCATAAAGGAAATCCCTGACATATTTTTACTTTACTTTCACTTGTTTCCTGTATCATATTACTCGCAAAGTACTTGATTAATGTCTAAACAACGAACAGGCTTCAAAACACTTCGTTTCTAAATGTTCACGAGTGAACAGGAAGTAAACGTTACGACTGTTATGGAACCTTTAAGAAACTCGTAAGAAACTCTGAGCACTCAAAAGCTGATAATTTCAAGAAACTTTCAGTACTGGCCCAAATTCTTAGTTTCTTATAAAAAAAATACGCGTAAGGCAGAAACGGTTATACAGCTACTTAAAGATGTGTCTGATATCTGAAAGAGTAACCTAGAGTTCCTTATTATAATTGTCAAACCTTATAGCATACTCGTATTCTTTGGGCAAAGCTGCAAATTTTTTAAAAGGAAGGTGTAAGGTTCTATCACATTTTGCTTTGACTTGAAGAGCTTGAAAGGAACTTAGCGTACTTTGATGTAAATCTGTCGTGGAAACATTCTGATGTCTTAATTAGTTTCAAAATGGTGGCATTTATCATATTTGAGGGTGTGACGCCACCACATTGCAACAGATTCCTGCTTGCCACCAGATTGTAGACCTTCATAAACCGTGGTTTTGTTGAAAATTGTGTCATTTTTCTTAAACTGATTTAGGATTTACGATGATTTAAATTTTTTTAATCTTCCTTGATTTCTTTTAACAGACATGAAAATGCCACCATTTTGAAAATAATCAAAGTACCGGGTGTCCCAAAAAAATGTATACAGATTTGGTTAACTCCTATGTGAATTTACCTTTAATCAATGGCTAATCACCCTCAAAATGTTCCTCGATAGTTAACTTACTTGAACATAGATACCTCGTTTATTGGTATTAGTTCTTTGAGAGCAAAAGTATCAATCTTGAAAGCTCAAATTTGCGTCCACTTGCAAACCAGAGCTTTGGCCTTTTGGCCTACGCAAATTCCTGAAACACATCCAAATTAAGAACTGAAATTAATGAAAAATTAAGAAACTTCCCAATGGGTGACTGGGGGGTGACTTCTGGAAAACAGAATAACACAAGATCTAATATTGTTAAAATTTTATCAAGGTTATCGTTGATTTATATACGATGTGCCATAAGAAATTGCTTAGGCCAAAAGGCTAAAGCTCTGGTTTGCAGGAAGAGGTAAATTTGAGCTTTCAAGATAAACATATCTGCTCTCAAAGTACCAATATCAACAAACGAGGTACCTATGTTCGAGTTAACTATCGAGGAACATTCTTAGAGTGATTAGACATCGATTGAAGCTAAATTCACAGCACTAGAGTCAACCAAATCCGTATACATTTTTTTGGGACACCCGGTATAAAAAAATGTCACGCAACATTTACAGCAAAGCAACCTAAGTTCCTTTCAAGTAATTCACTTCAAAGAAAAATGTGACAAAATTCTACATCCACCTTTTCCAAGTTTTGAAAGATTTGAGCCCAATGCTCTCACATGTAGGAATAAAAAGGACTCCTTACCTCGTAATTCACTTTGATGACAGGAGTCAGGAATGCCAGTTTTGGTGCAGCATTTTTGCATCTGCAATATCGTACTACTGCTACCATATCCCTCTCTTCTAATGCGTGTGCTAGGGCTGATAATGCAACAGCTGCATCCTGCAAGAAATTTTAAAAGTTTGGCAAGAAAATTGTCAAGAAGATATCTTTTTTTTCCTTTATGTATTCACCATAAAAAGGTTGCCACACTGCAGAATGAAGTGCGTTTAAAAAGATAATTTATACCAAGTTTTGCGCATTGTTTTGGAAAGCAAAAAACATAGGTATATAAAAAATGATTGAGTTGATTAAATTATTCCTTAAGTTGTGTACCTCTCATCATTTTTCTTTCTTACTTTTCTTACTTACGGATCTCGAATTGAGAAAATATGTATACTCATAAGACAACGTACCTTGTCCCCAGGTTGTGGTATAAATAAATACACCGACTCTCCTTGATACTGACTTTCGTTGATCTAAAAAAGATAAATAGTGTATGTAATGGGTGAATGTGGTTTAAGTATGGTGATAACCGGGAGGGCACATTTGGTTTCTTGATTACATGTAAATAGTGTATGTATAAGGGCGAATATTTCGTTCCAGGATTTTAAATTCTACACTATACCGGATGCGTGACAAAAAGCATCCACTTTAACAAGTAATAAATTGTATACTTCGCGACCAAGAAAAAAGTTCCAACCTTTGAAATATTCATAGCACCAAGACTACTACATGGATTGGAATGAATCAAGTTTTGCTCGATTGCCGAGAGATTGAAGTTTCTTTGAAACTTTTCTGGCATTTTTACAAGTACTAGAGATATAGGTTTTGGGGTATGCTTTTCACCGATTTTGGGGTATGCTTTTCGACCCATGTTTTGGGCTATGCTTTTCGCCGATTTTGTCTAAAGCCGACTATCATTTCGAGGGAAAATTTCTAAAGCTGGGTGAACATTTTTTTCTTAGAGTGCACAACCCCGTACAATTGAAATTCAAGTACCCCCCCCCCCCCGGGATAAGCGGGAACTTCTTTATTTTTGCTATTTTGTATCATCATGAAATATCAAAATTTACAAAATACCAACAACAACTGTTAAACCAAAATAAAGAAAAAAGCATGTGTCGTTCGTAGCGAGAAAGGACACAAGGTCATCGAGTTTACATTACAAACGACACTTACAACAAGGATAATTGCATTCATAAATCAATGGATATTATACACATTTGATCAATGGTGACTACAATGATTCGGTCACAATATTCTTAGCCAGCAGCAATGCAAGGCAGTTGGGTTGGCATCGTCGTCCTGCACTCATTGGACAACGAGGACTTCATCGTCAAGATACCGTAAAGCTCTGTCTAAGCCCCCCTCTCTATTAAGTCCCCTCTCTATTAAACCCCTCCCCTCTGAGCCAAAATTCTAAATAAGCACTCCCTCTCTGTTAAGCCCCCTTCTTATATCAAATTCCAGTGGTTACCAAAGATTTCCCATTTATTGAGCTAGACAAGCTTGTATGTTAATTTTGATATGGTCAATGGCTTGAGATAAAACTGTGTTGAATTTGTGCATTTGACTCGTAAAATTGAATGTCGAATCTGCAAAATGTGATGTAAAAGAACTAAAACGCTATTATATATATATCCTTGTCATTTGATTTTATGAATAAGCACAACTCTCTCTAATAAGCCCCTCTCTTTTGTAAGCCCCCCTCTGGAGTGACCGACATTGAATGAGCCCCCCGGGATCAATAGAGCTCTTACGGTAAGTGCAATTTTCTTACATCACCTAAATAAAATAGGATCATTTTGAGTTGACATTTGCTATGTATTCTTAGCTTCTTAGTTTCTTAGCTGTCTGGTAAACATAAGATAGGAAAAAATAGGATGAAAGTAGGGTAAACTTCACAACAGAGGCGTAGGAACCGGGAGGCACTGGGGGGCACGCGCCCCCTAAGATTTTGCAATAAACAAAGAAGTGCCCTTCTAATTTCAGGAAGTGCCCCTTTAGCTTAATGAAAACAGTACCCTTGAAGTGTCGTGCCCCCCCCCTCCAAGTTTGAGATGCTTCTTACGTCCCTGGTTCACAACCAATGACTATTTGATTAAAATTATTTCCACTAGGATTCATTTGCAAAAAACCTATAGAATTATGCAATGCTAATTTCGAAGCATAAATTCTCTTTTTTCGCCAATCGAATGCGTTCGAAAGATTACCTGCTCGGCTCGCGCTCAACTCGAAGAAATTTCTCCGACCATTTCGCAAGATTTTCAGAATCTTCAGAATTGAAGTCAAAATTTACCAAATATCGTGGAAAATCTCTCTTTGCTTGAGAATTATTGGTAAGTAACCAAAACACTTCTCACTTTTACATTGGTAGAGTTATGGTGAGCACGTGTGTGATTTTTTCACTTTGTGTTTTGATTAATTTTGGAAAAAAGCATCGTTTTTGTTGTGGTGGAGAGCGGGCCGAAGCCAGAGCCTGCCTGAAATTGAGCAACTTTTTCGAAGAAAAATTAATTAAGATTTCCCAACAAATCTCACAATGGCTTCTCATAACCAGTAATTTTTTTGTATGAAACCTTCCTTTTGCACAATTCAATTTATTTCCTGCTTAAAAGCAATTTTTCATCTGCTTTTATTTTAGAAGCATAGTTTATCGGCAGCAAACCATTTGCATATCAACAGAAGAAATATTTGTGCATGAAATTGTGTTGAAAAAGACTGCAAATTCTTGAAAATTTGTCAGTCGTGTTGAGAAAGAACTTGCAGTCTTTTCAACACAATTTCTTGCACAAATATTTCCTCTATTGATATGTAAATGTTTCAAGAAATTTGGGGTATTTTTTGGCTTTAAGGAATGATTTTCTGGCATTTTTCGGGGGGTTTCTGGAATGTTCTTCGGCCGGGAAAGGGCATCAAGGAAGAAACCAAAAAATATTCTTGCAAAGTAAACAGTCTCAAACGCTCACTAAAACTGCCGAGTTTTTATCGCAAAGGCACAGAGTTATCACATAATCCACTAACCAACATCTTTCTGTAAAGGCTGAGTTATTTTTTGCTAAAGAATATTTTTAATTTGTGTTTTCAAACTTGAGAGGGAAGGGGGAATTTATCGCCATTTTGCAAAATAAGATACTCTTCCATGAAAATTTTTCGACGAAGGCTTTGACTTTGTTTTGATTAGAAAATAGGTAAGCCCTAGCCTATCTTTTGATGAGAATTTCTCAAACAAACATTTTTTCTGCTGATATGTAAATGTCTCAAGAAACTTGGGGTATTCGTTTGGCTTTAAGTAATTATTTTCTGGCGTTTTCTCAAGGGGCCAGTGATCCAGATCGACGAAATTATGGAATAAATAGGAAAAAATGAAGTTTCGAAAACAAGCAAATTTTTACATCCCTATTAAAGAGGGTATCCTTGGGCCTAACAGAAAGCAAAAATTTTCAAAATCGGACTATCCAATGACGAGAATTGAAATTTTGAAGTTTGTCAAAAATTTCAAGTGGTTGTTTACATTAGAATTTCCGGTGCAATGTAGAGTTTTGAGCCAACTTTAAAGTGTCATAAATCAGCCTAGAAAAGACCGATTTTCATGATTTTTGTACGAAATGGTCAGCAATTTAGTTGTGCTTAACATGTATAAAAATAGACTCACGAATTAGTCTCAGTTATCGCAACAACAACAGCAACAGCAATGACAACAACAACAACAATATATATTTTTGCTCAAACTGGGACTTATGGACTTTCACATCAAAAAGTGGGACGAAAATAAACAATGGGCGCACAGATTTTTCTGTGCCCTCGGAAACGAGGTTAATGGCCACTTTTCGTTAGTTGGAAAATTTCAGGAGCCGTAGCATGTTGGCGTGCACTATTGCTAGATGAAGATTGCCTTCAAAATGAGGAAATTCTTGTTGAAACTGAAAGGTTTGTTAATTCTTACATTAAAGAAACATTCATGCGAATACTTGTGGCTTTCGTTCATTGCTAACGTCACTCAAAACTTTAATTTTGAGGCGTTTTATTATCTGACGATTGAGCTGACAATTTAGGCCCACCGCCATTAATCGCCTTATAGTACAGCGTTGCTATGGTTTCCATATCGGACATGAAATCGAGGGAAACAATTTCGTCCCAATTTTCAATGTGAAAGTCCATGAGTCGTAGTTATAGCGTCCATCAGCCTATCAATAGCAATAACTACGAACTTGCAATCAGCCTAGTATAAAAATGCTGTGTATTGAATGTAAGATCATGGGTAGATGAACACTATTTTGATGCTTACTTTTTACGACAAATTTCGTGAAAAATTGCTACTCAAAGTTGAAAACAAAAAATCTATGTAATTCTAGGTGTTAGATATTAATATATTAAATTACTAGAACCTATTTGGAGCATTCCTGCCAAAGGGCCCGTTTCAAATCGTTCTAATTTTGTCGCAAAAAATGTTTGAAGATTGCATGTGACATAGGTTTTTCTTTCCTGATTTCGTTTCAAAACTGTAACAGTGCCGTAACTGTCTTCTTCAAGGCAAGAGCTCTAGATTTGCGAAACTGGTTCTCAAGAATTCAAAAGAGGTATTCTCGAGGCAATGATAGAAACAATAGCCGATTTTTGTGAACAATAGCTTAATGCTGTGAAACAATAGACCTACATTGGAAAACAGAATCTGTTGTCTCTTTCTTTCTGCAAGGTCCATCCAATTGAGATATGTGTAATACTTTGATATATGCTATGTTAAAATTCGCGTGATATCTAAATCTAGTGGAACTATTGATTCAAAACAGTTTCATCGTCTCAAGACCGAATTGTTTAGTTCAAAAAAAGTACATCGAATCAATCACAAGGCTATCATCTGTTGCTTCGACTAATGGTTCAGGAGACTGACGACTTTTCTTTAAGATATCGTGACGGGATTTTGCCACAAGTCGCCATGAGGTTATCAACATCCGCACAATTATGTATTCGAGTAAGCCTGGCCCTACACCCAGCTCCATTTCGAAAGTTCCTGATGAGCTTGCCCCATCCCTCCAAGCCATTTTACGACCAAGCTGCAATTGGTCCACCCTCATGCATATCAAAGAGCTCCCAGTTATGGGCCAACATTTGATGAACAGATGGGTTAACTTGGACCGATGGAAAATGAAGACATAGGTGGATCATCGTATCATGGCAGTGCTGCTTGAAACAGTTGACGTCAAGGATATTGCTTTTGTCGACACTTTCCGAAACAGCAAGGCAAACATTAAACTGGCTAAGAAGGATAAGAATTATACACATGTGTCGTCATTTTCCATAGGTCCAAATTAACTCATATGTTCACTAAATGTTGGCCCATAACCAGGAGCTCTTTTGAGATGCTTGAGGGTGGACCAATTGCAGTTTGGTCGGAAAGCGGCTTGGAGGCCAGGAACAAGCACATCAGGAATTTTCGAAGTGGAGCTGGGTGTAGGACTAGGTCTAGTCCTAGGTCTAGGACTAGGACTAGGACTAGGTGGAGCTGGTTGTACTTCAGTTAAAGCCAACCTCGAATACAATATTGTGTGGATATTGATAACCTCATGGCCACAAGGCCACTTGTGGCAAAATCCCGTCATGATATCTTTAAGAAAAGTCATCAGTCTGCTGAATCATACGTTGAAGCAACAAATGATAGCCTTGTGATTGATTCGATGTACTTTTTTTGAACTAAACAATTCGGTTTTGAGACGATGAAACTGTTTTGAATCAATAGTTCCACTAGATTTAGATATCACGCGAATTTTAACATAGCATATATCAAAGTATTACACATATCTCAATTGGTTGGATCTTGCAGAAAGAAAGAGAAAACAGACTCTGTTTTCCAATGTAGGTCAATTGTTTAACAGCATTAAGCTATTGTTTCACAAAGATTGGCTATTGTTTTTATCATTGCATCGAGAATACCTCTTTTGAATTCTTGAGAACCAATTTTGCAAATCTAGAGCTCTTGCCTTGAAGAAAACAGTCACGGCACTGTTACAGTTTTGACAGGAAATCAGGAAAGAAAAACCTATGTTACATGCAATCTTCAAACTTTTTTTACGACAAAATTAGAACGATTTGAAACGGGCCCTTTGGCAGGAATGCTCCAAATAGGTTCTAGTAATTTAATATATTAATATCTAACACCTAGAATTACATAGATTTGTTGTTTTCAACTTTGAGTAGCAATTTTTCACGAAATTTGTCGTAAAAAGTAAGCATCAAAATAGTGTTCATCTACCCATGATCTTACATTCAATACACAGCATTTTTATATATGTTAAGCACAACTAAATTGCTGACCATTTCGTACAAAAATCATGAAAATCGGTCTTTTCTAGGCTGATTTATGACACGTTAAAGTTGGTTCAAAACGATATATTGCACCGGAAATTCTAATGTAAACAACCACTTGAAATTTTGACAAACTTCAAAATTCCATTTCTCATCATTGGATAGTCCAATTTTGAAAATTTTCGGTTTCTGTTAAGCCCAAGGATACCCTCTTTAAGGAGGATGTAAAAATTTGCATGTTTTCGAAACTTCATGTTTTCCTATTTATTCCATGCTCTTGGATCACTGTGCATATTTGTGTCTCATCTTTCAGCAGTTGCTTATTTTGCGATGTTCATAACAGAGAATCGCATGACTGACGTTTCTCATTTTTTCAAAAAGCATGTTTAAAGCTTTGTGATTGTTAAGAACATTCTTATTGTTATTATTGCTTAAATTTTTCTTTCGTTCGACCATTTCCTCGTAATGACTCCCCTGAAACCATATCAGATTTGAAAAAATTAGAATACTTTAAGAATATGTTAAGGCTCGAAACGACGAGGCTGGACAAAATTTATAGTATTCTTATAAAAAAAGAGTGTACCATACATTATTACCTGACTGACGTTTCAAAAACGAGGCATTACAAGAATCCCGCCAATCCCATTGGCTAATCGCACATTTCCCGCGGTTTTCCCGTAGCCTTGTATAATACGATACAAGGACGCGTTTTTGTCACCTAATTTAGGCCTGTGAGATTTACAATGAACTCAAACGACACAACAGTAACAAAATGAGTTTGACTAAATGGTATAAGTCAAAATTAGAAGCTATCAGGTAATAAAACTCATACTAACCGGTTTTGTAGTTGTACAGGAAAATATAAAGCCCTCGGTCTTATTGCACCTCGCAAGCTCGGTCTGTACTTTTAAGACCTCGGGCTTTATATTTTCCTGTACAACACAAAACCGGTTAGTATGCACATAATACAATACAATACCATACAATACCATACCATACCATACCACACCACACCACACCACACCACACCACACCACACCACACCACACCACACCACACCACACCACACCACACCACACCACACCACACCACTCCACACCACTCCACACCACTCCACGCCACTCCACACCACTCCACACCACTCCACACCACTCCACACCACTCCACACCACTCCACACCACTCCACACCACACCACTCCACATCACTCCACACCACACCACACCACACCACACCACACCACACCACACCACACCACACCACACCACACCACACCACACCACTGAAACGTTGATTTGCTAAATTTACCTGATGTCATTTCGATCCAACTGAGTGGATGAAATTATTATTGCATTGACGTTTCCATGTTATATCTACCGTTGTGTATGATACATTTTGGATATAATTTAAAGATGGCTCCTTATGCCAAATGATGCTAACTGTATTTGAAGACTGCTTATCACAAATTCGAAAAAGCAACCTGTGCATATTACTTAGGAAATTATTTCCTGACACTTCAAGCTCTTATATGGAATATTATTCATCGTAGAAATATGACAGCTAAAGGAGGACATATGGTTGAGGTTCATTTTGGTGGACATAAAGAGGTGAGTTGACTTCATCCATTCATGCTTCATCGCACTTAAACTAAGGTGTTGATAATACTTCATGTTAATAGGACTATTCTCAAAGCGACGACGGTAAAGTAAAAACCCGCATATAAGAACCACCCACTTATAAGAACCTAAGGCCTAAATTGTTCTAATTTCACCCCATCACAGAAGAACCTATTCATCCTGAAATTCAAGGAAGGTTCTTATCTAAAAAAAAGTTAAATGTAAACTACTGGTTGGTAACATGTGATTAAATGTTTTAAGAAATTTAGCAAAATATTTAAGCAGATACAAAGTATATGTAAAAATTCCTTGTATGAATGGATTTGATACAGACAAGGCTATGAAGATAAAGTTGCTCTTTATGAAATTGTGTCATGATAGTGAGTACGTGAAAACCATGTTTTCTTATATTTGGCCAAAATTCCCGAAGATCTGTAATTAGTTCATTTGATAAGAACCTGTTTAAGAACCTTGCATCCTGCTTTCAAGAATAGTATCATATACATAAGAACCTAAACAGGGTGATTTCAAAATGTAAGGTTTTTATATGCGCGATTTTACTGTATTCCAAAATTATCCTATCCCTTGGTATTCCATTTTATACTGGGTGCGCCAAAATAAATTATGCACGTTTGGCAGGCCACAATAAATCGTACACTGGACTGATTTTGAGGATTTATGATTTAATTGTTAGCAGAAAGCCTGAATTTGATACTGGGATTTTTTGCAATTTTTTTCATTTTCAGTATTTAGAGATAGAAGCGAGTTTCCTAAAATTCTAGTTTTCGAAAACACTGAAAACGATAAAAAAACATCGATCAAGTTTTCTAAATAATCGACATGAATGGACAAAGAGATAATTTGTTCGTGCTGATTTGCGATTTAGAAATCGACCAATTGTAATCTGCTATACGAGAGTTCGTACTAAAGCCCCAAATCCAACTGAAAACGCGTTCTCTTTGTTCACTCATGTTGAATCTTTTAAAATTTGTTAGACATTTTTTTATCGTTTACAATGTTTTCGAAGATGAACATTTCAAGAAACTCGCTTCTAGCTCTAAAAGCTGTAAACGAAAAATTTGCAAAAAAAAATTCTAGAATCTAATTCGGGCTTTCTGCTAAAGATTAAGTCATAAATCTTCAAAATCGGTCCAGTGTACAATTTATTGTGGCCTGCCAAACGTGCATAGTTTATTTTGGCGCATACGGTAGCCTCTCTTATATGCACACAAAATTTATGTAAGCACGCTGTTTGATTGATAATTGTTATTGATTTCTTTCACAGAATATTTTCTGGTCCGACGATATGAGTGTGGCTCATTTTAAATACAAGGCGGCCAAAAAACTTAATGTCCAGCAGCATCGAGAATTCTACTTTGGGGACGTAGAGACCCGAAAGAGGCTGGAGAGACCGAGGTTAGAATTTTCGATTATTTAAAAGTGCCGGTAATTATTAGACTTATGACTTGGAGTATCTTGTCTCCCTGTGCTCTTTGACTTCAAGATGGCGCTTCGGTCAACAGAGACTCATATTATTACTCTGAAAAACCTTACCCTATTTAGGCCCAAACTCTGAGCTTCCTAGAGTACCAATCAGACTGCAAGATTTGTGGATTACTATGGTGACGGCAAATATGATGCAACTTTCGATTCGATCGAACAACTTATAACATTCGCACGAGATTCGAAATTCGAAGCGGTGATTCCATCATAATTTGACTGATGTATGCATATTACAGAGTCAGCTTTTTAACTGTTTCATTATGAGTCCCTGTTGAGCCAGTTTTACCGCAGGGATCCAAGGGACTCATCGTCATAAGTCTAGGTAATTGCATCCGTTAAAGGTCTTAAAGTTGTGTTGATCTTTCATCTTTGCTAAAGAAAATCATTTCCTGCATTCGTGAATCACGAAATCGTTTTTGTGCGTTATTGATTTTGTAAAATAAGAACAAGTGTGTTGTTTTATAATAGAAGGAAACTTGCAATGTATCTGATTGGCTGCAATAAAGTCAAGAACATCACATTCTACAGCCGTAGGAAGTCAGTAGGATCAGCATCCATTCAATTGAATCCTATGTCTTTCTATCGTCCTGTATCACTCACTCAGATACATGACAGATTCCTTTCAATATAACCATAGTATTTACTATGATATAACCTCCCATTTTATGGTTTAGAGCATCTATATAACAGTGAATCTTTTATTCATAGGGAGCAAGAACAAGTAGGAGTTGTATTGGGTGGAGACAGGGACAAAGGTGGCAAGAGGCATGGGAACAGGGGCGATAGAGACAAATTAAAGGATAAAAAAATTGGCGTAAAAGTACGTAGTACCAAAAATAAGGAAGGCAGCAGGGCAGGAGAAAAGAGAACTGCCATTTCAAGAGGTGGTTCTGAGACATGCAAGTCTAAGAAGGCTTTCAGAACGCTCCTAGAAGTGCTAATGGAGATGGATGAGTAGATGTTTCTCTTACAAAACAACAGAGAAATAAATAACCATCATCTATTCATTGATCTCTTGCAGTGCTAAATTGGCAGCTCTACTGTTATTGCTTCTGCATTTGCATAAAAAACGATCTTTGTAATTCCATTTGGGAATATTCTCCCTTTGAAAAATACCGTGAAAAGCTGTTGCATTCATCGTCGAAATAAATTAATTGCAATAAGCAACCTTTTCTCCTGTGCTGCTGCCTTTTGCTAATGATGATAACAACTTAAATTACCTTGCCATCTCGTCTCTATATCCCAGAAAACGTCTTGAAATTTGAATTGATCCAAAACCTTTCCCGTGTCTCCTACTCCCACTGAATGTGAAGAACCTGCCTTCACCATGATTATAGATAAATTGCCACCTATCCCTGATTACACTCTTTTTTTTTAAGAATACTATAAATTTTGTCCAGCCTCGATTCTTAAGAAATTTTAGTTCTGAACGTGACTATATTTTTAGAGGCCCTTTACATGAGAAATTTCAACCCGGGTTGAGTTGAATACGGGTTGAGTTTCAACTCGATTGACAGTGTAAGCCTTCATCGCGTTTACACGAAGAAGGCCGAGTTGAAACTCAACACGGGTTCAACTCAACTCGGCAACTCAACCCTTGTTGAAAATTCAACACGGGTTAAAATTCTCATGTAAACGCAAAATTTTTTCAACTCGGGGCGAGATTAGAATGCGAACAAAGGAAATCGAATCTATTTCCGCAATCATTCAAATATTTGAGTGGGCTCACATTCCTTCTTCTATTGTTTGCAACCATGTGACCTAATCTCAACCCGTGTTGAGATTTCATGTAAACGCAAGGCAAAATAAGCAATGCTGTTAAAACTCAACCCGTGTTGAAACTCAACACGGGTTGAAATTTATCATGTAAAGGGCCTCTTAAAGTATTTATGTCAGTGATGCGATTCTCTGTTATGAACATCGCAAAACAGGCATCCGCTGAAAATGAGATACAAATATGCGAGCTGAAGCTGACATTTTATTTCTGAAAAATTGGATGATTCTAAGCATGAATATTGTTATAAACATTATTCTTATAAAAAAGAGAGTGTATTCCCTTTGCTCTCCCCAGTCATTGATAATGCACTGTCTCTGCCCCCTCCAGCCAATTTAAATAGCTTTGTCACCGTCTATCGTACTGTAAAACCTCGCCGTGTCCCCAACTGAATTTCGCTTTCACACATATTTCCCCTCCCTCCTCCTTCCCTGATTATGAATTACTCCCCATTTCGTCGCTGCCTTGATGATTTCAGTCTGCCGTCTATGGACCGTCGTTTTGATTGATAACCAACAAAATCCCCCATGCCCAAAACAAGGACAGATTTTGTAAGACAACAGCATGAGTTGCTTTTGTTCACACCCGAATTCAAAGCAATTAGCGATTGCAGACAAAGGAAATTCTTTCAACCAGTAATTCAAAACAAACAAAGCCGCAAAAGTTTCTCTGAAACCCAGGTAGCTAGCGCTCACGTTGTGCATTCCAGAAATCATTTTTAAGAGCAAACATGAGCATATATCGAAAGAAAAAGGATATATCTAAACATCTACCTCGGGCATTTCATTTGTTTGGTTCAGAAGCTGAGCAGTAAGTGTTTTAATTACACCCAAAAAAATATGGGAATTGAATCGCCTCCCAATTAGCTTCTGAACCAAAGAAATAAAATGCCCGAGGTAGATGTTTAGATGTATCCTTTTTCTTTCGATATATGCTCATGTTTGCTCTTAAAAATGATTTCTGGCATGCAGAACGAGCGAACGAGCTAGCTACTTGGGTTTCAGAGTAACTTTTGCGGCTTTGTTTGTTTTGAATTACTGGTTGAAAGAATTTCCTTTGTCTGCAATTCCTAATCGCTTTGAATTCAGGTGTGAACACAGGAAGCTGAAATGGATAAATGATAGATGTCATTGACTGTTGGTCGACTGCTTGGTGTATGTGCAGCAGTAAAGAAACCAGCTCTTATCAATGGTGATCAGTAGATTTTCAAAATGAAGTTAAACATTATAATTTACCTTTTTAAAGCAGCAGTGTTGTTTCTTTGTGTATCTAACTCTTGTATTAATTGTAAAACAAAGCAGCATTCTCTTCACCCTAACCTCCATCAGGTCTGCTATTTCTTATGCCGATGTCAAGGCAACCAACCGTACTCGATCTGAAGTCGAGGCAACTATCTTACGTCACATAACGCTGCTGATGAACGGTTGCAGTGTACTGTACCATTGTTATGAATATAACACTCATAACAATTGAATTATTCATAACTATTTAATCATTTACTGAAATATTCATATAACAAAAGCAACTCATGTTATTGTGTTACAAAATCTGTCCTTGTTCATACCCCAACCACCCAAGTCCATTGTAAGTGTAGACTTAAGGCCTGTTTGTTGATTGTTGTTTGGTAATAAAAATAATTCCTAATCCATTGCATCATAGAATCGTTGATTATTTTGATGTATGAAAACATGTAAATGCTGCTTGATTGATGATGTTAGATAATACCTAGCTTATACCGAACTGTCATAAATATTGTAAATCAATGCATTGCTCGGATGATGAAACTCTGAAACAACGATAAAAAAATCAGCTATATTATGCATGGTCGAGGGAAAAATCTGATTGACTTTTTTTGTCGTGGAAATGGAAAAAACCTTAACGTGCAGGCAGACTTCAGGTATCCCCGACAATTCTATAGCACACAAGCGGTGCAGTAGATTTGTTGGAATGTACTCTGCTTAATACCTGATACTATTTATGCAACTATCATTTTGTTTATGACAAAATGGTCTGCATACATGGGTAAAAAGCCAGATACAGAAAGAACCCGCAAAATAGAAACCACTTTATAAGAAACCTCAGGCTGATTTTTTTGAGAAATGGTGCCCTCATATAAGAAACTTCTCAGCCTGATTTTAGAAAGTTCAGCCTGTTTCAAGGTTAATGACCTTTTAATAAGAAACTAAACAGGCTGTTTTGAAAAAACTGGTTTCCATTTTGCGGGTTCTTACTGTACATCATGGAATTCTCAGACAATACTATTTTGAAACGGGGACAAGTTGAATTAAGGATTGTCCGACGATTCTATCGCGCCTACGTAGCGCAGTAGATTCGTCGGGAAGATTGTTTTAATATGCGAGATGAGATGCTTATATGTTACACTTTGATGTCATGAAACAACATGTTGCTATTCCTGTTGCAAAAGTACATGCTTAACTTTCATCACGCTTAGGTCAATTGATTTGGATTGTTGATCGTTGCAATTCATTTACTATCTGAAATAGTGTATTGATCTCATCCTAGAAATATTCGTAATAGGTATCAAAGATTTATCGTAGTTGCACAAATATTATTATTTCAATTCACCTAGCTATCCACGAGAGCCTTCTAACCCTACACGATCGGCCTGTGCTTAATGCACAATTGTCCTCTATTTCCCTAGCGCTGTTCTAATTTGTTGTTTACTCGCTTCTGACGCTTTATGCCCCCCCCCCTCTGTTTTGGTTTCCTTTCTTTACTCATCTTGATTCACATTTTGCCAAACTTATTCGTTGTTTTTCCGCGTTTTTTGCCTTTTGGTACCCTTTGTTACTGCCCTATTTAATGGCGAATTACGCCCACTTTTACTCGCTGATGATGGATCTTAAAATGGATTCGAAACGTTCTGATATAATTATGGCTTAGCCACTCGTTTATGTCACTTGGATTTGTCATTTTGAAACTGTACACTTGTCATCTTTTTAAAAAAATGGATTAATTGGAAATTGCTGAAATAATAATTACCCAATATGATTCTATGTCGTTGTTCTTGCCCTCCGATTTATCGTGAGCCTACAATTTCCACCTGAAGCTGACCAGAACTTCTTTCTTGATGATTCGGTAAAGATAGTGGCTCCGCAAAATTACAATATCAATACAAATCACTCACATTTGATCTGCTAGTGAAACCGAGCACTTTCATGCATCTTTCTGTCTCCAGTTTTAAACTCTGCTCGTCCACCTTGCTGTACGGAACCAAGGTCTTGCCATACTTGTATGCTGAAACAGAATAAATCGGGTTTAGCAGTTGTGACAAAACTATATCTACTTAATGAGTACGATCGTTTGGGCATTTTGCAAAGATTTATGTTCGTGAATCTGAATCATTAATAGACCATTTAGCTATTCTGCAAAAAGAGCTTGGATCGAGCAGAATTTTAATAAATTTTCATACGCGAGGTTCGATCGAGTGGCGTTAGAGCTTCTTTCGCTATTGTGCACATTCGAAAATTCTACAAAATGTAGCAAAACATCGTTCGATTCCGATTCTTTTCAGAATAGCTAAGGTCTATTAACTTCCAGAATTCCTGAAATAAATATTTCCACCATTCTTAAATTGTGGGCAGTTGATATTGGAAGCTGCTTTTTCAAAGAGACCTTTTAGCTACTCTACAAAGAGCATGTTGTTTCATAAGTTATTTCATATCATTTTACAACTTTATACAAAGAGAACCTATTCACTAAGATCTACCTTTTGCGATATTCTCCTCGTCAACTTCAGTGAAATCTTCATCTTGTAAAAGGTTTGATCTCTGCATAGTAACTTTCATGTCTCCAGGGTTCTTTGATGTTTCTGATAATGCTGAGATCTTTCCCCATGAGGATGCTTTTGCTTCCTTTACCTGTTAAAGAGAAGACATAGGGGGATTCAGCAAAATGAATCAACTGTTTGAAAAATCGTACAGGAAAATCTATCGGACTAATTAGTAAAATTTGAAGGGGCTGGGTCTTGTAACCGTAAACAAACCTGTTATCTCTATAATCTATGTATATTGTTGCCCGCATGTGCCCATTGTGTTCTGCACACATTTTGGTGGATGGGCTGAATCCACAATAAAATTACTTCTAAAAATCCACCAATATCTCTGTAATCCTACACCATATGAGTCTTTCGTTTGTTTCTCTATGAAATTCAAACATCCCTCTTCAAAATAATACTTTTGAGAAAAATAATGGAAAATCTCTGTCGTGTAGCCTGTCAAAAAACCTGCAAAATCGTCCTTTTGAGAGAAGTTTGTTTACTTTACGCGCATTATGTGACCAAGCCTCCCTTTAAATTCCATCATTTTAGTGATGCTTCAACTTCATTCTGGAGATTTTGCTCGTAACTTCTAACAGCAGGATTTAGCCAAAAATCCTATTTCCCAATTTTCCCAAAAACAGCCAAAAGCTGCTCAATGTCATGTAAAACTTGCCTTTTTGATGCTGAGAATTGATGAAAAAGCATAATTGCATTTCAACAGTTTCAGTATCATTAAGTTGGTTTTCCTCTTGGCGACAAATGTTGCGCTCAACGAACTCCGCAAGGCAGATCTTTAGATTTACCCTTCTTCTTTCGTTAGAAGCAAAGAACTTCTCTTAAAACCACATTTCGCGTGCACAAGGAGAGAGTTTGCCCCACTACTCTTAGAGCAACTTTTGCGGCTTTATTTGTTTTGAATTATTGGCTGAGAGAACTTCCTTTGTCTGCAGTCGCTAATCGCTGTGAATTCCTGTGTTAATCAAAAGCAACTGATGCTATTGTATTATAAAATTTGCCCTTGTTTTGCACAAATAGTGAATGTATCTTCTGTTTGATTTGGTAGTTGGAAAGGAACAGCGGATACTTTGTCATAATTGTATTTGGGATAATTTTGCTATCCTTAACACTTTCAAAATTACACCATATTTCTTTTTATTTAAAGAGTTCATGACAAGCTTTGAAAAAATCAAAATCATTGTAAATGCTAAATTAATAGAGGAAAATGGTAAAACTTTTAAGAAAACCAGGCAGGGCTCAAAAAAGCGAAGTAGCGTGGTAGCGGCGCTACCAGGAAGGTAGCTGAAATACTTAAATTTCCCAGGAAAGAAGAAGGGGAAAAAGGAAAAAGAGGTGGAATGAAAGGAAAGGGAAAGAAATGAAGGGGAAAAAGAAGAGGAAAAAAGGAAAAGGGATAGAATTGGGCGGTATACAGGCAAAGAAGAAGAAAGTGTGCAAGAAGAAAGGAAGGTGCCTAGCTTGCTACCAGGAAGGAAAATATTTTATTGAGCCCTGAACCAGAGTAGAAATCTGTTTCATATGACTCAGCCAATAAATATTTTCATCTGGCTTAGGACGCTACAAAATCGTCAGAAAAGCTTCGAAAGAGAAGAAGCGAGAATGAAAGCAGTGCCTTAATATGAAAGTTTCTAATCAGAGAGCACACTAGACTTACAAGATAGTCCCAGTTATCGCAACGACGACAACAAAAACAACGACAATTTTGTGTGTGCTCAAACTGAGACTTATCGACTTTCACATAAGAAATTGGGACAAAAACAAACAAAGAGGGCACCGCTTTTTCTATTCGCATTGAAAAGAGGTTAAATAGTAGTCATGGCAACCTTCGGCAGTTGGAAATTCTCATTGCTGTGGTGAGCTCACAGAAGCTAAGTGGCCTTCAAAATAAGGCAGTCCTGGTTGAAAGGGAAAGGTTCGTTGATTCTTGGATTGAGGAAACATTTATCTGGATACTTGTGGCTTTTGTTCATTGCTAACGTCACTGAAAACTTGAATTTTGAGGCGTTTTTTCATCTGAGGCTTGAGCCGACAACTTAGGCCCACCGCCATTGCCTTGAGCACTCGAAACACATGAAATCGAGGGAAACCAATTTCGTTTTAATTTTCAATGTGAAAGTCCATGAGTCGTAGTTTGAGCGTTCATCAGTGTATCAATAGCATCATCATCATATCATCATATCAAATTATTTAAACACAAAATCCCTTCAGCTGAATTAAATACAAATCAAAGTTATGATACAGTAATTACAGTATAATATTTACAAGAAGAAAAGAAAGTTCAAAACTGTTCTAGGGATGCTGTTCCATGCAGTAAGAGCTGAATAATGAAAGCCTTTTTTCACATATTCGAGGCTGTATCTTGGAATTTGGATATTCCTGCAGTTTCTCGTACTATAGTTTGAATGCAAGGATATCTGGGGGAATTTATCCCAAAGGCTCTCTGGACACATCCTGCCCATAATCTTATAGGTCATGGCTGATCGATCGAATTCAATTAGTTGTTCTAAATCGAGCCAATTGTAAGACCAATTATCTTTAATCCTAGCCCTCTCAATTATTGTTCGAGCGATATTATAAAGTTTGTAATCAGTCAAAGAGCACACTAAAATTGGGGAAAACAGTTACCTTTACATAGCCATAAACATTGATTTTCACACAATCTCCAATTTCAATTGGTCCCCTGAATACAGTCGTCTGTTTTACAGATCTTGTTTGGAAGAAACTGAGCATGGGTAATACTTCTGTGAGTGACATGCCTTCGCCATCAACACGTTCAAGGATGCCTTTAATGCACTGAACACCTTTGATCTGTCGAAAAAGGGGCTTTCAATGGTTAAAAACTGTGTTTGATTGTACATCAAAGAACAGATTTCATCATACTCTACGCGTCCTTTCAAGTTACCGGGGAAGGAAGAAAAATATCCTGATTTCGAAAATTCATAGCACCAAGAGTAGGGGAGACCGCGGCTAAAAATAACAGGGGTAAGTTGTAACAAAGGGTATTTCTCTGCCGCCGTTAAAGCTGTGCTCACCAGCTTTTGTGTGAATAAATATGAATGTCTTGCTAGTACCTTCAATTCAAACAGTGATTCTTACTATTCTTGCCGGTGGCTATTTTCTAGCACATTTTTTGGCCCAAAAGTAAATTTTGGGGTTTCAGAACTTTTCGTTCTGCAGCGTTCCGTACTTAGTGTGAATTCCTAATTCCCATGCAGTACTGGAGTATGTATTGTTTGTCCTGAAATCAAGCTTGAATGCTACATCAAAATACATTTTACCAGAACAGTGCATTTTCACATCTTGTCGGTCTGGGGCAAGTTGTTACAAAACAAAAATTCCACCAAAAACGAGTAAGCTCTTTCAGAAAGCTATTCAATCAAAAAAGAAAACAATAGAATTAGATTCAATAAAAATATGTTCGTTGCGTGTGGTACTATGTAATTGAACAGTAATATAATAAATAAATGATTTAAGTACCAAAAATAGCTCAGATGTTAAAAACACGACGTTTCGAGCATTTACTCGTTATTGCTCGACTTGATAAGCTATTTTTGGTACTTAAATCATTTATTTATTTATTATATTACTGTTCAATAGAATTAGATACTTCACATAGAATTAGAGTTTGCTGAGAGTGAAATCGAGTGAAACTGATACATTCAGCAGGTTTATGAGCACTGAAAATAGAGTTCTTGGTTGCGAAACGCCTGCAAAAAGGCCTGAAACACTTGATCAAATAATAAGTTTTTCAATCCCATGGCAATAAATGTGCAGATAGTAAGTTTTTCAGTCCCATGGCAATAAATGTGCAGATAGTAAGTTTTCAGTCCCATGGCAATAAATGTGCAGATAGTAAGTTTTTCAGTCCCATGGCAATAAATGTGCAGATAGTAAGTTTTTCAGTCCCATGGCAATAAATGTGCAGATAGTAAGTTTTTCAGTCCCATGGCAATAAATGTGCATCTCTCACCTGTGAATAGTAGTACTTTCTTTATCATTCTGTGCGAGAAGTTTCTTTATGATTTGATCACGTTTTTCAGACATTTCTCAGGCATTTTGCAACCAGAAAAGTTTTGGAAAGTCAAATTTACCTATATTTCCAGTGCTCATGGAAACATGAGAAAGATTCATTCCAATTCATCAAATACTCTTGGTGCCATAAATTTTCAAAAAATGGAATCTTCCCGGCTCGCCTGGTAGTTGCAAAATACAAACTATTCTCAGTCATCCTGGTGTATTTTCCAATTCAAAACCAAACATATATCCGATCTGAACCTTAGAAACAGATTGAAAACAATAAATAATTATGTCCTGTTACTTTGGGTTCGAACGAATAAAATCTTCTGCACCACGAATCTCTTACTTAGGCCTACAGTTACGCTCTTGACAATTGTTCATGGACAACGTGTATCTCTCACTCGTTCCTGTGCAAAACCTTTCACATATCACATGACCCAGTTAAAACTTCAACCCACTTGGATGAATGTATGAGCATTGCTCGTTGTGCGTGCCTACGCAAATCATCATTTAAACGAACTAAACTCCAGTCCTTCACACATAGTCATAGTCATAGACAGTCATATCGTTTGAGCGAAGACTTGCCTGTTCTGGAGTGAGTGCCTTCACTTCAGTGTTATTTGCACCATTATGTCCACCACGATTGTCTGTTCCTGGTTTAACGTCCTTTTGATTATCATCATCATCATCATCTTCAGGTATCTCGGGTCCGCTGCAAGTGGAAGATGTATAATTTCAATAAGTAAGCCTTGATGCGTCGGTTCAGTGTGTTCACTCAACTTATGGGAAAATTCAGAAATTTGATTCAGTAACCAAATCGCTAAGAATTTCCTCATGTTTCATGTCTGAGGGGTCCTAGTGGCCATTGTTCTTGCAGACCCTCTTTTGAGCTGTTTGGTAGGTCACCGAGAGTAGTTTTGGTCGGCGACCAGTGCGCTCGCTCAGTGCGCATGCTCTGTTTCCAGAGAGCATGCGCACTAGGCAAGCGCACAGGTCGCCGACCAAAACTACTGCAGTGGAGGTCAGCCTTTATAAACTGGATGGATGACCCAACAAAAGACTTCATGAGCTAGATCATAACCAGCACTCTGAAACAAAAGTTATTGACAAATGCTTCGTGTCACCATTTAGTTGAAAGGCTTCATCTTTTGAGACGCTACACGGTCACTTCAAGCTACTAGGTTCAAAGAAAATTTTCAATCCTACATTTCCCATTTAGAGTGAAATGATCGCCATCCTTTTCCAGTCAGCATTTGTGAAAGTAGCGATGGATTTGAAGTCGTCTGGGGGGAATTTGGTATTTACAAAATGATTGACCTCAGATCCTCATTCAAATTTCACCCTCCAAAGCAAACTTGGAATTCGCCTTTTTTCATATTATCCAAAACATGCACTGGACAAGGAGGGAAGAGTCCGAGAAATGTGTGAATTACCACACTTTTGAAACGTATATTTTTTCAGACGGTAGGCATCTTTCACAGCTGTGCTCTTTTGCAGAGGAAAGCATTATTTACTACTACGGAGGGGCTAGCGTAAGAGATTTAGAGAATCGTTATCTCCTCCGCAGAACAATGAAAATGATTCCTCCGCACGTACATATTAGTTGCAGTACTCCTCCAAAGAAGCACACGAGCAGTGTCTAACTATCCATGGTATTAGAAAGAAATAATCAATCTAAAATCATTACAAAAATCTTGAAAATTAAGTAAGATGATGATGGAATGAATATTTTATAAATTGGTTGCATAGCTTTTCCTGTATGATTTTTCAAACGGTAGATACATTTTTCTGGCTAATCGGGTAGCAAATCTTGTATGAAAAGAAACAGGTCTCCAATCTTTAAAAAGGTCTGTGTAAAATTCTACTGCAGCTTTCTTTGAATTAAATGGCATGGAAGGAACTATGGGATTTTGCTGTAAATCTGCCACGGAAATTTATTGATATCTTGATTAGCTTCAAAATGGCGGCATTTATTAAAATTGAGGCTATGACGTCATCAAATTTCTAAATCCTAAACCAGAAGAGCTACAGATTTCTGCTTGCTACCATATTGTAGACCTTTAAACTATGGTTTTCTTGAAGGTTATACCTTTTTTCCTCTATTGGTTTAGGATTTACGATGATTCAAATTTTTTCACAATTTTCCATGAATTTGTTCAAAAATAATTATAATACCACTATTTTGAAAAAATCAAGATATCAAAATTCCACGGCAGATTTACAGCAGAGTACCATAAGTTCCTTTCAAGATATTCAATTCAAAGAAAAATGTCATCGAATTTTACACCCACCATTTTAAAGATTTGAGCCTTTGCTTTGAAAAAACTTACACAAAAGTTAACTGCACTCTATTTTCACTCATCCGATCAATTACAGTTCCAAGATTATCAGTTTTGAATTCTGATGCCAGATCGGAGAAGAGGACGATCCTTGGTTCCAGTTTTCTTCCGCTAAAATATACAAATAAAAGGAATAAACTAGATTGATTTGATTACATGTTCGTAGTTATCGCTAATGATAGCTTGATGGATGCTTTAAGTACAACTCATGTCCATACGCTTCCAGAAACAGACATGGCTTTTTTTCTCCAAACAACCGACCCTAAAATGCCGCAAAAAGCGGTTTTCTTGAAGTGCCACAATGCAAAACAAGCTGTCAGTACTTAGATGAATGTTTCTTCGAGCTATCAAAGCAAACAACTCCTACCTACAAGTTATTTTCTGCTTGTTTTATAGACGCAACAGACCTCCTAATTTCACTTCTTTTGTGATGGAAGTTTAAATTGAAGGAGAACCAGCCATCCAATCAAGTTATTCCACTTCTTGCATCCTGATTGGTCGGGGCACAGATCTGTGCCCGCAGGAAAATTTTTTGTCGTTTTGAGAAGAGTTTGGCAACAAGGTCCCCTTGTGTAGTGAGGCTAGGAAATAAAAAAAGCATATACCGGGTGTCCCAAAAAAATGTATACGGATTTGGTTGACTCTAGCACTGTGAATTTAGCGTCAATCGATGTCTAATCACTCTGAAAATGTTCCTTGATAGTAAACTTGAACATAGATACCTCGTTTGTTGATATTGGAACTTTGAGAGCAGACATGTTAATCTTGAAAGCGCAAATTTGCCTCTTCCTGCAAACCAGTGTTTTAGCCTTTTGGCCTAAGCAATTTCTTAAAGCACAGCGTATAAATCAACGATGGCCTTGATAAAATTTGAAGAATACTATATCTTGTGTTATTCTGTTTTCCAGAAGTCACCCCCAAGTCATCCATTGGGATGTTTCTTAATTTTTCATTGATTTCAGTTCTTAATTTCGATGTGGTTCAGGAATTTGCTTAGGCCAAAAGGCCAAAGCTCTGGTTTGCAAGTGGATGCAAATTTGAGCTTTCAACATTGATATTTCTGCGCTCGAAGCAGCAATACCAACAAACGAGCTATCCATGTTCAAGTTAACTATCGAGGAATATTTTGAGAGTGATTAGCCATTGATTAAAGCTAAATTCACATCGCTGGAGTCAACCAAATATATATACATTTTTTTGGGACACCCGGTAGAGATGCTGCTTTAGCACTATTTTTCACATTCCGGGTGTCCGTTGAACCGAACAAAGAACATCTGTCATCCCGGGCTGGGTACTTCGCCATCCAATCATACCGGGAAGTGCGCCAGTTTCTAGCTGGTGTTTTGACATGAAAATTAATGAGAATGGGATTACATTTTCGAAGAAATTATATGGGATTAGAGTTTAATTTTTAATATAAATTCTCAGAATGCTCACGTTTGGAATGAGCAACGATTCTACAATCATTTTGTAGTGAAAAGACTTCAAACCTCATCAATATTTTTTGTTTGTTTGTTTGTTTGTCCACTTATTTTACATCGATTATATACATCTAGCTTACTATATACAAATTCATAGGGTTGAGTCTAAAAAACCAAGTTTGAGTCAATATTCTAGGGTTGAGTCTAAAAAACAAACATTCTTACAGCGCATACCGGGATATCACCCAATAGGGAAGTGCCTTCTGTGGGCTCTTTGGGCTTTTTACACATAGAAGGGTGATCAACAGAAATCAATGACTCAAATGACATGGGAAGGGGTACCTGGTCTACGAACGTACGGGGAGATGCCACTGGAAAATCTGAAAAGCACCCTGTCCCGGAGTCAAAGTCCTGAAAATGATACCTTCACTTGGAGTAAAATTTTCAAGACTCTGTCCTTGAGTTTCTTCAAAGAAAATTGTAAGCTGCCATGGAAATTTGTAAGAAATCGATCAGAAAATGCGGAAATGTTGCCATCCAAACGATTTAAATCACTAACAAGCGTATGTATGACAGAATCGGAAGAGTTATCGAAGATCTGAGGGAACTTTTAAAACGATACAAAGTTTCATAAGAAACCTAATTTGCCAAGTATTATTCCCGCGAAATTTTCCATTTCTGGCCGATTCGCAAAAGTTGATTCCAAAAATCTCGTGCTTTGTTTCAACTTGTGAAAGTGTCTTCCCGTGAAACTATCTTCTCTTGATTCAAAGTAACTAAAACGATGCTGTCTCTTACCTGATTTTCCTCATGAGGTGATCCATAGCCACAACAATTGCATCCACAACTGAAAGTCCGTGTGTCAAGAAACTTTATTAACAAATGCTGTCATTGCTCAAGGTTATTTTCAACTTTTTAACTGTGCATAATCTGCTGCAAAATAATGCCTCAACATTACTAAATACGAGGGGTGTATCACTGTTCCTAAAAGGCGTATGAGATTTTTAAAACAATAGGATTTTTAGGTATTTTACCCGGGGGGTCACTTCAATAGGCGGATGACGGGGGTGTGCCATTTTCAATTGTAAAATCATACCCTAAAATTTATAAATTTTTTAAAAACCATACCCCAAAATTTACGGGCCTTTCAAAAAAGATACCCTAAAATTGTGACCAAATTCGAAATTCTAACCAAGTACCTGAAATTAGATTAGATTCAATGCCCTGAGACATTTTTCTTCCAAACTGACACCCCAAAATTTATGTTCGTTTGTGATGTTACCAAAAATGACACCCTAAAATTTATTTCAGCCTGAAAAAAGGTACCCCAAAAAATGGCACATCCCGTACTGGTACATATGGTAGTGACCCTCCCCCCGGGGTATTTTAGCATGTTCTTCTTGAAAGCAAAAGGATTTTTGCCAAAGGCGTACGAGATTTTTACAAAGTGATATGCCCCTAGGATAAATGCTGGGACACCACAAAGGAAATTCAGTCATGCAGAATAGTTGATAACTTGGAATGTATAAAAGTTTGGTTGATAGCCGAAAAGCTGAATAATCTTGTGCGATCTCGTTGTTGTTGCTTTTTGTTTAACTATGAAGATGTTAGTATAGAAATAGGATAGAAAACCAAAATTTTTCCATCATAAACATCATCAACAGCAAACTTTCTGAATCTATCATTAGCTGAAATGATACAATCTGCGTATTCAGGACCTGGAAAGACAGAAGGAAAAAAAATTCTCTGAATGATAAAAAGTAACACCTACAAGTCTGCTCCTTAGAATGAAATATTGTTTGAACGAATTAAACATAGATATGAACAAATAGCACCTTATGTAACATTAAAGTGGTGACAAGTTGAAAGATGAGATTAGCCTTCGACTGACAGATTAACAATTCTACTTTTGAATATCAGCCATGTACTTATTATTCCATAGTCCACCAAGCGTGTTAATGCTTTTGACTCACCGGGTACAAGTTTTCTAAGTGACTGCACCATTTAGCTCAAATCATCTACGTTAACACTTCCTCCAATAAGATGAGCCCTAATTCTGATTAACAAAATACCCTCTCTATGAAAGACCAAAAACAATTTATAACTTGGAATGCATAAACTGACCTGACCTGACTAGCGCATTGATAACCAATACACAAACTGTTATAACCTGACTAGAGCATTGATAACCAATACATAGTCTAGCACCACAAATTAATATTTGTGCCTCGTTCTTGTTATTTGATACCTCAAAATTTTGCTACCTTTCTACAGTATACTTCTGTTTCTGCCAACGACTTGGCAGAAAATGATTTTCTGTTCAAAATGACAAAATTCAGCAATAAGAAAAGGAAACAGCCAAAACCGGCAACTTTCATCATGAAAAGAAATCACGTGACTTTATATCAAGATTAGTTCCATCCAAAAAATCAAAGTTTAAGTTGAACAAACCTGCGCTGATATTTTCATTCACAGTTCTCAAAAGTTCTAAATCTGGAGATGCAAGTTCTTGACTAATTGTAATGTTATCATAGCCAGAGTACTCATCTGCCAAAGGGTTATTTGTTTCTATAAAGAAAAGACGCAAGAAAGTAAAGTGGGCAAAAAGAATTGAAATTCCTTGAAGCATGGCTTGGTCAGCATAAGTTTCAAATCTTTAGGAAAGCTGTCAAAAATGGTTTATTAAATATCTTTTTTATTTGAATGGCTTGAAATGAACATTATTTGGTTTAACTGTAATTCTACAAATAATTTTTTTGACATCTTGCGTACTTTTCAAAATTACAGCTCGATTTTCTTTTCATGAAAAGACTCCAAAGAAAGTTTTAAAACCTGTATGAAAGCAAGCTATAGATTGATGGAAGAAAAGTGGTAGAGCTTTCAAGAAAATCATTGGCTATGTAGTTCTTTAATATAGTGGCAAGCAGAAGTTGTCTGAGTTAAGATTTACGGTAGAAACTTGACGATGTCACAATAAACTGAAATTTACTCACATTCATTATGTATGGCGACAAAAGGTTAACCATCGACAACAATAAGAAGATACTCAAGGCAACCCTCAAATTCATTCATGCTACAGAGCACTTTTAAACATTCCAATGCTGCAAAGTCATTAAATCTCCTTCATGTGATGGCCCTGGGGTAGTCATGATCTTTTGATCCCCTTGGTATCGTTTCAGTAGTATTGTATGGTAGCTCGTTTGTAATCTTAGGTAATTCGTAAATTGTAAATTTTTAGCATTAAAAAAAACTCATTAAACTCCATACATTAGCACCTATTTTTTGTCAGCTTCATTGTGTATTCGTAATTAGTTATCACAGTTTAGTTAATTTCCCTTGTATTTTGTTTAACGTTGCATGTCTTTATGTATTGGCCATGGGGTAGTAATTGTCTTTCGTAGCCTCATGGTATCATCCCCATATTGTTGTATAGTAAAAGTTAGAAAAGTATACCGGGTGTCCCAAAAAATGTATACGGATTTGGTTGACTCTAGCGGTGTGAATTTAGCTTTAATCAATGGCTAATCACTCTTAGAATGTTCCTCGATTGTTAACTTGAACATAGATACCTCGTTTGATAGTATTGGTGCTTTGAGAGCAGAAATATCAATCTTGAAAGCTCAAATTTGCCTCTTCCTGCAAACCAGAGCTTTAGCCTTTTGGCCTAAGCAATTTCTTAAGACACAACATATAAATCAACAATAGCCTTTGATAAAATTTGAGCAATATTATATCTTGTTTTATTCTGTTTTCCAGAAGTCACTCCTAGTCACCCATTGGGAAGTTTCTTAATTTTTCATTAATTTCAGTTCTAAATTTTGATGTGCTTCAGGAATTTGCTGAGGCCAAAAGACCAAAACTCTGGTTTTCAAGAGGACGCAAATTTTAGATTTTAAGATTAATATTTCTGCCTTCAAAGCACCAATACCAACAACCGAGGTATCTCTGTTCAAGTTAACTATCGAGAAACATTTTGAGAGTGATTAGCCATCGATTTAAGCTAAATTCACTTCGCTGGAGTCAACCAAATCTGTATACATTTTTTTGGGACACCCGGTAGTAGAGTGTATTTTAATACTTTAAACATGAATTAAAAAAAAAAAATTAGAAGATGGTGTACAGTATATACTTTTGATGCTGCTGTAATGATTTAGATAACAAACCTGCTGTTCCAAAGACTATCAGAGCAACTTCATCTTTAGATTTTGAGAATATCTGAAAATGAAAGAAATAATTTATATCAACTCATGATTGAGAATTATTTTTCACAAACCATTTGATTACTTTATGAACTTGTATCAACAGTTCTGCAATGAAAAAAAATCTAACATAGAGTCTAGAATTAAATTGCAATTTCTATGCTTGTAAAAGAGCTTTGCATGAGTAACTTTCAGTATCACAAATCTCAAATGAAATCGATCATGAGATAAACTGTAGAAATTTTGGACTTTCACTCTTTGGCGCTTGCCATCCTTTTCCGCAACATTAAAAACTTTCAGAAAAAATAGCAAAATCCATTATCTTACAAAATGAGTTACTGCATGGCAAGCATCAAAAAGAAATTTTAAAATTCAAGACGCGATCCTAGCTTTTGAATATTAGCTAACAAAAGGGTGAGAATTTGTATGAGTCAACTACAGAGGTGGAAACTCCAAAGCAATAGTATATATACCGTACCAAGGACACAACGTACAGTACCTTTCTCTGGATAATCATATTGATTGCCATTAAGCTCTTCTGCAATGGGGTATCTGTACCCTCTGGAGCATTATCCATTGATGGACTGACATCCAGAACCAAAGCAATGGCTTCCTTTATAGGCAATAGAGATAAAGTTGTTAAGGGTTTGAGCAAGGTCAATAGTTTTTTGCAAAAAGCAACAGAATCTAAAAAGATCATTTTCACATCTTTTGCACATGGGCCATGAACAATACTGTAGATTTTCATTTCATCTTTTTCATTTCATATATTTATCTACGGGGAGGGTAGCCCCTCCACACAGGTGCTGTGCTGGTTTTCTAGGAGCCCTCCCATAAAATTAAATTAAAATTTGTTACAAAATAAATAGTTGTTGCAACTCTAGCAGCACGGTTCTTTCTTCTCATTCTGCATGCATAAAAAGAAGGCGTTTTAAATAATAATAATAATAATAATAATAATAATTATCACTGTAAACACCGGAGTTACAAAGAACTATTGGCTAAATGCTTACAGGATACGCAAAAAAGGAAACTAAACAAAACGCAACAGGCAACATCTAAAGAAATAAGTGTGAACGAACCAACTAACTACATTTTGAGCAGTGAGAGGAGTTATGAGGGCATTAATTCGTTGCTACACCCGGGGGGGGAGGGGGGGGTAACTCCAGTACTCAGTTGTACGGGGTTGTGCCATTCAGTGTATAGTACTACCCCCCATAAATCCGGAAAATTTCAAAAAATGATACCCATAAATCCGGAAAATTTCAAAAACTGGTACCCATAAATCCGGAAAGCTCAAGAAAAGTACACCCATAAATCCGGAAGTTGAAAGCATTTGGCACTTGAAATAAAACTGAAAAATGTCTCCTCCGCAGAGGTCTATTATTATAGGTTGCTACACCTGAATTGTCAACCGGAAGGTCTTGACATATGCATAGTACTCTGTGCAGAAACATAATGGTTGCGGTATTTGTTGTGATATGCATGCTGCCTAGTATTTTGATCAAAATTTCATTGTCCACCCTATCCCCTTCACTACCAAAGCAGCCATTCATATTTTCAAAATACTTGTTTCTAGCTTCAACGAGTCTTGGTTCTGAGCATCCGAGTATGAAATGGACCTCATTGCCCAATGGACTATCCCTACAAACTGTACATGTGCGTTGTGATCTCGGTTTTTTCTGCATCCTGCCAAATTCAATTGGCAGGAAATGCGAGGATATTCTAAACTTTGCGATTGTAGCCCTATGCTTATATTTCAGCACATTATTTACGTATACCTCTTCCCCGTAACCTTTTTTTATGAATTGGTAAATTTCAGACAGCCTTCCAGATCCTTGTATGTGCTCCCGGAACTTCTTTTCATACAAAGTCTTAAGAGATCTAGAAACAGACCTGAGAATTCCCTTCTGTGAACTTGCCCTTACCTGTGTCACTGAATCTATGCTATGACCAGAAAGTCTCAGTAGTTGTTGTACTACAGTTAACAAGGAGGATACCCCTGTAGCATGGAGCCTGGAACATTCAAGTAAAGCATTTTCAATGATCGGGTTTGAAGTACGCAGATTTTGTAGATGGAAACAGAATTTTAAGATTCGTTCATATATAGTCACATTTAACGGGTAAACCCCCAACTCTCCTCTCACAGCAAAATTTGAAGATTTAGAATGTACACCCAGCCCAGTACCGTTTTACATAACCTATTTAGGAGGTTTTCATGTTGTAGTTTATCAACAAAGAGGTTCTCAGTAAATCGGTTAAAGAATGAAACCCAGTAGAAATAGTAAATAAATATCTAAACACAGTGCGTTCACCTTTGGAGCTGCCATTTCTATGATAATAATCGCTATTTTCTTGCAGATTTCTGCTTATTTGATGCTTCTTCAGATGTTCCTCTCGTCGCCTTTCGTGCACAAACAACAACAGCACAACAATCCAAGATGGCGGGCACGGCTAGGCATGCTCAAATCTTGCCTCGTTTCCATGTCACTTCCCGCCATTTCTAAATTTCTAAGAAATAATTAGCTGCCGATTTCTTCCCCAAAATGGGAAGTAAAAGTATCATTGTCAGTCAAAAAATCATACCCTTTTCTGAAAATGAGAGAGAATTTCTTGCGATAGAATTAGATTCAGGCCCGTCTATTCTATTTGATTTGCTATGGTGAAAATAGTGCCTGTTTTGTTGTTTTCTGTCGTATTTTGCCCTTGTCCAAAAGATTGAAACATTGAATGGGTTGCTGCGGAAAATCCTGATTTTCAACATCCACAAATTTACTCTTTTTCTATAAATATGCCTTTTAGCTTCTGTGCAACAGAGTGTAGATCGAACCACACTAATCTACATTTTGATAAAGTTTCTGTAGAGCTATATGTGCATTCAAAGCGTGGAAGGAATTTTATACATGTGGACAAATGACGCTTGATTGATTTCGATTTTTTACGGAATACACGCACTTTTTATAAGAAACTGCCCATAAGAAACTCAACTCTCAAATCACCAAAAATTAAGAAACTCCAGTACTGGGAAGTTAAGAAACTATTTATCTTGATAAAAAATTTTTTATCATATTTTTACTTTATTTTCACTTGTTTCCACATTACTCGTATGGTACTTCAGTAATGCCTAAACATTGGAAAGACTTCGAAAATATTGTTTTGAAATGTTCACGAGGGCACTGGTAGTGGAAATGAAGATTATTATGGAACCACATTACCTTACGAGTAATGTGGTACAGGAAACAAGTGAAAGTAAAGTAAAAATATGTCAAGGATTTCCTTTATCAAAATAAATATTTTCTTAACTCCTCTGGTCTGTTGCATATTTGACTTGCTGCTACCTGGTATCATGTCTCCTTCATCTTTCAGATAGACTTTCGATAAGTTACAAAATTTAAGACGTAAAGGAGACAAGTTACGGAAATATTTCGAAAAGCCCAACGAATGATGCAGTTGAACGAAGATGAACAAGAAACTAAAAAATATATCTTAGCAACTTCTGCATATCATTTCAATATAAAACAAGTTGTCGGAAAATACTAGAAATAATTTGGATTATTTCCACCCTACAGTGTACCATTAGTAAGATTATGTAGCAATTTTGATGCAAAGATTTTCGGATGAAGATTGTCGGAGAATTTTGCTATTAATGAACTCGCTCTGTAAAATTGTTCTGTTCTCTTTGACAGCCTATTCAAGAACAATATTTGGCAACATATCTTCTTTTTGCGTGCAGTTCAATTGTACAATGTTTGCCACGTTATCAAAAAAATAATTGAGAAATATTCAATGTCATTATTTATGCCACCTTAGTTACAATGATGTCACCACGGTGGTTGAATAAAGGAGTGACTTGCAATAATCTAGGGGTAGGAAATGAACTTGCAACCAGAGCTCTAGCTGAATGCAGTGAGAGCACCACATTCATAAGAACATAGTCAGTTTCTTTTATAGAAAAGTATGTTCATACTTGCAGGGTTTTACTTTACCACAGAACGGCTTCATTTCACTGTATACTCCTGTTTACAGGATACTCGCTCTAATAAATGATACTGTCCATCTTCTAGCGCATAAATAGGTCTAATCTATCATTACATTGAAAGTTTAAAGTTTAATGTCTCAAAGTCTTGTTGTACTTTTTCCCCTTTACATCAATATAATTTGTAAATACAACTATACAACTCTCTTATACCCCCTTCACACTAGCAAGATAAACAAGCTTAAACATAGGTTATGCCTAAATATCTTATCACAATATTCAAGGCTATATGCTTTATTTATGAGGAAAATATTCGTGCACAGCTTAAACTATGTATGGGTTCAATAAAAAGCTTTGATAAAAAATATGGTGATATTGTAAACAGTTGGAGATCTTTATGCTTAAGAATAAACAATTGGTCCATTTCACATACGAAATTGATGTTTCTGTATGATGTTTTGTTTACCAAAGGTTGGATCCAAGTGCAGACGAAAGTCTAATAAATCCAAGAATTGAAACAGGAGATTTAAGACTTGAAATCAGAAGTAACATTGATTCCGAAATGCTTTTAACGCAAAAGTTGCCAAAGTTTCAAAGGGCCTAATTCATCTACCGGAGCTCAAATTTTCAAGATTTTCCACAAAATATAATTATGGTCTATCAGAGCTTGAGAAGGAGTCCTCAACGAATCTCCCAAAAAATGATAGTGATTCTAAAGCTAAAATTCGACAACATGTGACAGCCTGACTATAAATACCTCTACGACTGGCTTCAAAGCTGCAAAGCCCTTGGCCTCACTGCACCCCGATCAATAGCATGTTTCGATAGTGACGCATGCTCAGGAGTTACTAGCACTTGTTGACATAAAAATGCTGCGGGGGAGCGACTGGCTCCTTCGGAAGGGTAACTCTTCGTCGGTGTCGCGAGTAGGATCTCACCAAGTCTATTTTGCTCTCCATTGTTGTCAGGGGGTAATACGATGTAACCAGGCTGGTAAGTATAGCTATGAAGATCCTCTGATTGTGCTAGGTCTGTAAGTGAAAGTGCAGATGAATAAAAATGTTCAGGCATCTCGCTATTTGCGAATTGTAAGTTTGGGTATTGATGTTGGGTATCGGTTGTTGTTGTGTTTGGTGCGCTTGAATCGGATTGAGGTGTCTTCTCTGAACTTGAATTTTCGTCTGAAATAATGAAAAAATATGTAAACTGAAGCAAACTTTTAGAAGCTAGAGGAGAGCAAACTTAGCCTGTGTAACAAGGGCAGATTTTGTAATACAATAGCTGCAGTTGCTTTTGATTGACAAATCCATTCAAAGCGATTAGCGACTACAGACAAGGGAAATTCTCTCAACCTGTAATTCAAAACAAACAAGGCCGCAAAAGTTTCCCCAAAATCAGTAGGGCAAACTCACGCCTTGTGCAAGCGACAGGTGGTTTTGAGAGACGTTATGTCTTTATACCGAAACAAGATGGGTAAATCAAAAGAGCTGCTTGGTGGACTTTGCTTATTTGATTCAGACGCCGAGCAGAAGGCATTGCAATTCTTGCATATTTTGGGCTTACATGAAACAAATACTTCTTTGCTCCTGAACTAAATAAACAAAATCCACCTGATGGATCTTTGGATTTACCCTTCTACTTTCGCTAGAAACTCAAGACTTCTCTCAAAAACCACTTTTCGTATGCACAAGGTGAGAGTTTGCCCTATTGGTTTCAGAGCAACTTTTGCGGCTTTGTCACTGGTTGATAGAATTTCCTTTGTTTGCAGTCACAAATCGTTTTGAATTGAGGTGTCAATCAAAAGTAACTGATTCTATTGTATTACGAAATCCGCACTTGTTAGCCTGTGCGCAAGTGCAAAGTCGACCGATTTCTTTTCAAAGAGGTTTCTCCTCCATGCCCATCAGTGACACAAAGCGAGTCTGCTGATATCAACATGGGTAAATTTTGACTTAATAGACCATTTTGAAATTTGGAAAAAGGATCTGGGGAGAACAATATTTTTCTGGTAAATGGCAGCCCCAGGGCTTTCACGAACGATAAATTGAGCTGTAGCAGCCATTTACCAGAAAAATTTGCTCTCCCCAGGCCCTCTTCTAAATGTCAAAATGGTCTATTGATGACATGTCCATAAATAAAGCTATACACACATAAACTGTTATTTGTAAAAGTATTTTTTATTATACCGAATGACTAAAAAAAATGCTTCCCTGTTTGAAAAGTCATCGCAGCAAAGGTAGTTGTGCAATAATTATAGGTATTGATTTTTCTGATAGCTAAAAGATTGAAGTATTCTTTGCTACCTTCTTTGGTAATTTTCAAAGTAGCAGCCTTTCAGCAAATTCAGAACACCTAAAAAATCAGTTTTTCAGAACAGCCGGAGAAAGGCTCGTGCGATTCAAATATTCCAGGTCCTTTGAAATCTATGAGAAATCCTTGTAAGAATTAGCATGACTAATAAAATGATGGAACTTGCACTAAAATGGTTACCAATACAAAGAATACTCAGTCTTTCAAAATACCAGCATAATTATTGAATCAAAGATATTGGGCAAATTGTTTACCTGAACCATGATCAACTCCCCCAGCGTTCTGATTGGAATCTGCAATGCATGACTCGGTTATCAAGAACCCTGAAGACGCGGTAGAATTTGAAAACAAATTTCCAGCATTGGCATCATCAGAAAAGTCTGACTTTATTCTTAAAGGCATCTTGCCTTCTTTCTCTGGAGAACTGCAATATCTGATATTCTGTTCACAAATTGACTGCAAAGAAGCAAGGAGTTTACTGGGGGATGCAATAAGAGAATTGTCATCATTTGAAATTGAAATCGATACGAAATTGTCTGTACGACCTGCGTTGCTTTCGGTGCACGACTCATTGTTACTTGATGCAGTATCAGCTATTTGAATGCCTGTGTCTTGTTTCTTTGTCCTTGTAAGGCTTGTGTCTTTGTCCACAGCCGAGAAATTCTCTTCTGCAACCGCTGTAGCTGTATTCGTCTCCTGAGTGATAGTTTGATCGACTGAGTTATTCGCTCGTTGAAAAGTACCCGAAGAATTATCAGTGTTCTCTGCAACTTCACTCGGTCCAGTTTCACCCGCTTCCGCCATCAGCTCGCTGTTAGAAAGACTTTGTAGTTGCATAAACAAAGGTTGTTCTCTCTTGGGCTCATTCGAAACCTCTTGATCTGCTGCATTCCCTATGCGACACATCATCGGAGCTGTTGTTGATCCATCAAGAAAACAGACAAACGGGTTTGGAAGCGACAGAGTAAAAGTTTGTTTTTGCTCAGCCTTAAGTGATGCAGGAGACTGTGCTTCGGAATCTAAATTGATACCAATTAAACTGTTTTCACTGATATTGATAACAGGAAACGGGATTTTCTTCGGAGATGTGGATTTCTTTGTCGGGTACTTCTTTGACTTGGGGTGATCCGGATCTTTATGCGTCCGCTTGTGGTTTGAAAAGTTGCCGGAATCAGAGAACGATTTTCCGCATTCTGGGCACACGAATGGTTTGTCACCCGAATGTGTTCGTTCGTGTTCTTTGAGTTTTTCTTTGCGTGAGAATGATTTCCGGCATTGCTGACATGAAAACGGCTTCAGACCTAAAAAATAATAGAAGCATAAAGACACATGCTTGCAGCACAATATAACATATTGTTCAAAATGAAGCCTCCAGTTTAAGTTTACAAAATAGACCTTTTAGTTGTTCTACAAAAGAGCCTGGATTGAGCGTTATCTTTATACACTTTTATACGCCACGTTCGATTGAATGGCGTTAGAGCTTCTATCAATATCGTGCCCATTCTAAAATTCTACAAAATGTACCAAAATGTTGTTCAATTCTGATTCTTTGATGATGTGAGGATAATTTTGTTGTTTCAAATCCCGGTGTTGATGTAATACGAGATCAACTGTCATACAAGATGACCAGGGAACCAGACAGCGTGATTTTTGATTGGTCAACACTAACAGACGTTAGAATTTGAAAATCACTGCAAAAGAAAAAATCTTATGTTATACGAGGACAGCAATTACTCTGTGTACTATGTCACGAAAACAGTACTGGGAATATACACAGTTCCTACAAGGTAGGCACCCTTGATTTGATAAAGTATTTTAGGCCTTTTTCAGACATTTCGCAATCATAACATTTCGTAAAATCGAATTTTGCTATATTTCCTGTGCTCATAAAAACGTGAGAAAAATTAAAAAACATTTCCATCTCTTGGCTATCAAGCAGAAATTCCAAACCATTCAGTAGTCTTGGTGCCGTAAATGTTCAGAAGTGGAAACTTTTATATATAATAAAATTTATTATAATAAGAATAAAAGTCGAAGTAATACCTGTATGAACCAGAATGTGTCGATTCAAATTGCTAACTCCTGGAAATGACATCGGACAGAGAGTACATCTGTACGGCCTTTCGCCAGTATGCAGTAACAAATGTTTCGTCAGATCACCTTTCACATTGAAGCTCTTCTCGCACGTTCCACATATATATGCACGATCGTTATTATGTTTGCGTAAATGATCTTGTAGATTTGCGTTTTGCTTGAAAGTTTTGTTGCATTTGGTGCAGGGGTATGGACGTTCTCCTGTATGCGTTCGATCATGGACCTTCAGGACTTCGACCGTTGTAAAACTACCTTCACATTTTGTGCATTGAAATGGTTTCAATATTCCATGAGTTTTGCAATGCTCCTTGAATCTTACTGATGACACGAATTTAATTTTGCATTCAGTACACTCCCATGGTCGCTCGTCACTATGTTCAAATTTATGTCGCTCCAAGAAGTGTCTTTTGCTATACTGTTTCGGGCATTCTGGACATTTAAAGGCCTTTTCTTCTTGATTTGAAACATCAGGTTTCGCTTTTCTCTTTCTCTTTATCCTGACTTTCGAATTTTGCTCACTTTGCGTGCTACCTTCATCACCTGATAGATGGAGACAAAAAACAACACCATAACGTAATCTTCGAAAGAACGAATTTACAACAATTTCTCTACCCATGTGCTAGCTAGAAAGCTTAATCTAGAATTAAGCTTTCTTGGATCACAAAATTGCAAAGGAAAAAAACCAAACGCTGATTTTCTTTTATTATTTCCTTCCTTTATTCCTTTCCGTTCTTTTCATATTTTCAACCTTCGTTTTCTTTGTCCTCCTATTTCTTTCCATCCTTCGTTCTTTTTCCTCTCCTTTTTCTTTCTTTCCTTTTTCCTTTCGTTTCTTCTTTCCTCCTTTCATCGTTTTCTTTCTTTCCTTCCCTCTATTTCTCCTTCTCTCTTTCCTCTCTTTTATTCCTTCCAGACAAACAAGCTTCCTGTGAAGCTGCTTCGTGGCTTCATGCAATTTTTCCACCTCTGATTTGATTTAATGTAATAATAACTTTGATGATAATTTCAACTTCAATAATTCTAATAATAGAAGAACAAGGATTGTGATAAATATGACTTTATTCATAGTTCAGTCATTCCAAATCAAATTCAGGCTGACAATCCAAAAAAAGAGACAATTCAAGATGTCAACATTTCCATAAAAAATTGTGACATTCCAGTAGACAAATCCAGTTTTATCTATTCCTTCAAGACTAGGCCATATTTTTGTAAAGATTCCATAAAGATTTTGAAGTGGTACTGTGCTTCATCTTCAGAATACAGATTTTTTCAAAAGAATGAGGCTACTGTATCTTTATATGCATCAAGAGACAAACAACAATACTAAGTGTGGCGTGATTACGATTCCTACGTGAAAAGTAGATAAAGAGCCCGACGGACATTACCGAAAACAGAAATAAGGGAATGGAGGACTGCTGGGAACAAAGTGAAGGACAATCACGTAAAATGAGTAGACTTTCATAAATAGAGTTCCAATAATAATTATATATTGGGTGTCCCAAAATGATGTATTATTGTTTGATTGCTCATACGTCCATAACCAATGAACCTATTTTCAAAAACTTTATTTCATCTGATTGGTGAAAGGCTAAATTGTATTTGAGGATGTCGATTTTGGTTTAGGCTGATTTCTTCATGTCGAAAAGAAGATATATAAACCTGCTCAAATTCAAGCCTTAGATAGCATTGAAAAAGAAACAGCCTTCTTTCCTAGGCAACATTTTTGATGTGATGCAAAAGTCTGGACTTATATGTTGTTCAGAGAATATATGTCGTTCAGAGAATACAATTTCAGTTAATACTGAGTTTAGAAAATACAAATAGGAGTTCAGCCTTTTGCATCCCATCTAAAATGTTGACGGAAAAATAGGCCGTTTCTTTCTCATGCCATCTAAGGCTTGAATTTGAGCAGGTTTATCAATCTTCTTTTCGGCATGAAAGTGCCGTGGTAAAACCGCAACCAACATTTTAAAATACAATTTAGCCTTTAGGCAATCAAATAAAACAGAGTTTTTGAAAATCGGTCTATTGGTTATGGACATGTAAGCAATCAACTGGTAATACATCATTTTGGACACCCGGTACATTGAATGATGATTTAGATGGTGGTGATTAATAATGAAAATGAGGAAAGGAAAACTCACTTGATTCTTTTGTTGTATCTTCATTAACATCCTTGGTCTGTTTCCTCCTGAGTAACCTCTTGGTTCCCTCCTTTCTTGTAGATTTGTTGTCTGATTTGGGTTTGCTTGATTCAACATCTTGAGAGTCCATATTAATTCATGGAAGCAAAGCTTTCTCAGTGTGGGGCATGCAAATCTGACGAAGAAACAATATTATAATTAACATAATTCATTACTATGGGATTGCAGTACAGTAAATTGCAAAAACTTTGCTGATAAGCTAGAAATGCTATCAGCCTAAAATGAGAACATACACAAATATGTTAAAAAAGGCATGGTAAAAATGGTACCCTCCTCACCCGCCTCACTGGAGGAACCAATGCACACTTTTTTCCAAGAAAGTTGGATAGGCCCACATTAAAAGCTAAAAATTTCAATGTCACATGAAATTTTTAAGAGTTTTTAGTACTGAAAGTTTCCTAATTTGTTTCTTGTCTTTTGGAGGCATGTATCATTTCTACCATTGCCACATAATTCTTTCTTTGCATACACGTATTTTTATAAGAAACTGCCCATAAGAAATTCAACTCTCACATCACCAAAAAATAAAGTAGTACTGGTAAAAACTCCAGTACTGGTAAAAAAATTAAAACTTAGAAATTACTTATTTTGATACAGGAAATCTTTAGAATATTTTTACTTTCTTTTCACTGTTTCCTGTATCATATTACTTGGAAAGTACTTGAGTGATGTCTCAATATTAGAAAGGCTTGGAAAGACCTTGCTTTGAAATGTTCAGGAAGGAATAGGTAGTGAACATGAAAATTGCTATGGAACCTTCATAAGAAACTTGTAAGAAACTGTGAGTACTCAAAATCTGATAATGTTAAGAAACTTTCAGTACTGGCCAAAATTCTCACGGTAGTTTCTTATAAAAAAATATGTGTACTGAATAATTTTTAACAAGAAATATACAGTAGTCAGCTAACATTAAGAATGCAGCATTATTTTCAATTTTTGACACAAAAATATTCTGTTCTTTCCTTTCATAAAGCGTTTCTTTCAACGACACCTCTCAAAGGGCAATTATGGAAACAAGGTCGCACTGACCTTTAATACTATCTCTGCCATTTTAAATTAGGGGTGTTTTTAGATTAAATGTGTAACTTTTATATTCATATTACAGTATATTGTACACTTGTAATAGCCTGGTTTATGGAAAAGGTCGTCGTTGACGACTTCATAGTCACTTGGGCTCATTTGAGTGGCACCAAACAATGTTATGAAATATTCTTGCAGTTAGAACAATTAAATCAATTTCATTGGGACATTTTGGGGGCAAGGGGTGGAGGTATTTAAAATGTCCACAATGGATGTTTAGCGTGAAAGAATTGTGTGCGGCCCCTTACAACACAGCCCAAATAATTTTGTGAAGTTTAGTGCAAAGCATGGAGTCGTTTGGACATTGAAGATCTCCAAACCTAGTGCTAAAATTGGGCGAAATTGTGGTTTTTTCCACACGGCGGGGGGTTCTTAGCTAAATTTTGGGTAGGGGTCCGATGCCGCGAGCATATTCAGTGCATATTCAAAGTGGTACCGTTGGCTAGACTAACTTTTTCGAAAATGGTACCCTTGGCTAGACCAATTTCTACAAAAATGATACCCTTGGCTGGATTCATTTCGAAGCCATTCAAGTCAAGAAGATATCTCAAAATTGTTGGTTTGAACTATGTATGTATCATTTTGCCACAATATTTACAATTATTTACAAGCTATATAATATAAAAATAGATACAATACAATAAATAATGTTAAAAACGTAAGGGAAAAACACCCCTAATCACAGTGGCAGGGATAGCATTAAAAGGTCAAGATGACCTTAATTCCATAATGGTCCCCTTAGAGGTGCTGGTACAACGAAAAACGTCAGAAAAAAAACATACTAAACTGTAGTTTGTTTTCGGTATAAAACATGGTTTATAATACCATACCATGATCGGGAGAGATGATGACAAGTCTTAATAGAAGACATATATGTCATCTTCCTCTTTTTGTATGTTTTGGAAAAAATTCTCTTTGATCTTATGTTTGAATGTGTCGATATTGTTTGTTGATTTAATCTCTGATGAAAGACTATTCCATGTTTTGGGCCCTAGATAAGATAGACATTTTTGTCCAGCAGTAGTTTTGCGAAATGGAATATCCAATTTGAACTTGGACCTTCGTGTTGTTCGGCCCTGGTTGACTGGACGGAATATCTCAGCACTGTATGCTGGGGCAGTTTCTCTGAAAAACTTCATTATGTTGACACAGACACATTGATCCATCCTGTTCTTTGTAGGGAGCCAATCTATAGACTTGAATTCTGTGACCCCAATATGTGCTGTGTTTTTTAAATCGAGGTAAAAACGAATGCATTTGTTTTGTGCCATCTGAAGTTTTTTGGACAGCCTCTTATTCAACCCTGGATACCAAGAAGTGCATGCATAATCAAAATGAGGTTGAATAAGAGCATTTAAAAGCAACCTGCGAAGGGATTTATCCAGGAAGTTTTGTTTCCTGTATAGGAATTTTAGCTTGCCATTTATTTTTCCAAGCATCTTAGTCGCCATCTACTCCCCAGAGAGATTTTCATCTAGGACACATCCCAGATATGTGACTATTGAATGTTGTTTAATCCTTATGTCACCTCTCCTAATGTCCAACTTTTCAAGTTCTTGCTTTTTTTTCTTTTTTTGTCCAAAGAGAATGGATTTGGTTTTGTCCTCTCCAAAGTGAATGCTTAGTTTGTTTTCTACAAACCAATCACAGAGGGAATTGAAATTTCTATTTAAATTGCTCTCTATTAGTTCAATGTTTTTGTCTCTAACAATTAAACAAGAATCGTCTGCATACAGAAGCAGGTCGCAGTCGATCGCTCGTGCCATGTCATTCACGTAAAGAAGGAATATGAGTGGGCCAAGAATTGACCCCTGAGGGACCCCACATGACAGACTACCATGATTTGAGTATTCCTTGCCAATATTGACGGCAAAAGAACGGTCCTGAAGGTAAGATTTAAACCACAAAATGGCAGATTTGCTAAAGCCAAGGCATGCCATTTTATCCAGAAAGATGTTATGGTCAATTGTATCAAATGCTTTTTGAAGGTCAATTAAGATCATGCCTGTAAACATTCCAGTTTCAAATCAGAACTCAGAAATATCAAAAACAAAGGTCGATTCATATATTGCCTATTGGTATCGCGAAAATAAACCCTCCTCCCCACTCCCAGACTACTTTAGCTGAAAACATGACCGTTCTCTGGACCACTGATATTGCCAAATAAAAAATATAATACCCTTGGCTAGACTAGATGTTCATCCCCAGGTACCTTTACTATAGAAGAACCCCCCTCCCCCTTCCCCGTGGTTTTTTCTCCAATTTAGGCCCATTTAGGCCCAGCGAGGACGAGTTGTACTCCCTGTGAATGTCACTATCAAGAATCATATAAAGGGCCAAACAACTGCGCATTTCTGGGCCTAACAAAAACGGAGAACATTCTCAAGACTGAGTGAAGTCTATGGAATGAATATAAATGCTTTTAACTTACGATCTTCAGATGAAGCACGATGAAGTGGACGATGAAACTGTTGCCTTGCTTTCGTTTCTTGAATTTCGTTGGAAGAAATGAAGCCAGGTCATGGACGTCCCTGTGAAGGAGGCTCGCAGCGTCCAATCCGAAAACGTCGAGGGGGCTACCCATTTCTATGGGCTACCATTTTTTTCTGGGCTACCTACCAAACATGGTTGATTTTGTTAAACGCCAATGCGAAAAGATAAATGAGGGCGACTGCAAGCATAATGATTTATATAGCCGATAAGTCAAGCTGCAAATGTAAATAAACCTACGCCCCCGCGGGGAGGGGGGTACTTCACCATCAGATGGTCCAATCATACGGGGATGTGCGCCAGTATGTTATGGTGTGGTTTTTGGCACGAAAAATTTCGGAATGAGAGATACTTTTTTGGAATATTTTGGTATTGTAACGTTTTTGATTGGATACGAAAAAATCCATTTATACAACCAGCCAAGCAAAAGCTATCGATCGTTATTACAATCTGTTTTTTGTTATGGTTAAAAATTCTCAGCTACCCTGCTATCGAATCAAAAATGCTTCTTTTATCGTCAAATAAAATGCTTAGGATTGTGCATTTATTAAGAAAAAGAGACAATCAAACATGAAACAAGGATTTATATGAATTTCATTTTTTCTAAATCAACATGATCACACTGATACCTTAACTTACTGAAAACCCTTTAACAGTGGGCTATCTAAGAAATCAATTACTAACTCTTTCTAATATAAACACACTGACTGATACAAATATAACTAAAGGGCAGACAAGGACCTGATGGCAACTAACAGCAGGCATAAAGAGAGTAACGGATTTTGCTTATTTTAATTTAGAAGCCGAGCAGAAGGCATTGCAATTCTCGCGCAGGCAGATCTTTAGCTTTACCCTTCTTCTTTCGTTTTAAGCACATAACCTCTCTAAAAATCACCTTTCGCGTGCACAAGGCAAGAGTTTGAGTTTGCCCTACTGGTTTAGGGGCAACTCTTGCGGCTTTGTTTGTTTTTAATTACTGGTTGAGGGAATTTCCTTTGTCTATAGTCGCTAATTGCTTTGAATTGAGGTGTCAATCAAAAGCAACTGATGCTATTGTATTACAAAATCTACCCTTGTTTATCTGAGCAATATTTTTGGCAGTTGAATACAAAATTAAAAATCCGCGATAGACTTTCCACGAATGTCTTTTGAAACACAACTTTTGGCTAAACGTGCATTGCTCTCACCAACGCATGAAATGGTTTGATAATAATAATAGTAATCTTTTATATTTATATAGGTTAAATAAGACTTCGTTCACATGATACCGGCAAATTTTTAAAACGGTGAAATCTACCGTTTTCAAAATGTGCCGGCAAAATGGGCCGTTTTCGTGTGAAAGGAAGGCCTATCCGTCACATTTTTCACCGTTTTCAAAATGTGCCGGTATCTTGTGAACGCAGTCTAATATTACTGTTATCAATCAAAGACTTGTATTGTTATCTGTATCAATCGTGGACTGTTATCAATCAAATACCTGTTTTTGTATGCGTACTGCATCAAAAAGAGCACGATGCAGATCTCTCACTGTGCTGGGATTTTCAACCTTGGCCTCAAACAGAAAATAATCTGTGAAAGATTTATTGGTGCTCTGATAGAACTTTGGTAATTTTCCAATATGCTATCTTTTTTGGGAAACAACGGTTATAAAGCATTGAGACAAATATTCAAGATAAACACTTATCACCTGGGAGCTGTGAATAACGAGTCTACAAAACCATAGATTCTTTGGAACCAGTAGGATAGTCTAGTATACCGTTCAAATCGTCAGGTCGAATTTTCCGTTGACTGCGATGCCGATGCCCCTCCTACATTCGCATTCCTTGCCTGAACACCATTGATGATCAACTGAAGTGACCTAACATCGACGGGGGATAAGTTAACCAGATTACCAGGAGCAGTAGCGGCGGCTTGCGCACTGACAAGGTTACGGAAATCATTGGAATCAAAGGATGAACCGAGAAGTTGCCGAATCCATTCTTGTCCGGCTGATTGAAGGTCTTCTATGGTTGTTGAAATCGTAGCGAAATCTTTCAGCGGATTTTCCTTGCTTTGAGTAACATGAATGACATGTGGTTCAGGCAGCATGGAAGCAACACTGGCTTCTGCTATGTCTGTCACAGGGGGGTATGTTATGGTTATGTTAGGTTTGCCAGCCGGAATGACAACGGAATTGATGTGTTCTGCCTTTGTAGATGGGATCCTCTTTCGCTTTCGAGGAATGTAACCGGTCAGATGAATTTTTTTATGGTTGCTAAAGTTGCTGGAATCTTTGAAAGACTTTCCGCATTCGTTGCAGACATGCGGTCTTTCTCCTGCAAAGAAAGAAACACGGATTAATATCTTTGACAAAATCTAAAGAAGTCAGATTCAACAGACTCTGGTTTCAAGTCACTGAATTTCCGAGAGGATGACAATGCTGCTGATTAAACGAGGGCAGATTTTGTAATACGACAGCATAAGACCGATTATCCAACTGGAGAAAGGGTCTACGAAATAATGAGCGAAAGCTTGCTACTACAGTTGGAACAGCCTCTTACATTGGAACAGCCTCTTACATTGGAACAGCCTCTCAGCTGAGTCGAAGCAAGCCGTAAAACTCAACAGTTTTAAAACAACTATTTAGGAAATGTTTCTTTTTTGCAATTATTTTCTTCTGTAAATTCAAACAATTTTGTATTTTAGAATTTCATTTTTACATCATATATTGTAATAGTTTTAATCGTTGGTATTTTCTATAAATTGTTAAGATTTTTGACGGAGGGCCCCTTGTAAATCAGCCTTTGCTGAAGGGTTACCCTCTATAAATAAATGAAATGAAAAGAAAGAAAATGACAATTCCAGATTTCTAGAACTAAATTTATGCAGCCTTTGTTTAGACTCATTTCACACATTATTTGAATAGAGGATTAACATAATTAATTGGGCAGCCGTGGCAAGCGTTATGTCTTTTTTTCGTAGACCCTTTTTTCTTTAGGATAATGGGTCTACTCGTAGGCTACAGTTGCTTTTGATCGATACATCAATTCAAAGCGATTAGCAACTGCAGACAAAGGAAATTCTCTCCATCAGTAATTCAAAACAAACAAAGCCGCAAAAGTTGCTCCGAAAACTGTAGAGCAAACTCTTGCCTTGTGCACGTGAATGGTGGCTTTTAAGGGCAGTTATGTGCTCATATCGAAAGACGAAAGGTAAATCTGAAGTTTTGTCTGGCGGATTTTGTTTGTTTGATTCAGAAGCCGAGCAGAAGAGCATAGGTTCCAAATCTTAAACTCAGGGTAAAAGGTGGGTGTAAAATTCAATGACCTATTTCTTCTGATTGAATGGCTTAAGAGAAACTTTAGGTATTTATCTGTAATTCTAGTTGGACTTTCCAGAAATTTTGAATATTTTTCAAAATTACAGCGTATTTTCCATTTCAGCTCATTTTAGGATGTGACGTCATCAAATTTCTAAATCATAAACCAGATGAGTGGCAGACTTTTGCTTGATATCATATTGTAGGCATCCATAAACCATAGTTCTCTTCGAAATTACTTCATGTTGCATTACACGGTTTAGAAATTACACTGGTTTTAAGTTTTTTTGAAAATTTTTCTTGAACTCTTGAAAAAGAAGAAAAAACACTCTAATTCTGAAAATATTAAAGATTTCCGAAAAGTCCAACGGTAGAATTATAGAGAAATGGCTATAGTTTATTTGAAGTCATTCAGTTCAAAGAAATACGTCACTCAAATTTACACCAGCCTTTTTAAAGATTTGGAACCTATGCTGAGCAGAAGGCATTCCAATTATCGCATATTTCGGCATATCTATGGAACAAGTGAAACAATTACTACTCAGCTCCTGAATCAAATAAATAAAATTCGCAAGAAAGAACTTTAGATATACCCTCTTCTTTCGAGATAAGCACATAACTTCTCTTAAAAACCACCTTTCGCGTGCACAAGGCAAGAGTTCGCCCCTCTGCTTTCAGGGCACCTTTTGCGATTTTGCTTGTTTTGAATTACTGGTGGAGAGAATTTCCTTCGCCTGCAGTCGCTAGTCGCTTTGAATTGAGGTGTCAATCAAAGGCAATTGCTGCTATTGTATTACAAAATCTGCCCTTGTTGTTATTAGTAGGTAGATCATATTTCCTTGTTTGTTGATTAAGAAAGGATACAGTAAGGTCCCGCACTTAAGAAACCACGTAAAAGAAACTTTAGGCTACTGAAAAAACTCGAGGCTCACAACCAACATATAGTTTCTTGTACCCTTTGAGTCAATAAAAAGAATCCCCGTTTGAAAGGTCACAACTCCCTGGATAGGGTAGGGTGGGGTAAGTTGGGTCTACAGGGTAAAGTGGGTCTACTGAGCTTTTTGCTGGAAATATCCTTTCTCGTTACATGGAAGAAAGGTTGGCTATTTTTCTTTTAATGTCTACATACTAAACTGCCTTTTTACATAAAACATTCGTCTTAGATGTATCTCGACTCGTTTTATAAAATAACTTTACTGAACGGCCTATTGTGCAAGAATCTCAAAGCCCAGGAAAACTTTCTCCTGCCACTGTTGTTTTGCTTTTCTGGTCAATCTAATGACCATGAGGTGAGAGTTTGGTCATTTACGAATGAAATAACGTTTATTTCAAAGTCATGGACGCGATTGTTCTTTTTATATTTATTTTTTTACCAGGTGGGGTAATGTGGGCATACTGAGAATTCAGCCATAATTCAAATTCAACGAAGCCTTGAATTGCTTAAATTTTCGCACTTATATTCATCTTGCCACGTTGTTTTCTGTCTAAAATGCGAAAATGGGTTTCCTATTACCGCAGTTGCTGTCTTGTAACCAAAGAATTGGAGTAAACATACTGCAAACAATTTTATTTGACTGTTATTATCAAATTCGATCACTGACTTGCAAGTCGCAAAGATGGTGGATCACAGCATAATGACCGTAGTTTTAGTTTCTTCGCGGGAACGGCATTGCTTGCGATAAAAGGCAAAGCTTGTGATTTTATTGAATGGAGAATAGTTGAGAAAGGTAATTCCATTAATTTTTTTAATCATTTACCCTTTCGTATTCCGATATTGTACAAGATTTGAAAATAGACTCACTTTTCCCGCTCGTCGGAAAAAGTGGGCCTATTTTAGTTGCCATAAGATAACATTTTTTAAAAATATTTAATTGCCTTTGTCAGAGCTCAAATTTTTTCCCAAGAAACAAGAAGCACTGAATGTCAATTAAACGAAACTTTTGAAATGTTTTGCATTTTAGTCTCGTTTTACCAGCTATCCATTTTGAGATTTTGCTCATTTTAGACCGACATTACCCCACCCTACCCTATCAACAGAATGAAATCGGCAAATATATAGTTTAATGGTAGACACGTTCAAATGCATTTTAAAATTTACCTGACTGAAATCGGCCACTCCGTTCTGAAATTATAAGGGATTTTCTCGAGAAAGTCTCTTCAAGAAACAATCAAAACGTGCTCAAAATCACGAACAAATTTCCCTAACATTTCTGCCTTACACGGGTCTTACAACAATTCTTCTGTACGCTTTAGCACGTGCCATTCTCTTTGGAGGATGAACGAGTCTCCCCCCTGGAATGAATAGCATATTCAGAGGGGCTCCATCCTCCCAAGAGGACAAAGTACATGAATGCATGTGAGTGTCATTATATTTTGGAAGGAAAACCGAAGAAAATTTGCTAATTGTTTTCACTCGTTTTTGCAAGTTTTAGGAAGGGGCTTTCTGTATAAAATCTCTCATATCCACGGTAAAGAATGACCGATTAAAGCCGAGTAAATTACTGAACCTAATATCGGCAATAAGCCAACAAAGTTTCCAATGTTATTGCTTTGATATTCAGGGAGCAGTGCCCTTTCAACCGGGGTTCCTTTCTTTTTACTCAACTGGTATTTTGATCAATACTGTAGGTCCTGGTCAGATGGTTTGGTGGAAGTCAAATTCATGCAAGGTTCATTAGAAATAGCTACCATGATATCTTATTTTAAACAGATTTTTACCTATATTTTAACTATAAATAAAATGCATAGTTCATAGCAATTTCTTGTGAACCCTGCATGAATTGGAATGCCACTAGATCATCAGACCAGCACCTCCAACATCGATCAAAATATACGAAACTTTATTTTGGGCGTGAGCCTCGAGTGTTTTTTATAGGTACGGGGTAATTATTTTTCAGTAGCCTAAAACATTCTTTCAGGTGGTTTCTTGAATGCAGGGCCTATCTGTAAATTACGATTCAAAGTAAAAATGATTTTTCATATATTTGAAATCTAACAACGATAACTTAAATTGACATCTTACCAGTATGAGTTCTTCGATGTTCGTGCATTTTCTCTTTGCGACTGAATGCTTTGTTACATATATCACACTTGAACGGCTTTTCACCTGCAAGATAATTGAATCAAAAATCTTAAATTATTGCTGATAATAATAATGACAATAATAATAGTATAATAATAGTATTAATATTATAAACTTAACCACAATCAAAGTAAAACAGAAATAAAATGATAAAAACACAACTGTTTCAAAGCAAACGTTTCGATATAAAATCTTCGCACTAATATTAATAATAATCAACTTGTTTAAAGTTGGCGATACATAGCTATGTACAGTAAAATATTAAGAATAAAACTACACTAGCTAATCCAAACCAACTGCTAAAACTAATACAATCCAATATATATACATAATTAAAAGATAAGTTTCCAAAATATGTAGCATAAAAATTTCTAGACAATACACACCATTCACAACGTTGTAATCTTTCATTTTATGAAAAATTATTCCAACCCCAGACTTGTCCTTTAAGAGCAAGATCAAAAGTCAGAATGGCGCTGAATGCACATGTGTATGGTGGCTCATATGTGACATCGAACATCGAAGATCTAACATCGAAGATCTAACATCGAAGATCTAACATCCAACATCTAACATCCAACATCGAACATCTAACATCCAACTTCGAACATCTAACATCCAACATCTAACATCCAACATCGAACATCTAACATCCAACATCGAACATCCAACATCTAACATCCAACATCCAACATCTAACATTGAACATCTAACATCTAACATCGAAGATTTAACATCCAACATCCAATATCTAACATCGAAGATCTAACATCGAAGATCGAAGATCTATCATCGAAGATCGAAGATCTAACATCGAAGATCGAAGATCTAACATCGAAGATCTAACATCGAAGATCGAAGATCTAACATCGAAGATCTAACATCGAAGATCAAACATCGAAGATCGAAGATCTAACATCGAAGATCGAAGATCTAACATCGAAGATCGAAGATCTAACATCGAAGATCAAACATCGAAGATCGAAGATCTAACATCGAAGATCGAAGATCTAACATCGAAGATCGAAGATCAAACATCGAAGATCTAACATCGAAGATCGAAGATCTAACATCGAAGATCAAGCATCGAAGATCTAACATCGAAGATCTAACATCGAAGATCGAAGATCTAACATCGAAGATCTAACATCGAACATCGAACATCGAAGATCTAACATCGAACATCGAAGATCTAACATCGAAGATCGAAGATCTAACATCGAAGATCGAAGATCTAACATCGAAGATCTAACATCGAAGATCAAACATCGAAGATCTAACATCGAAGATCTAACATCGAAGATCTAACATCGAAGATCTAGCATCGAAGATCTAACATCGAAGATCAAACATCGAAGATCTAACATCGAAGGTCGAAGATCAAACATCGAAGATCTAACATCGAAGATCAAAGATCTAACATCGAAGATCTAACATCGGAGATCTAACATCGAAGATCTAACATCCAACATCTAACATCCAACATCGAACATCTAACATCCAACTTCGAACATCTAACATCCAACATCTAACATCCAACATCGAACATCTAACATCCAACATCGAACATCCAACATCTAACATCCAACATCCAACATCTAACATTGAACATCTAACATCTAACATCGAAGATCTAACATCCAACATCGAAGATCTAACATCGAAGATTTAACATCTAACATCGAAGATTTAACATCCAACATCCAATATCTAACATCGAAGATCTAACATCGAAGATCGAAGATCTAACATCGAAGATCGAAGATCTAACATCGAAGATCGAAGATCTAACATCGAAGATCTAACATCGAAGATCGAAGATCTAACATCGAAGATCTAACATCGAAGATCAAACATCGAAGATCGAAGATCTAACATCGAAGATCGAAGATCTAACATCGAAGATCGAAGATCTAACATCGAAGATCAAACATCGAAGATCGAAGATCTAACATCGAAGATCGAAGATCTAACATCGAAGATCGAAGATCAAACATCGAAGATCTAACATCGAAGATCGAAGATCTAACATCGAAGATCAAGCATCGAAGATCTAACATCGAAGATCTAACATCGAAGATCGAAGATCTAACATCGAAGATCTAACATCGAACATCGAACATCGAAGATCTAACATCGAACATCGAACATCCAACATCTAACATCCAACATCCAACATCTAACATTGAACATCTAACATCTAACATCGAAGATCTAACATCCAACATCGAAGATCTAACATCGAAGATTTAACATCTAACATCGAAGATTTAACATCCAACATCCAATATCTAACATCGAAGATCTAACATCGAAGATCGAAGATCTAACATCGAAGATCGAAGATCTAACATCGAAGATCGAAGATCTAACATCGAAGATCTAACATCGAAGATCGAAGATCTAACATCGAAGATCTAACATCGAAGATCAAACATCGAAGATCGAAGATCTAACATCGAAGATCGAAGATCTAACATCGAAGATCGAAGATCTAACATCGAAGATCAAACATCGAAGATCGAAGATCTAACATCGAAGATCGAAGATCTAACATCGAAGATCAAACATCGAAGATCTAACATCGAAGATCGAAGATCAAACATCGAAGATCTAACATCTAACATCGAAGATCTAACATCGAAGATCTAACATCCAACATCTAACATCCAACATCGAACATCTAACATCCAACTTCGAACATCTAACATCCAACATCTAACATCCAACATCGAACATCTAACATCCAACATCGAACATCCAACATCTAACATCCAACATCCAACATCTAACATTGAACATCTAACATCTAACATCGAAGATCTAACATCCAACATCGAAGATCTAACATCGAAGATTTAACATCTAACATCGAAGATTTAACATCCAACATCCAATATCTAACATCGAAGATCTAACATCGAAGATCGAAGATCTAACATCGAAGATCGAAGATCTAACATCGAAGATCGAAGATCTAACATCGAAGATCTAACATCGAAGATCGAAGATCTAACATCGAAGATCTAACATCGAAGATCAAACATCGAAGATCGAAGATCTAACATCGAAGATCGAAGATCTAACATCGAAGATCGAAGATCTAACATCGAAGATCAAACATCGAAGATCGAAGATCTAACATCGAAGATCTAACATCGAAGATCGAAGATCAAACATCGAAGATCTAACATCGAAGATCGAAGATCTAACATCGAAGATCAAGCATCGAAGATCTAACATCGAAGATCTAACATCGAAGATCTAACATCGAAGATCTAACATCGAACATCGAACATCGAAGATCTAACATCGAACATCGAAGATCTAACATCGAAGATCGAAGATCTAACATCGAAGATCGAAGATCTAACATCGAAGATCTAACATCGAAGATCAAACATCGAAGATCTAACATCGAAGATCTAACATCGAAGATCTAACATCGAAGATCTAGCATCGAAGATCTAACATCGAAGATCAAACATCGAAGATCTAACATCGAAGGTCGAAGATCAAACATCGAAGATCTAACATCGAAGATCAAAGATCTAACATCGAAGATCTAACATCGGAGATCTAACATCGAAGATCTAACATCGGAGATCGAAGATCTAACATCGAAGATCGAAGATCTAACATCGAAGATCGAAGATCTAACATCGAAGATCTAACATGGAACATCGAATATCGAACAGCCTTGGCTACCCAGAGACACTATTGAGACACTTGGGGCTCGTAAGAGTTTAGTAAGCTGGGGCCCATATGTAGGGACCGTGAAACAAAGTGAGCTCTACGGGGGTAGGGTGTCGCAGCAGTGGGAAGTTTTTTACATAGGAAATACCAACAGTATATTTAGCACATTTAAATAGTTAGATAGTTAACCCGAATTGGTGTTTTTTTTAATAATTTTGCATTTTTATATTTTGAGACTGGGAACTTCTCTGGTGAACTGATGGGCATAATGGGCGACAAAAATAGCAATTAGCAGCAGTCAGAATTCTTGGCCTTAAATCTGAATCAGAAATGACTTTGCTTTGATTTCATTATAGACCCCCTCTCAAAAGACAGGAATTCTAAAAAATCAATTCACATTTAAAAAATTTCAAACCGCAAGGTGTCGAGCGAACGAAAAAGAAGGAAGGAATTTAAACAAAATCGTGAAATTTGTAATACTTGAAAGGATCAATTATGTACAAACTATCTCGTCGGGTTTTAATGCAAATGAAATGAAAATCCAGTGAAGGTCAATTCATGATAAAACAAATATCAGGGAAGATTTTCCGCGCAATTGCAATTTCAATATAGTTGTCAGTCCCCTTAAATTTAATTTCTCTTGCTATTCGGTCATAATGGGCGACACTACTCTATAAGGTACTAATCTACGAATATCTCGACAGGATAGGGTAAGACTGGGTAAAGTGAACTATTTTGGAGGTTTTTCAAGGATATCTTAAAGAGATTGTAGCTGAGGGCAAACCTTTTTACGTTGTTTTGACATTATGCCTTTGGGTCAGTTTATCCAGCAAAAATATTTTTTGAATCTTTTTCCATTGTCTCACAAAAGAGCTTTCCTTGGCGACCGCCCTGCCTAGTTCACTTTACCCCAGGCCGGGGTAAAGTGCACTACTCAGCAATTGTTTGATAAAACCAAAATGATGCTGGTAATACCCGAAAACATGATTTATTTTGCAATTCTAAGGAGTTCTTCGCATGCCAAAATGAAACAAACCCAGAAATTTCACAATAGTGATATCTAAAAAAATTGAATTGTGACCTATGTTGCGAACGATCTTTGCAGATCAAATATTAACCAAAAACTATTGTCGAAGTCACAAATTCGAGTCAGATTGCGAGACCTGAATACAAGTCAATGAACAATAATGGGAATATACTTGGAAAATACTATATTGCATTTAAATACCAAATCGCTACAAAGAAAAGCACTATTTTCAAAGTAGTTCACTTTACCTTGAAACCTCCGTCCAGAACTAAAACCAAAAATAGTTATACATCTATAACAATTATCAATATTCTAATCTCACATTGATGGCCATTTATCCTTTCCATGTCGATAGGTATGCTTGCTTCATCAAATCCCAACAAAATTCTTGGATCAGTAACCGCATTTTTGAATGAAGGTCAAACTTTGACTGTCAAATTTTTGGAGGTTTTTCAGGGAGCTGGTATCAGAATATATTTCTGTGTCATCAGAGCAAAAATTATCCTGCAAATTATGATTTTCTGAAGGCAGAATTATGAACCAAATGAGATTTAAAAAGGTCTTCTTCATCTGACTTCATGTTCACATAAAAAATAAAAAATCATGGGTAGTTCACTTTACCCCGGTCGAAACAAAATATCGACTGGACAGTAGATCTTTTAAGATATTATGTTAGCGTACAAAAAAGCCTTTCTTGGCCCTTTTCTTTTGGAAAAAGTAAACACATGGTATGTGCTTCAAATCGATCAAAACAATTATAATTTTAATTTCGTCGTGGGGTCAAAAATTAAGACCAAAGATAGGAGCCCAAATTTAACTACCATAATTTCCCGAGGTTGTTTTTACTGCCTCGGGTAAAGGGATTTTTTGCAACAACAGGAAGAACTATTTTGCAAAAATATTTTCATTTTCTGTGAGCACATATAACAAAGCATTGGCATAAATCATGTTTTATCATTGCATGTTTACTTTTGGAGAGAAGCTCGAATGTTCTGAGTAGTTCACTTTACCCCGTAGTTCACTTTACCCCGTCTTACCCTAACCTAATAATATTTAAAATATCTACAATATTGTTTTGACTAGGGTCCTTGGCGCGCTGAAGTGGACAAAATACTTCACCGAAAATTCACATACTTCTTTTAGAATTTACACGCTTCGTTCAAGAAAAATAGAAATATTAATACTTCAGTCAGATTTCACACACTTCCTTCCAAATGATGTAGCTAATACACTTGTAATATATTTATGCTAAAAATGTGCACACTTCTGAAAACATACATACTTAAGAAAAATGTACGCACTTCCAAAAAATATAAATACTTCTTAAAATTATACATACTTCTGCAAAATATACATACTTCTTTTCCAAAAAATATACATACTTCTTTTCTGAAAAATATACATACTTTCCTCGACTTCAGATCGAGGTTTGGTATTTTGGTGCCAGGCCCGTAGGAAGCAGGGGGGCAGGTGGGGCTAAAGCCCCCCCATAATTTTGAAAACAATGGTGCTACGTCACATGAATTAATTAGATGTATTGTTCTCTATTGTTTTGAGAACAATTGCCCCCCCAATCCGAAGCTTCTTCCTACGGCCCTGTTTGGTGCCAATTGCATTTGCCTTGCCTTTTGCCTCGTCTCTCTTTCTGTTAGCGAAACGAAACAGGATGACCGACAGCAATCTATCGTCAGTAACTGAAAACTTGCAACAACCAACAAATCAAAGGCCGCATACAAGACCAATTAATGTCGGTGAGGCTCTTGCCTCTCTCTATCCAAGTGGTAACAGATCTTCGCGACCTCCAACATCGGATTCATAACCGCAGCAATCAACATCAGGGACCGGAGGTATAAATCCAGTTGGTATGAATCCAGGTCTTCGGCTGGTAGCGGACGACTGGATGTGGATAGGCAATCTAGTCTCCGGCCCCTGATGTTTTGATTGCTGCGGTTTTGAATCCGATGCTGGAGGTCGCGAAGATCTGTTACCACTTGGATAGAGAGAGGCTAGAGCCTCATCCCCGTGGGGGGGGGGGGTACATGACTTGAGGATGGACGGGGTCTGCCGCCTGGTTTTCAGAAAGCTACCCTCTTCTTAATACCGAAACTAGCTTTTGATACCCACTTTTATGATGAATTTTGGTGGAAAATTGCCTATTTTGCGAATTTCAATGAAACCCCACCCATGTTTATGGAAAATCTGGAGAAAATCATAAAACCTGGAGCTCTGTTGTCTGCAACTGCTTGGTAAGCCATGACGATCCAACTTGAACGGCATTCCAAGGTCAAACCGGAAGTTTGCAGGATTTTAAATGTTCTTTGTTCGATGTTCGATCTTTCATGTTCTTTGTTCGATGTTAGATCTTCGATGTTAGATCTTCGATCTTCGATGTTTGATCTTCGATCTTCGATGTTAGATCTTCGATCTTCGATGTTAGATCTTCGATCTTCGATGTTAGATCTTCGATGTTAGATCTTCGATGTTTGATCTTCGATCTTCGATGTTAGATGTTCGATGTTAGATCTTCGATGTTTGATCTTCGATGTTTGATCTTCGATCTTCGATGTTAGATCTTCGATCTTCGATGTTAGATCTTCGATCTTTGATGCTAGATCTTCGATCTTCGATGTTAGATCTTCGATGTTAGATCTTCGATCTTCGATGTTAGATCTTCGATCTTCGATGTTAGATCTTCGATCTTCGATGTTAGATCTTCGATCTTCGATGTTAGATCTTCGATCTTCGATGTTAGATCTTCGATCTTCGATGTTAGATCTTCGATGTTAGATGTTAGATCTTCGATCTTCGATGTTAGATCTTCGATGTTAGATTTTCGATGTTAGATCTTCGATCTTCGATGTTAGATCTTCGATGTTAGATGTTCGATGTTAGATGTTCGATGTTAGATCTTCGCTGTTAGATGTTCGATGTTAGATCTTCGATGTTTGATCTTCGATCTTCGCTGTTAGATCTTCGATGTTAGATCTTCGATGTTAGATCTTCGATCTTCGATGTTAGATCTTCGATGTTAGATCTTCGATGTTAGATCTTCGATGTTAGATCTTCGATGTTCGATGTTCGATGTTAGATCTTCGATCTTCGATGTTAGATCTTCGATGTTAGATGTTCGATGTTAGATCTGCGATCTTCGATGTTAGATCTTCGATCTTCGATGTTAGATCTTCGATCTTCGATGTTCAAGACGTAACATCGAACATCGAAGATCAAGCATCGAACATTTTGCAGGGGGTAAATCCTCTACTTTTTGATTTTTTTCTGCAAATCGTTTCTATGCACCTCCAACTAGTGCAAACCCCCGTCACACGAAGAAATGATAAAGTTCAATGTTCGATGTTCGATGTTGGATGTTAGATGTTCGATGTCACATATGAGCCACCATACTTGTGGGATAATATATTATAACAAAACACCCGATCTGTGGTAGGAGAGTGGTGTCAAAACATCGTATTATATAAATCCAAACTGTTGTACAAACGTCCACATAATCCACATGTGCATTCAGCGCCATTCTGACTTTTGATCTTGTTCTTAAAGGACAGGTCTGGGGTTGGAATAATTGTTCATGAAATGAAAGATTACAACGTTGTGAATGGTGTGTCGTACTTTTTTCCAACCCTCTCAGTCTTTTCCCTGCGAAATTGCGTATTTCAATCTGTGAAATGAGCGAAATGACGTCATTATTCATGACGTCATTTCACCCACTTCGCTTTCGACCAGAATGAGGCTGTTTTCTTACAGAACTCTCATAGTAATTTCCGACATCACAATCGAGCCTCCAAACCGAGGCTAGCTATTTTATCGCGTTTTACAAAATGGCGACGACATTGGGCCTAACTTACGAGAAATGTTGTACGAATTTACAACAGAAAGAGATCTCAAAACGTAGAAAGAAGTCACAAGTGATGTTCGGCAGTTGGTAAGGTTGCTTTTTGACATTAATTGTAGAAACCCCGGACTTGTCCTTTAAACTCAACAAAAGACTGGACATTCTTTATATTCTGTGGTAGAGACAGCCAAAGTTGCTGACCTCTGTATTTGATCGTTTCGGTGCCATAAGCTACTGTTTTCGTCCTTGGTAGCACAAATTCATCATTATTTCTAAGATCATAAACTGTGTTAGTCAAGAAATGGTGCACATTTTAAACAATAATAGAAAAGCATCCAATTGACGGATTTCAAAGATTTTTGCTATATGAAAGTCCAGCTTTTAGAGCTGCAATTTTGCAATTTGACAAACATCAAAGTAAAACGATGCCTTTGATATAACATGTAGAGGGGCCATTCTTGTTTCTCGGTGCATACAATGCGATTCATTGCAAAAGAGAGTGAGCTTCATTGTAAAGATAGCTGGATTTCCCTTTCAAGCATGGTTTCAAATCAGGCCTGAACTAATTTCAGTTTAGTTTGCAGTTTGCACGGTAGCGGATAAAAAGTGTTGCAGATCAAAGTGTTACGGATCACCCTCCCGTCTACACGGTAGCGGATCAAAATTGTATCGGATCACGGTCTCATTTACACGGTAGCGGATCAGCGGTCACCATAGAAAAAAGACGAGGTCACATTCAAGATTTTCTCGGATTTTCAGTGATTTCCTGTCAACGTCAAAATTTCAAAACAAACTGCAATTATGATTAAACCTCGTTTGTATGGAAAATACCCTCGTAATGAGTCCGAATCAAAATTGATGCGGATCACTTGCGTTTACACGCAAAGTTATAGCACGCGGTTCTGTAGAGATCTTCAGATTCCAAGGTACAATCTGGAGTATGCCAAAAAAGGATTTTCCTATTCAGCTCTTAAGGTCTGGAATGAAATCCCTTTAAATATCAGGGAACTACCTACCTTGTGCCGATTCAAAAACAACTAAAAATACATTTGATGAGCTGAAAGCAATTTGAAACACAACTCCCTGGGAGAACAGCAATATAATCTCTAGCCCTCCATGTTTTTCTTTTTGTTTATATAAATATATTGATTAATTGCATTGTATGTTTTTAGTAGTTTTATTATACTGAAGGGATATTGTGTGTAAATAATTTAAAAAGAAAAAAAAAATGAAGAGCAGGAGTGATCCGATACAAAAGTGAACCGACACAAAACGAATTCGCTTTCGTAGCAGTACACGTTTTTTTTTTTATAAGAAACTTGGATCAGCACTTAGTACTAAAAGTTTCTTAATTTCGCATGAAAATTTCGGTGTTTTAGTAGTAAAAGTTTCTTAATCAGTTTCTTATTTTTTTGGGCCTAAAATTGCGGCATTGTTCGAAGTTGAGCCTTCTTCTCGAGAAAGGGCTTCCATTTTGCATTGACATTGTCATCAAGAAGAAGCCATGCACATCAAGGCAAAAATTTACCAGTTTTGCAGTTAAAAGTCAAGAAAAGACGAATGTACCTTTGTTAGAGAGACATAGAATAAGAGAGACATACAGAAAGAAAGTTTTAGAGTTTCTTAACTGTTCTTGAGCGTAGTACTAGAGTTTCTTAAATTTTTGGTCATCGTAGTACTAGTTTCTTATAAACCAGTTTCTTATAAAAAAAAAAACGTGTATCAAAATTGATGTGGATAGCGGAGCAGAAGTGTATCTGATCACTTCGAGCTCGTGTACACGGGAGGCTGATCCACAACACCTTTTTTATCGGATCAAAATTGATCCGCTACCATGTAAACGGGGTTTTAGTTTGCAGATGTTCCTCATGTGCCGTTCATGGTGTAGCGTTGGAATGGTGGATCCAGCAACTACAGAAAAGGGAACGGTAAGAGGGACTGAAGAGATACTAGACTTAAAGCAAGTCTATTCATCATGCAAACTCCGACCATACACGCCATGATAACAAGTACAATAGATATACTTTCGGCGTTTTTCTTTTCAACTGATTATGTAAACGAATGTACTGTGTCCTGTATCCATTGTCCTGTGGCCCATTTGGCACCAGTCTTTAAAGGGGCTGGGTCACGTAACCGTAAACAAATCTGTTATCTTTATAATCTATATTGTTGCCCGCACGCGCCGGCACGCGCCCATTGTGTTCTGCACAGATTTTGGTGGATGGGGTGAATCCACGATAAAGTTACTTCTAAAAATCCATCAATATCTTTGCAATCTTACAAGATATGGTTGTTTCGTTTGTTTCTCTCTGAAGTTCAAGAGTTCATCTTCAAAATAGCACTTTCATTTTGAGAAAAATAGTGGAAAATTTGTGTGATATGGCCTGTCAAAAAAACTGCAAAATCGCCGTTTCGAAAGAAGTTTGTTTACTTTACGTGACCAAGCCCCTTTAACTAAAGGGAGCAATCCAATTTTCAAAATGAATTGTTTCAGCCACCATTATATTCCAGGAGCAAACGATAGCCTATAATGACGTCATGAATTTATATGATTTCAAGTAAATGTTCTGCAAGAATTTTAGTCCAAAATTTGTAGCGAGTAGCGACCATTTGAAAGAGATCAGTCGAATGAGCGGGCAGCTTACCTGTGTGTGAACGCATATGCCTCCTCAGTGACGCAGATCTGTTAAATCCAGTGTGACATATGTCACAATTATGAGGCTTCTCCACCATATGAGTGACCATATGTTTCTTAAGATCGCCTTTTGCATTGAAAGCTGCTCCGCAATGGCTGCATCGATGTTCTCTCTCATTCTTATGGGCAATCAAATGGTCCCTTAAACCTGCTGCTACCAAGTACCGCTTGCCACACAGATTACACTGATGTGGTCGAGCGCCAGAATGAACACCTTTATGTGTTGCTAGTATGGTGAAAGATGAAAGAAATTTGCCACACTCGTCGCATTGGAATGGTTTCTTGTTGTCATGCACCTTGGCACAATGATCATGATATTTCCAATGACTGGAGAATTCTTTGTCGCAATCAGGACAAGGCCATTTGTCTCTGTCACCATGTGTGTAACGATGCAAGCGTAAAGCATCCTTTGAAGGGAATTTGTTCAAACATACGACACATTGATTGTGGATATTTCTTTTCTTGCGGTCTCTATAACGTCAAATAAACATTTATCAGCATATATAGGCCTGGGCCCGGTTGTTCAAAATTAGTGTAATGGGAGGTTAGATTTCAATCGTGGGTTATGCAGTTTAATCTAAGATTAGCCCTAATCACAGTTTTGAACAACCGGGTCCTGGTGCGTTTATCAGCATATATTGTGACAAAAATGCCCACAACTGTGTGGGTTAAGGCACACATATATAGGTCATGTAATCATCCGTCACAGTATTTTTCCATAAATAAATACATGGTTTTATGAGCATATCCACAAGAAAAGTTTGGCTCTTCAACTCTAGCTAAAATGGTTTTTCCCTATGTTCACAGTCATATTAAAGGAATAGTAAATTGAAAATGAAAGAAATGTTAAGTTAAAATCAACTATTTTTAAGAGATTCGGAATAAAAGTTAATTGATTAGTCGTTCATTAGCTCGCATAAGAAGCTCTTTCCGTAGGTTTTTACAGAAAGAGTGTAGAGTTGTTTCGTATCGAGCAGTAGATGGTAGTCTGTTGAATTGTTTGCTGGCTTGATCTTGGAACGCTCCTTTTAACAACGAAGACATCAGCTTTAAAGGGGCTCCGTCGTCAAACAGTAAACAAATCCATAAACTCGCTTGTCGCCGATTATCCATTTTTATTCCATTGTTCTCTGCAGTTTGTTTGGTGGCTCCACCTAAGCCACAAAAAAGTGACCGTTAAATATCCACTTATATCCGAGCAATCGTAGAAGATATGAATGTTTGGTTTGTTCCTTAGTGAAGTACAATGATTAATGCCCAAACAGCAACTTTCATTTTGAAAAAAATACGATGCAAAAGTCATCGTTTTGTTTACATTTTGACAACGGAGCCCCTTTAAGTCGTTGCTATTGCGAAGCATGCGACCCGTAGTTTTTATTTCCATTTGGTTGATTGTTGGCCAGTTTCATAATGAATAGCTTTGTATGCGAGTTTCATGCCCGCCTGCCCGTCTCTCTTCTACAGGAAGCTAGCTCAGTTTTGGGACATCTTTAGTGGAGACATATCTGCCGAAAACAAAACTTTTCCTGCTCTTTTCTGCTAAAGTTCACATTGAACCTACAGCCAAAGCTATGTAAACTGCAGCGTGAACGCACAAAAACGGAGGTTTTTGAAAACGCTCCAATAGTCAACAATGAGTTTCACAAAAACGGAGCAATGTGAAGGCACAAAAACGGAGGTTTTTTTTTCTTCGTATTTGTTATCAGACGGATCAATGCGAACGGACAAAACGGATTTTTTTCCCTCCGTTTTTGTACAAAAACGGAGCAATGTGAACGGGTAGCTTGGATGCCACAAAAACGGATACTAACAAAAACGGAGCAGTGTGAACGGGGCTTTAAACTGACCACCAGAAAGAGTTTGATCTGAGCTTTATTATTATTATTATTATTATTATTATTATTATCGATTTATTTAAAGTTGGCTTTATAATTCAAATAGCTAAAATAACAGCTAATTAAGGCCAACTAGAACTAAAAGAAATACATTATAATCTACAAAGAAAAACAATACCCAGAAATGACAAAATTAATTAATCTAAAAACCCTAAATCTTTGATAAAAACTTTACACAATCTGCAGGTGCATGAATCGCAATTCCACTGTTTTATTTTTCTTTTAAATTCTTGAATTGTGCTACAGTCTTTCAAAAAACTTGGAAGTGAGGACCATAAAAGGCAGCCTCTATACTGAATATTTTCTGTACCATATATTGTCGTCCTTACTTTCGGCAGTTGCAAATGATTTACATTACGCAGACTATAATAGCTGTCTCTTTCATGAGCTTCTAGCTTTTGGCAAAACTTTGCAAAACAGTTTCCAGTAAAGGTCATCCAGCACTGTAAAACGACTTCCAAGTGGAAGACTTTGAAAAACGGCTTCAAGGTAAACTCTACAGGGTGAGTCAGAAAAAAGGATCCCCGCTTGGAAGGCCACTGCCCCATGAATATCAAAGCAATAATACTTAAAAATGTCTTGTTTTATTGCCAATTAGGTTCAGTAATTTACCCGGCCTTGATCGGCCATTCCTTCCCGTGGATATGGGTGATTTTCTGCAGAAAGCCCCTTCAAAAAACCTGCAAAAACGAATGAAAACAATGAGCACATTTTCCTTCCTAAAACTGATGACACTCACACAAATTCATGCATTTTGTCCTCTTGGGGGAATGGAATCCCCCTGAATAGGTCATCGATACCAAGGGGAGGACTTGTTCATCCTCCCAAGAGGATAGCACGGGCTAAGCGTTCACAAGTCATTGCTGTAAGGCCTTCAAAAGGCTTTCTGGAGCAAATCCCCCATAATTTCAGAATGGAGTGGCCGATTTCAGTCCGGTAAATTTTATAGTAGATTTGAACATTTCTACCATGAAACTATATATTTGCCGATATCATTGTCTTGATATTCAGGGAGCTGTGACCTTTCAAACGGGGATTCTTTTTTCTGACTCACCCGGTAGAATAGTAAGACCATAGTATGACCGAACCAAGACAGCCTCTTTACATTAAAATGATTGGTGATCCAACGAAATCAATGATTGGCTGATAATTTCACCTTCAGGCAAACATCGATACATCACATCGGAACATCCAGTATATACCGGGTGCGCCAAAATAAACTATGCAAGTTTGACAGACCACAATAAATCGTAGACTCGACCGATTTTGCAGATTCACGACTTAATCTTTAGCAAAAAGCCTGAATTCGATTCTAGCATTTTTTGCATATTTTTTTGTTTTCAGTTTTTAGAGCTAGACGCAAGTTTCTTAAAATTTTCGTTCTCGAAAACACTGAAAACGGTCAAAAAACGTCGATCAAATTTTCTAAAGAATCGACATGAATGGACATTGAGAAAATTTTTTCGCGGTGATTTGGGATCAAAAAATCAATTAATTGTATTGATTAATTGTATCGATTAATTAATCGATTTCTAGATCCAAAATAACCACAGAAAAGTGTTCTCTTTGTCCATTCATGTCGATTCTTTAGAAAATTTGATCGACGTTTTTGGATCGTTTTCAGTGTTTTCGAGAATGAAAACTTTAAGAAATTCGCATTTAGCTTTAACAAACTTTTTTGATAAAGATTTTGCTAAAGATTAAATCATGAATCTTCAAAATCGGTCCAGTGTACGATTTATTGTGGCCTGCCAAACGTGCATAGTTTATTTTGGCGCACCCGGTATCTACTGACTCCCTATGAAAAATGTCTTGCTTACCCAATCTTGGCTTGCATTTTCGCAGTAGAAGCAGTTCTTGTCCGCTTCGCACAACCTGCATTACTTTCTAGATACTCTGTGCTTTCCTCGATCACTAAAACAGGGCCTTCTCCAACACCTATGCTTTTATCATCCATAGGTATGCTCTCCACCAATGATGTAGGGCTTGAATCAGTTGAAATAGGTTCTTTCATGCTCGCAATCATCTTACTGTACTGAGATTCATTCTGTTGCAATACAACAGCACTTGGAATTCTATTTTGTATAACTGCCTCTGCAGACTTGCATTCATCTCGTGGCCTATAGCAGAAGTATATACAATATAGGGTGTTCCGAAAAAGTATTCCTGTTTGAAAAATATCTAAAATTTAACTGAAAGGCCCATCTTCAAATTCCTCCTTTGACACGTTGGTCAAATACCAAACCATTGAAAACCAGTAGCCCTGACCTGACAGCATCTGTGTAGTGTGGTGGGCGGTTGGGACTCAGGAGGGAGGTAGTCATTGTATAAATTGCTTTAATTAGTGTTCTCTCGTCCGGGGTTCCTATCATTCGGCATCGTGCGCCCATGCTGGCCTTACATCAAATGTGAAACAGTTCCCAGTATTTATCAGTAATTAATTGTATTGTATGCGTAGCTCTTTGTAGTTGTCTTATTTAATCTTCATTGTTTACATGTCTTTATGTTAATGGCCACGAACGTAGTCATTGTCTTTTGCTGCCTGTGGTATCGTACCTGTAGTGTCGTATTGTAGTATAGTAATTAGAAAGTATAGTAGGTAACATGTAATGTAACATTTTATGAATATATATATAAAAAAAAATACCAATTGCAAGCTGAACGCTTTCTTAAGGAAATATAATAATACGGTACCTCACAAAACTTTTGCCTTTAGCATCTTTTGTCATTATCTCCTGCTCCGTCGGTGGTTCATCATATGATGGAGGACTGTCTATATCGTTGCTCGCAATGTTGTCACTTTCTCCTTGATCATGGTCACGAGAAACTACATCTCCTTCTTCTAACGTAACCTCAGTAGCCTGATTCTCCTCTTCTTGTTTCGGTGGTCTGCCTCTTCTCCTGGTAACGATTTTACGAGGAGCGTCATTTTCCAGTTCATCTAGCCGCGCTTTTTTTGGTCTGCCCCTTTTCCGTGGTTGTCTTTCCTGCTGCTTGGCAACAGCTGCTGGGATTAGAGATATTCAGTGTTCAACAATAGCACAGAATAGCTACATACAACAACATAGCAGCCCTTTAGGCCCTTTTTGTGGGTTTATACTGCAGAAGAAGATTGCATTTGGATTTATCATCAAGGCAAGTAAGATAAATTCGTGGGATATCTGATCGCTGGAACAGGGCTCAACAACGAAGTAGCGTGGTAGCGGCGCTACCAGGAAGGTAGCTGAAGTGCTTAGATTTCTGAGGAAGGAGGAAGGGAAAAAAGGAAAAGGAAACAGAAGAAAAGGAAAGGGAAGGAAATGAAGGAAGGGAAGGAAGGGAGGAAGGGGAAGAAAGGGAAGGAGGAAGAAAGAAGAAGAAAAAGGGATAGAATTAGATGCCACGCAATATCTGCGACAATGTCTAATTACCCATCCAAACACTTAAATTGTTTCGATCGCAGACATTTCCCATGGCATGTAATTTGAGACAGACTTAGTTTTAATCTTTAATTTTAATCTCTATGTCAAAATGGCTTCGGGGTAGTCATAGCTTTTTGCTCCTCGGGGCAAATGATACTATGGGCCCATTTACATGAGAAACTCAAACCGATTTAAAATTTCACCCCGATCTGAATATTGGCCCGCAAGCTTATTTCCCGTTGCGTGACATTTCAAACCGATCTGAACAGGCGAGTTAAGTTTCACCCCGGTTTGAGTTAGAATTGCATTTTCCATGTAAACATCATAAGGGCTTTGACCAGACAACGAGTTCAACTCAGATCAGGCTGAAATTTCAAACCGGTTTGAGTTTCTCATGTAAACGGGCCCTATGTCTGTTCTTCCTCAATTGAGACGACTTTGGTATCTATGTAGCGAGGCGGCACTTACCATTCTTCCGTGACATTGAGCATTGTAACAGCTTATATATGTATGTATGTATCATTTGCCACAATTAAAATGCATTTACAAGTTTTATAATGTTAAACAAGGGTCCTTTTTCGGCAGATTTCCCTTAAAAATAGATGGTTTGGCTAAAATTCACAAAAAATAGTTTAAAATGGGCTATTTTTCCGCCAAAATTTAACGTAAAAGTGGGTATGAAGACAAGTTTTCGTAATTAGAAGAGGGTAGCTTTCTGAGAAAAGTATCGCAGACCACCCTCCATCCATACGTCATGTACCACTTCCCCTCGCCCCCCATCGGAGATTTTATCAGCAACTTCCTGAAAAATCCTATTCTGAAAAAATTGCTTTGATTGAAAAAATTTTGCATTTCAGACAATAACTTGGATTTCTTTCTTCAAATTTAGACATACGGACATATGTGATCCAGATCTTTATGGCACATCCCCGGGGGGGGGGGTACTTAGTATATTTGCCCGTCGGGGATGTGCCGTTTTTAAGGGTATCGTTTTCACCAATTTTTGTATGTATGTATGTATGTATAAAATTCTTTAACGTGAATGACAGGGCTAAGTTAACAACTTGTTTACAGCCTGGTTCACAAAGTAAAATACAGTAAACTAAAATTAACACTAGAATCCTAATAACAATATGTACAGCAAAAAAAAGCTTTTAGGGCATAAAAGTTCAATAAAAGGACCAGTCATATTTTACATAAGAGTCAGATTTAATTTTGCCCATAAAGTAGGCTTTACATTTTGTTTTAAAATTCTCAATAGATTCAATGTGACGTATTTCAGTTGGTAACAAATTCCAAATCTTTGCTCCATAATATCTAAATGATTTTATGTAAGTATGTCCAGTTCCTCTAATTTTGAAAAAGTGATTATTGACGGCAGCTCTTGTTCGGTGTTGGTGAACTTCAGCTGTTCTCACGAACATTTCAGACAAGTAAGGTGGTGCAATGTTATTGTTGACTTTGTAGAGAAGGAGGCATATGTTGTATTCAATTCGTTGGTGCAATGGTAGCTAGTTAAGTTGAATGAATAATGGCTTACTGTGAGTTCTTCTATCACAGCCAAAAATTATGCGAGCACATTGTTTCTGTAGCTTCAGCAATATGTCAAGCTGACTGCAGTTCAAATTATATAAAATAGGGGAACAATAATCCAGATGGCTTAGGACTAAGGAGTTAGCAAGGAGGATCAGACTTTCTTTGGGGAGGTACGCATTTACACGTCTCATTATTTGTAAGCCACAATTGATCTTTCTGCACATGTCTTTTAGGTGTAAGGAATAGTCCAAATGTTGATCTAGAGTGAATCCGAGGCACTTGCAGCTTGCTACATATTCAATACTATCCCTGTTCAATGACAAAGGAGATCTTTCCTCAAAAGGTGTAGCTTGTGATGGTTTACTAAAAATGACAACTTTAGTTTTCTTTGGATGGGGCACTAGATGATTCATTGATGAGTACAAACTGATACTATTTAGATCCTTTTGGATTGTAGATGCAACAACTTGATGTGAGGAGCCATGTGATAACACTGTGGTATCATCAGCAAACATTATTGTCTCAGATTCAATTAGTGAAGGCAGGTCATTTACATAAAGTAAAAATAACAGTGGTCCAAGGATCGAGCCTTGGGGAACGCCAGTTGTTATGGTTGCTGGCTTAGAAAGCTTGCCGTCGAAATCTAGCACAGGGTATCAAAATGAGGCAATTTTTCTAGAGCAGGTTGTCAAAACATGTCAAAGGGATATTCTGCTAGATCGGGTCGTTTTTCGGTCAAATTTCATGTTTTTTAGTATACTTTTCACCAACTTTTTCTAGAACAGGTTTTCATTTTGAGCGAAAAAATTCTGGATCAAGGTAAAAAAAAATTTTTTCGTGGGCACACCCCTGTACAAATTTCAGTCAAGTACCCCCCCCCCCCGGGGGCACATCACTACTGTATCATAAATTACCAACCTTGTTTTTTCTTATGCCTAGCTTCATGCCTAGCACCTGAAGGCCCATTCCTTGTACCATTTTGCATTTCATTTGCGACATCTCTTCCACAAGCATGTAGCAAGTAATGCTTCCCAAGTTCCAGAGAGTCATCAAAAGTAACATAGCACAATTCACACTGAAATTCATTAATTCCATTTGCTTTGGAAGATTTATGAGAGCTGTCCAAATGAAGGATGAAACTCTTGAGCAAAGGCAGGTATGACTTGCAGTTGTCACATTCTTGTCTTCTAGGTGCATGATACACTTGAGGTAGTGCACTGTCTTCTGTGCTAATCTTTGGTGCCTTTTCTAGACATGAAAAAAAAGAAAAAGACGTTTTAGTAACATTGTCTCATCATTCTGCAGTACAAATATATTTATTGCTGCTGAAGGCAGCCTAACTATTCTGCATCAATCAGTGAGCAAAATTAGCCTGTCTGTCTGCCTGCTGTCTGTCTGCCGTCAGGCTATGTCGATAGATGGGCCAGCTCACAGCTGTGGATTGCGGGCTCGCGGCTTGTGAGCATTTATCCAACAAACAACAAAAAAAGTTCTCCAACAAAAAACAATGAGTTCTTCCTACCTACTTAACTACCTAACTACGTCAATGGACGACAAAGGTTTATTTCTGACAATGCAGAACTCAATATTACAGACCACGGAACCATGGACTACAGAACTACGGAACCAAGAGCCTTGGACTCAGGAACTAGAAACCGGTGGAGGACAGTAACTCAATATTCTAAATCATTTACCTTTTGAACCATTACCAAACTGTAAATTCAAACATAAAACAAAAATTTTCTTAGCAATAATCATTCAATTAATTTCTATAAAATCGACCTCGCTACAGTCATATTTGGTACAAATACTAATCGGCAGCACTCGCTGACTGTTGATATATCTACTGTAGTAGGTAGCCTGTGTCGGCCTGTGTGCAGCCTTAACACTACTCACGCAGGCAATATAAATACCATGTAAGGCAAGAATGATGGAGGCTTTGGGAGGAACCAGAACCTACCAACCCAGACCAAACTCATGCAGCAAACCTTAAATCCTTCTTTTCACTACGGCTTTTGGCTTCATTTCTGTTTGAAAATTCATTGATGATGTCAAATATGGATGTTCAATCTGCAGTATAACCTAATCATTTTGTGTTTAAGAAGTCTTTACACAGTAGTACATGACTCTGTAAACTGGTGTATTTACAGTACAGTATGTGACAACAAGTTTTTTCAGGAAATCTTAAACTGGACCTGAAACTAAAAACAGAGGTTGGTTCTTAAGGGAAGATACTGTAAGAGAATGGACTGAATGGAAACACTGTTAATCTATAATGCAGAACTTCTAAATTCATGATTGGTCAATGAGTGCAAATTACTATACCTGAGACACTTTGTGGTTGATTTTCCTCAATGCTCTGCTGATTTTCCAGCAACCCAAGAATAAACTTGTCTGTGGGATCATTGATAGGAATGGTTCCCTTTCTGTCACTTTCTATAATGCTTGATGAATGCCCCCCATTGGGGATAGTTCCAGGCTTTGCAGCTTCCATTTCTTTAACTGCTATACCACTACATAAATATAAAGCTGTCAAATCATTATTCAAGATATACTGCAACTAAGTTTCAAGGTGAAATGACTACTAGACTACTTCAGAAGGGTGCCCATATACTCCGGACAGTGGGTGGAGCTTAGTCGGAACGATATCCAGAGCTAAAACCTGATTTCCAGGGTGGTTGGAGTCCAAGTACTCTACAAATTTACCCCTGGAATTTGCCTTCCGTTCCACTGTGTGGGGTAAAAATGGAATCCCAATAATGGGAACTTTGATGTTGTGTTCACTGAAGAGCTTTTATGCTATGTGCAGACAGACTTTGGTGCGCATTTGGCAAAGATTCCAACCAGGCATTCAATCTGTCCTCAACGTTGGAAAAATCTGCCCATCCATTTGTTGGAATATTGCTTCATAAATAAAAGAAATGTGTGCCTTTTAGACAGGAAATATTCAGGTTATAATATGATTCACCAATCAACACAAGTTTCAACTGTTTGGCATTCGATATCATTGAATTCGGAAGATTTTATATTAACATAACAGAACAGAACAGAACAGAACATAACATAACATAACATAACATAACATAACATAACATAACATAACATAACATAACATAACATAACATAACATAACATAACATAACATAACATAACATAACATAAATAGATACTGTGTGAGGCCAAAAGCCTATTACAGTTCAATTTTTCATACTTATAATTAATTAGATATGGCTAAAACCCAGCCTTGATCCTCCTAGTGAGCTAAGTATAATAAACCTTCACCAACACCAACCAAAATATTCAGCGGGAGAAGTCTTTGGTTTGGAATCTTTTTACCATCTTTCATAAGCCTTATGAAGCTGTTCATCATATCATACGTTGCGAAAAATTATCGAAAAACAACTGCTAAAATCTGGCTAAATGGCCAGACCTATCTTACATTTCTTGTTCATTGCAATCAACAGGACGAGCAGAGCAGCCACACCGCCTGGCCTAATATTTTTCCGCCTTCCCGATACCAAGAATCTTATCAAGATGGTCGCCCTATCTTTCAGGTGGCAGAAAACACAAGCAAACCAAACTGCGAATAAAATCTTAGATATTTTCTCGATTCGTTTTCAGATAGCATTAATTCCTACTTTAAACTCTGCTAAAAATTATTACATACTCAACGTTAAGGCCAGAAGCAAATAACCTTGAAGAAATTGATATTTACCTCAATGAAAGAAATTGGATGTCTTCTGAATCCAAAATGGCCACAGGCAGAGCGTGCTTCCTCTTCCAAAAGGTCAATTATGTCACAGGGATACGCCTTTATGTAATTTTCCTTCGCAGAGGCGGATCGACTTGCGATTCCCCTTGCATTGGAGGCATTGGTCCCCTAAAAGTGACTGGTATTTTAGGGGAAAGGGGTGGTACGGTCAAATGAAGCATCATATATGGGGCTAGAATCAGTTTACGCAACATTACAACAACAAAGCAGGTATCCATGTTCTGTTCATAAGCGTACGAGGCGGGGCCCGGGGGGGGGGGGGGGCGGCAGTCCCCCAAACGTTGGAAAATTTTTCGAAAGTCAGCCCAAATTGGGCTAAAATCTGTCCTTAATCGGGCAAAAATGTTGATAAACAATGGACTTCGTGTCGGGCAGCCCCCCTAGCCAGTATGGTACATGCGTTCTGTGTATGTTTGGACCCAAGCCGTTCAAAGGATTAGACTATTCCCCTCCCCCAGGATGAAAAAGTCAGCCTGTGTCTGTGTTGAACTTTCCCAGGAGGAATTTTGAAGCACGGGGGGGGGGGGGGGGTTCTTGGCCAAATTTTGGGTAGGGGTCTGCTGCGAGCATCTTTAAAAGGGTACCATTGGCTAGACTAATTTTTACGAAAATGGTACCCTTGGCTAGACCAATTTCACCATTGTCTGAGCAAATTTTTACGAAAATGGTACCCTTGGCTAGACCAATTTTGACCATTTCCTGGACCAATATTGTCAAATTTGTGCCAAATATGATATCATGACCGTTCGCTAGACCAATATTGTCAAAACTGATACCCTTGGCTAGACCGTTGCTGGCCAAAATTGCAAAAAAATATACCCTTGGCTAGACCAGAAGTCCGAAAAAGTATACCCTTGCTCGCGGCACATCCCCAGGTACCTTTACTATGGAAGAACCCCCCTTCCGTGTTTCGAAGCTGCGCATTGAGTTCTACTATCGAAGAGCCACATCTTTTACGCTTGCATTTTGTTGTCGCTTTCACTATTTTCCTGGATAAATGCTTGATTTGTTGGGTGAATTTTGCTTGATAAACAAGATCAACATCTGTTTGTCAAACATTATTGCCTGGTTTCTGCAATGAAGATACGTTTGTTTTTTTCATTTCATGTTGATGAGAACACACGTTGATTTTCGATTCTCTTTGTTCAATACATTGATTTTCATGACCTTGTGTCCTTTCTCGCTACGACCGACACATGTTTTTCTATTCTTTGTTCAACTGTTGTTGTTACTGTGAACATTTTAATATTTTTGATGATAGAACCAAGGGCACCGGAGCCACGGGGGCAGCGGGGGCAGCTGCCCCTGTTGCCCTAGTGGTACGGGAGCAGCGTGGGAGCAGCAAAATGCCCTTTTGATTTCCGATAAATATTAATTCATTGCGTCTACTAGAAATTGGAAGCGACTTGTTTCTCGTCCGCAGTCACAATAATATAACGATTCCTTCTGCTCTCAAGATCAAAGTACGTTCGGAGGAGATATTTAGCACAATATGCTAAACGACGATTCCCGATCTGTTTCAACAGCAAACTTTGACACCACAAGGTGCCCTTTCTGCGGTTCCTGCCCCCGCCGCATCATGAAGCTTCCGGCGCTTTTGGATAGAACAAATATTTCTCTCACAGAGTACATCAAAAAGTCAGTGAAGCAAGTTGCAAAGAGACGTAACTTTCAAATAAAAATACGATGAAAGACCCCCTCACCCTCTATCATATTTGATAACTTTCTGTGCACAAGCACTTTGAGTACCAGCGTTCAACCACACATTGCGTAAAAAAAATGCTATAAAGTATTGCAGTATACCCTAAAGTGCATCCCTTTTCGCACCGCATTTGGCAACGAAAAAAGCTGTGCTGACTTGAAACACATCACAAACTTTGATTATGTCAATGATCTACAAATATTCTCTTCGTGGATATTTCCATCAAGAAGAAAGTTGATTCTAGAGGTTTTGCGTTCCTATCTCTGATAAGGATACAACAGAAAAGATGGATTGGGCACAACCTGAGACATGGTCTTGTTGTATACATTTCTACCTAGCATCCGAAGGTAGTTTTAGGACGCTGAAACGCTGAGCTTATCGGGTAGCAGCGTCCTGGTCCTTCCTCTCGAGATGTGACCACACCTCGTGATTCCTTTAGCCTGGAATTACAGAGAGTTGGTCCGGGGTCCCTGTGCTCTAATCTATTAGATTCTGTTCCAACATCCGCCCACCTTCCAAGGTTCATCTAATAAAAGTTCATAAAGATATCACCTTGGTGATACACTGTCCTTGTTGTTCGCAAAGTTCGAATTACTACTGTTACTACGATTGTCCCTTTTAAATCTGTCTTTATCTTCGTTGTCATCGAGTATTCCATGTCTCCTGAGACTTTCAAGTAGCTTACAAACCTGAGAAAAAATCATGATGTTTTTAATACCACATGGACACTAACACAGTTGAACCTTTATATAAACCAGGTTAAATGTCAACCAATCACATAACTTGGATTTCTTGGACTGGCCAATTAGAACACAACATTTGATAACCAGGTTTTGTTTAATCAGCCTTAACTTATACCCCATTCACACTGCCTAGTTAAACTAACTTAAACTAAACCATGTTATCAACTGTTGCGTTTGATTGGTCAATCCAACAAATCGAATGCAGTGATTGGTTGAAATTTAGCCAGGTTTAGATAAAGCTGGCTTAACTGTGTAGTAAATAAAGCAAAATAGAAGCACTTTGATGCGAATTGAAATAAGCATTAATAATAACTAATGACAATATAATAAGCATCTATGTTAATATGTTCTGAAGCAAATTCAGTTGCATGTAAAACGAGCACCGTTGTACTGATCCTCGCGAAACTTTCAAAATATCTTTGTTTACTTGTTTATCTTTGTACAATACAATTGCTCTACATGCAACAAGAATATTATTTGGTAATTTAACTTAAAGGGGCTCCGTCGTCAAAATGTAAACAAAACGATGATTTTTGCAGTTTTTTGAAAGGTGATATCAAACAGGATTTTCGTATTTTTCTCAAAATGAAAGTTGCTGTTTGGGCATTAATCCTTGTTTTTCATTCTTTCATTTTAATTTCTTTAAGCACGGTAACCCCGTCAATCGATAGACTGCTTTTCAGGGGGCCGTGCATAAAACCTTACAAATTAAGTTAAAAATAAATACAAAGTAAAACCCTAATTTAATTACAATATTGAATAAATGAATAATTAAATAAATAAACTATTTCAAAGCTTCTTTGAATGCTTTGAATGAGGATGCCTGCTTGACTTCACAATCCAAGAGGTTCCAAACTCCAGCACCACGATATGAGAAAGCTCGCTGACCATTACTTGTTCTCATTAGTGGGACTTGAAGATCAGTTGCGGTGTTTCTCAAATTTTTCCTACTGCATGTCGAATTTTTAATGAACATTTCTGACAGGTAATCAGGAGCAAGGTTATTTATCGATTGTACCTCACTGAGGAACAAAGCAAACATTCATATCTTCTACGATTGCTCGGATAAAAGTGGATTTTTAACGGTCACTTTTTTGTGGCTTGGGTGAAGCCACCAAACAAACTGCAGAGAAAAATGGACAAACAATAGATAATCCCCGACACGTGGAAGTTTACGGATTTGTTTACTGTTTGACGACTGAGCCCCTTTAAGAAGGTTTTATAAGGTTTTACAAAATATCAAATTTTTGCAAAATCGAAAAACGAAGAACTTCAAATAATTCCCAGGAGAACGAACAAAGTTTAAGTCATCAAAATGTTATGACCCTTACAAGATTTAAGTTAATTAGCTAAGCTCTTTTGAATGACAACTAGTTTGCAGTATTTTGCAATAAAATGACAGTTCTACGGGCAAAAACAATTTTGGGCCATATGATTTTTGGGAGTACCTTAGTCTACTCCTCGATTGCTTTTTCCGTTTTCACATGGTTTTCATAGCATGTGTTCCAGACGTTCCGAAAAGGATTTTCACTGTTCTCACTGCTCGTTTTTTGTTCTGAAGCTGGACAGGTTTCAGGCTTGGCTGGTTACAAAGATAGAAACAGCAATAAAGATAGCAATCAGGTTAGCAAATAAATTTTTGAGGAACTTACCGTTGTCTTGTAATCAGGGACAGTTTTTAATATCAATATTACGCTGGATATCTGTGTCTTTCTCTCCTTTAGCTTCCCAATAATTTTATCTGTCACCTGTCCGAACGAAAATAGCAATTACAAACTAGTCAGAAGAGCAGTATTCTAATCTAAAATTAAAATTCAAGAACCAAAGCAAGGCTATCTGTCCGTTCCCAGGTCGTATCTTTCATATTCAGTGTCTCGTGTAGTCTTTGTTTTTGCCTATGTCTAAATTTTGGCTACAGGGGAGATGTGCAAGTCCACATCCGATGAAGTTTCATTTCATGTAATTCTGTGGTCTTCTTGTGTAGTAGTCCTAGTGGGTAGTTTTGCTTTCCTATAGCGTTGTAGTCTTTGATGTTTATACTACATTATGATGAATATAGTCCATACGAAAAAAGAGAACAGCTTTACACCAGAAGTTGGATAAACCTTTTAAAAATAAGTAACTATGTCCTAACTTTCCAAAAGTAAGAATGGGCGGAGGCATGTCAGAAAATCAATAACGTGAAAATGTTTCCTCTTCAAGTTTTACATCTCTCTTCTGCGTTCACTTTCATGCTTTCCAAAATTACTTAACCATTGCAGAACATAATATTATGTTTCATTGGACAAGATATTCTAAACAGCAGTTGAACAGACCGTTCCTTCCCTAAAGAATTTGAATATCAAAATGAACTCCCCATATAGTGCTCTTTCCTGGTTCCATTCAGACTTCGTAAATGTAGTCAAAACAATTACTACTGTTCTTATATAAATCCACCGGTTGACCCAAAAAATGAACCCTTTCAATAATCATCAAAATTTCTGCAACAGAGCTTTAAAATTCCTTCTTTTGCTTCTGAACCAAACAAATAAAATGCACGAGGTAGAAGTTTAGATATATCGTTCTTCTTTCGATATATGTTCATGTTTGCTCTTGAAAACCATTGCTGGAATGCATAACGAGCGACCTAGCTACTTGGGTTTCAGAGCAACTTTTGCGGCTTGCTTTGTTTTTGTTTATAAGTTGACCGACAAGGCATTGAATTCTCTTTGTCTGCAATCGCTACTCACTTTGTACTTAGGTGTCAATCAAAATTAGCGGGTCCTATTGCAACATTATCTGTCCTGGTTACTCCGACCTCTAATCGTGTCCGTGACCCTTGTCATCCCGCTCCAGAGGTTCTTCTGGGGATTCGAATCCCCTGACTGTTTTGGCTGCAAAACTCAATCGATTACAAGACAGCGCCGCAAAATCTTCAATGATGATAATGATAAGAATGGGAGAATTAACGTTACCTCAGCTTCAAGAAACATCTCGATTAGCACAACGAGAAAGTCTTTGACCGCGGCAAAGTATTGTTTGTAGACTGTACAAGTTTCTTGCTGTTCATCTTCGTTGATAGAAACACGCTCCGAGAGTTCTTCAGTCAATGATAACACTGTTGATAGCATTTTGAAGTCTGCAAATGTAAACACAAGCATTTTAGATGGAAAACAATTGATTGATCAACAAGAACTAAACTATTTGTTCCATGCCTTCAACATCAAGTCTAAAACCTAGGCCAAGGAACTTATCAATAAGAGTTTGGAAACAAATTACACTTTGGATGCAGCGGACAGTTATGCACTTATCAAATTAAATTGTTCTTTCTTTGAAGCAAATTAGAACTGTTGTACAAATAAATAAATAAATACAATTGAGCTACATCAAATGATTCTGCAGTTAATATTACGGGAGAGTAACAAACAATCCCCTTTTGAAAAGCCACAATGGAAAATACTACCGGGTGAGTCAGAAAAAAGAATCCCCGTTTGAAAGGTCACAGTTCCCTGGATATCAAGACAATGATATCGGCAAATATATAGTTTAATGGTAGAAATGTTCAAATCTACTATAAAATTTACCTGACTGAAATCGGCCACTCCATTCTGAAATTATGAGGGATTTTCTCCAGAAAGCCTCTTCAAGAAACCTTCAAAACGTGCCCAAAATCATGAAAAGATTTCCCTAACATTTCTGCCTTACAATGGCCTTACAGCAATGACTTGTGAACGCTTTAGCACGTGCTATCCTCTTGGGAGGATGAACAAGTCCTCCCCCTGGTATCGATGACCTATTCAGGGGGATTCAAATCTCCCAAGAGGACAAAATGCATGAATTTATGTGAGTGTCATCAATTTTAGGAAGGAAAATGTGCTCATTGTTTTCATTCGTTTTTGCAGGTTTCTGAAGGGGCTTTCTGCAGAAAATCACCCATATCCACGGGAAGGAATGGACGATTAAGGCCGGGTAAATTACTGAACTCAATTGAACATGTTGGCAATAAAACAAGACAGGTTTCAATATTATTGCTTTATGATATTCATGGAGTAGTGGCCTCCCAAGCGGGGATTCTTTTTTCTGACTCACCCGGTATATGTATATAAATTGTTCTACAATGTACGATCTACTAACAAACAATAACATTACAAGACGACGATAGTACAAGGAGCTTGAAATACATTGCAACGCTGCGGTTATTACACTAACTAAAACAGATACTAAAATGAATACAAACATAGACTCACAAGGAACTACACGAAAAACATAACCAATCTTCTGTCATTCCTCCATACAACGAACCGTCAATCAAACCATAAATATGTCCAGATCTCATTAAACCTGAGGCTTATTGAACCAAGAATATGTAATCAAGGGATCCAAAAATGGGTCCTTTATAACGAGGGTTCATTAGACAGAGGGTTCGGCGTATGGAGATCTCAATGTGCATTTACGTCGAAGAAATTAATATTCTGCCTTTTAACAATGCATGATATATACTTGAGAATGTGCACTATCAAATAATATACTCGGTGTCTCAACAAAAAGTACTCCCTTTTTACTGGAAATAGGAACAAAGAAATAAGATATCATTACTCCCCGAGTACACAGCTAAATTAATTAATCTTCAACTTAGATCCGCATACCTTGCATTTAGAAATCGTCCACCACATACCGGAGATACAAGTTGGCAAAGTCAAAAAATTACATTGCACCCAAAACCAGAGGTTTTGAAAAAGGGCCTAGCCATGATTTGTATCATTGACATTTTCAAAAGCACCTGTAAAGTTTAATTTTCCGCTTTTTACTGATGAAAAGAATAAAAGACATGTGGACTTGGCCTTGATTAAATGAATGTAATAAAAATGTGGTAAGAATGATAAAGTCGTGCCACATCTCCAAAATAAGGGTGCGCGTGCTCATTTTCCTCTTGCAATAATTTGCAGTTAATGTACGGTCTGTGTACCGAGCTATTAGACGAATTTAGCAAATTGCTTCATTAACCTTCGAGCTAATCAATTGCTAGCGTTTCATGTGGTAGGAGTTCCAGTAGATGCTGTTCCCGTGGTCCCCTTTTTTGAGCTGCCGTTTAGCTCACAAAAGAATGTATTGCAAAAACACATCTTCTATCTATGTTTGAAGGTACGCAAAAATGAAGGTTAAAGTGAATAACCATAGTTCAAAGATGTGGCCTCATAGGTCTATAAATAGCCTATCGTATTTGATAATCCGATGCGTGTCAAAAGAAAGCAAAGCAAACAGAAACGATTGCACGTTTGGTTTTCCTTTATCCTATTCATAGAAACAAGTCATGATGCTCAGGTCATTCATTATAATCAGATCATGAGCCGAGAATAGACCTTCTTGCTATTCACGAAAGAATTAGATTCGAACGATATTTGATGCATTTTGTAGAATTTTCGAATGTGCACAATAGTTATAGAAGCTCTATGGCCACTCGATAGAATGTCGCGTATATAAACTGTATAAAAACAATGCTCGATCCAGGGTCTTTTATAGAATAGCTAAAACGGTCTACAGGGTGTCTCAAAAAATGTATGTGGATTTGGTTGACTCTAGTGCTGTGAATTCAGCTTTAATCAATGGCTAACCACTCTCAAAATGTTCCTCGATAGTTAACTTAACATAGATATCTCGTTTGTTGGTATTGGTGCTTTGAGAGCAGAGAGCTTTAGCCTTTTGGCCTAAGCAATTTCTTCAGGCACAGCGTATAAAACAACGAGAGCCTTGATGAAATTTGAACAATATTAGATCTTGTATTATCCTGTTTTCCAGAATTCAACCCCCAATCACCCACTGGGAAGTTTCTTAATTTTTCATTAATTTAATTTCGATGTGGTGCTTAAGCCAAAAGGCCAAAGCTCTGGTCTGCAAGTGGACGCAAATTTGAGCTTTCAAGTTTGATATTTCTGCTCTCAAAGCACCAATACTAAACGAGGTATCTATGCTCAAGTTAACTATCGAGGAACATTTTGAGAGTGATTAGCCATTGATTAAAGCTACATCCACATCGCTGGAGTCAACCAAATCTGTATACATTTTTTGGGGACACCCGGTATTGTCCATAAGTTGAATAACAGACTGTAAAATTCATTAATAATATCATTCTGAACTTCTTTACCTTTCTTATTAAATGTTTTTGGTTCTTCCGTTTCAGCTGACAAAAGAATATTCAGAATACAGCATGACGAGACAAGCGATGGGAAGTTGCTATCAAGAGGCGTGAAATACTTGCTTCCTTCAATCAGGATTATTCTTGCGATATCTCCACTGTCTTGAACTGAGGCTGTATATGTGTAGAAAAAATGAATCGTTTAGATCATAGATATTTAACGTTGCTTTTCATTGCAGCTATTAACTTATCTTATTTCTGAAGGAAACATAAATCGTTTAGATTTTGGTTATTCAACGTTGCTTTTTACTGCAACTATTGACTTATCTTATTTCAGGAGGAAACATAAATTTAAGTTTTTCTGCATCATTTGGAATTTGGTACCAAGCTACCTTACGTTGTTTCATTTGTTTGTTAAAGTATTATAATTGTAAGTGCCACTCAAAGCAGGGACCAGATGACCTTGTGTCCTTTCCTGCTTTGGATAGGACAGTAACAAGTAATCTTTTGTTTTTTAATTGTTTTGATGATGATATGTATAAAAAAAACATAAATCGTTTAGATCTTTGTTATTCAACGTTGCTTTTTATTGCAGCTATTAACTTATCTGATTTCAGAAGGAAACATACATCTTTTAGATTTCAGTTATTCAACTTAATTCTTTATTGCAGCTGTTAAGTTATTTTTTCCTTCAGGGTTTCAGATTAACTTGTTGTTTCTCTTGCAGGATTCAACAGTTTCTCCTTGTTACAGGTATATTATCGTGGTTATTCATTCACAGGAGTTAAAAGTTTTCTTTTCACTGATTACAGTGTCTAATGTTGTGTCGGGGGGTTTATTGCGAAGAGTCCATTATCTAAGGCCATTTTTAAATTATGTATCACAAATCATTTGTTGAAACATAAATCATTAATTTATCAATGGACAACTCTTCAATCTCACGGCTTTTTCTTAGGGGGAAGTACGGGGTAGCTAAAAAAAAGCCCTGTTTAAAAATCAGCACGAGGAAAAAGATTGTGATAATGACAAAGAATCTAGTGATGAAAACATTGACCCAGATTTAGAAGATTTACGGTTGTGGTTTTTCATCTATTATATTCATGAACCCAATTTCACAAATTTTTTATTGCTACAGGCTGATCGAAGCTATGTATAAACAATTTGCAATTCAAGATGCATAATCGCATCGCAGGCTGCAGGAAACTCAAAACTAAACAGGATTTACATATGAAATATCGTGCCTTAATAGTTCATTATCTCGTTTCTGATATATCAAGCGCCAATTTTAATCCCTGGCGTGATCTAAATTCTTTGTGCGATTAAAACAAAGATTTACAGTTGAGTGGCATAATGACTCAAGGATGCATCAATCTGCCATACGCAAGAATTAACATCGTCTCTCGATCTATCAGAAACGAAATAATAAACAAGGAAGACTCGATGTATCAGACGCAAATCTGGTTTTTAATTCACGGTACCCTTCAACCCGTGATCACATACATCTTTGATTCTCATTCACAATTTGGATAGTACTGCCGAAAACTTACCAAGAGCAGAAACTCCTTTTTCGGTAGTTGAAATAAGCTGAAGAATATGTAGAAGACTTTGCACTGTCTGTGGGTGCTTGACCCTGCCAACAAAATAAAAAACAATTAATTAGGCAAAATAAAGTTTAAAGCGTAAAGGGGGTTTGTGAGATATCTTACAAAAAGTAATTTATCATGCTCGAAGCTAAGATATGTAATAAATCTACACAAGTGAAAAAATAAGTTGGCCAAAGGGCAGATAAGAAAATGGAAAAGTTACTGAAATTAGACTTTAGTTTTACTTAAAGAGAATCAACGGAGATAAAAGCCCCGCGCGGAAGGAGTCTGGGTATTCTATTATTAGCCTATTGTATTTGATGATTTCGAGACGACCATGGATATTGTTTAGCAAGAGGAACAATAACATGCGTAGGAGTTTTCAATGCCCTATTTATAGATGACCTCCTCTTAGCTCCGTTCATTCACTTTAAGAATTTTATTATTTGTGCATCAAGCATGCAACAAACTACCGGGTGTCCCAAAAAAGTACCCCTGTTTAAAAAATCACCACAAAATGGATTATCAAGCCTTTGATAAATTTTCTTTTTGAGTTGTTTTTTCAAAGACCCAAAAATAATCATAGATGATATGTTTGCTTTTGATACAGCAAGGTAGAAAAATTACGCGTTCAAAACCCTTATTTTGAGCTATGGTTTTTAAGCAAAATATTCAATCTTGTCTAAGGGTCAAAATCTTCAGATTTTTTATCATCAGTGAAGCATGATCGTGCGTATTTCGTTTTATCATTAGTAACCAAATTAGAAGCTGTGCATATGCACACATAAATTGATCTGGCAATCATCAGTGCTTTTCTGCAGTATGATCCAAAAGCAGGTAGCCCTAAAAAGAACTAAATTTGCTAAATTTGAAGCCAATTACAAGATCTGCTATATTTTGGAAAATTATTTGGTCTTTGTTGGTTTGTTCTACTTGACAAAAAGAAAATTGAAGATCGGCCATGAAATCAAATTTTGGTGATTTTTCAAACGGGAGTCCTTTTTTGGGACACCCGTTAAGCCAAATGCTTTTTGAGTAATAATTAGTTCTGAAAGATAGAATACCTTTCACGAAACATCATTGCAACAATCACAAAACAGCATCTATTCACCCTGACAGGGAACAACGGTTGGAAAATATTCAAAATTCCATTGCTTTTTCCTTCTTTCAATCGGTTCTCTTCCCCTTACTTTCTCAGAAGTTCCTTTCCTAATTCATTCTCTTTTTTGTTCCTTCCCCTGAAGGAATTTTTTGTCACCATCAAATGACACCACGGTCTGCTATTTTTTCTACCCTTGGTCGTGATTGCCATAAAAAAGTTTCAGCAAGAATTGAGATATTGACAACAGAAAGCAACATATTAAGGGATGTAATACCTACTGAAAACTTACGCTGTTCTTCGATACACATCACATATCACATTTACAGTCTTTGTAGTCGAAAATGTTTCGAGAATCGAGTCGTCGTAATCAATCAATTTATCGACAACGTCTGTTACGCCATCTAGTAGCTCAACTAAATCGAATTTAAAAAAATATCAGGAATGCAAAACATTTAAAAAAGAGTGCAAACGGCAAATCTAGAACACATTTCCATGTCCTTGTTGGGGAGAAGAGATACGCTTCGCTCGAGGAAACCCATGCTTCCCCCCGTGCAGTAGGTTAAAGCTCATGCGCAGTAGCGCTTTGGGTTTGAAGCTCTGATGGGCGCATGCGCTTTAACCCACTGGGGGGGGGGGCACATAACTTTCCTCGGACAAAGCGATCTCATCTCTCCAACAAGTCCTTTGCATTAATTAGATGTAGCTCAAGCAAAAATTTTTCGAAAATCATCAAAGTATGACTATGTTACAAACCGTGTGGAAAATAATTTCTTCATAATTGACCTAAAACAACTAACTGGCATAATTGGTTTTGTTCTACTATAACAATTGGATCGGGTAAATCAGTGGTCTATCATATTTCTAATCCTCCTCAGGCATAAAAATTATTCAGTGTAGAGAGAAATCAACAAGCACCTCATAAGTCATGCTACAGACCGGTTTCGCCCAATATAAGGGCTTATCAGTGCAGCTAGACAGTATGAGGCCTATCACTAGGGTTAACTACAAGTTAGTAACGACTGTCACTTGTCTTAAAAAGACGCATGCGTTAATAGAAATTATTATTAGTTCGTTTAATACAGTGGTCTTTATCAAAACCGCAAAAGTATACATATGATTTTATGATACCAGAGAAAATCCCCAGTGGCAACAAATTTAATAAAACATTTTTCAGTTTTAGTTCTTACCATTTAAAGAATTTTCGAGGATGAAAATGAATTTGTCGATGATTGAATGATCCTTTAAAGCCTGTATCCATCTTTGCCTACTGTCTCTATTTGCAAGGCATACACCAATTAACCTGCCGATTGGGAATACACGAGCTATCAGATATTAACGTAGGGGCTGTACAACCCGTGCTCGCTGCGTGGCGCTGCGTGTCAAATCATCGAATGTGTTTAGGCCACACAACACAGCTAATGGCGATTGTACAGTGAAAAATAGTTGTCTAAAGCATCTGCAGCGATCTTGGCAATCGGAGCTTTGATGTTGGATTTGTTTTATGATTTCGACTTAGAATATTTGAAAGTTTTTATGGATGACAAAACTTCAATGGAGTTTCATGGAGAAAATAAAAAGAAGAAGCGGAGTTGTGGATGTACTAAAGGATCTCGATCTAAAGTTTCAAACAGTTTCAATGACAAATTTAAAGAATTAAGAAGACTTCGTTGTCGACCAATTAAGATCCAAGAAGAGACTTACTTCAAAACAGTTGTTAGCGCGGCCACTTATTGTATAGCAGTATGGGGCACGTATTCGCTTTCAACATTAATCGCTGTTGACGTATTAGATGCTAGAGCAGCAAAAATTATTCATAAAATACACGAATCAAGATCTACGGAAGAAATCCTAAACATAAGCTGGATGGGAACCATTTAGCTATATCTACTAAAGGATGTGTAGTGACGTGCATGCAAAGAATTTATAACAGAACATGTCCCAACCAAATCTATGAACAAGTTACTAAACGAAAAAAGAATTTACGAAACCCTCTGCCACACTTTAGGTAGGTATTGAGGTATACACTTTAGCTTCTACACTTAGGCTTACAGGATAAAACTCTTCCTGATTATCCTAATTTAGATCCTGGCAATCCTCTAACAATTATAGCAGTGTGATTCCAGAATGACATCTTCAACAAGGACAAAATCATTAAAGATCTAATTCTATGCGGTTATTAAACGATTACGAGGTCCATGCTGGACAATGAACTAAGGTCCAAATATTTTCCAGCATGGATCGAGTAATTGTTTAATAAAGGCTTTATTATATGGCAGAACCTTTTGAGAACGTTTTTTATAGTATCGTACTTTTCTGTTATGTCTTTGATCCTGTGCATCACTGTAGTTGCTCGTTGCGACGTTAACTACATTGGAATTTTCTTCGTGTATAGTTGCAAGTTCGTCTTCAAAGTTTACAGAAAAGAAATCTTCGACGAATAAGCTAAACTTTGGCTGACACTTCTTGCGGCCTAAGCCTACACAAGAAGCTCCTCCCTTGTTGTTGATTTTTAAGGCAACGCCCGGTCCAATACGGGTTCGAACGAAAAATACGGCTTTTACGGACCGATCAAGAACCAATCGAATTGCTGCGTTGCCGGTCCGAGGAGCCGTATTTTCGAACGCCATATAATAATGTCAGTTACACATCACGCCTCATACCAGAGATCCATTCAATATGGGCAACTTTAAACAAAAATTGCAAATTGTTCATCGTTAAGTAAAGGTAAGAGCTTAGTCACTACTTAGACACCACTTTTGTTTTATTAACAAACTGTCGCAGTCCTATTTTAGACATTATGGTACTATACCTTGCCAGCTCTATGAGTGTCCTTACATCAGGGTTATCGATATGGAAGAGTGTGACGTCACTGAAAAGAAAAAACATTTGTCATGATATTCAGGTTTAAATAAGAAAAGTGATACTTTAGGATAGACTCACGACACAGTCCCAGTTATCGTAATAACAACATAAACAACAGCAGCAACAGCAATAGCAACAGCAACAGCAACAGAAACAACAACAAATCTTTTTACATTTCTAATTGAATTGAATATATTTCTCAAATTGTCAAACTTGTCTCAAAAATTCAGATTGTAGTATGAGCGTCCATAAATCTACCAATAGCAATAACTATGAATATGTAATCAGTCTACTGGCAACTCTTAGGGCATTTCCTTGTTGTCATTAATAGAAATGGTGATATCAAGAATATCTTCTGTACCAGGTGCGCCAGAATGAACTTCAAATGTTGTCAGTCAACTATGAATTTCTCTTTGCGTTTTTCAACCATTAAAAGACTGCATTATATGTATGAAATCCACTCAGTTGAACTCAGCAAAATTCAGCGGTCGGAAATTTTACACTTTAAAAGGTTTGTCACGAGTAACATTCTTTTCAAATTCAAAGCGATTTTTTCTCTCATAAACAGTAGACGCTATTGAATAAAAGTGAAAATCTCTTATCGCTTTGATATTCAGGAAACAGTAGCTGTTCGAACGGTATGCGCTTTTTTCTGACTCGTCAGGCATAATTGAAGTGATGACTATACTTTGCCTTATTCACATGACCCAGGGCAGGGTTGTCTAGCACAACAGCAAATGTAATAAGTATCAAACCTTAACGTTGCGTGCTCCACCATTATTTTGCAGACATCTTGAGTGCATGCCATGTTAGCAAGAATCCCAAGACAGATTTCCTGGATAGAAATTTGAGCGATTCAGCCAGGCTATAAGTTTATAAACTGATTGGCTACTGAAATTTATTTTTTTACTAGTGCTGAAAAACTTTCTACCTTCAATATTAAATAAGGACAATTTGGCCTTCTTATTCATGAGAGCCTTTTAATTCTACGCGATCGTCCTGTTCTTAATGCAAAAATGTCCTCTACTCATTTGGCACTGTTCTAATCTTACCTGTTTACCCTATTTACCATTTGCTCATTTCCCCCCTGGTATGGTTTCCTTTACCTCGTGCATTCATTCCTTCTCCTTCCACGTTATTGCCCTTTTATGGTGTTCTTTATTACTGTTCTTATTTAATGGCGATACACGCCCACTTTTACACGCTGATGATGGATCTTGGAATACAGTAAAAACCCGCACATAAGAACCTTCATATATTAAGAACCTACAGCCTGATAAAATATAGTTTGTACCCAATAAATAAGAACCATTTCAGGCAAATATCTTAACTAGGTTCTTAATAAAGCGTTTCATTCATTCATTGGGAAAAAGATGCAACTTTCTTGCCAATCAACCTCCTTCGTGGACTCCAAAACATTACTTACAGAGCTGTTATAGGCAGGGCCTGCAGGGGTTAACTCGGCACAGTGGACCCAGGAATGGAATAAGTCAAAAATTTTTTTATTCTTTTATAGCAGTTTACATTATTTATTTGAAGCACAAGTGTTAGACGGACAAAACGCAAAAAACCGCATGTCAGTATCTCTTTTCTAAGTAAAAATATGGTTTTTTGAAGTGATGGGGTTTATCAAAGATCAGAGGACTCATAACTTTGGTTACATTATTTCGCAAAAATCACCTGTTTCCACAAAGTCAACACTAGAAGCATAAAATTTCTCAGAGAACCTTCATAACTGGTTTCTGATGGATTAGATGGATGAATTGTTCAAAATCAGCATTTAAAGGGCTTGAAAAGACAAACATTTATGAGAAAAATACGAATTTTAGGGTCGTCCGAGGCAAAGACACAATGTTTTCCCTCTGTTTTTACTCGCATACTTTCAGTTAAAATATAAATTAGGGTCCGATCCCGACCCATGGGCCCCCTAAACCATATGATATTTGGAAAGCTTATTTGACAAGCTTTCGAATGATGCATAACAATTATGAATTTGAATAGCACTAAGAGAACCATACTATAATTTATCAACGGCTACCCCTACCCATAAAAAAACCCAATGATTGTTCTCTCGGTAATAACCTAAGTTCACAAAATGATTCATATGCAGGTATGAATAGCTCAAAGAACCTTTACAAATGACTTTTGATGGACTGAATTAAGGGGTTATTTAGAATTAGCACTCAATAGCTTCAGAATACGACAATTCCTGAGAAAATAGCAATTTTAGGGTCGTAGGAGGCAAATAACCATGGTTTTATCCATGTTATAGGCAATTCTTACCAAATATTTTCAATTCACATGCAAATTAGAGTCCAATCCCTGCACAACGGGCCCCTAAACTCAATGATATTTGGCAATATTCTTCAAAATGCTGTCAGGTCTTATGATTGTGCAGCAGCAATGCTATGTTTTATGTAATGTCCTCCTATATAATGTTTTTTGTATTGTATCCCAAAAATTAGATGGACAAAAAATATTTTTGCTATAAAGTTTGTAATTTTCATCAAAGTATGGTCAAACAGGCATCAATAGAAAGATCTCAAAGAGCGGAGTTTGAAAATCGACATGAATTTGAATTTTGAGGTAAGAAAAGGGGCTTTAGTCCCCTGGGAATTCTAGCAACTTTTTTGTTTCATATCGTACCGACACCAATCCTACATCATTTGAAAGCACATTTGCTCCTGATTTCGCATATGTAGTTCAATTTCTTGTAAATTGCATCATTTTGGAATTATTTACCAAAGATTGAATCCTAGTGTAGGTTACTGCCCATAGCAGTTCTGTCTATTATCTGTCTATTAAATATGACTTATAACTTTAGAAGCACAAATGATATGAACATGCGGTTTTCAGATTTGGCATCAAGAGATAATGGACTCTCAGATGATATAAGATTGATGTTTGCAAGATTCGAAACAAAGAAGTTGCAAGAATTCCCAGGGGACTAAACCCCCTTTTCTTACCCCAAAATTCAAATTTGTCTCAATTTTCAAACTCCGCTTTTTTATATCTTTCGATTGATTATAAATCACCATATTATCTTGCCATATTCCTGTTTTAAAGACTTATTTCCAAAACGTAGCATTCTGGGTCCACTGTGCTCGGTAAGCTTGGATTGAAGTGGGTAGGGCCAAGAATGTAAATAAATTGTTAAGATTTAGATTCGCACATTTCCCTGTGTTAAGAACCTATACCCTGATTACTGGATGTGCCTGTTGCATAAGAACCTGAACAGGCTGAGTTCAAAATCTTAGGTTCTTACATGCGGGTTTCTACTGTAGATCCAAAACGTTCGGAAAAAATCAACATGGTTTAAGTCAACTTTATATTCATAGTTAGCCTGATTTGTGTCTCTCATCTAACTGATGGACTTGTCTTGAATGATCAAATAACATGGATTTGGAATAGAAAGAACAAAACATGAACATGATTTTTTTTATCATTGTTCTTGCTCTCCGATTCATAAATACAGCTGCGTGTCCCTCCTGATGTTCCACTTTATACCTTTCCAACAAAAGTAGCAAGCGAGTGAAAAATGCTGGCTGCTGAAAGGCGGCACCTTGCAGTATTTTGCCAGATTAAAGGGTCTGTTTCATCCAGCATTCCTGCACGTGCCGTCTCTTTGTTTTCCTTTATTGTCACCATTTTCATGGGCCATGAAAATGGCAGCAACAAAGGCCAACGAAGAGATGGCACGTGCAAGGCATGCTGGATGAAACAGACCCTTTAAATAAACGAACAGAGATATAATGAGTTGTCCTAGCATAGCATGAAAGAATGACACACGCCACTTAAGTTCGTTCTATTTTTATCAAATGGCAAACAAAAAAAGTACAATATGTTGCTTCAGATTAACCCATTCACCCTAGCTAAGCTGCTTTAAACACCATTGATGTACTTTAAAGTGCTAAATGCTTTGTTGGATAGCCAAGAGCTTGAAGTACACAAGTCTACCTCTATGAAAATAGGATCTTCATGAAATTGTGACAGCCTAACAAACTAAATCATACTCACAAGTTTTCGTAATGACTTTGTCATCAGTATCACTTCCAGTATCAAGTCAATGGCATCTTCTCCATGCAAGTATTTGGAAACATCCTGCAATCGAAAACGGAAAGAATGCAATAAAAAGGAAACCATTTTTAAATTGGCCACCCTGTTCTGGCATTTTGTTCAACAAGGATGTGCCGTTTTTCAGGATATCGTTTTCACCAATTTTTTCTAGCACAAGGTATCAAAATAAGGCAATTTTTCTGGAGCAGGTTGTCAAAAAATGTCAAAGGGGATATTTTGTTAGATTGTGTCATTTTCCGTAAAATTTTCATTTTTGGAGTTTACTTTTCACAAAATTTTTTCAAGAATCGGTTATCATTTGGAGCGAAAGATTCTGGAGCACGGGAAAAATTTTTTCGTAGGCACAACTCCATACAAATTTTTTAAGTCAAGTACCACTGTCCCCTGGGGATAGGACACGCTAAAGCATGTAAATGTCCTTGTTGTAAGGCAGAAAATTGGTTGTGATTATAGGCATGATTTGAGGGTTCCTTGAAGGAGCTTTCTCAAGAAGGTATCTCATTTGAAGGTGCTGTGGCACAGTGGTGTAATCTTCTGACTTTGCAGCTAGAACAGTCTACCTTTAGTAGCATTGGAAATGTATTTCTAATGTTGCAAAGATCCAGAAAACAAACTCTCTCATTTATAATTTTAAAGCTAACAAACTCTTGCACAAAACATTCAAAAAATGGGGCCTTACTGTGCCAGCATCAGGTGAGTACTTAGCAAATGACATTTTGTATCATACAATAACTTACTGAATCCATGGTCATGTCCCAAAGTTCACAAAGTTCTTCTTCTAAATCTGGGTCAATGTTTTCATCACTAGATTCTTCCTTGTTATCACCATCTTTTTCTTCCTGCTGATCCGTCTTGTTCATGCCTTCCATCATGTGCAGCAACACACTCAAAACCCATTTCTTGCTGTATGCAGTATCACCTGTAAGGAATATTTCATGCATATCCGCAACAATATAAACAGCCACATAATGAATAATTTTGGAAACAAAAATACCGGGTGCGCCAAAATAAACTATGCAAGTTTGGCAGGCCACAATAAATCGCACAATGGACCGATTTTGAAGATTTACTGTATGAATTTATCTTTAGCAGAAAGCCTGAATTAGATTCTAGAACTTTTTGCAAATTTTTCCGTTTTCAGTTTTTAGAGCTAGAAGCGAGTTTCTTTAAATTTTTGTTTTCAAAAACACTGAAAACGATCAAAAAGCATCAATCAAAATTTATGTATGTATGTACTGTATGTATCATTTGCCACGTTATCTAAAAATATTTACAAGTTTATATATAGAAATAGATACAATATAATATATAAGGTTAAAAACGTAAAGGAAAACACCCCTAAGTACAGTGGCAGGGATAGCATTAAAAGGTCAAGATAACCTTAATTCCATAATGGTCCCCTCATAGGTGCTGGAACAACGAAAAAACGAAAAAAAAATTTAAATGAATGAACGAAGAGGAAACGTTTTCAGGGTGATTTGGGGATTCAGTATGAACTCTCATACAGCAGATTACAATTAATCGATTTCTCCCAAATCACCACAAACAAGTTCTCTCTGTGTCCATTCATGTTGATTCTTTAGAAAACTTGATTGATGTTTTTTATCGTTTTCAGTGTTTTCGAAAACTAGAATTTTTAAGAAACTCGCTTCTACAGTAGCTCTAAAAACTGAAAATGAAAGAATTTGCAAAAAAATCCCAGTATCTAATTCAAGGCTTTCTGCTAAAGATTAAGTCATAAATCTTCAAAATCGTTCCAGTGTACGATTCATCGTGGCCTGCTAAAAGTGCATAGTTTATTTTTCGCACCAGGTATATTGTAAATTCACGTTTGATATTTGATGTGGGAACTCAAACAAGTTTTGAAACAGTTATTGCAGCGCTTGCACTAAACGTATTTTCTGTACGTTTTGGAAATTTTCAAAGAACAATCTCGCAGAACAGCTGGAAAATGGCCTTAAGATCAATCTTTCAGACCTTTTGGAATCCACTTGAAAGCCTTTTGAGAATTAGAATAACAATGCTAAATTCTTTATCAAACAGAAGATTATTAAAGCAATATATTTCAAGCTGTCAAAATACTTACCAATTTTATCACTCTCTAATATTTCCTTCTCTTCTGCAGTCAAGGGAGGTGGTTGTGGATTTGTTGATAAATTCAGGTCATCATCCATCTCAAAACAACAGGCATTTATGAGCCTTAAGGTCTAAAATAAAAACATTGAAATGAAAGACATTGCAAAAAATTGCATTGCACATATAAGCAACGGTTTGACTCAAATTTTATGTATATAAGAAACTACCCTACCTGAATTAAATAAGCTAGGAACTTTTATAATTTGCATTGCCACTGTACAGTGATAGCAACTGTTTTGACATTGTTTTGAGTGCGAATTACTGTGCGTTTTACTTGTTTTAAGATCTTCCTAAAAGTAATTTGGGAGCCCTTCTACCTTCTTCTAACAAAGATGCATAATCTCTTCACTTCCAGCATTGAAATATAAGAAACACGTTAGAAACTTTTGGTATCGAACGTGTTCTAAAATTTAAGAAACTACCGGGCCGTGGTTTCTTATAAAGAATGAGTGTATTGATAAAGACACACAAAAGTTTAGGGGTCGTTCAAAGATCCAAATGCATTGATAATATTTCATGATGAAATATTGCATCTTTAATTCAGTGTTTATCTGTTGTATTTTAAATTCCTTTTTACCTTTCAGACGTAAAACTCCTTCAAATACAACATGGATGGTGTTAGTAGCAAGGGATTTCCATTTTTGATTATATCATGTTCACACTACCAATACCAAGAAGTATGGGGAAAACAGGAACAAAAAACTGTATTAATTGATATTATTTAGCAACGAAGTATTAAGCGCAGCAGTATGCCTTTGCTCGTGATACACGCTCCATTTCAACAAGTTTTACCTTTTATTGATCTTTTTGTGTGTGTTTGGGCCTAAAAACGAATGTCCTGGTTTAACGGTAATATTTGGACGGTTCCGGTCGCTGGAAACCCCTTTCAAACGACAAAACGAACATTTGTTACTTAGCTGTATTTAACGACGTATCAAAATGTGTAAATTTACCCTTCTCGTGCACTTTATTTCCAAATATCAGTAGCTCTGCTTCTGCGTGTTATCTTTTCGACGGTCGCCATGTTGCTTTACGTGAAACCGAGACCGGAAGACTGGAAATGAGAACCATAACCATTTTGGCGCGAAACTGAACAGTGCTCGATGTTTTGGCGCGAAAAGCTCCTTAGAAAGTTTATATCAATTATAAAAAGACATCGACGGCTTTTTGGCACGAATTCCACAAGTTACTGGTGCAATCTTCTTTTTACCTTACCAAGGCTAGCCCAACTAAGAGGGCTACGAAAGTTTCTTAAAATAATCAGACCTTTTGAGTACTCAGAGTTTCTTACATGTTTGTGAAAAGTTCGGCAAGGATGGCCAGAAATAAAATTCCATCAGCGTTCTATATTTTCTTCTGATCTTATCATCTCTTCATTACCAAGGTCAGGTATAATCTTGGACACCCCGAAATATAGCGATACAAACAAACTAATGTCATAACTCAACAGTCTTTCTCAAGTACTGATAGCTATACCTAGTTGATCGATCGACATCAAACATAGTCTACCTACGAGACTCATAAAACGACAAAAGGCGACAAGAGCTTTCACAAGCCTCTTCGAATCCATATCTGTTCTCCTGTTACAAAAATATGTTCTCTATTTATACATAAATGGGTGTCTAAAACAAAGCTAAATAATAATGACAAAGCTGTTCTAGAATCTTCGAGGTATTACACCACAGTTTGCAACATATCCAAATAAGGTTAACATGGGATTGCGACCTTGCAATAAATAGCGTAGGTGGGGCAAAGCCCTAATCCTTCTAAACAAAAGAAACAGAAGCGGGGGATTCCACTTGTTGCATCTAATGCCTTTCTGACGCAAGTGGGGATGCCTAATTCAATGCGGATAGTCACTACGTAATAGATGACTTGCAAAACTGCTGACGAAAAATGACGCAAATGAGCCTAAGTAAATTCTTCCACAAGGGCCTAAATCTAAAACCATAGTTTCTTCCAAGAGGGCACCTTATACTAAAATTAGCCGTGTTACATGTTCCTTAGAGGTTCCATAACAGTCTTCATCTTTACTTCCTGTGCTTCTTCAGTGAACATGTCAAAATTAAAGCCCTTCCAATGTTTAGACATTACTCAAGTACCTTTCCAGTGATGTGATGCAGGAAACATGTGAGAATAGAGCAGAAATATGCGAAGCATTTCCTTTACCAAAAGAAACTGTTTCTTGCCTAATTTTTTCTCAGTACTAGAGCTTCTTAGAATTTTTTAGAGATCTAAGACTCAAGTTTCTTACAGGCAGTTTCTTATAAATAATACGTGCACTGCATAAGAAGCAAATTTCCCTTTGACCTAACAAAAGTTTCAAATTTTCTCAGTTTTCGATCGAAATCTTACACACCAGGTAACGGGAACAGTGTGCGTTAAATTAGTATACACCTCATACAACGTTCCTGTTACTGCATGACAAGCAGAGTTTCACTTAACTTCATAGCCTGTGTGCAGCCTCAATACTCTTCAGCGAAACTTGACTTCGCAATAGTTGCAAATTCTCTCCCGATTTTTGATCGAAGTTTTAGTGACACTTCAGTAGAAATGCTCACGCTTATTAATTGCAAGCTACATGCATATCGCTTAAGTAACAATGCCTTAAAACTACTGTTCAATTATCTCCAAGGCAGGACTCAAAGAATAAAAGGAAACTCGAAAATATTTTAAAATATTTCGGACCTCAGGGATGTATTGAGTTGCCTAAAGCGAGACGCAAATATGTATCTGTTTGGAATACTTTGTTGCTGGCAGCATAAGAGGTAAAAGATTTCAGATTTCATTAAGCTCAAGATAGCCTAATACAATTTTAAACAAAATAGTATAGGTTACCAGCTACTTTATGAAATACTGCAAAAACGAACAACAAACATAACATTGTGAACTAACAGAGAACTAAAGATATTTAAAATGTTCACAATACTATGGATCATGGATTGCAAGCACTATCATTCTTTTCATACAATGATGTTAAACATGTATTGATATATTCATATATAACAACTGATACATTTGGATCACGAGCTGTCAATAATAAGTATAAGAATTTTGATGAAGCATCCATGTAACTGAAGGTTGGTTTATATTTTGAAATTGCACTGAATGTTGTTTATCTCGTTTTTGTGACAACTTAAAAGACAGTGTTTTTCGTCTTCAAGAATACTGCATGTTGGCACTTTCTGTCTTCCGGTTTATTTTTCTAGGCCTACGATATCTGCCACTTTCTATCTGCAAGCGATGATCAGAAATTCAAAATTTACTTATCATTATTCGCGAAGACAATGATTTTACTTCAGATAAGTATGGTTCGATGATAAAGTCGCCTTTAAATTAGTTATAAGTGCGCATTTTAGGTCTTTTGCGCAATTCTGTGAATGTGCTTTATTGCTCGCAATCCATGATTCGTTGGTGGACTTTGCTAACTAAACTGCTGTTGATTGTGTCACTTTCGGTATCGTGATATGTTTCCCAATAAATCTCCCATCCCGTGTTTAAAAAGAATATATTTCATGTTGGTGGCCGTTAGTAGCCCATGATGAACTATTTTCTAAGCATTTCCTATCGCCAGATCGATTTCTTTGTGCATATAAAGCTTCTAGTTTGGTCATAAATGATAGAAAAAATGCACACTATCCTTCGAGACTTCGATGTCGATCAAAAATCTGAAAAATTTTGACTGTTATGAAAGATTGAGTATCTTGCAAGTATAGCTCAAAAAAAGGTTTTTCAATGTGTAATTTTTCTACCATGTTGTATCAAAAGCAAACATTTTAGCATCTATAAATATTTTTGGGTCTTTGACAAAACAAGTCAAAAAGAAAATTTTATGAAAGGTTTGATAATTAATTTTTGGTGATTTTTTAAACAGGAGTATTTTCTTGGGACACCCGGTACTTCTATGGTGTGGCATCATTTTTTTGGGACAGGGCAATGCAGCCAAATCAAAGGGTGGCGGTTCAGGGCGACATGATCGATTTCGGCCGATTTTACCGGCGCTCCTTTCAGTTGTGGACGTATTTCAAAGACAGGGAAGATTAAATTTACCAAGTGATACAGGATACATTTTGAATTAAAGAATCTTCTTTTGGCAAGTAACAGTTTTAAATCTCTTTCACACCTTGTGTAACGGAATAATTATCTTACGCATAGCGGTTCAGGGCGATGGTACTCTAACCAATCCTAATTTCAACACCACTGCACATAATAAAAACAGAGAAAAAATTCTCTGCGTATGCCATAAAGATCTGCTGCAGCCTGCAGTATCTAACGTCCAATGCAGTATCTGTATCGAGTACTTCATGAAATGATACTTGCACTTAGTCATACCATAAAAATTTAGTTCTGAAGAGACGCGCTTTCAAAATTCTTTCACATCCAAACTGTGCAGATAAACATGCTGTCGATGTTCAGATACACTGAACCTGTTCAAGACTCTCCCTCCACTAGCAACAAACTTTCAATGCAATATCTGTATCAAGACTTCGTGGAACGATAGCACACATTTTAGTTCTGGGATGTGCCTCTTTCAAAATCCTTCTATCATTAACTTGTGCAAATAAACATGCTGTCGAAGTTCAGACGAACTGAGCCTGGTCAAAAATTTCCCTGCACTACCAACAAACGTTCAATGCAACGTCTCCATTAAGACTTCGTGGAGCGATAGCACACATTTTAGTTCTGGGATGTGCCTCTTTCAAAATCCTTCTTCCATTAACTTGTGCAAATAAACATGCTGCCGAAGTTCAGACGAACTGAGCCTGGTCAAAAATTTCCCCGCATTCGCACATACTAATCTAATGCAATATCTGTATCAAGTATTTCACGAAATCATACTTGCCCTCGACATAGCAAGCTATTTATGCATACATTTTAGTCCTGGAATGTGGCTCTTTCGAAATTCTTTTATCATCAACTTATGCAGACATACATGCTGCTGCAATTCATGCGAAATGAGCCTGTTCAAAAGTCTCCCTACTGTAACAACGAACGTTTTAAGCAATATCTGCAACAAGCACTTTCTAAAATGATGGTAAAGTATTTCACCCTTGGCCATAGCAAGCTATGTGTGCATACATTTTAGTCATGGAGTGTGGCTCTTTCAAAATTCCTTTATCATCAACTTGTGGAGATAAAATGCTCCTGTAATTAATCCAAAATGAGCAAGTTCAATACTCTCCCTGTTTTAGCAACGAACGTTTTAAGCAACATCTGCAAAGAGCACTTTGTGTAAAGCATTTCACCCTTGGCCACAGCCAGCTATGTGTGCATACATTTTAATCCTTGAGTGTGGCTCTTTCAAAATTCCTTTATCATCAACTTGTGGAGATAAACATGCTGCTGCAGTTCATACAAGCCATCAAAACTTTCACAGCACACAACACAAATATTTGTTGAGCCCTCTTCGAGAGCATGCTGCTCAAAAACATGCTTCTCCAAGTCACATCTATACGTAAATTCTTGAGGACATTTATGACATTGATATGTGCCAACATCATGACACTGGGCATGGTGCAATGCACGAAGATTCTCCGATACAAAATACTTATGGCATTGCTCACATGAAAATAAAGTGGACCTCAGTTCCAATGATGTGCTATCAACAACAGGGCAATGATCCTTCTGCCTTTTTAAATGCGCTCTTAGCTCTTCCTCAGCAATGAAGTCACAATAACATCGCCAGCACTTAAGCTGGTTGATTTCTTCACATGCTGTTAATAAATGATACAGCAAACCATCCGCTGATTCAAAGAAATGACAACATAGCACACACATGATAGGTCGTTCTACAAGATGCTCTTTAGGATAAGCACTCTCATTGCTGTTCACAACATCTTCGACCACGACTCCCCCTTTCTTCACTTTCGTTGGGGTTCTCTTTCTGGCAGGTCGTGTTTTGGCGTCTGCCCTTTCATCCTGTTGGGCGGCCTCCGCAGCGCCATTAATAGTGCTCTGCTCTTGTGTTTGCTGCCCTGTTTGCTGTTCATACTCCTCCTCTTTTCCTTGCTGTTGTTGTTGTCTGCTCTGCTCGGTATCCACGCTTCGTAAGTTATACTTCACATTTCTAACCGTTGGAACAACCATGGAAACAGTGAATTGCTCGTCTTGTCGGACCTCTGTCTCGACGATTTCGCTTTCTCCTACAGCAACTTTCCGTTTCCTATTCACGCAGTTATTCAAGTGCTCCATAAACCTCCCTTTAGCATAAAACACACCTGAGCAAGACAGGCATTTCATTGGACATTCTCTGCCAAATTCATGCGTTTCAATATGATTTGTCAAATCTGCTTCGACTTCAAATGCATCATTACAGATAGGACAATGTCGGTTCCAAGGGATAAAATCACAGCTGAAGGCATCTTCTACTACATTTTCACACGACATTCCCATGGCAAGTGCCTCGTTCATTTCATGATGTTCCATGCAATGCCTGTAGACGTCTTCTACTGTCTCTAGCATCTGTCCACAGAATCGACAATGTTTGTTCACACGTGTGTCAACCTGTATTCAACAGAAATATACAGTTTAGAGAAAGTTTCAAATAGGGCTGATACAATATTCATGTCTTGTTAAATTCCTACCCTGACCATGGCCCCCTCCCGAGACACCCCCGGGTATTTGCACAAAAAATATTCCCGGTCCCCGCGCATTTGACCGTCCTATTTCCCCGGCCCCCGGACATTTGAGTAGCATTTGACAAGAACAGGAGCTTTTGCTTATACAGTAACTGGGAATATGGCATTTTCTCATCGCCCGGCCCCCGGGCATTTGACCGTCAATTTTTCCCCGGGCCCCCGCGCATTTGAGCAAGGAGTTTTTGTTGATCCCCGGGCTGCCCGGAGGGGGGAGGGGTGGTCAGGGTAGGAATTGAACGAGATATTACTGGCCATCTCCTTGATGCCTCAGCTGCAATGACTCAAAAATAAAAAACACCCCTTTAAAAACCTTTAACCACGTTTTCTTTCTTTTGAATCCCAATCATTCTTCCAGACCAAAATTCCTTAAATTTCTCAAATCATTTTGCACTTTGGTGCAAGCTTTATATGAATTGCAGTGGCCCTTTGGGAATCACCTGACTAGAAGTTATTGGCTACAAGAAAAACAAGTAACTGATACCAGTCAAAAGACGTTTCTTACTAAATTGGTTACTTCACAAACATTTGCAAGCTAAAAGTCGTAAACAGTGGTTTCTTTATCGTGACGCCTTACTGTATGCCGAAAAATAAAGTACTGGTTGGCAGAACATTTCGGATTAGACGATGACGCTAAAGATGGAGGCGAGGAATTTTTACCAAGATGCATTGCGTTCAGAATACGAACTTTTAACGATGTAGGAATTCGACTAAATAATGCAGTGGATCTTGCTAAAAAGTTCCTCTCCGCCATTTTTAGCGTAATCGTCCGTTGATTAATGCCAACATCAGAATTATGATTTTGAATTCTTTAAAATACACCCAACCGAAATTTGTATTAGAGACTTGCAGTGCTTCTTTCATACCCTTTCATAAAGACTAGAAACGGTTAAAAATAATTTTTGTTCAAGAGAAGCAAAATCATGGGGGGGGGGGGCTCTCAGTTGAACCTAAACAGGCACCTTCTATAACTATAGCTCAACAGAGAAAATCCAGCCAGTCTATTTTCTCGGTGGAGTCAACATCACTCAGTTTTAGAGAATATCATTATTCTATTTTCATTAGCTAAAGTATATCCTGAGTGCAAAAATGAATAGCATACTTTTTACAGCAGCTGCAAAGGTAAGTTCATTTTGGTGCGACTAATTCTTAGACGGTGGACCCATCCTAATTCCACTTCGCTGAAAGGATATCCTTCAATAAATGACTGAAAATATAATACCTGTAAATGTTTATCATTGTGGACTTCAAATGAAGCTTTCGACATATCATTGAAACATCTTCCGCATCTGCAAATCTTGTTTTTATGTTGATACCAATGTCTATACAATTTCGTAGGATTTACAAACAGCCCGTTGCAAACATCACATTGCATTTCCTTCTTTTCATGCTTATCTGCGTGTATCTTTAATTCTCGCTGCGTTGCAAACTCTCTTCCACATTGATCACATTTGCAAATTCGACCAAAATGCATCTGAGTGCGATGAATCCTTAGCTTACGCTTGTTCGGGAACTTTTCTGGGCATTGTGGGCACTGAACAAATTCTTTGTTTTTATGCATTTTTTCATGCTCTTCCAAACCACCTAACGTGATGCACTTCTGATTGCATCGATCACATGCAAACGGCTTCTCGAAATTTTCAATATTATGTTTCGAGCGCATATGTCCTAAGACGTTAGTAGGGTTTGCGATAACTTCTCCGCACACATAACACACAAATTCAAATCGCTTATCGTGGCATCTCAAGTGATTTTTGTATGTGATGAAATTCGACATACGATGAGGGCATTTATCACATTTGTATGGCTTGGGATGATTAGAGTGACCAGCCATGTGTTTTATATACATGTTATTCCTTTCTGTCTGCCAGCCACACGTTGCACAAGTGAATTTTGACTCAGCAAATAAATGGCGTCTGATGTGTTCTCGTAAACCTTCTGGTCTTCTCAAGGTGAGTCTGCAAGATGAGCATTGTCTAGGTTTAACTTTACATGCATGTCTATTTAGTTCTTCGATGCTTTGAAATTCAATGCGACAACTTGGGCACGTTCGTTCTTCTTTTTCAGCATCCCAGAGTTCACCCTTGCTTTCAGAGATTTCATGGGCTACTTGATGTTTACTTAAAAGATGGCTGTTCAAGAAGACTTTGTTACATTTCCTACACACTCCAGCTACTTTGTCTTTATGGTCCTGTTTGATGTGCCTGCTTAACATCTCTTTTGACAGGCAAGTCCTCGAACAAATATCACACGACAAAGGCCCAAGTGACTTTTTGAACCGTTTTAGTGACGGTGAGTCGTCCTTTGCCTCGTGTTTTCGTTTCGGAATCACGGGATTTTCATTATTAGGGCATCTATATTTATGAGAGATCAAACTTCTTAGATCTTTGAAAAGTTTTCCACAGGTAGGACACGATCTTTCAGCAGGCGTCAGTGGGAGATTTCGTTTGTGTACCCGTTTAGCGTGAGATTTCATATGTGCAACATCAGCAAACTTTCGAGTGCAGTCATTGCATCGCACCCATTCCCTTCCTTCAGTATGTGTTTTCATGTGACATTCCAAGTATTTTGGATGTGTGAATGTTTGACTGCATATTTCACAGGTGGTTCTACCAGTATCAATAAATCTCTTTGCAGTAGTTTGGTCACTATCTATTGATCGATTTTCTGATAATGTCTCCTTGACCAGTTCTTGCAGATTTGATGCAACTTCAATCAACTTCTTCACTTGTTCGTCATCGGAGTTTTCAGAATCAGATGAGCCATCAGAATTCTACGATCAAGAGATTCTCTAAGGGCCTGTTTACATGATCCCGCCTTGCCGGGATATCTCGCCTTGCCGGGATACCCCGGCTGTCTATAGAAACACATGCAATTTTCATTTTACGTTTACATGGAAGTTTCATCCCGTCCTGTTTTGCCAGGATGTTTTCATCCCCTCTCGGCAAGGCGGGATATCCCGTCTAGCCGGGATAATTTTCTCCATGTCAACAGAAAAAAACGGGATAGCCCGCCTTGCCGGGATGAAATTGATGTCAATAATAATCAATATAATAATAGTAGATAATAGATAATAATCAATCTTTTGTTATGGTAATTGGTGAAACCTAATAAGCGTGGATAATACATATCCCGTCCCGCCTGTCTCTCATGTAAATGCAAAAGGAAAAAACATCCCGGCTAGGCGATATATCCCTGCTAGGCGAGATATCCCGGCAAGGCGGGATCATGTAAACAGGCCCTAATAGACCTTTCAGCTATTCTACAAAAAGAGTCTGGATCGAGCGGTGCTTTCATACATTTTAAACGAAACGTTCGATTGAGTGGTGTTAGAGCTGCTATCACTGTTGTTCGCATTCAGAAATTCTACAAAATGTATCAAAAATATCATTGGATTCAGATTCTATGTAGAATTGCTAAAGGGTTGAAATACAGAGTTTCTGGTATCGAGCATGCATGGTTTACATCATATCTCCAAGACAGATGGCAGTTATGCAAGGTCAATGGTGTTTCGTGACAAATAGAAGAAATACACTGTGGTGTTCCACAAGGATCTTGTCTATGGAATCTACAGCAATGGAGACCATAATTGAAAGTATACTTACCTCTAAGACAAAGTCTTCTCCCTGATCATCTTCAGTAACTTCTTCTTCACCAATCAATTCTTCGTAATCAGTATCATCACCTTCTGCAGTGTCCTCAACCTCAGTTCCAATACTCTCTTCCAGAACCGTTTCCTGCACATCAACAAACTTTGTAAGCCCTCGCAGATCAATAGTACTCAAGTTAATTGATGATGCATTTGAGATTTCAGGATTCTCATTCTGCTGTCTGTTGGTAACTCTTCCTACTTGACGTCTCTACAAAGGGATAATGGCAAAATAACATGCATACCAAGTGTCGCAAAATGATGTATCATCAAGTGCCCTTGCGCCAAAACTATGAATCTTTTTAACATATCGTGTGTAGTTATATGTAGTAGGTGTGTTGTAGTGTGAGTATCATGTATCTCCGTCATGAGCCAAGCCTTTTTGGAGATTGAAATTGTAGACTGTAGATTGTAGGAAATGTGCTGCCATTACATTACATTGCTTGGAAGATGCCCTGGTGGGCGAAACTGGTCAGCAGATAACTGAAATACTGGAAAAAGTGCAAAAGATCAACTCAATGACTGCTCTCTATGGATGATGTCCTTCTTCTATCATTGTTGTTTATATTTTATGATTTTACTTATTTTACTAAGAATTGATGTCTGGTTTTGGTTAGCATTTGGTTATCATTTGGTTATAATTTGTCTTCGCCTTTAATAAATGTTTTCAGTTTCTTTGTTTTTTTGTGGGGGGGGGGGGCTCTCTCTCTTGATAAGTTAATCTAGAGAGCTTTTCCTTACTCAATGAATCCTAAATACAATCATGTAAAGTATCTTTTATATTGATTCTAGTGTATTCAATATTAGGTATATTATGTTGTTATATTAGCTGTAGAGTATTTTATGTAGAATTGTATTTAGAGTTGATTCATGATGAATGAAACTGAAACTGACTTACATCAACATCACTTTCAACAGTAGCTTTAGACTGTACGCCAGAATTTCCAGGCAAGGTCTGCATTTGATGTTGGGATTGATAAGATCCTCCATTACTTGCTAAAATGGTTGCAGAAGTTGTTGCAGGAACAATTTCTTCACCAGAAACCTTTATTTCACTGCCATCCTTAGAGTGGTCCATGCTTGTGTTAATAGGAGTATCAGAATCTTTGTTGTGGCCACTCTTGTTCTGGGCAGGAGATTGAATGTTCTGCATATTTTGATTTGAATTTCTCACAAAAGGAGCATGATTGTCATTACCATTTGTGCTGCCATCTATAAAATTTTTAATAAATATGAAACATTATTGAGAATGAATAACTTGGTATCTGTCCATCAGGAAAGGCTACAGTTGCTGATGATGGAGATTTAGAAGATTATGAAATTCAAACCTTTCATTTATGAAAGAAATTTGTTCTAAAATCATATAATATTTCAGTGAGATCCTTTTTTCTTTTTGCTTTTTGTAATTTCATTTTTTTGCGATATTCCGTTTTTTCAATAAATACCAATTTAAGGATGGGTAGAGGTGCAAAAATCTCTAACATCATGACAGTTATCCTTGGTCTAAATGCAATGAGATGTGTTGGTCAATAACTTTTGGTAGCAACATCCAAAGTAAACCAAGAAGCGAGCAGCTGGAAAACTAAAAAGCATATGTCTAAAATGGAAAAGTGATGCATGCAACAGGCTCTGCAAAGAAGAATATATTGCTAGTTTATGATATATAGTGTACGATTGAAGAAGATGCAACATATACAGTTACACTAAACTATGCATGTAGTATACCACAGAGAGAAATTTGGTTGGATTGAGTATTTTTAAGCTTTTAATTGTGGTCTGAATTATCATGGAAGGTTTCCAATATGTTACTCACCTACAGCATATTGATGGCCATTTGTCCCACCATTATTCTCCAACCTCCCACCACTACCACCAATCATGTGTCTGAACCAATGATCTTCATATTTAAAAAGTCTGTCTATCACTTCTTTGCAAATGCCACATTTGTAATGTCTCTGTCTTGAATCAAATGAGCTTTTGATAATGAGCAGAGGGATTTCTATGCAACTTGAACCTCTGTTTGACAAGCCAAACTGGCTGTTGGTGTAATTTAGCTGTTCAAGCATCTCTTATTCTAAAAGAAGAGCATAGGAATTGACCAGCAATAGCAAGAAGTTTTACAGTCCTTTGTTAACATTTCTAAAAGTGGTATGTTTGTTTCCAAACTATTATTGGAACATAGAACTTTGGTTCAATGTAAAACTATAGAACTTTAGTTCAAAACTATGGAATACCGTATCCCAATTTATGTTAGAATTGCCTCATCCATTTCCATTTTCAAATCTAAAATTTTCAAATCAAAACACGAGACTTACCTGCAAAAAGAGTTATGCTGTACACCCACTTTTGTAGTAAAAAGTGTCAGTTATTGACATCATCAAAATGGACACTTCCGGTGAAAATCAAAAATGTTTCCAAGTCTAGTTTGAAATTCGATCTACAGTATATCATCATGTCGAAAGAAATCGAGCATAAAATCAAAGGTTAGGCAGATCCTTATCAGATCGCTTGAGAGATTTCCAGTGAAAATCATTAATTATATTCACTAATCATTTCCAGTGAAAATTCGATCAAATGAGGCACAAAAGCTGGATTGTTTAGCGTCACCCCCGAAAACAAAGAGATTTAAGTCGCTGCGAAGGAGTAATTGCTTGGGACTAAAATGCAAAATGCTGTGTAAAAGTCGCGCCTTGCAATACTGCGTCGAGAAGAAGCGATGTTAGCGGGTTAAATTTTTGTTGAGCTTTGTTCTAAAGTCAGTCTGCATAACTTGCATGTATTTCTTAACAATCATGAAATTTATGGACCCATTTTAAACTTACTTACCTGCGTCCTAATTCACACTTTTACATGGGAAGGCAAGGTCGCTAGACCACAACACAACACTTGACGGATTTGACGCCATGATGAACAAATTTGAAATACAACAGTGTCGTTGATGAATAGAGTACTACATCTATCCTCAGGCTATCAATTTTTCTCTAGATTCGTCATAGCATACAATGATTTACCTTATTTTTCAAGTGTATATTGCACAGTTACCTTATCTTCCTCCGGCCCTATCTTCAATCAAGACTGTTGTGCTCACTTTTCTGCCATTCCACGGCGCTCTTTGCAGGCAAGGGATTGCACACCTTCCTTCTTGCCCAAACAAGCTAGTTCCCAGGCCCCATTTTGCACGGTCTTAGGTGTCAACAGGGGTGGACGAAAACGGGAATCGATGCAACCATGATGCAACCTCTCATCAAGAAAATTGAATTTTTCAGCCCAAAAAAAAGGAATTCGTTGAGAAATCTTTTGTATAGCTACCTAGGGTTAGCGCAAGAAGAACAAAACTGCATTTACTTTTAAAACGGTAAGAAATAAATGCTAAAGGGGAGATATTCCTTGACCGAAACGGACAACATTTCGAATTCTTTGCGCTTGCAAAATGTTGAAAACCTGATTATTATTTAGAAAGGTTTTTGAGGGCATAGAATTCGGGATTGAGTTTCGTTAAATTTGGGTGTCAAAAGATTGAAGTTCGTTTGACGCACGCACCGGTATATAATATTGAATATAATATTGGGCCAACTGGAATGGAAAACTTACAAAATTCTTGTCGGCGAAAACGGACAGAAACTTTTCGGTCAGTTTTCCAATTGACGACCGAGCAATTGAACAATATGTGTGGGAAAGGTAAATCAAGACTCCGTGCTGTGCTGGGCTATCCCTGACGCTATCTTTGGCACGGGGGGGGGGGGGTTCTTTCATAGTAAAGGTACCTGGGGATGTGCCGCGAGCAAGGGTATACTTTTTCGGACTTCTAGTCTAGCAGCCAAGGGTATACTTATTTGCAATTTTGGCCAGCAAGGGTCTAGCCAAGGGTATCATTTTTGACAATATTGGTCTAGCGAACGGTCATGACATCATATTTGGCACAAATTTGACAATATTGGTCGAGAAAATGGTCAAAATTGGTCTAGCCAAGGGTACCATTTTCGTAAAAATTCGTCCAGACAATGGTCAAATTGGTCCAGCCAAGGGTACCATTTTTGTAAAAATTAGTCTAGCCAACGGTACCCTTTTGAAGATGTTCGCGGCAGACCCCTACCCAAAATTTGGCCAAGAACCCCCCCTTGACCTTTGGCGTATTTATCATCGGTTCTCCGTCTTTTTCTTGCTCCCCAAGAAAACTTCTACCAAAAACTTCTACCAAAACTTCTACCAAAGTGCCACATAAGAAGGCTTTATTCCGTCAAACCTTGAAATGCACGATTCCATAAGCTTGTTGCACTCGGAAGGCTACCCGAAATTAAAAATACGCTATTATCTACAAACAGTTTGCTGCAAACGAATTTTTCCGGGACATGCTAAATTTTTACTACACAAAATCATGAAACACGTAATTTTATCCGTCTGAAGTTCTAAGCTGGAGACCTTTGAAAGCGCATTTATCCTCCCTTCGTTTTATTGCAAACTCTTAGTTTTATACCACACCCATCATATCTCGTACCAAAAGAAATCATCATATCTAATGCGTCAGTTAAGTTACTACTTTTGCACCCACAATTAGACAATAACTAACTTGGTTTATGTTACTGTAAATCAAACAATTAGGAAACATTTTCACCACAGCTAATACAGACATTTCTACCAGCAAATCAAAGTCGTGTGATTCTTTAAAACATCAGTTTACATTTCCACGAATTTCTTCGTCATTGAAACAAAAATAAGAAACGCTTTACAGATAAATCCTTAAAGGACAAATCCGGGGTTGGTATGATTGATGATAAAATACAAGATAATACTGCGATGAATGATGTATGATACTTTTTTCCACTATTTTTCGCCTTCTTCTTGTGAAATTACGTATTCAAATAAGCAATTTGAGCGAAGTGACGTCATATCGCGCAAATGAAAACGAGGTTGTGCGATTGTTCAATAACATCCAAGTAGAGTTTGGAATATATCACTGCATAAAAATACTGTGCATTGGTGTGCATTGCAGCACTTAATAAAGCGATTTCATCGCTGTTAGTGACGACAATTGCCTTAGACTTTTTCGATAGTTATTAACTTTTCCTTACACCCTTTTCTTTTTATAAGAATAACATTTATAAGAATATTCAGGCTCAGAATCATCCAATTTTTAAGAATATTATAAGAATGTTGCTCAGCCTCAGCATATTTGTGTCTCATTTTTCAGCAGCTGCCTGTTTTGCGATGTTAATAACAGAGAATCGCATGACTGACATAGAATACTCTAAGAATATAGTGAGGATTTTCTTTATTTTTTGCAAACAAAATGACGTCATCAGCCAATCCTACAAAATAGTTGATAAGTCGAAAATAAAACAAGATAGGAGCAAATTTCAGACAAAAGTATTTAACATCCAATGGTGCTACTCATTTGCATTGATAACAATCTTGCTACAGATCACCTTTAACCAATCGTGGAATGTTTTTTTAAATTTGATTCCTGTGCTCCCATACTGTTGCAGATAAAAATAGTCCAAAAGTACTTAGCATGCAAGCTTCTAATACCAAAATGTATCAATGAAAGGTTTACTATTACTATTACTATTACTATTCTCCGCTGTTACAATTCGACATGAGCCAACTTGTGTATACCCATATGCTGCTGTAGATCGAACAAGCATTCAAAACTTTCACAGCACATCACACAAACATTTGTAGCACCTTCTTCCGTAGCATGCTGGTCAAAAACGTGCTTCTCCAACTCATATCTGTACATGAACTCTTGAGGACACTTGTGACACTGAAAATTACCAATCTCGTGGTACTGAGCGTTGTGTAACAAGGACAAACTCTCAGAAATAAAGTACTTATCGCATAGCTGACATGAAAACAATGAAGCCCTCAATTGCAATAAGTTGCTATCAACATCAGTGCACTCATCTTTGAGTTTTTTTACGTGCGGTTTGAGATCTTCCTCGGTGTTAAAATCACGGTAGCATCGCCAGCACTTTAGATGATTTAGCTCTTCACAACAGATCAATAAATGATACAGCAGACCGTCTACTGTTTCAAAGAAATGGCAGCACAATACACACATGATTGGTCGCTCTGATGGATTTTCTTTAGGATATGCGCTTTCATTGGCGTTTGGGACATCTTCAACTACAACTCCTTCCGGCCTCTCCTTCACTTCAGCCTCCGCTTCCGGTGTTTGAGCCTCTGTGATGTCACTTCCGGTTGACGCTACAAAATCGTCTTCAATAATTTTGACGACTGGGACTTCTTCCTGTACAGGCTGCTGGTGTTGTTGTTGTTGTAGCTGTGCTCCCCTTTGTTGTTGCGGCTGTTTGTCCACACTGCGCAGGTTATACTTGGCAGTGCTAACATTCGGTACAACCGTAGATGTACTAAACTGCCCTGCTGGGCTGCTGACATCAACGCCCCATTCCACAGCCTTCCTCTTGCTCCTCATACAATTATTAACATGTCTCATAAATCTGTCCTTAGCATGAAATATACCTGTACAAGACATACATTTCACTGGATTTTCTCTGCTAAACTCGTGCGATTGCATGTGCATTGACCATTCCTCTTCGACCTTAAACAATTCACCGCAGATAGGACATGTACGATTCCACGGGTTATAATCACATCTGTACGAATCTTCAGCTGGGTTTGAACACAGCATTGTCATCGCAAGAGCTTCATTCATCTCATGATGCTCTATACAATGCCTGTATACATCCTCTATGGTCTCGAGCATCTGTCCACACAATCGACAACTCTTATTCACACGTGTGTCAGTCTGCAAATGCTTGCCCTTGTGACCTTCAAATGCAACTTTCGTCATATTAGCGAAGCATCTAGCACACTTACAGATCTGCCTTCTATGCTGATACCAATGCTTTGTGTACTGAGTAGGGTCTCCATAGTGTGCATGGCAAATTTCACACTCGTAAAATGCTTTAGCTCTTTCGTGCACCTCAAGATGCACGTTAAACTCTCGTTGCGTCGGGTATTCTTTCCCGCATTCCTCACACTTGAAGAATTTCCCGAAGTGAACTTGATTGCGATGCACTCTCCATTTACGATTGTTGGAGAACTTTTCAGTGCATAATGGGCACTGGATGTCACCTTTATTCTTATGCTGCTTTTTATGCTCTTCCAAGCCCCCTATCGTGAGACACGTGCGGTCACACTTGTCGCATGCAAAGGGCTTCTTGACATTGCGAATATTGTGCTTTTGTTTCATGTGCCCCCGAACGTTAGTGGGATTGGAAATTGATACCCCGCAAACGTAACATATGAATTCAAACCGACTATCGTGACATCTCATGTGACTTTTATGGTTTAAGAACGATGTTGCACGATGCTTGCATATTGGGCATTGGAAAGGCTTCGGATGGCTCGAATGTGCGGCCATGTGTTTCACGTACATGTTATGCTTGGGTGTTTGCCATAAGTCACATATCGGGCAGATATACCTCTTCTCTGCATGTTCATGTCTTCGCATATGTTCCACCAAACCAGACGGTCTTGAAATACGCTTTTTGCATAACGGACATTCTTTGGGTTTTACCTTACATTCATGTCGGCCTAATTCATCAGTAGTTCGAAATTCAATGCGACAACTGAGGCATGTTCGTTCCTCCTTCTCCATATTCCATTCTTCGTCGTTGTTCTCAGCGACTTCATGGCTTATTTGATGCTTGCTTAACAGATGAGCATGCAGAAATAATTTGTCACATCGTGGACAAACCCCAGCCACGCCGTCTTTATGGTCTTGTTTTATATGTGCAGCTAGCAATTCCGCAGAGGCAAATACCTTGCTGCAAATACTACACGTTGTTGGCTCGCTTTGAAGCTTCAATTGCTTGGCTGCTGATGTAGTTTCATCGGGTTCAAGCTTCCGTTTGCGGTTTGAAGGAAATTCCACGGGATGGCATTTGTAACGATGCGCTCTGACGCAATCTAAATTCTGGAAAACTTGATCACAGACTTCACATGTCCTTTGGTCAAGGGTAAACGGCATATCCTTGTCATGAATCCTTTTGGCGTGTATCTTCAAATGACCGACATCAGAGAATTTTCTTGGACAATCTAGGCATGGCACCCAAATCCGTCCTTCCTTATCATTCTCATGGGCTGTTATATGTTTCTTGAGATTGAATTTCTTCTCGAATGTGCGTCCGCAGATATGGCATGTGTGTCCTCCTGTGTCTTCATTATCATGCACTTCCAAATGCAACTGTAAGTATTTCGGATGCGTAAATCTTGCCTTACAAACTGGACACAGGACTTGAGTGCTTTTCTCTGTTCCAGGTTTTTCGTGTTCTTCCATGTGCAGCTTGAGGAATTTTGGATGCGTAAACATCTTCTTGCATACCAAACATTTAACTGAAGCATACCTCCTGCTTGATTTAGTGACAACCTCATTTGCCGTAGTTTGATCGCCAGCTTTCGGTCGATTTTCGGACAAAGTTTCGTTGACCATTTCTTGCAAATTTGACGCAACTTCGATCAGCCTCTTGACTTGTTCATCGTCAGAGTTATCAGAATCCGACAAAGCATCGTTACCTCCATCTGAATTCTGCAACAAAGGAAAAATATTATTTGCCTTCCAAAAAATCAAAGAAACGATGTATCAGCTGGGTATGTGAAAACGTAGAGATATACAGGGTGTCCCAAAAAAATTGTGTCCCGTTTGCCTTAAGATTGCGACAAAACGACAAAGTTTCTCACCAAACTTTTATATGATGTTGCTATTCAGATGTTTAAATAAAGTTTGCTGCCATCCCCGTCAAAATCTGTTAAAAAATGATGGAGCTATGACAATCACGAGACCAAAATTGCCACGGCCATTTTTTCTAACTATTTTCAGTGACAAATAGCTTCACGTGAGTTAAGAGATCATTTCTGTAAGGTCAGAAATAGCAATATTGGAATTCTCTGAGGATTATCGGAATTTTCACGAGAGCTATGACATTGGAGGCTGCTGTTTCATTTTCCATCCATGAAGCTATTTATCGCTGCAAAATAGTAAGACAAAATGGCCGACCGCTGGTTTAAGTCATCAGGCAAATTTAGTCTCCTGAAGGTCATAGCTCCATCATTTTTTAACAGATTTTGACGGGGATGGCAGCAAATTTTATTTAAACATCTGAATAGCAACATCATATAAAAGTTTGGTAAGAAGCTTTTGTCGTTTTGTCGCAATCTTTAGGCAAACGGGGCACAAGTTTTTTGGGACACCCTGTAGAAAGAAAGAAAAAGGTAAAGACATAGAAAGAAAGAAAGAGGCCAGCGTGCGTTGCCCATATAATCAGACCCTTAACTGTGCTGATAGTAACGTTGAACATTTTTTCGAGCTCAGCTGGTATAAAAGACTAAAATAAACCCCAACTGTACCTCTCCATCATCGTGGTCCTCTTGCAGTTCTTCTTCACCAAGTAACACTTCACCTTCACCCATATCACCTCCCTCTGTGTCTGCTTCATCCCTGATGCTTTCCTCCAGAACAGTTTCTTGTACATCAACAATTTTCGTAAATCCACGCAAATCAATAGTGCTCAGATTGATGGATGCTGTACCAGATTCTTTGGGGTTTTTGGTTGATGTCTGACTTCTAATAGTGAGCCGGTCATCCTGGTATTCCTGCAATGAGACAAGTAAATATAGCAAACAGCAGTTTTGATGACCCAAGCAGGCCACTTATCGAGCGTCTGGGTTGGAAGACTATTCAGAAACTTATTCAAACTGAATATCAGACGATGGTCTTCAAATCCTTAAGTGGGTTGGCACAACAATACCTGTGTAAACTTTTCACAAAAACTCACAGTGCTCATCGTACAGCTTTCGAAATACAGAGACAGATATCAGGCTGCATATGAAAAGAACATCAAGTAGTCAAAATCGTTTTCTTACTGAGGAGCAAGGTTGTGGAATAGCCTTTCACCTGAGTCTCATTAGGCATCGTCCCTGAGTTGTTTCTAAAAAGATAATCTAGCATATTAATTTCTTTTGTATATATCAAAACATTGTAAATAGGATTTTAGATTATAAGTAGGTTTTATATTATAGTTTTTAGCATTCATTTTGTAATTCAAGTTTACTTCTATTTCATGGAGGGCACCTTGAAAATCAGCAATTGTGCTAAAGGGCTACCCTTCCGGTATTAAATATACTACTATACTATCGTTCAGAACATTCGGCTTCCCGAACGGCTGTGGCGGCATACACAATGTTCCTGCATTTCTCTCTGTCCTGGGCTGTTGTAATGGCCTCAGTCATAGTCAGTCCTAGCTTCTCGTTAATTGTATTTGTATTGTAGTTAAATATAAGGAATATGAAAATATACCGGGCGCACAAAAATAAACTATGCATTTGTGGCAGGCCACGATAAATTGTACGCTGGGCCGATTTTGAAGGTTTATGACTTTAATCTTTAGCAAAAAGGCTGAATAAGATTACAGGATTTTTGCAAGTTTTTTTTCAGTTTTTAGAGCCAGAAGCGAGTTTCCTAAAATTTTCGTTTTCGGAAACAATGAAAACGATAAAAAAACGTCGATCAACTTTTCTAAAGGATTGTCATGAATGGACAAAGAGAAAACTTTTTCCTGGTGATTTGGGATTTAGAAAATCGAAACAAGATAGAAAAATGTGCGTGATAGTATCAAGTGTATTTGCTATTGAATTAGTAACAACTAAATTGGATTTATGTGACATTAATTTGCTGTTTTAGCATGTAACTCAATAGAGAGAGAAACTACCTATACTTCTAAGAGGCCCTTTACATGAGAAATTTCAACCCGGGTTGAGTTGAACACGGATTGAGTTTCAACTCGGTGGACGGTGTAAGCCTTCATCGCGTTTACATAAAGGAGGCCGAGTTGAAACTCAACACGGGTTCAACTCAACTTGGCAACTCAACCTGCGTTGAAATTTCAACACGGGTTGAAATTCTCATGTAAACGCAAAATTTTTTCAACTCGGGGCGAGATTAGAATGCAAACAAAGGAGATCGAATCTATTTCCGCAATCATTCAAATATTTGAGTGGGCTCACATTCCTTCTTCTATTGTTTGCAACCATGTGACCTAATCTCAACCCGTGTTGAGATTTCATGTAAACGCAAGGCAAAATAAGCAATGCTGTTGAAACTCAACCCGTAATGAAACTCAACACGGGTTGAAATTTATCATGTAAAGGGCCTCTAAATATATTTTGTCGTTGTCATGATTGTAATTCTACAACATAGCCTACAAGCTTCAAGCTTATAAAACACTTGTACCTCCCATATTAGAATATTCATCCACTGTATGGGAACCCTACATGATTAATCAAGTTGAATCGATAGAAAAAGTTCAAAGAAGAGCTGTAAGATTTGCAACGAATTTCAAGGAACGTGAGCCAGGCTGTATGACAGCTAAATTAAAAGAGATTAAAGTGCCTTCACGCAAGGAGAGGAGAGAGCAAGCACGCTTGACATTATTCACGGATATTGTGAAAAATGATTCTGCTGTAAAACTTCCAAGTTATGTCATGAAAAAGACGAGGAATACAAGACAAAACAATACTGACTCTTTTAGTTTCGTGCACATGCAATGTAGAACTGAATCATACAAAAATAGTTTTTTCGCGATAACAATCAAGGACTCCTTCAAGTTAGACCTTTGTAATTTGTAACTAGATTATGTATTTTAGAAGTTTTTGTAATTAGGACTTTTAGGTTTCTATTTGAATTTTACTTATGGGTCAATGACTCCTTTGCAGCAATGCCAATTGGTTTTGCAAAGAATTGATGTAGATGATGTGGATGTAGATTTCCAGTCTTGATTAAGCCCAGATTGAAGAAAAGAAATAAGTGCTGGGGAATGTATCTGGTTTGATCAACAAGGGCAGATTTTGTAATACAATAGCATGAGTTGCTTTTGTTGACACCTCAATTCAAAGCGATTAGCGATTGCAGACAATGGAAATTCTCTCAACCAGCAATTCAAAACAAACAAAGCCGCAAAGTTTCTTGGAAACCAAGGTAGCTAGCTCGCTCGTTGTGCATTCCAGAAACTGTTTTTAAGGGCAAACACGAGCGTAGAATGCATCTACACATCTGCCGCGGGCATTTTATTTGTTTGGTTCAAAAGCCGTTTAGGAGGCGATTCAATTCTCTTATTTTTTTGGGTGTTATCAAAGCATTTACTGCTCAGCTTCTGGACCAAAGAAATAAAATGCCCGCGGCAGATGTGTAGATATATCCTTGTTCTTTCGATCTATGCTCATGTTTGCCCTTAAAAATAATTTCTGGAATGCACAGCGAGCGAGCTAGCTACCTGGCTTTCAGAGAAAATTTTGCGGCTTTGTTTGTTTTGAATTACTTGTTGATAGAATTTCCTTTGTCTGTGATCGCTAATCGCTTTGAATTGAGGTGTCAACAAAAGCAACTCGTGCTATTGTATTACAAAATCTGCCTTTGTTGGTCTGATCACTACATCTATAAGGCATGGTGCTTTGTAACTATCTGTACCTTATTTCCTTTCCCTTTTTTCTGTGCCGTAGAATGTCCATTAGAAGCATCTGATACATTCTGAATAAATCCACTAGCACCATGAACTTCTCTTCCAATGATAGCAGGAATCATATAAGCATGATCTTCTTCGTTGATCTTATTGGCAGCTGCGGCATTATTGGATGAAGCACCACAATCATTAACAACATTTGTTCTTGTTGCAATATCTTCACGAGTCTGGTGGTGGCTATTACCTGTACTTTTTGCAGCTGATTGACGACCTCCTCTATTACCTATCAAAAAGATGTTTGGATTAGTCAGTGGCGTTGCTAGCCCTAAAAAGGAGGGGTTGAATTAGTATAGAACTACAGTAAGTTCTGAAAGGTGTACATGCAGCCTTTTTTACGTTGTTTTCACTTATGATTTCTTTTCTATATTCAAGATAAGAATTTACAACACGATGATACTTCCTACTATACTCTCTAATTACAACTATACAACACTACAGAGATGATACCAAGAGGAACGCAGTGGCACGACTACGTCAAGGCCATAACATGAAACAAAAAACGAGGACAATACCAGAACAGTGTGTAAAGGGGTCAAAGAACAGAAAGAACAGCATACGAACATTAAACTAAGCTACAAGTTAGGATAGCTGCAACCAAATAATTTTGAATTAAATGAAGAGCCTAAACTTTAGACCCAGAAATAATGGCTGGCAAAATGTTTTTCTTGGTTGCAAGCTACCCTAAACTACTAGCTATTTAAACAAAAAAGGGACATTAAACAGATGGAGGGTTGGGATACGGAGGGTATTCATAAGAAAATGGACAAATTAATTAAGGCTTATGAATTGATAACAGCTTGGGAAAACTGTGGATATGTCCTCACCACTTCATTCCCTGGCAATGTCCTTGGAATGAGCAAAATAAAACGGATTGATATCATTCACCATGTGAGTCAGGAAAATGTTTGCCGTTTAAAAAGCTCAACAGTTCTTTAAGTTAATATATCAAAATATATATACTGTAGCCAATATGTTCAATCCATTTTAGAATTTTTCCAGGCTGAAACCTGTCACTCTGTTCTGATTTGATCAGGGATCATCCCAAGAAAGTCATTTCGAGTAAACCTTGAAAAACGACCGATAAGCCACAATCAAATTTCCTCAATATTTCAGCCTTGCAGCGATGACAGGACCTTTTTCAAGATTACTTGGTCAAGTCCATGGACCTTTCAGCTGCCCCATAAAAAAGCATTGCATAAAAATGTATAAAAGTGAAAAATCCTACAATTTCAATTTATCAATCTAGACTTGCTACACATACAAGGAGCGTCGTCTACCAAACAAAACAAGTTTAAACTACTTAATTCACAAAACATGAATACAGAATAAATGTCTCAATAAATATAAGAAGAACGATAATGATGAAAAAAACTAACGAGAAAACTAAGAATATGAATACAATGACTACTGATTATGGGATATTAGCGAAGGGGTATGTTTTGAGCGTAGTTTAAAGGCATCTCTTACGTATTTTGCAACAGTAAGATGCAGAAGCAAATATTTATATTTGTCTTCTTTGACAACAACCCTTTCGAACTATGCTACTGAAAGCATATTTAAGGGAGTTAGGGTTAGGGTTAGGGTTAGGGTTAGGGTTAGGGTTAGGGTCACTTGTGAGGCATTTTGTACAAGGGAGCTTCACGTCACAGGGACCGAATTTGCTCTATTTTTTCACTGAGGAAATCACCGGGGTAGAATGTACCGGGGCATTTAGACGGGGGTGTATTCCAAAATTTCATGTCTTTTCCAACTCGCGAAAGTTTCTTCCCTTAAAGTAAAACATTTACCGGGTGTCCCAAAATGATGTATTATCGTTTGATTGCTTATATGTCCATAACCAATGAACCGATTTTAAAAAACTTTATTTTGTTCGATTGCCGAAAGGCTAAATTGTATTCTAGAATGTTGGCTGTCGTTTTCAATGTTTTCATGTCGAAAAGAAAACCGATAAACCTGCTCCATGAAAAAACTCTTTTCCAGTCAACATTTTGATGTGATACAAAAGGCTGAACTTATATTTCGTTCAGAGAATATGAATCCAGTTAATACTGAATTCATAGAATGTGAATATGACTTCAGCCTTTTGTATCCAATCTAAAATGTTGACTGAAAAAATAGGCCATCTCTTTCTCATGCCATCTAAGGCTTGAATTTGTGTAGGTTTATCAATCTCCCTTTCAACATGAAAACATCGTGAAAAAACTACAACCAACATCTTCAAATACAATTTAGTCTTTTGACAATAAAATGAAGCGAGTTTTTGAACATTGGTTCATTGGTTATGGTCACCAGAAAGAAAGGAGAGAGGACTGCAAAGAAGAAGGAAATGGGATTCTAAAAGAAAAATGAGAGTAGGGGGAGATTAATTTTCTAACACAATGTAAACTTCCCAATTTTCTCTTTGCATTTCAAACAAGTCTTTGGAAAACTTGACGTTGTTCAACCAAAGGAAGCCACTGTTTCTACCACTGTTTCCAGCCAAAGGAAGTTTTGAGTCTCTGTTCATGACTCAGAAAGTGATCAGCTAAAAAAGTAACCAAATTTGCCAAAGTACAATTTATAATTGTGACTACACTTACAAATTTATAATCAATATACAAAATCTTGTTAATGCATTACATATCATGACCTCTCAAAAAGTGGAGCTTTTTGGCAAATTTGTTTCTCGCAGAAATTTTTTTTCAAGAGTCTTTTGGTCCCAGAAATTAACATATTTTTTCCACCCCTGGATACATCATTTTGGGACACTTGGCATAGCATTGCATAATGCACTAAACATATCACTACTCGTTGAAATTGATGGAATATGGTGCTCCTTACCATTTGTGCCTCTATCACACCCTGCATCAGGTTGCCCACTATCTCCACTATCATTTCCCAACGTTCCACCTCCACTAATTAAATGTCCAAGCCAATGATCTTCATATTGAAAAAGTCTGTCAATGACTTTCTTGCAAATGTTACATTTGTAATTCCTTTTTCTAGATTCGAAGGAGCCTTTTACAATGATTAGAGGAATCTCTATCATCTTTCACTCTGGAGAAAAGTAAACAGACATCAGCTTTGGCAATGAGGAATCCAGTAAATTGAGAGGAAAGAAATGTATAAATAAACAGGGGCATTCTTTGATAATGGTTAAGACACAGAAAATAGGAGATAGCCTTAAATAACGGACTCATCATACTAAACCCATAAACGCAACAAAACACCGTAATCTGTAGGAAGAAAACTGTTAACTCAAAGGACAATAACCAAAATAAACCTCTAACTGGAGAGAAATCTGTTGAATCCTGCAAGAGAAAAAACGAGTTCATTTCACATCCTGAAAGGAAAGAAATAAGTTAGTAATTCATCATTTTTTTTTCATGATCAGAACAGGGTGATGGGGCTCTAAAAGACCTACAGTAATGGATTCTTTGATCCCTTCATTCGTAAACGGGGATGAAAATCTTTTGTTGATGACCCCTATACTGTAAAAGTTCTACTAAGCCCCCTTTCTATTAAGCCCTCCTCTCTAATAAGCCCCTCTCCTCTGAACTAAAATTCTAAATAAGCCCCCCTCTCTATTAAGCTCCCCCTCCACTTATATCAAATTCCAGAGGTTACCAAAAATTTCCATTCATGGAGCTAAATAAGTTTGCATGTTTAGTAATTATGGTTTGAGATAAAACCGTCTTGAATTTATGTAATTGACTTGTAAAATTGTATGCTGAATCCGCAAAATATGGTGTACAGTAAAGCATAGGAATCATTTGTTGCACATAGCTGATTGCTCATGGCCCATGGTCAAAACTGTCAAAGCTTCATTTTCACGGACTAATCAGACGGCTAAAAAGCGAAGGAGACAAAAGAAACCCGTGAAGACTTTTCTAAATTTTACCTTCCTTCATAAAACGCAACCAGGACAAAAAACTGCTTGAGATTTCCCGAATTTCTTTAAAGCAATCTACTCTCCAGATGTTTGGGTGTACAAGTTTGGATGCCGGTTAAAATATCTCCAGGAATGGCAGAGTTATGGCCACAAACAACCGATAAGGCACTGAACCTTGAACAATAGAAATTCTGGCCGGGAGACAATAGTAATAACAATAGTGATTGTTGTAAGAACGACCCGAAAACGCCACAATCTGAGTTTTCAATTTTTCTTGCTATTGTCTTTCGCTAAATTTTCTTTTATTCAAGATCCAATGCTCCTACGGTTTCTATATGTGAATTGAAAAAGTCTACAAAGGCTTGTTCGCACACTTCAAGCCATGTGGCAATACTCTGGGGAAGTTTCTGTATTGTACTACTTTTTGCATTCATGGCACAAGTTTGCTTGTTGCGAAATAACCTACAAAATTCAAAAGAGGTTTTATCCCAGGGGGGGTACTCTGGTATATTCAGGATAGGGATGCTCAGGTTACTTTTTTGGGTCTAAAATTTAGGTAAGGATTATTTTTTTGGGTCAATGATTTGTACAGTTATGTTTTTGGGTTCAAGAAATTCTGGCTTACTTTTTTGGGTCTCAAATATGAGAAAAAGTAAACAAGTCAGGGAAAATATAATTTACAAACAAAATTAGAGTCAAATAACAGTACTAAAATAAAAAAACATAAATATCCAAACACATTATGAGAAATCTAATCAGTTAGGACATTTTTATGCAGATTTAAGATACTGCCTTCATAACTTTTGGGTATGTAAGGTCGGAAAAATTATCTTCTTGGGTCTATTTTCATGCTAGAAATTACTTTTTTGGGTTGATGCGTTGTACCCCAGCCTGAGCACCTTCTATGCTCTACTCTCATTGGCTCTATAATGTCTCTGTGTCTTTCTCTCAGTTCTACTCTGTCAAATTCTCTCTCTACTTGGTTCTCTGCTGGAATCTCTGACTGCATAAAGTGTTTCACATGAGCAACATTTCTCTTATACAACGTGTTTCCTCTCTCCACAATCAACATATCCCCTTTCCTTGCCAATACCTTAAATGCAGGGGCGGATCCAGGGGGGTGCAACGGGTGCGCAAGCACCTGTCAGAGTTGCAAGGAAATCATTTAATTTTGGGAAAGGCAAGATTCCAACAATCTTCTGTTGTGAAGTATTATTTAAATTATTACTTGTTAAAATCGTTGAATGATAAATTTTCATGAAATCACCGTATTCTCATTTCTCAGCCCGCCCCCCCTACCCCTTGAGCCCCATTCATCGATGGTAAATTTGTCGTAGGGCATCCTCCTGCAGCTTTGATCGTCGCAAACAAAAAGTCTTTATTCATAGGGGGAATCTCCGCGTTTCCATTCCCAAATCCTCTTGCGGAGGCAGGCACAGGGCAACTCGCGTAAGGAAGGCGCCTTGGTGCAAACCAATCAGAGAGCTGCATGAGGGTTGCTTGAAATTGGCGGGAGCACCCGTAGTTTGAAACTGAGGGGTGCAAGCCAATCGGAAAGAACCTTGAGGGGTGCAAGCCAATAGGAGAACGTCTGATAGAAATGACTGGACCATTAGCCAATCACCAGATGAAGAACAAACTGCTTACAAAACAGAAATGCCGCGCAAGAACATGGCGGCCAATGTTCTCAAAGTCAACAACCAGGTCGACGATGCAAGTAAGGCTATCCGTTCCACGTAGAAAAGAAGTCTCGATTTGATTTGGAAGACTTAAGATATATCAACGAATCCAAGATTGTTTCGAAGCTTCAGTAGATACCAGAAGTTATAAAGGAAAAGCTCAGCGACTGTGAGGCAATCTCGGTAGGCCCTTCATTTTATGTATGCTGCTATTTTACCATGAACTAAATCAATATTTAACCATACGACTTGGGCAAGACCTTTGATTTATGTTTACTTTGGAAACAACAAATGGGTAGTAATCAAAATGAGTTAGAAATTGTTGACTGCGAGTTGTTGTTGGGTAGGTTTTATCATATTTGTACGGAATATCGGTTGGACAAAAGGGCTTTGTAGCAGTAGATTGTCTTACGAATAATGGCTGTAATCACGAATTTCCCAAACATATTTGGTTTGAATAAATTTGTTTTTTCCCTTTTGTGATACGAAGAATGCACCATTCATTACCATATTAGAACGAAATCCAACACCTTCCTTCAAATGAGACATGTTTTTCATCGTGAAAGTACTGTGGAGTTTGCCATGTCCACAGTAGTTTTTGCAGTTTGTCCTAAACTTTCATTGAAATAAAAAGTTCACACTGTCCATTTTCTGAAAACTCTTACAGAAATTATCATTGATTTTCAGGGCATTTTTTAACATACTCAGTGGTGGGGGAATTTCCCCACCAGGCCCTATGACTTCCCCCACCACTGACGAGCAAAATGCTATTTTTACCCCCATATGCCTAGGCCACTGTGGGGCCCTACAGATATTCCCTTTTCTATCATCATATGATGTTTTGGTGAAATGGCTCCACTACTAAGCCTGGAACCCTAAAGACTCAATCCTAAACGATAATTCGGTATCAAAACAGCGTGATCATAATGTCATACACATTTTGCAAAATGTAATAAATTGCAAACAACGCAAAAATTTCAATTCCTCATCCTGAAGCTGAATTGCTAATTTCTCTTAGCTAATGCAGTGTCGTGGCTACGGGGGAGGGGGTATGGGGGCAATTCGCCCCCGGACCCCCTTTTCTACCTCCCTTTGGCACCCGTCAGATTTGGACCTGGATCCGCCCCTGAAATGGGTCTGGGTCATAAATGGAAGACAACTTATTCTCTTTGTCTCTTTTCAACAAAACCTTATCCCCCTCTTGAATATGTGAATCTTGTGCTCTCTTATTAGCATTGTCACTGTATCTTTGCTTTCTCTGGGCATCAGTGTCCCGTGCTTCAGACATTTGTGTTTCATCTTCCTCTTCATAATCTTCAAATTCTGGTAGCTTTGTTCTAATCTCTCTGTTGAACATTAACTTTGCTGGACTAACCCCTGTTGTTGAATGCGGAGTTGATCTGTAAGCCATGAGGAACTTGAAAAGTTCTTTCTTCCAGTCTTTTCCCTCTGTTTGTGCAACTCGAAGTGCTTTCAATAGAGTTCTATTTTGACGCTCTACTTCTCCATTTGCACGAGGCCACAAAGGTATCAACCTTTTGTGCTCAACACCATTCTCCATGAGGAATATTCCCATCTCTTTACTCACTAAATTGGAAGCATTATCCGTTTTCAACGTTTTAGGCAATCCATGTCTTGTAAAATGATTCTCTACACATTTAATGACTGATTCACTGTTTATGTTCTTTAAGACATCAACCTCCATCCATCTACTATAATAATCTACAGTTACCAGTAGATATTCACCTTTAGGCAATGGTCCCAAAAGATCCAAAGCTAAGTCTCTCCATGGTTTTATTGGCATTGTAGTACTCTTTACAAATGGCTGGGTTAAAGAGGGTGTATTAGCTTGACACCCATGACATCGCCGACAAAACCTTTCAACATCATTGTTCATTCCTGGCCACCAAACTTTTGTTCTAAGTCTGTCTTTTGTCTTGACAACCCCCTGGTGACCCTCATGAGCTAACTGAAGAACTCTTTCTCTTAATTTCTTTGGCACAATGATACGAACACCCCTCATGACTAGATTTCCTATCAACGTTATCTCATTCCTTATAAGACTATATTCTCTATGAGCATCATTCCAATTATCAGATCTCCAACATCGACGCACAACAGACAAATCCTCATCAGTTGCAGACTCTCTCTCAATTTCTCTAGTGCTCATTGCCTGTGGTGTTGCAATCACTGCTACAGCTCTTACATACTCTTCTAACTCTTCTCCTTCATGTGGTAAAGCCGGAATTTTGTTTAACCTACTTAAACAATCAGCAATATTCTGTGTTGAAGACACATGATGAACCTTAAATTTGAAGGGCATTAAACGTAAAACCCATCTTTCGATCCTTGCTGAAGGCTTTGATTTTACACTGTAAATGGCCTCCAGTGCTTTGCAATCTGTTACCAAAGTGAACTCTTCTAGACCATACAGGTACAAATGAAATCTTTCACATCCCCAAACAACAGCTAATGCTTCTTTTTCTGTTTGACTATATCTGCGTTCAACATCACTCAGACTTCTACTTGCAAAACAAACTGCTCTTTTAACTCCATTTTGCTCCTGAACTAGAATAGCTCCCAATCCCACAGGACTTGCATCCGTCCATATTTCAGTTTGTGCATTTTTGTCAAAGAAAGCCATCATAGAAGCATTTCCAACTTTATCTTTTAACATGTCAAAGGACTCTTGTTCCCTTAAGCCCCATTTCCATTCAGTTCCTTGTCTAGTGAGTTTTCTCAGAGGCTCTGCAATAGTGGCAAAATCTGGAATAAACCTTGAACAAAAACTAGCAAGGCCTAAAAAACTCTTCAGCTCTGAAACAGTGAAGGGTTCCTTTGCTCTTTTAATTGCTTTCACCTTCTCCTCCGTTGGGCCTACGCCATGTTTATTCACCAGCAACCCCATGAACTGAATTTCATCCATTCCTATGTTACACTTTTCTTGATTCACTGTTAACTGCTTTTCTTCAAGCCTTTTCATCAACATGTACAGGCTCCTGTCATGCTCCTCTAGACTCTTTCCATGCACCACAATATCATCAGCTATACTTGTCACCCCAGGAATGTCACATATGCTCTGCCTGATTATGTTATGATATTTCTCTGGCGCACTAGAAATTCCAAAACTTAGACGCTTATAACGATACAATGAATCCCCCACAGCAAACGTAGTGATATCTTTTGAACCTTCATCCAATTCAACTTGATGAAAACCAAGTTTCAAATCTAACTTTGAAAACACAGAACTGCCATTCATCTCCTCAAGAACATCATCAACTGTGGGCATTGGTAACTTTTCTCTCAAAATTGCTTGATTTGCACATCTCATGTCAACACAAATTCTGATGTCATCTTTATTTGGCTTTGGTGCAAAAACTGCTGGACTCACCCAAGAAGTAGGACCAGTCACCTTTTCAATGATGTCCAAATTTTCTAGCTCTAAAATTTTCTTCAAGACTCTATCCTTTAATGGATATGGAATCCTTCTTGGTTTCTGCGCAACAGGCACAACATTTGGATCAATGTGAAGTTTCAACTTATAATCAGCTAATTTCCCAACCCCAGTAAAAACTGTTGGAAATTTCTGCACAACATCCCCCATTCTACAACCAACAAAGCAAACTTCAGGACCAACTCTCAACAATCCAAGACTTTTGGCTGCCTGACTACTCAACAAACAATGTCCATTCCCACTCACAATAAAAACCCTCTCTCTAACTTCTTTGCCACCACATCCAATCACAACATTAGCTGAACCAACAATAGGTATGCGCCCATCTCCATAAACTCTCAACTTCCTGTTTTCTACCTCCATATTTACTTTCAAACCTTTTCTTTTCAACTTTTCAAACTCAGATTTTCCCATCACTGTCACCTGTGCTCCAGAATCAACCAACATGTCAACAGATATACAATTTATCTCAACTGAAACAACATTATCCTGCATTGCATGTGAAAAAATGACAGGAAATGCAAATGGCTCTAAAACCTCTTCACATTCTACTTGATTCACTCTTTGATTATTTCTTTGGAAGCCTCTCTGTTTACTACCATCTTTTTTTTGAAACCCATCAGCCTTACTTTTACAACAAACTGCCCAATGATTTTTACCTCCACATTTAGCACATGTCTGTCCTTTTGCAGGGCACTTAGGATCACGAGAATAGTGTCCCTTTTTCCCACAAGAAAAACATTTTACTGAGGCCTTATCATTATTTCTTTCCTTCTCACTTCTTCTTCTTTGAAAAACTGCATTAATACTTTCTTCTTTTGTATCTACTACCACTTTGCTTGCATGCACCCTAGCGGTTTCCCATGCTCTTGCAGTAGCCAATGCTTGTTGTAACTGAATATTAGGAACTTCGAAAAGCTTTGTTCTCAGCTCCTGTGAACCAACTTTCTCCAATAACTGATCTCTTACAGCATCTGCAGCTCCTCCTTCATCATAACCACAATGTCGAGCTTGCTTTCGTAACCGCAATACAAATGAATCAACATCTTCCCCAGGCTCTTGCTTTAGCTGACGCAAAATGTGTCTCTCATAGGCCACATTCTCCTCCACATGAAAATAATTATTCAAGGTACGGACACAAGCCAAATAATTATTGTCCGCTACTCCCTCAGCAGCAGGAACCTCTGCTAAATTCTCAAATATATCTTGAACTCCAGGGCCAGCTCTAAATAAAAGCTCATTTTTCTTTCTCTCAACATTATTTAAATTAGCTTTGCCCTCTGCAAAAAACGTAAAGTTTCTTAGCCAAACACGCCATTTTTCAGCTAACTGCGACTTAGGCCCGGAAACATCCATTTGATTCATTTTATCACCCATATTGATCTCAGCAGCAAGAAAAACCTTTCGCAATGTTTTTCATCCCATCCTCGTCGCCATATTTAGAATTCCGCCTCAGGATTCAACAGATTTAACTCATTAAATACGCGGCATGTTTCCACTCACAGTGGCCATCATCACAGCTACTTCAGCAACAACAACAACCACAGGGGGCCTAGTTCGTAATGTCTCAATAGGGCCCCCAAACTAGCTTTAAACTAATAACACAAACACTACAGCACCCCTATCCTAAATATACCTGAGTACCCCCCTTGGGGTTTTTATCAAGAGGCTTTATCACCTGACTTGAAGAGGTGTCAGGCCTCGACAAGCCTTCGCTTATTTTGTCTGTTGGAAAGGCAACAACTCCGCCAATCCTAAAATGTTTCAACTGGCATCCAAAATTGTACTCCTAAACATCTGGAGAGTAGTTTGCTTTAAAAAAATTCGGGAAATCTCTAAGTAGTTTTTTGTCCTGGTTGGTTTAATGAAGGAAGGTAAAATTTAGAAAAATCTTCACAGGTTTCTTTTGTCTCCTTCGCTTTTTAGCCGTCTGATTGGTCCGTGAAAATGACGCTTTGACGGTTTCGGCCATGGGCCACGAGCATTCGGCTATGTACAACGAAAGATTCCTATGTTGAACAGTAAAAGAACTAAAAAGCTACCAGATTGGAAAGTTTGACATGCGCGGGGGATTAATCCCCCACGCACTTTTATATTATCCGCGCTGCCATACCCGCAATCTCCTTGTATACAATGTATAGTATGTAAGTTGTGCTATGCTGATATGCGCATTGTTGACTCAAATTTGCATACTATCTGCGCCATTTTTATCCCTGTTTGAAAATCCCCTGCGCACTTTTCAAACTTTCCAATCTGGAAAAGCTATCATATGTACCCTTGTCATTTGATTTTGTGATTAAGCCTCTGATAAGACCCCCCCCCCCTCTATCTAGAGTGTTCAAAATTAAATAAGCCCCCCCCCCCAGACCCTGGGCCAGGAGGGCCAGGGACTTAATATAATAGAGCATTTTTGCAGTAAGTGTGGATTGCAGTTTCAGTTTTCAGTTTCAGTTTTATATTTTAAATTCCACTACATACAATTTATAACCTAACTATACACACGAATAACTAAACTACAAAGATAATTGTTACAGAAAATAAACACAATGATACAGAAAATTAATACAATATACAAATACAAAGAGGGGCTAAATAAATAAACTGTATGCAGGGAATTACTTAGAGGAGGAGCTCTCTCAATAGGTAAACTAATCGAGGAGAGAGCCCCCCCTATCCTAAGATACTATCAGGTGAAAATAGAAGTTGTGCATTTCCTATTTAAAAATTGATAGCAATTGTTCAGGTTTCAAATAGATTCATCGGTTGACCTTGTTTAGCAAGTAAATTTTTAGTTTTGTTTTGAATGATATTTTTGATGGAGCATTTCTGAGTTCTACAGGTAATGTGTTCCAAAGTTTAGCACCAAGATATCGAATTGACTTGAGACCATATTGAAGACTGTTTTTTCGAGACAAAAATAAATTACCCTGACTGGCCTGTCTAGTGGAGTGCTGATGAACAGATGAACTGAATAAGAAAAAGTCATGAAAGCAACTTGGTGAAGTTTTATTAACAGAATCAAAAACAAAAGTTAAGAGTCGGAGTTCAAAGAGCTCAGAAATTTTTAGGAGTTTGAGGTCAATGAAGATTGGAAGAGATGGAGACATGCGAGGCTGAAATGAGATAGCTCTGACTCCCGGGGGGGGTACTTAGTATATTTGTCCGACGGGGATGTGCCGTTTTTAAGGGTATCGTTTTCACCAATTTTTTCTAGCCCAGGGTATCAAAATGAGGCAATTTTTCTAGAGCAGGTTGTCAAAACATGTCCGAGGAGGATATTCGGCTAGCTCGGGTCTGTTTTCGGTCAAATTTCATGTTTTTGAGTATACTTTTCACCAATTTTTTTCTAGAACAGGTTATCATTTTGAGCGAAAAATTCTGGAGCAGGGTAAAAAAAATTTTTTTCGTGGGCACACCCCCGTACAAATTTAAGTCAAGTACCCCCCCCGGGCTCTGACTGCTTTTTTCTGTAATTTGAAAATTGGATCAATGTATGATGCATATGTTTGACCCCAAACAATAAGACCATATTGCAAGAAGGACAGAAACAAAGCATTATACAAGCAAAGTAGAACATCTAATGGAAGTAAGTTCCTAACTTTGAAAAACATTCCACATGTTCTTGCTAACTTTTTAGAGAGTTCACTGAGATGGAATTTCCAGCTTAGATGCTCATCCAGGAGGAGACCTAAGAACTTAACAAATTTAACTCTTTTAACATGTTTCTTGCCTATTTTGATATCAGAATCAGAAGGAACATTGACAGATGAAGAATGGAAGATAATATAGTTTGTCTTATCAATGTTTAATGATAATTTATTAGCATCAAGCCATTTCTTTACCAATCTCAGCTCTTTGTTGACAACTTTAATCAAATTAGATAGGTCTTTGGATTCATAATAGATATTTGTATCATCAGCAAAGAGATAAAAAGTCTGTTTCTTAGAAACATTTGGTAGATCATTGATATAGATAAGGAAAAGTAATGGGCCCAACACAGAACCTTGTGGTACACCACAAGTAATTGAAAGTAAGTTGGAATTACTCCCATTAACAGAAACATATTGCTTTCTTTCAGACAGATATGACCTAAACCACTCAAGGGCACATCCACGAACACCATAGTGTTCCAATTTAGATAGCAAGATTCTATGATTAACTGTATCAAAAGCCTTTTGTAAATCAATGAAAATACCACAACCAAGTCTTTTATTGTCAAGCGTATTTCTTACAGCTTCTGTCAAGCTCACAAGGGCATGATCAATTGAGTGGTCACTGTTTTTCTTATGTTATATCATGAAAATAAACAAACTGAATCCTGTTTGATCAAAATACAAGAATTTGCTGTCTGTACTGGGCATTGTGTTATGGTTAGCAGCCCTTGCGCTTCGTATTCTTCGCCTATATTCTGCCATCTTACTATGTGTCTGTTTGTCTATTTGCAAGGTTGCGATGGAGCCATCTTGTCAAAGTCTGGCCTGGCCTGAACTGAACTACTACTGAACTGACCTCCATCTCCATCAATCAGCATTAATTTTGTTCTTCCGTTCCTTGCAGCTCCAAAATAAATAATTCCTTGCAAATTAGCAGCCAAGTTAACATGCTAGCCTGCTCGCAAGATACATCTCAACCTCCTATATTCATCGGTTGCACATGTGGTAACTCCGCGATGCGGGTTTGCACGTGAATATGGCCTAACCGCGAAGGAAGAAAACCTGTCGAAGCTAGACAAGCCAACATCTAACCAAGAATACAAATTATGGAGCTTCATTCACAACAAGATAATCAAATCCAATGGAACTTGAAGGCCTATTGAATACATTCTTGTTTCATTAATATGGCATAGTTACCTCTTGTCTTCGCTTTCTTTTTCTTGATAAAAATAATGTGTCAGACTTCCAAGGATGAAATGGATGAGGATGGACGACTGCAAGCAGATGGAGTAGATACTCCTTCGCAGCGTCTTTTGTAAAAACTTCGGAAAGTAGACAAATACCGTAAAACCTCTCGGGTAGGGGAACAAGGACAGATTTTGTAACACGACAGCACGAGTTGCTTTTGTTGACACCTGAATTCAAAGCGATTAGCAACTGTAGACAAAAGAAATTCTCTCAACGATAAATTCAAAACAAACAAAGCCGCAAAGTTGCTCTGAAACCCAGGTAGCTAGCGCGCTCATTATGCATTCCAAAAGTCGTTTTTAAGAGCAAACATGGGCATAAATCGAAATAAGAAGGATATATCTACATATCTGCCTCGGGCATTTGATTTCTTTGGTTCAGAAGTATTTCAATTACACCCAAAAAGAAGAGAATTGAATCGCCTCCCGATCGGCTTTTGAACCAAACATATGAAATGCCCGAGGCAGATATGTAGGTGTATCCTTCTTCTTTCGATCTATGCCCATTGTTTGCTCTTTAAAACAATTTTTGGAATGCACAAGGAGCGCGCTAGCTACCTGGGTTTCAGAGAAAATTTTGCGGCTATGTTTGTTTTGATTTATTGGTTGTTGAGAGAATTTCCTTTGTCTGCGATCGATAATCGCTTTGAATTGATGTGTCAATCAAAAGGAGCTCATGCTATTGTCTTACAAAATATGTCCTTATTGGGGGGGGTATTCGTAAGCATTAATTTCAGGGTGGGGGCTTGTTTTGAGGAGTGGGGCTTATTCGATGGGGTGATTAATTGAGTAATACTTAATTGATGGCATACAGTACTGGCACTGCACTTCTAGTACCCTGGATACAGCCTCAGAAGTAGAAAGAAATTGAAAATTTGGGAAAGGAAGAAAGTCCAACAAATGGCTGTTGATATGTCCTGATCCTGTGCTTCTTTACTTTTTTCCATTTTTTTATTTTGTTATTTTTTGGCTCTGGTACCCAGGGTACGCTTCTAGCTGATATAGAAGTATGGAGAAAAGTGAAAATATATCAATTTTTGAACGAAAATTCACATGAAATGAACAGCATATTTCTATCAAGCTCTAATTGACAGCAAACCAACAAAAGTGGTACAAATGATATCTTTATGCTCCTATCAAAGGGCGCTCCAAGTGCCTTTGATGGTTTGCTTGCATGCTAGAGTCTGACGACTCTTTCACAACTTAGAGTTGAATGAACGCATATAAACAAACCCAAAATATGATGCAAAATTGGTATAATTTGGTAAAATGAAACGAAAACTACTTCACAATAATCTACCTGCAAAGATCAAATTCATCGTGAAGATGTAAATTTTTTGGGAGAGGTTGTAGGATTATCTATACAGTGCTTTATAGTCGGGTTTATAGTGCTTTAAAGGGAATCTAAGCATATGTAAGCCCTCGATAGAAATAGCCGTAAAAAGACAAGAGGCTATGACACATGGCGTACCATATTTGGGTAACTGATCCACCGGGTGAGTCAATAAAAAGAATCCCTGTTTGTAAAGTCACCCTTCCCTGAATATCAAAGTAGTGATATTGGGAAATATATCATTTAACAGCAGACATGTTCAAATAGACCTCAACATTAAACCTGACTGAAATCGGCGACTACATTCTGAAATTATGAGGGATTTTCTCCAGAAAGCCCTTTCGAGAAATCTTCAAAACAGGCTCAAAACAACGACCAACATTTCCTGAAGCTTTCTGCCTTATCTTATCTTGATGTTTCTCTATGAGTTAAACACATTCTAACATGTTTTATCCTCTCAGGAAGATGAAATATTCCGGAATAATAATGTTATTTTGCCCCCAGGAATGACATCTTCATCTCCCAAAGGGACAAAACGTGCCAAAGCATGTACAAGTCATGCTATAAGGCAAAGACATGCGAGAAATTTGGTCGTGATTCTATGCAGTTTTTGGAAGTTTCTTGGAGTGGCTTCCTCGAGAAAATCTCTTTTAATTTCAGAACGAAGTGGCCGATTTCAGGCAGGTAAAATTTAGAATATATTTGAACATGTTCACTATTGAATGACAAATTTTCCAACATTATTGTCTTGATATTAAGGGATCTGTGGTCTTTCAAACAGGGATTCATTTTTTGTTACTCACCCGGTACGTCATCAGCAAATACTGAAATCAGATAGGCTAGAATTTGACCTCAAAATGACTTGAGCCACTTTTATATTCTTCTGTTTAAAGCCAGTTCTGTTTAAAGTCACACTCTGATGACGACTCAAGTCAGAAAGGCCTCAGTGTGCTAAATCTTCTGGTTTTTTTGCACCCGAATCTCTTTACAATTTATTATTAAGTACTTTACCTACCAAATTTATATTCTTAAATTCCCTTTAACGTTCTAATTCATCCAAACTGCAGATGCTAATAATAACACAGTTAAAAGCAAAAATGTTGAAGTGTACAAAAGCATAAAGAGCCGATTTAAAACATGTGCAATTTTGTTCCATTCTTCTTTCCGTCCATCTAATGTTGCTTGGAGACGGACATGATTTTTGATGACGCTGTTTGATCGTCTTTCTTCCTTTGTCAGCTCTCTCATCTTCTTGAAATCTGAAAGAGAATTGCTCGTTTGAGAATTAGATTGCTCAGAATGCTCTAATCGAGGGCGGCTATTTGCACATCAGATTTGAAAAAAGAATAAAAATACTTAAAGAATACATTCAGGCTCAAACTGAAAATTTCTCAACAATATCGAGGCTGAACGAAATTTAATGTATCCTCATAACAAAGAGTAAAGGCCAATTTAAACTTTTTGTATAGGCATTCTAGCTAAAAAATCATAACGGCTGTTGATCACTGTTCTTGCTGCGCGATTTCAAAGTTTTGCAGCACGTATTGTTTAAAGGGGGAAAGAATTAATAGTGAAAGTAAACATCATTTCACTGACCTTTCTTTTCGTTTTGTTGTTGATCCTCTTCGCTGAAAACAAATTCATTTTCATCGTCATCCTCTTTTGATTCCTTCATGAAAATTATAGTTGCAATCCAGTCAAGAACAAGAACCTGAAAAAGAATCTTTTTTCATGAACGAACGAAACAGACTAGACTTATTGCACAAGTTTGTAGTTATCGCTATTGATAGACTGATGGACGCTCCAACTAGCAGCCTAATTTGAGCAAACCAGTTTGAGCAAACAAATTATGTTGTTGCTGTTTTCATCGTTGTTGTCGTCGTCGTCTAGCCTCACTACATAAGGACCCTTTAGTTACGCCCATCTAATTGAGTTGAATTGTTGTGTTGTTGTTGTCGCTGCATTGAGGTTGCTGCATTGTTGTTGTCGCCATCATCAAGTCAAAGAGCGGAAACGAGAGACATAACTTCTCTTAAAATCCATCTTTCGCTTGCACAAGGCGAGAGTTTGCCCTACTAATTTCGGGGAAACATTAGCGACTCTGCTTGTTTTGAATTACTGGTTGAGAGAATTTCCTTTGTCTGCAGTTGCTAATCGCTTTGAATTGAGGTGTCAATCAAACGCAACTGTTGCTATTGAGCATAGGTTCCAAATCTTTAAAAAGGCTGGTGTAAAATTGAGTGGCCTATTTCTTTGAACTGAATGACTGCAAGGAAACTTTAGCTATTTTTCTATAATTCTACCGTTGGCATTTTCTGAAATCTTCAATAGTTTCAGAATTAGAGTGTTTTTCTTCTTTTTCAAGAATTCAAGAAAAATTTTCAAAAAAACTTAAAACCATCGGAATTTCTAAAATGTTTGACGTAACATGAAATAAGTTCGAAGAAAACCATAGTTTATGAATGCCTACAAAATGGTATCAAGCAAAAGTCTGTCACTCATCTGGTTTATGATTTAGAAACTTGATGACGTCACATCCTCAAATGAGTTAAAATGTAAGATACGCTGTAATTTTCAAAAATATTCAAAATTTCTGAAAAGTCCAACGGTAGAATTATAGATAAGTATGTAAAGTTTCTTTCAAGCCATTCAATCAGAAGAAATAGGTCATCAAATTTTACACCCAACTTTTTATGCCGAGATAAAGATTTGGAACCTATGCTTTGCTATTGTATTACAAAATCTGCCCTTGTCAGACGGAGCCCTTTTAATTAACTGTCACTTACCCTGATCCAGTTTGGTGCATCTCCTTCCAACGGATTGCTAAAATGGCATTTCAAAACAATGCAGGTCATGAAGTATGCGAAAGCACTCAGAACCGTTGTTGCTGTATAGTATTTAGCAGCGATAGGTATTGTTTCAGCAATTGCAGGGAGGTTCTCCGCCATAAGTAGAAAGAAGAAACTCAAGGCTATCAGCAGTGTTAAGCCTGTGAAGAAAATAGATCTTGGTAAAAACTGCAATATGTGACCATGGGCAATAATGCACCGTTGATGTGGCCTATATCATGATCAAAATTGCATTTTATTCACAGTGTGTTGTTTGAAGGTGTTGTGGCGCAGCGGTGTAATCCTCTGACTTTGCAGCCAGAACAGTCAGGTGGAGTGGGTTCGATACCCGGTAGGACCCCACAACTTGAGCGTCATGACAAGGGGTCGCGGACTCGATTAGGTCTGCTCTATTTCTGCGATCCCAGCGCTTGGCACTGAAAAACGCAACTTCACCTTCTCTTCCACGTGATTTCCAGTAAAGCTTGATAATGTTGCTATTCCTTTGTTCTTCACTCGTCACAACAAGGATCGAATTTAAACGAATACATACAGTTGAGACCGCAGGAGCTCCTACGCAGCGTTACGTATCATTTAAAACTTCCCATGTATCGTCGGGTAGGAGCTCCAACGGCTTCAACTGTCTGTACTTGGATAATTGCGGCACTCGATCCTTGTTGTGACGAGCGAAGAACAAAGGAAAAGCAATATTATCAAGCCTTACTCGTAATCCCACGGAAGAGACTGGCCAACCATAACGCAAGGAATAGAATAATACGATGAATGATCAACCATGCAATCAATCAATCAATCAATCAGCTTGATACTTACCAACTGTCATTCTTTCATTCATGTTGACAGGAAGAATGAAAGCAATGATTGTCATCAAGCCAATCATAACACAAGGAATGAAATAATGCAATGAATGATCAACCGATCAATCAATCAACCACTTAATCATTTAATCAATCAACCAATCAATCAATCAATCAATCAATCATTTTGATACTTACCAACTGTCATTCTTTCATTCATCTTGACAGGAAGAATGAAACAATGATTGTCATCAAGCCAATCATAACACAAGGAATGAAATAATGCAATGAATGATCAACCGATCAATCAATCAACCACTTAATCATTTAATCAATCAACCAATCAATCATCTTGATACTTACCAACTGTCATTCTTTCATTCATGTTGACAGGAAGAATGAAAACAATGATTGTCATCAAGCCAATCATAACACAAGGAATGAAATAATGCAATGAATGATCAACCGATCAATCAATCAACCACTTAATCATTTAATCAATCAACCAACCAATCATCTTGATACTTACCAACTGTCATTCTTTCATTCATGTTGACAGGAGGAATGAAAACAATGATTGTCATAAAGCCAATCATAGCACAAAGAATGAAATAATGCAATGAATGATCAACCGATCAATCAATCAACCACTTAATCATTCAATCAATCAACCAACCAATCATCTTGTTTTAAAAATAGATATAATCATTGTTCCTGTTGTTTATGACTGATGACTGTCCAAAAGATAAATTATTTAAAATTTCAGAATTTTTAGAAAGTTCACATTTAAAACCAGGATAAGATCTAATAGTTTTAACGTTCATCGGAAGTACATTCCATATGATTGCTGCTCTGTGTCTAAAGCTTGATCTTCCTATTTCTGCTTTTGGTCTTGAAACTTGCAGTTGTTCCATATCCCTCATGCTTCTTGATGATATTTTTCGTTGAATTAATTCATTTAGAATGTTAGGACCTCTGTTATTATAGATCTGATGTGTTAGGCATGCAACACGCCTTTTGTATATATACTCGATGGATTTCCAATTTACAGACTCCAGGACTCTACCTTCAGGAGTGTTCTTTGGTAATTTGTGAATTATTTTCGCGGCTCTTCTATGCACTTTTTCTAAAGCTTCTAATGAGGCACCAGATCCCCAAACTGCGATTCCATATGTCGAGCCAGGCTCATAGCACAAGGAATGAAATAATGCAATGAATGATGAACTGATCAATCAATCGACCACTTAATCATTTAATCAATCAACCAACCAATCATCTTGATACTTACCAACTGTCATTCTTTCACTCGTGTTGACAAGAAGAATGAAAACAATGATTGTCATCAAACCAATCATAGCACAAGGAATGAAATAATGCAATGAATGATGAACTGATCAATCAATCAACCACTTAATCATTTAATCATTTAATCAATCAATCAATCATCTAGATACTTACCAACTGTCATTCTGTCATTCATGTTGACAGGAAGAATTAAAACAATGATTGTCATCAAGCCAATCATAACACAAGGAATGAAATAATGCAATGAATGATCAACCGATCAATCAATCAACCACTTAATCATTTAATCAATCAACCAACCAATCATCTTAATACTTACCAACTGTCATTCTTTCATTCATGTTGACAGGAAGAATGAAAACAATGATTGTCATAAAGCCAATCATAGCACAAGGAATAAGATAATACATGGAATGGTACAATGCTAGGCGTGTGAGGTCCAAAGTGATTGTGACACTGTCCCAGCTGACGGTGGTTCCAACATAATCACTCAACGCTATTGATGTTGATTTGAGCTCCCACTCGCCATTTTTGATGTAATGAGCAAGGTTTACTTCTTTCTCCTGATGAAAAAGGCAAATATGCCAAGATAAAAAAGGAAACGCACGCCAAGCCATTTGACAGACTACTATTCCCTCAATATTACAGCAGCTATATTGACAAATGCCTTGCAAATTTACTTTTCTAATAGCCGAGGTATTTAATTAGATTTTTAAACTAACTTGCCTTGGATCGGCAATTCCTTTCTGAAAATATGGAAGCTTCTCTGAAGAAGGCCCTTTTTTCGGCCAAACGGCCTAAATTCACGATCAAATTTCCTTAACATCTATGCCCTCTAGTAATGACTTATAGGGGCTCCGTCGCCAAAATGTAAACAAAACGATGACTTTTGCAGTTTTTGAGAGGTGATATCACACAGGATTTCATATTTTTTTCAAAATGAAAGTTGCTGTTTGGACATAAATCATTGTACTTCACTAAGGAACAAACCAAAAATTCATATCTTCTACAACTGCTCGGACATAAGTGGATTTTTAACGGTCACTTTTAGGGTGAAGCCACTAAACGAACTGCAGAAAACAATGGATGAACAATGGATAATTGGTGACAAGTGTGAGTTTTAAAAGGCTGAAACAAGTGCTACAAGAGACATTACAAGGGATGAAATATCTTGTGAATTGGTTAGCAAATATAACGATTGAAAATACTCCAAATTTGGCATAGGTATGAATAATTTCAGGCTTAACTGTAGGTCCCTAATTTGTGTGAATATTCAACGAACCTTAAGGAACAATCTCAGCATTCGATCAGTGTATGCCCAGCTCCCTAATGTCATCTTGCATTTCTGAGAATCAAAAGGATATTTCTCGATCTGTAGGTCACAACTGGTCTTGAAGACGGTTGGATAATCAAGTTGGACGATGCCATCATGGTTTATTACGGCGTTGATCTTCTTGCGACCACTGCCGAAGCGACCATCTGCGCTACAAGACAAAATACGGGGTGAGTCAATAAAAACAATACTTCTCTGAATATCAAAGCAATAATATTGCAAACTATCTTGTTTCATAGCCGATATGTTCAGTTAGATTCAGTAGCTCATCCAGCTTTGATCGGTCATTCCTTCCCTTGGATATGGGAGATTTTTTGCAAAAAACCCCTCTCAGAAACCTGCAAAAATGAGTGAAAACGGAGTACAAAATTTCCTTTGCTTTCCTTCCTAGCAATAATGACACTTGCCTCTTGGGAGAATGGAATCCCCTGATAGAGTTGTTTATGCTGGGGAAAGATTTTTTCATCCTCCCAAGAGAATAGCACGTGCTAAAGCTTTTCAAGACATTGCTGAAAGTTTAAAATAGAAAGGAAAGTTGTTCATGATTTTAGCTCGTTTTTTAAGGTTTCTCGAAGGAACTTTCTTGAGAAAATCCCTAGTGAAATCTGAACGAAGGGACTGATATCCGGCAAGAAAATTCTATAAATACTTGAACACGTTGACCAGTCAATCAGATATTGCAAAATATCATTATTTATATATTTATGGAGCAGTGTCCTTTCCAACGGGGATTACTTCATTGACTCACCCACCTGGTATGATATAATACGAACACAATATATGACATGATATGATATGACATGACATGATATAATTAATGAAATATCAATCAAAATAGGCGAGGCCTACGTGAAAGAAAGTACAGAGAAGAATTTTCTCGGCGTAACTTTCGATCAACCACTTTCTTTCAAAAAATATGTCAAGGCTCTTTGCAAAAAGGCTGGCCAAAAACTCCATGCACTGAAAAATTACAGCAGTTAATGAGGGCGTTCATCCTATCACACTTCATCTACTGTCCACTTGTTTGGATATTTTATGATGGAACTTTGGATCATAGAGTAAATTGTGTTCAAGAAAGGGCATTACGTATTACCGACTACGTCTTTTGGAATTGAGACCATAGCCTACCTTGGACATAAAGTGTGGCAGCTTATACCGCAAGAAATAAAGCAGTCAAGCATTTTTCCTATTTTCAAGAAACAAGTACGCAAAGAATAAGAAATGAACTGCTCGAAAAGATCATAGAGTAAATCGTGTTCAACAAAGGGCATTACGTATTACTGACTACGTCCTTTGGAATTGAGTCCATAGCCTACCTTGAAAATAAACTGTGGCAGCTTATACCACAAGAAATAAAGCAGTCAAGCATTTTTCCTATTTTCAAGAAACAAGTACGCAAAGAATAAGAAATGAAGTGGACAAAAAGATACTTACTTTCCATACAAAAAGATATCAGGAATCCAAATCAGTTTCGGGGAGATGCTGACGACCTTTATACCACTGTAGTTTGCAGGGTTCCATTTCAATTGGTAGTCATACCAGCTCTGTGGACCAAAATAATGACATTATTCACGACGAGTGATTGTGATTTGTGATTTGTGATTAAGATTTGTGATTGTGATTTGTGATTTGTGATTTCAAAACAAGTTAAACACATGATTATATGAATACATATGCTTTGGTCTGATGAATGCTGGACATCGAAACACGCCAAAGAAGGAACAACTATTGCTATGTCCATCATGTTTATTCTATTGCACCGAGTGGCGCAGTGGCGAATTGTCTTGAATGCACCGCATTGTCCTTTTTTCCCTGTGAAAAAATAGAAGACAAAATCGGCTAAGCTTTCTTTTACCCATTTCAAGTCATGTGATCACACACTTGGATGTGTTTGTATTATATACTACGTTTTGCATTCATCGTTCTACAAGCCTTCGTGAAACGAAATATGTTCAAGAAATCAAAGATGCTTTATCAAGACTTTGATCACTTGACTTGACGTGAGCGTAAACAAACCTTAGCCAACTTTGTCTGTTGGAAAATACATTTGTTTCACATGGAACGGAGCTCATCTGAAGGTCGCTGGTTCCATTCCCCCGCAGCGAGTTAAAATTTTTCCAGTTGTAGTTGCTCACTCATGAATCAGCTAATACTAAATGATGACAAAATCACTCTTCCGGGGTTTCATATTTTTTCATATTTCATATTTAATTCTTTATTAAATAAAAATTTCATATTTAGTTATTGGTTTGATGCCAATGAATCCTCTAGATATGAGTCCCTTTTAGACAGATTTTCCTGAACCACGGATACAAACAATATTTTGACATGTACACAAAATTGCAAAAAAGGCTTGGTAATGTTTTCATAGTCTTGATGTTTTGTAGAGTTATCATTCTGTTAAGACATGGATAAAAATTCTTCAGAGAAGAATGAGAAAATTTCTATTACTTGATACAGCTCCACTCTTGATGTAAGGACTTGCTTTCTTTCATCCTTTAAAGGGAAAAAATATCATTTAGCTTTAATAACAGGACATGACATATACCGGTATACACGCGGATTTAGCATAGGTTCCAAATCTTTAACTCGGCGTAAAAACGTGGGTGTCAAATTTAATGACCTATTTCTTCTGATTGAATGGCTCGAAAGAAACTTTAGAAACTTATCTATAATTCTGCCGTTGGGCCTTCCAGAAATTTTGAACATTTTTCCAAAATTACAGCGTATCTTAGATTTAAACTAATTTAAGGATGTGACGTCATCAAATTTCTAAATCATAAACCAGATGAGTGACAGACTTTTGCTTGATACCACATTGTAGACATTCGTAAACTATGGTTTTCTTCGAAATTACTTCATGTTGCGTCAAACAGTTTAGAAATTACGGTGGTTTTAAGTTTTTTTGAAATTTTTTTTTTAATTCTTGAAAAAGAAGAAAAACACTCTAATGCGGAAAATATTAAAGATTTCAGAAAAATCCAACGGTAGAATTATAGAGAAATAGCTAAAGTTTCTTTGAAGTCATTCAGTTCAAAGAAATAAGTCACTCGATTTTACACCAGCCTTTTTAGAGATTTAGAACCTATGCTCACGGATTTAAGGGCATGCTTTTGTGACAGAAA